>OY720681.1:6260234-7460234 GCA_963170755.1 Amphimallon solstitiale | reverse complement strand
CGAGATTAAAAGCAAAATATTCGTCTGTGAAGCCATCGGACTAAATATGCACATAGGGGAGATTTTGTGTATTTTTTTTAAATACGTTCGCTGTAAAGTGCAGGGGGAAAAGTATAATACTCAACTAATAAAGACGAAAGAAGCTTTTATGCATTCCAGGGCGTCAATGTATGTAAAAGCTCAGATTCCAAACGAAATAATAAGTAAGTGTATGGTCGACATTTATGTGAGTGTATTACCTTCTTTTTTTAATTTTTTCTGAATTTTATTTTCTATAACTAAGTTGTACACAAACATATTAGAAATAAAACAAAATGGAAAGGAAAAACCAGAGACCGCAATTTGATAAACATAACAATTGAAACAGCAACACCAAAGTAAAGAATTTAATTAACGGAAACTTGTACTCATAATGAGTATTTATACTTCGGACCCGTATTACAGCAGCCATCCGTCTAGACAAAGACTCAATAAGACCTCTGATGTAGTCTTCATCCACCTCGTTCCATTCTCTAGTGACTGCTGGTTCTAGCTCTTCAAGCAATCTTTTTCAAACTTGTCTGATTGGTAGTGCCCATCCAACGAGGTTCCAGACATGCTCTATTGAATTTATGTCCGCACTTCTAGCTAGCGACTCCAAAACACGTATGTCAACCACATTTCGGTAATTTTGTACAATATTGGCGATGTGGGGGGGGGGGCGTTATAATGCATTAAAGGGAAATTCGGGCCTATGTAATGTGCAAATAGAACAACAAGTGGCTCAAAGATAACTCTAATGTACCTATCTGTGGTCATAAAGTCATTATAAATAACCTCAACCTCCGTTATAGCCTCGACAGATATAGCTTCCCATATCATAATCGAACCACCTCCGAAGCTTGTTGTTTTAATTTAAATGTGTTTGAAATTCCCATCTAGTAGATTATTCTAAAATGTTTGCACTGCTTACTGCTTACCTGCCAGAACGCGGAATGCAATATTTTCCAAATTTTTGAATTTTGAATAAAGAGTATCTTAAAATAAGTCTATTTTCTTTAACGCACTTTTTAGGAAAAAGCATAGTAAAGCCACAATTTAAAAAGAAATATGAACGTACTTTGTTAGGTTAGGGGTATGCCAAATATAAGCATACTTTATTTATTTTGCCATGAAAACACTAAAATATTAATATATTTTCAAAGCCACATTTTTAAACCTTCTGTATTGATCACATTAGTGAGTTCGACATTTCCACCGATCCAAATATTTTTATACAAATACTGAAGCCAATATTGTTACATTTTCAATTTTGATTTCTTTTTTGGGCGTAATTTCTTGTTCTTGTATTATTGGGAGCCTGTGCATATTAATTTAAATTTAAAATCTTAATTTTTACTTTATAGTCTAACAGCGCCATCTTTCGGTGATGCTTTTAGCTGTACTACTTTCAGTTATTAATGTATAAAAAGTTCTTTGTTATATTGTATTTTCTTTTGTAAGTTGTCCTATTGCTCAGATTTTGTTTTTAAATTTATTTAACTATTTTCATTAATATCGTAAGTACATTTTTTGTTTGTTTTCTCTTATTTTTAACTTTATAACATCAGTCTGTATTGCGACCATGTGCGCGCACATCACTCGTGAATCAGGTCGGCAAGTAGTTAAGCTGCATTTGCTGTTTTATGTTATTGTTGTAGACACCGATTCACTTAACGTTAACACTTATTGAATTTTGAAATGTATATTCCGGTTAAGGTTAAATTGGGTAAGCTGGTGTTTAATTATTCTTCGTAGGTAAGTTATATATTTTCTTGTGCTTATTTTCGTTTCATTTCATAATGTTTTTTTCCTTGTTGCCCGAATATCATCACGTAGTGGAATAATTAGCAATTACTTGAACGACTTTGCTGTCACGTTGGCGACCATTTTTCACTCTACATCTGCTGAAGTCGGCTTCCCTATGGAAGTCAATACCGTTTAAGTGCTGTTACTTGTCTAAGATTATGCAAACTCAGTGTATTTTAGTTTAATTAATGATCACTATTTTCATTTGCCATTTGCAATATGATGAAATTTTTTGTAATTTCTGTCTTTGTTTCTTTGAAATAAATCTTAATTAATTTCTTATGAAATCCATATTGTTAATGTATGTACAAGGGCGATCTTTAAAATTTTGAAGATATAATACGCGCAATTCAACAAAAGGAGTACCAGATAGATATGAATGCAAACAGAACAAATCTTGAAACACTATCAAAAGGTAGTGCTAATACTAATGTGACTGGGATATTGCTTAAAATGCCTTCAATGAAACGCTGAAACATATTCGTTTTTTTAAATTATTTCATTTGTACTTTAAAGTATATTTTTTGCATATATCTTGTAATTGATACCGTTGAGCAGCCTTGAATATGTCCGCCGTAACTGTTTACCAAGCATCTACATCTTTAATAATATACAAAACAAATTTTAATTCATATAATTGATTTACCTTCGTTTATCTTAATTTTCAAAATTGTATTATTAAAATAATATTTAGAAGAAGAGATATATAAATGTTTTTTAATATGTTAAAAATCAATTTTGAGGTAACAAGCAAAAATTTGACGAAATAAAACTTTTAAGTCATCGATTTTAATTGATTCGACTGTAGATTTAATAATTTATTGGACAAATAAAGTTATTACTATACTCTATAATACAACATTCATGGCACAATTCAATAGAAAGTTTCAAGTATCTACCGAGAAAATTTAAAAAAATTTGCCTGAATGTTTGGCGCCAAAAATATATATGTTAACATAATAAAACATTGATGGCACTATTCACACTTAGTGTATTATGTAAGTAAGCTATGTACCACTTAGTGGAAATAAAGATTAATAACGACCTGTCCGAATACCATTAATTTTTTGTAAATTTATAGAAACTTTCAAATATCTGTCGAGAAAATTTAAATTTTCCTGAATGTTGGGCGCCAAAAATATACATCTTAATTTAAAAAAAATCAGATAATATACTACAGAATAAAAATATAGCCTTAGGTAATATCTTAAAGAAAAAGGAACACAAAATATAAAATATATATTTCTTCAGTCCACATATTCACAGATCCTTATATTCACGACTACGGGTAATAACGTTTTGAAATTAATATTTCATTCGAAATAAGTAAGGGAATCTCTTCCACGAACAAGCATAAAAATCGAAAAAAAAAGCAGCAGAAAACTTACAAAGGAGAAGACGTGTGTGCCCGTGCAGTGATATTGTACGCAAAATGTTCTCATATACGTGTAAGTGCCTTCAATTTCTTATACGCTTCGCAAGCCGTCGTACATTCTTGGCCCCTAGGGGGACCTCACGACAACACGGAATGTAAATTTTCTCCTGCTCGACGGCGAAATGGTCGGAGGTGGAGGAAGGAGGAAAGGGGGAACGCCACACAGAAAAAGGAATGCCACTGTATCAATCTTCGGGGCAGGAAGCGAAATTACACGATTGTGCGTTATCTCGCCAAACGAACTTGGCGGTAATATTTCTGCGAGTGCAGAAAGAATTATTGCGTTCATCCATATTATCGTTCCTGTCATCTGCGGAACGTAATAATCTGACAAGGTTTTATGAAGGGAATGATATGGTGCTTCTGTATGTGGATCATTAACGTAGGCATAAGTATTTGTAATGCTGTTTAAGCATATTTTTTTGACTGGTTAGCTGAGTTTAATGTACCTTTGTATAGTCTATTAGGAAACCAGCATGGGAACTATGTACAAATAGAGATAGAAAAGATATAAGTAAGAAAGAAAAAGTTCTTGTCGTAACTACGTAGACGTCTTTCTACGAGAGTCAGAATCATTCGGGTCTAGAAACTCTACCGTGTACTATTCTAAAAATGTAAGCTAAAAACATAGGCGTTTTGGTGTAGTTTGTAGTAAGTTTCATTTGGTTAGTTTGGTACATCACATTATTTTTTAATAACATTCGATTATATTTGCTCTTTGCTTTCTACGTGTATGCCCATGTTTACAGTCACATTTTTCGACATCGGAAAATTACAACTGCATGTAGACAGAGTAAAAGCAATGATAATTATGAAGTGTAATACTTCTGAACATTTTCTAAAACAAATTCAGTGTGTGAGTAAATATTAGTTTTGTTTTCATCTTTCCTATAGCTTTTTCTTACACTTTGTATTTATATTTATTTTTTGTATTCCTATTTATATTTATCACTGTTATATTATATAAAATGAATATTTTTTTGATAAATTTTAGTTACTTAAAGGATTTTTCCAAACAAATTTTCAGGCCCACGTATTTACGTGTGCTTCCTACGCAATGAACGCAGTTCGTCCTGCATTATGTTACGATAAAAATGGTCACCCTATTTATTTAACATTTTCGCTCATCCATTTTCGTTAATTTGCAATAATAACTTACTGGCTTCACTACTTCGCCGACAATAGAAAATAAGACAATACATAGCTTGCCTTGTTGGCAAGATGCACACATAACCTAAATTTATGAGAAAGATAATCTCATAGTGAATGGTATGTCCCGAACAAAGACAGACTTATAAGAGAGAAGCTGGGAAACAGGTCCGTAGCTCTTTCTATTCTCTCTTACCGAACTCATACGGGATACCCGATTATGAACGATTGCACTTACAGAGTAGGGGTTTAGAAAGTAGGAAGAAAATTTCTTCCTATTTAGTTACAGAGTTCCCATGCAGTTTCATCAGGCAGCTTCATAAAGTATTATTACGTAAGTCGAAGAAATATAGTATAATCATTTGAGCAACCAACATGACCAAAATATCACGCTAATTCAATGCCAATGCAAACAAATTGGTATTGACATTGACCGGAACAATTTCAATAAAACAAATTTAGCTAATTTAATGATTCTTATGTTTTTTCTACACTGGAACTTCATTAAAAATTGATCATTTCAGAATATTTCATACAATTTTATCAAACAAACAGGGTGTGGTATCATTGTAGTTTATATTAAAGTCTTCCACTTGAGCCGCGCCTGCTAAATTAAATGGTGTCATGTGTTTCACATTTGATGTTTATACTTAATAAATCTTGATTTTAAAACTATAATAAACTCGAAATACAAAAGAAGACCTGAAGATAACATTCTACAATGTATATAGAAACATCTCCAACAGGTATCTGTATATGAAGGAGACTCTTAATAATAATAATAATGTTAATAATAAATACTTTTATTGATACATTAACAATTAGCAAATACAAGAAATAATGTAAGAGAAACAGATGATCGAAATACATGCACATGTTAAGTATCAACCTTAAGGTGAAGTTCGACACTGCCCTGACGGTAGAATGACCAATTCATATACCCTGGGCGATGCCACGAATTGAATTATAATATTTTACAATACTACCCCTTACAATATCAATAAGAAGAACTCCACTGTGCAGTCTAAAACGGCTCCACACGAACACAATACCAATACAACATGAATATAACCCCTTCACTACTGGCTCACACCTATGTCCCCCGTGATTTTAAATGTCTCTTAACCTTTCCACGAAAAGACATGACAGTTGAAGTAATCTCATGGAACAGATTATTAATTAACTGAACGGGATGTTACTTGTTGAAACTCCATTTTAGAATAAATAATAAACGTAAAGATAGTTTCAAATAATTTTTATTGTTTCACTCACAACAATATTGTTTCGCCAAACTTTGGCTTCATCAGGTGATGACGGAATAATGTTTACAAAGTCATTACATAAATGTCGGGGTTCAAAGAGGGGGTGTTTTAACAAATTTAGAAAGCCTGTAGAGGGGAGTGATTTAAATCTGTTTGTTCGTTTAGTGCCTGACCTATTTTATAATATCCATTAATTTTTAAAGCTTCAAATAAATTAAGTTTTTTTCCTTTATCTTGTACATGTAAAATTTGAAATGCTTTATTAAATTTATGGTTTAGTTCTATGCAATGATTGGCAAATGTTGAATCTGTCTTTCTTTCCTTGTAGCTTTTTTCGTGTTCTTTAATTCTTTGTTCAAAGGTGCGTCCTGTTTGACCGATGTACACTTTGTTACATTCACATGTTAACATATAGACTCCTGAGTTCGACTTTTTTTCTATTTTATCTTTGTCATTCCTAATGTATTTTTGTAGCGAGTTATTTGTTTTAAATGATATTAATCCATTCCTGAATTTTTTAATTAGTTTTCCGATCTTGACTGAAATTGGACCTAACTATTTGATTGAGTTATATTGGTATTTGTTATTGTTGGTAACTTTAGGATAAATTAAAAATAGAGTTTGCGATCTTTGTTTTTGTGTTAGAAGTTTGTCTATTAAATTTATTGTGTATCCATTATTGATTGCTATATTGTATATACTATTTAGTTCTATGTTAAAGTTCTGGTTATTCAAAGATATATTTATTAGTCGATTAGTCGTTGTGTCTGTGTGTGTTGGTTTATGGTATATTTCAAATTTATGTGTACCTGTTTTGTGGGATATTGTTAAATCTAAAAAGTTGATTGACTTATCTTGTTCTTTTTCTGTGGTGAATTTTATTTTTGGATGAATGTTGTTAATATGATTTTCAAATGTTCTTAATTGTCTATCTGTACCATTAAAGCAAACTAGAATGTCATTTACATATCTGTACCAATAAATACATTTGTTAAATAAGGGATGTTTTCTTATCTCCTTTTCTATATGGTTCATAAAGATTTCTGCCATTAGAGGGCTTAAGGGATTTCCCATTGCTAGACCCGACGTTTGTTTATACCATTCCTTATTGAATTGAAAGTAGTTCTGTTTTATGCAAATATTCAATAAATCTAATATTTCTGTTTTTATAGTTGGGTTAACTATGCTTATGATATCTATGCGTATTATCCAAAGCTAGACCCAGACTGTTCGCATTTTCAACCAATGGGAAAGGAAAACCATTAATTTTCAAGTTAAAAATCTGTGAGATGTTGCTACAAGCTTTCTTAGAGCCAAATAAAATCGCCATCGGCTATTATAATTATTACAATATTTAAATTTAGTGTAATTGGTATGTCACAACCATTGCCGCATGGCGTGTTGTAACTTAACATTACTCATTTCAGATTTTCCTATTATCAAGTGTTCTTAGTCAAATTCGTATTTTGTGTGATCTGAAAAATTGAAAATATGTCAACGATAACCGGCATTCTTGATCATTTGTTAAAGGAATGCCTTGAGTTTATTTCAGCTGCAGAATCAAACATTGTTTTTGTATTTGGGGATAATGTTATATTTAAAATGAAATGCAAATGTTGTGTGAGAACATTGATATATCAGTAATTCATCTATTTACGAAAGTATATTCACTTTTAGATATGATTTTTCATCGTTTACGGACAAAAACAGGACGTTAATATAAACTTCCATTATCTGTTTGGTGTATGTAACATAAACAAATAAATATAATGAAATGGATAATATGAATACCCTTGTTTTTAAGAAATAGATTTAGTCTAGATAATTAAACCTATAAGTAGAATAACCTTATTTTAAATAAGAAACTATCTTGGCTTATAACGCCTCTATCACATAAATCACATAAATATAATTTTTATACACTGCGAACTACAGCAATATGTTCTTTAGAAATCCGCAACCAATTTGCAATTACAATTTATTCAATATTAAAGATTATAAGAGTTATTATCGAATTTATACGTAGATATATCATTATCCTCGGATAATATTAACTTGCAGGAAATTCTTGGATATAAATATCTTCTTTATGCGGATACAGTACGTCAATCAACACTTTCATAAAATTTAATAATACAATAATCCCTTCTCCTTCGGCGACACTAAGATAAGAATCATGTAACGATCTCCATATTCGAGAGCCTTTATTAGGCTTAGGGAACAATAAAAAGAGCCGTAATTGGAAATAACGCTTTCCGACGAGAAGGAATCAACTGCGTGGGCCGCAAGTGGATACAGAGATAGGAGATATTTTTACAATATAGCGGACATTAAATGGGAAACCGAAGGCATTAGAAATCACGTCATACACGGCTGACCGTGTAATGGTGGCCAGAGAAAATCTCCCATCCAACTAAACACTGACAGTAATGTTCTTCGTTAACGTCCGCTTAACCTAGCTAACAGAAACGTTTATTTATTGAGCTAGATGGATCGTTTAGATCTTCAGGGTGATTTACGGAATTGAAACTGGCTTATATGCATTGTTAATTTCGATAAAAAATGAATTTAACATAAATTATACGATTCGATATTTTCAAGATTATAGTAGACCTCGTCGGACACAGATTTTGACTGATAAATCCTTTTCTGTTGTTTTTAAGTACACTAAATAGCTTTTCATTAAGGGTGTCTGAAGTTTAAAATTCAATGAGTTGTGTGTGAGATATATAGGTTTGGAGCCTGGGTCATCCGCCTTGCTGATAAATGATCTTGCGAGGCACCTTCAACGTGTACACTTGAATAATATTTTGTCTGACTTAGTTAGTGTTCCTTGTGGAGTTCCGCAAGGGTATATTTTGGGACCGCTACTATTTCCATTTATTCATCTTGCTTGGTGAAATCCGTGGAGCACATCAATGTCCATGTTTATGCGAATGATATCCAAATACACTATTCCTTGCTTCCCAGTGAGTGGTGGGAGGAATGCCGATCTCGCTATTATTCATAAAATTGCAGATGATCACTGTCTCAAATCAAACCCTACTAAATAATTGGTGTTAATTTTTGGCCGAGAATGGATTGTGGCAGTCTTAAGAAGGTCGGCAGACTTGAAATTCATGAAGCACGTAATCTGGGTTCGACTACTGATAACACATTTAGGTACAGAGCTGAAATTGCACTTTATACTAAGTGGGGCCTTCGAACGGGCGATTTTGACTCGATTTCTACAATGTTTGAAATACTGTGATACTGTCATCTTGTTCCTTGTTGTTTACCGTTTTAGTTGCAGTGCAGCGGTAGACGGGAATGTGTTTTCGCAGTGAAAGCTTAGTGGAAAAACAATACATAAATTAATTGAGTTGGGCCGATACTTGCTGGACATCCATATTAATTAATAATAGTAGACGGAGTAAAAGACAATTTACAACAAATCCAGTTAAAACAACTTATTGCAAAGTACGTGACATGTTTCGCTATAACTATAGCTTCTTTGGATATTCAATTACTACTAAACTATACATTTTCCCAAAATCAGGTGTTCATATCTTACAATGTCTAGGATACTGTGGGAAATTTCTGTAATTTACTTTTGTGACTTTTTATTATCTATTTCATTGTTAGAAAATACTTTTAACATACAATAGATTGCTCGATCAGCAACTGAGTTGCTTTGCTCAAATTTCTTGATGATTCGTTGAATTGTTTGCCCGGATGGACCCTGTCATTTCAACTGTAAATATGTCGTAGCTCTTGAAAAGTTTGCCAAACAGAGCAAACATTTTTATAATAAATTTTAACAATTTCGGCGCTTTGTTGAATGTTATAACGCTCCATGATAAAATGGTGATTAACACAAACATCAAAATTCGGATATAGCTATAAAAAAAAACTTTATTTGGTGCGAAAAGGTGGTTTTAGTTAAGCTAACAAGTTATTACCGTTTCAGTTACAGTACGGGATGTTATCTATGACAGACGAGGCGTTTATAAATAGTTGTTATTAAACCATGTAATACGCAAGATCTGATTTATAACACAGTGAAATAACAAAATATATCATTCATTTACGAATTTACGGAACACAGGAACAGCAGGATGAGAATACTAATGAACTAATAGTGAAATTGTGCAAAGAAAAATGAAACGCAAATATTTACTCTACCGATACGGATATTTCTTAACGGCTGAAAGAAAAAGATGACGTTCTGTTAAAAAAACAATTCTCTATTATATTTTCAACAAAAGCAAGTTAAAAATTCTAAAATAATTTTCGAGAAAGACCTAACACAGAAAAGAGTCTCATTAATAAAGAAACATGGCAAATATATTTCTCTCAATTGATATTTGGAGGTCGATAGCAAGATATTTAGCAAGTTCAACAATATAATTTATCTAATTAATTCTTATAAAAATGTTAAGAGGATCTGGGTGAAGAAATCCCAAATGTCTAGCGGGCCAACATCCTGGAATGTTTATAGTTAGAATGGAACTTATACTAATATAATATACTCTTGTTTTTTAAGTTCTTATCTCTTTTTCTGTAATTTTCAAAAAATCGCTTGTCTATAAGAGTAAAAGTAAAACTACAAGTCCGAAATTTAAAGGTTTGTTTATACAAAAAGTATTTAAAATGAAACTTTAAATACTATTATATTGATAATGTATCTGCTTAGAAAGCAAAACTTGCGAGATATTCGCAAAAAAAATTTAATCATATTCACTTTTGAGTACATTTGAATTCTTCATAAATTTGTTTAAAGTTAGTAGTCAACGAAATATTGGCAAAATTCGATTTTTTTTACTGAAGTAAACTACTACTTCCGGTCTACCGATTTTACTGAAAATCTAATCCGATCTCAAGAAGGAGATTATATAAAAGTATATAAAATTTGGAATTGATAGATGTAGCCGTTTGACCGCTATCGTGTTCGCACACACACACACACACACTAACAGATAGACAGAAAGAGGGAAATTTTCTAATAATCACTTCTTCACTATCTGGGAACTTCAAAACGTGGACTGCAAAAATCTCAATGTAGGAAATGTTCGTCATCACAAAACTACTTACGATAAATTTGGAGACCAGTAGTTAATTTTTGCATAGTAATCTAAGAAAATATTCAACAAAAACACGTTTTTAGCACAAAAACGAAGTCATCATAGCAATTTTGAGACAAAAACCCGTAGCAAAATATATTTAATGCAGATATACACCTTAATATCACGGTCTACATGCATTATCAGGAACTATTTTACTAATTGCAAATGAATTCGTCGAAATACCCTTGATCAAATTATAATAGAGCAATACTGAAATGTCTACAGTAAACGTATCGTCAGCACTAATACATAATTCGTTCGCGTAAAATACATTAATTACAGCTTACTGTACCACCGTTAATCGGGTATTGAAATTAGCTAATTTAGAGTTTGCATTTTGGTGGAGGCGGCGGTATAGAATAACATGTATGCTATTAGCATTTTCAGATTAATGTGTCTACCGTGGTTAACGGAATTTCTTTTTTTCCGTCGTGGAAGCGCACATAACACGTTAATGAAATGGTTGAGCGACCGTCCACGTAATCAATACCACTTGATAGATACGAACAGTTAAATAACATTAGGGTTGGTTACCGTAGTAGAGAAAACTTTGTCTAACTACTGTTATTAACAACAGGGTAACAGTTTATAACCGTTAGGGAAAATGCTTCCACATTGTAATAAAAATATTTTTCAACGAGATATGCCTGTGATGTTGCTTCATGTACATCAATTTAATATAGCAAACAATGTTGTTATTGACAATTTAGCTTTTACAAATTAATTCCTAATACTCACAGAACAAAAGGTTTGCTTGGATGCATTGTTTTTAAAAATATGTTATTATCAAAATCCAACCAAAACGGCTATCACAAAAAATTCCCAAATTTAAATACAAAATTTTGGTGGTATATCCTCTTACAAGACATGACACCATTGCCCAAGAAATATGTCTAAACTAGAAAAAAACACCTTTAAAACAAACAACTTCAGTTTTGAACAACTCGAAACAGAAGAAAGCAAAGAATTAACATAATCGTAGCAGAGGACTAGCGCGGCCCAAATAAAAGAACATTATTCGAAGATATGCAAATCACCTTTAATGTACACTAACGTTAAGTGAATCTTAGGTGTCGTAACATGTCTAAACAACGAAGTTTCAATTTATAAAAATTTGGAATTAATTATTTAAAAACACATACAGCATGTGTCAATTTTCATTAGCCATAGGCCATTAATCCATACAGTACGTAGCAACCCTTCTTTCCTTTCCAATGCCAGCACGACCGATGCATGCTCGTAAATACAAGTTAGTAGCAGTAACTCTTCGACCACCGGCATGGGTGTTTGTAATGCGTTCAGAAATAATATTTACGAGTTTCAAGGATTTGTTTTTCTTTTTCCTTTCAGTAAATGCAGAGAATTATTAAGCTGCGTAATTCTAATAAAATTAAAAATAAGGTAAATAAAAAAGGATTCTGAAAATAATAATAAACTACCAGATCAGGAGATCGAGGCGGCCATTTGATGTTTCCCGTTCCAGTAATAAGACGGCTTTTATTGCAGACTAGATCGCAACGTGTTCGCAGCTAAACATTGAATGTAAAATCTGGTCGGGAGAAGTGGGAAGATCGGAGAAAGTCGTTGTGATGTCGATTTTTGCCGGGATTGGTGACGGACAGTAGGGGTGCCACGTTGCCACGTATTACTTGTATACGTATAAATCGCACGTAAACATTGAATCCCTATACCTAATGAAAATTGACACATACGGTATATAACACTTTCCAATTTGCATAATTACAACAATATTATTTCTGTGTAACATATATATTGAAATATGCAAAAACGTCACAAAAATTGGTAAACAGTAAAAGGGTCTTGCTAAATTTTTGCGACACATGATTCGGTATTCTCATATATATATTCACTATGTTTTGTGTCAATTCCTGTTGATTCATATTGACTGACACATCACTGCCAATTGTAGCAGAAGTCGATGGATTACGAATGATTTTAGTGGATGTATTAGGTACACTGGACAGTATTTGAGCAACCTCAACTTTTTTCCTGGTGGAATTATCAATGTAACCTTCGACCACTGCTGAGGATTTCCATCCTCTATGGCGCTTAATTTTTATAAGTCACCTCCACTATTAGCCTAGTGTGTCACACTCGAACGTCTAAAGCAATGTCCAGTGATGAGCTCAGGATTAGGTAAATTTAAGTAAGCAACAATATTTTTTGGTACTTTTCCTATGATATTAATACCAATTGGACTATTCACGCAAGATCCAGTTCTATATTGCAGGAGGAAGCGTTTATGTGTAACATGGGTGGGACGAATGAATAATTTTTTTAACCAATTTAATCCATAATCTTTGTGTTATAATAAATTGTCTTGGAGCATAAGTTTTAGTTTTTGGCACTGCAACCACTATGACATCATTTTTAAACTGCATATCATCTAAATCCATGTTCAATATTTCTTCGACGAGCTCCATTATAGCCTATTATAAGGATAATCTAACAGAATATTAATATGACTATTATTACTAAATAATGTAGAAAATTAGTAAAACACAACTACAATGATGTTCTTATTACCTACTTTCATTACTAAATATGTTTTATCGTCAGCTTCTATTATAAATTGGTTAATATGATTTATTTCTAAAATCTTAGATTTCTTAGGTCCGTAGCTGTCAGATATTCCTTTTAAAAATGCAAGAAGCCTAGAAAATTTTGAGATATCTATACTTTTATAAATATTTAAACAACATCGTAACATTGAATATGTAGACCACACAGACGATGCCTTTTTTATCTTGCTTTCTTTTTGAAAATTACTACATTTTCCGTAATATTCGCAATATTATTTTTTTACGCCAACTTAAAAAGAGCTGGTATTGCTTTTCATAAATATGTCGAAACTTTGTTGGCAAAAGATTTTGTAAATTGTCTTCTGCTATTTTGCGAATCTCTGGAGGCGTACAATTATTTATTTCATCCATGATTTATTGCATAAATCTGTCTAATTTTTAAACAAAATGACATATAACACCGCCGATATTCAAATATTTAAAATGTTTTACTTAAAAATCAGAGTAACCAACTTCAAAAAAACAAAATTTCTAAAATTTTCGAACAAAACATGTCTCTCATTTTAAGCTTTTTTGAACTATTAATTACCGAAATAGAACAAGAAGAATGAGTGCGCTTAAAACCACACAACAGAAGTGAAAACTTCATCAAGGCGAGGTTAATAATACGAAATAGACGCGTATAATATTTCAGTAACGTATTAAATGAAACATATTCGAACATTTATTACATTTACACATGTACACACGCGTATAATATTTAGTAACGTATTATACGACTGATGCGTCATTCTCCCATGTAACTGTCGCTGAACGAGTATAGCAGTGACGTATGTATATGTATAAATAGACGATAAGAATAATCGATTACGTGCCCCGCGTTGGTCTGATGCAACATGCCGGCGTCATACATTGGTCATACCCGTTCAGCTCGGGTTCGAATCTGCTCGGGGACATGAATTTATTTATTCATTTAAATTTCAATTTAATTGAAATTAAATACCTCTATATGATATATTTATCTTGTTTTCTTAGCCGACTTTACCCCGAACGAGCGTTAAACATATCCGAGCGTTACACATATCCGAACGTTACAGAAATCCGAGCGTTACATATCCGAGCGTTGCAGGTCAGTCTTGTTCACTGCCTACAATCAGCGCAACGCGCCTAAAGAAGTTTACATTTCAAAAAAAATAGTATAAAATACACGTTTCATAAGACATTTTGCGCACTTGTTCTTTAAAAAAAACTCTCCTAGCGGCTCATTTTCAAAACTTGAACGCGTGCGCAAAAATTGTGTCTTGTGAAACTTGTATTTTAATATACTATTACTACACAGAGATTTAACTCAACCAGTTTTTGGTAGAGAAAAATACCTCTATAATTATTCACCTGGCAATGCAATATCTGGATAACCCGGTATATTAAAACCATCTAGACTTTAATTCATCAAGTACTAACAATATTTTGTAATATACACATTTGTCACAAATACGTATAAATATTTCACCAACAATTTACGCTATAAAATCATTTTATCACCACGATAATACGAGAATTACCAGAACAGGCAAATTCTTAGGAAAAATGTTTATTTTTATCTCGAGCATTACACATACAAGTATGTCCATTCCTTGGCACTTACATGCTTTGCCTTTTTTCCACTATATGCAAACGAGGTGCTAAGTGTGTTAATAAAAAGGATAAGAGGCGAAAAGAATACCATCGTACATACGATTGGGGCGCCACACTTAGCGTGTTGATGCTTTATTTTTATTTTTATCGCCTTTGAGACGGTGAGAAAAGATGCAGTCGCGCTCGTTTACTCGGGATGTGGTTCTTGGTACGTTCTAGAGTTTAAGAAACCGTGCCAATTCTCGGCTATCCGATCGGTGTGTATGCGTGCAGTAGGCATGTTGTGTAAATGAAATAAATTGTCGAGGAAGTTGTAAATGGGGATTTATTATGAAACGGCAGTGTGCTTGTGCGCCTTGGATTTGATGATGTTGATATCACTCGATGTTCGTGTTACAAAATAGATTTTCAACACGATCTGATGGAAATGAGAATAACTTGAGATCAAAGTATTATCTTGTTTACTTTCATCGTTGTAACAAATAATATATACGTCTGGTTCAATGTCTCTTCGTAAAATATCAGTCAAATGTTATGCCATGAAATACTCAATTTATTAAATACAATGAAATTATCAAGGACTATATATAAATGTATACAAATAGAATGGCAGATATAATATTTGGGCTTCTTTTTTGAGCGAAAAAATGTGTTGAACCAAATTTTTTACTATTCCAATAATTTACGTTAGAATGACCTCTAATTTTTATTAAATTCGTGAGGTATTTGTGCCACTAAAATAACGCTTCCTACTTCCAAAGTTGATGTAACCATTTTCCTTTTGTTTTTATATATATTTTTTTAAATTAAGGCACAAGTTTTGATGATCCTGCACGCCTCGCAAGTAAAACTGCTTTTAACTAATCGTTTAGCATTTAAAAACAAAACGTTGGTTTTCCATGATACAGATGATGGAGATGACACAACAAACTTCCAATATTTCCTTACCTCTAGTAATTGAATTAAACGGTAACATTTTATATATTACAGCTAACTCAAATAAAGCGAAACTAAACTAATAAATTATCTGTCACTTCACCACGAATGGGGCATATGTCCTTTCGATATGCAAATTCTATCTCTCCAAACTTGTTGCAATTTGAATTCTAGCTTGTCCATCAACTTCCATCATCAAAGAGTAATAAAGTGGACACATCTTCTGATAAACACCACAACTTTTGCCGACATTTTTTCAAACCTGCTTTAGAAACTATCACATCCACAATTTTGTACTTTATTAAAAACAATAAGAAGAGCACATTTTGATAGGGAGCTCCTTTATAGGTGCCCTACATTTAAGTCATGGTTTAAAGTGAGCCTATCATAGTTTAAGCTCATGCCTTAGCAAAAACAACTTTTCAATAGCTGATGCCATCCAACAAGCTTGAAGCATTACACTAGAACGTCTCTTTCTTAGTTCTTATGGATTAAAATGGGGTTTACCGGATTTTTTTTAAAATAGCGTATTAGACTAAATGCAGGTATTTAACCACTATTGGAGGATAGAGATAAGAACAATAAATGGTGCAAGTATAATATGGAAGAAAAATATGACGTGTGGAAAAGTTCATTAAAGTTAATTACTGATTAATTTAAGACAACTAATTAAATTTAAAAACAAAGAGCTTGAGCGTTCACAGGTGCAGTGACTGATAAATAAATTTAAAAAAAACGTCAAAATTAAAGAATAGCCCCTGAATATCACTCGCAAGTATTACAGAATAAAAAAATTAGGTGTGGCCACCACACGACTTTCTTATACGTATGAAAGTGTTACTTCCGGTCCGAATTTTGAAATTTCATTTATATAAAAAATATTCCAAATCCAACTTTAAGTACTTTTGTACTCTTCATAAATATATATAGAATGCATAAATTACGACATATTTGCAAAAAACCGATTTTCGATAAGAGTAAAAAGCCTACTTCCGGCAGGAATTTCGAAAAAAATTTTTAATAAAATTCTTCTTAAATTTAATTTTAAGTACATATGAATTCTTTATAAAGTTGTCTAAACTTAGTAGTTGACGAAATATTGGCAAAATTCGAGTTTTTCACTGAAGTAAACTACTACTTCCGGTCGACCTAATTTGCTGAAAATCTAATCAGTTCCCAAGAGGGAGATTATACACGTAAATACAAAATTTGGAATTGATATCTCCAGCGATTTGACCGCTATCGTGGTCACAGACAGACAGGCAGACAGACAGACAGACAGACACACAGACAGACAGACACACAGAGAGACATTTTTTAAAAACCACTTTTTTGGTATCAGGGGACCTCAAAACGTGGACATCTGCAAAAATGTCGAGGTCGAAAATTTTCATCATCACAATACTTCCTTATACTACGTATAAGAAAGTAAAGTCAACACAGCCAAAAATATATTAGGTCGACAAATTTTAATCAAAAGATAAGTAAACATGTTCTATCAAGGAACCTAATGACTCTTTATTATGTTATCAAGATTATCAATACTATATAAACATTAAAATTAGACATAATAATATGTTCGTTATCTTTAATAATGATTCTAAATGAAGTTTCTATAGTAATTACATATTAGTACAAGACCAACATAGGCAATGAAAACTAATACGACACACACAAAACTTTACCTTTAAGTTTTACTAACTGTATCGTTCAAAATTAAGTATGAATTTTATATAATTAGCTATCTTAAACAATTAGCAAATCCAGTGGACGAAAACCATTAATCCCCAAGCTAGCAAGAGATTATACTTAATTCTAAAAAATCAAAATGCACATTATATGACAAAAAATAAAGTTTTAGACCTTTAAGTTGCACGTGGGTTGAGGTTAGATATTCCAATCTAATATACACTGTGTTTGGTCAAAGATAGATGGGATATTAAGGTGACATACTTCACAACAATTACAAAGTAATGGACAAAAATTTTGTATATCAATGTTTGCTATTAAGGCCGGAAAAGAATATTGAAAAGTGCAGTCAATATTTTTGAGATGGGCTGTATGAATGAACTTCATCCCGCTATGCGTATGTTTGTTTACATTTAGAACGAGAGTTGCACTTCTCATATGCCACAATTTAGTCATATCTAGAGATCTTGAGGTTAGATATTCCAACCTAATATACACTGTGTTTGGTCAAAGATAGATGGGATATTAAGGTGACATACTTCACAACAATTACAAAGTAATGGAAAAAAATTTTGTATATCAATGTTTGCTAATAAGGCCGGAAAAAAATATTGAAAAGTGCAGTCAATATTTTTGAGATGGGCTGTATGAATGAACTTCATCTCGCTATGCGTATGTTTGTTTACATTTAGAACGAGAGTTGCACTTCTCATATGCCACAATTTAGTCATATCTACCTCCCCTAGCGCCACGAATCCCTTTAGTACGTATGTTTCCTATTTTTCGAACTGTATTTGAAGTACTTGTCATCACAATTTTAGGTCAGTCAGCCAAAGATACGACAGTGTTATTGTCGCTGGCGTTGTGTTTAGTTAAGTGAATTTATGGAATTCGCAGTAACTAACGTAAATGTACTTTTGTTTCTTATAACTTCTATCAATGACAAAACACACTGTATAACTCTTGTTATTTCTAGAATCACTTGCTTCATACATATTTGCCCAAAATATTCTATTCCTCAGGTAAAGGACTATATCAAGATAATACAGAGCCCAGACAAAAGATATGTGTCACAGAACAATAACGAATCAAAATCCAACCAAAATAGCTAACACAAAAATTCCAAAATATAAATTTTGGTGGTATATCCTCTTACAAGACATGGCACCATTGACCAAGAATTATGTCTAAACTAAAGAGAACACTTTTAAAATAAACAACTTCAGTCTTCAACAACTTGAAACAGAAGAAAGCAAAGACTTAGCACAATCGTAGCTTCAAAACACAACGAAGGACTAGCGCGCCTCAAATAAAAAGGAAAAACCATAAACACTTGACCATTAATCAAAGATATACAAATCACCTTTATTGGATACTAACGTTAAGTAAATCTTAAGTTTCGCAACATGTTTAAATTACGAATTAAAGTTCGAATTTATAAAAATTTGGAATTAGTTAATTAAAAACACGTATGTGACACCTTCCAATTTACATAATGACAGCAAAATTATTTATAGGAAACATATTTATTGAAATATGCAAAAACGTCATAAAATCTGTTATATAACTAATTTAAATAACATATTACATAATATTTAAATCAAAAACTAACTAACTTGAAATAACGTTCCACAAATTTTTATTTATACTATTTTGCGACATATGTTTCGGTATTATCATACCATTTTCGAAGCTAAAGGGATGGTCTGCGTTCTAAGAATGGTTATTTCCTTCTTGTAAATTTGTCTATTATTGCTGCATGTGTTTGTAATTAGGTAATTACTTAATTGCTAATATTTTTAATAAATTTAGTAACTATTATAGCACACTAGCTGTCCACAATCTTTACGAGCTTGAATCCGCCTCTTCGCATCCGCTTACATCTTTCATTTTCCTGTAAAACGCAAATACTGTCATGATGCTTTTCCTAGTGTCCGATATCATAAACATTTGACGAACCGCTGTATATACATGTATGTATGGATTATAGTTATCATCACGAAAGTAGTTCAGTTGTCATCACAAACTGAAATTGATCGATCGCCATGGCGTTTGATAATTAACCCACAATTGAATTTTCGTGCGACTGTCAATGTTAATCAAACGTCAAATTGATTTTTTTCTGTCAATTGTGACGTTTCCTGTAACATTTAAGTCAACCTAACGTGGATGTTACGTTGTTATTTTTAGCTATGCCGACCTATCTGCATATTCAACGGACATTTTGCGTAGACTATAATTAAATTTATCGGTATTAGAAACGGTAACATAAAAGTGAAATACGACACCTACTATTATTTTCGCAAACCCTCTGAAACTATAACTCCGTTTTATTTTAACAATATGCTACGTTAATTAAAAAAAAACATAAAACAAAGTTAGAGATTTTTTCTGAAGAAGTGATGCTAATGTTTATTAAAGTACTCTAAGTAACTGATAATTATTAATTTCTAATATTTCTAATAAATTTCGTAACTATTGCATGACATAAATCGTTTTTGTTAACATTAACTACTTTGATTCATGCTTTTTTAGTGTTTTATTAATTTAGTTGTTAATGTGGAGTATGTATTGTATTTTGTGTCATTTTATATTGTCTTTGTCTATCGTTCTTGGTTAAAGTTGTTTTAAGCTTTTCTTTTTATTGTGTTCAATGTATACTATTTTCTCTTTATATCAATTATTTTTGACTATAATTTCCATCATGCATACTTCTGTGTTGAAATCATTGTCATTTAAGAGTTATTTTGACTTCAATATTGTACAATATGTCCCCGAATTGAGTTTACAAAAGGGAAAAGATTCTTGTTTTTGATTTTGCAATAAAATGCTAAGGGAATTACATTTTATGCTTAATTTCAAATGATCAAATCTGTAATTAGAATTTTAATTCCTCTTATGTATGTCCACAAATTTTTTTTATTTTTTTTTGTCGCATTTTATCTATTATTTTTTTGTGGTGGAAGACTTTGACTTCAAAACGTAAAACACTAATTTATGTGTCAAAAATAACTTCAAACTGTAATTCTGTAATTTTTGATGAAAAAAAAAAAAAAAGACTTCATAGATAGTTTTAAACATTATTGTCTCTAGCCTACTTCTTTTTTTAATGTTGTGATTTAAAAAAAAGAAAACAAAAATTTGTAATTCTAAATAGGGGTTTGACAGTTTCGTAATTCTAATTACAGATTTGTTCGTTTGAAATGAAACATAAATTTTAATACCTTTAGCATTTTATTGTAAAGTCAAAAATAAGTATTTTTTCCTCTTGTAAATTCAATCCGGGGACATACTGTCCAATATATTATTTAAATTAGTTAATGGCATACAATTTGTTGATTTATTTTAATTTTGGTAAAGTAAATTAAATAATCTATGTGCAGTCATCGCAGTAGTCATCGACGTTAAAAACAAACGATTGAACAAATACATGCTCGGCTAAATATAAGCGACACCTTTCACACACCGAAACGATTGCGAAGTCGAACCAGTGAGCGCCCGCGTCCGCTAATGGAAATGTAAACTCATCTGAAAAAGATCCCTCGACTTCCTCTTGACTCGAGCGGGATAGATTAGTGTCTACTTAATGGGAACCAAATGCTCTTTTACTGTCAGTCGGCTTTATTGGAAAGTCTGAACAAATTGTTAATTAATCAAATTGAAATAAAAAGTGGCAATATTTCCGTATCTAAAATGTTTTAAAATTATATAACAGAATCAGCAAGTAATAAAATGTAATGCAATTATGTATACTTTATTCAAATGAACTTCGTAACGTGTCATTAACAAATTTTCCAGTATAGAGCAACAAATTTAGTTATATTAAGAACATTTAACATTAACATGAATGATTCAAAATTACACTGCAAGACATAATTACTAGACATTGTATAAGATCTATCAAAGCTAATTTCATAAAACAATGATGATTGAGCTACATGTCAATGTAACAAGTAATATCAGTTGTTCCTTGGTTAAATTAAGCAGCTTTTGTTTATTGACATTTATAATGTACATAAATATTTACTTATAATTATTACACGAAAGCTCTCTTTTTTTCAGGATAAATTTTCAGTTGTTAACACAAATCTGATTAAGGTGTGATTCAAGGTTTTTTAAGTCTAAAGTCTTCTTCTTTACCCTTTTTCTCCCAGTGCGGTTGAATTGACACCTTCGTGACGTATGAGATGTCATTTTTATTTTTGATCATTGTTTTGTAACAAGCTAATCGTGTGATTAAGCCATTGAATCTTCATTAAGTTAGTTGGATGGATTAAAATCCATAAGCATCATTCATTTGCAGAGTATTTTTGAATGGGATTCGTTATCAAGAAAATTTGCCATTGGTTTTGGATTTATTGTTAGTGCAATTTTCTATTTATCGGTCTATGTCGGAATAAATTTGGTTAAATCCACATGGTATTAGGTCTTGGTATATGATACAGTAAATACGATCATACAAATGCCTATTAGGACGTTTTCTTTTGAGTCAGGTATTTATTTATTTATTTAAATTTGTTAATATCTTATTTTCATTCCGCTACGCCAAGTGTTTGTTTCTCTTTTGACATTTTTCTTATGCGAAGAATTAATTAGTCTTTCTATTTAGGGAAATAGTATAGATGTAATACCTTGGAGAAAAGATAGGGGTCTTACAGACAGGGTGACATCCACTTTGAGGTGATGGGGGACAGATCACCCCTGGGAAGGAGTTGAAATACCTCGGAGTCGCTCTAGACTATGGACTGACGTTCCGGTCGCACGTGAAACGAGTGGTGGAAAGGGCAGACTCTACACTGACAGCACTGCTTAGGATCATGCCTAATGTTGAGGGATCCACAAGCAGACGTAGGGAGATCCTGTATGGTGTAGTACAGTCTCAGGTGCTGTATGCAGCACCGGTTTGGGCACGTGCATTGACGAAAAATGCACAAAAAGAACAAACTCCAGAGAAGAATCCTGCTGAGGGTGATTAGCGGTTACCGAACAGTGTCTACCGGGGCTGCCCAAGCGATAGCGGGCGGGTATACCACCAATTTCACTCTTGGAGGAACGTAAGAGAATGTTCTCTGCCAAGGCAAAGCAATTACTTTCAAGGTCCAAGGGAAGCGAGAGAGAAATAACTCGGAAAAAGTGGCAAAGGAAATGGGACGACCTGGTGTCCACCACTTGTTGGACCAAAACTCTGATTACTGACTTGAGCGCCTGGGTGCACTATAAGTTCAGAGTAGCAAACTACTATACGACGCAGTTCCTGACGGGACACGGACACTTTAAAACTTACCTGGAGAGGTTTAAACTGGCTGAAGATGATCTATGCCCAGACTGTGGGATGGTCGATACACCGAAACCTGCGGTGTTTGTATGTGAGAGTTGGATAGAAGCAGGACTTTTCTGAACAACCAAATCCAGCAAACATTGGACCAACATAACGTGATCGAGGCTATGACGGACAGCGAGGAAAAATGGAAAGCATTGAGCACCTACATTGAAAAGGTACTAAAAACAAGAGAAATGCATTGGAGATAGCGGCGATCCTAAGAGGGAAGGACAATAGTGACATCTGTGCTGTCCGAAGAAACGCAAATAGCAGTCCCGGAAGCACAGAAGGAGAGAAATGGGGGTTTTTGGTGGCTAGGCCAGACTGGTGAGTTCCACACTATCATACAATTGAAGATGTATGATGTCCATAAAGGATTTTCCCCTCACAAAAAAAAATACATTGGAGAAAATGCTCAGAGATTTATTACCTTGGAGAACACAGACAGGGCAATAATTGGAATAGTAATTTTGGAAATGTTTATAAACCTTACTGGAACAGCAAATTACAGTCTAATATCTTTATTTTGCTGAGTTACCCGGATTATTCCTTCTGCTGTGTTTGCCTTTGTTTACCGTGGAGCTGTAGAACTCAACCAGTGAAATTCCCTTGTTTCCAAATAAGTGACCTCTTGTTACTTTTCAAATTTTGAAAATTAACGTATTATCAATTGGAATACGCAGGTTAATATCTGTCGTTGTAAGATGATCCTTCAGACCGTAGAATTTTGAATAGCTTTTTTTGTATTACCGAAATTTCCTTACGTAGAAGCCCGTCATACAGGGTGTAATTGAATAAACCTTAGTAACTTTGACATATATTTTGTAATTTCTGTAAAAGAGAAATGCAGATTTGCTTTATCGTAATTTTGTTTGATCTAGGATAATTTTGTTGTTTAAGTTTTGTCTCTTTGACCTATTATATACTTTTGATGTAACGAAAGATTTGCAAATACTTCGAACTTTCAGTAAAATTTTACATATTGTTGCGTAATTTAAATTTAAGAATTTTTCAGTTCTCATAACATTCAAACTTTGTTGAATTGTTGTTATTACTTTAGAATTACTTTTTCTTTAAGCTTCAAATTTTGAATGTTTTGTGTCATACAGGGTGATTCGATAGATGCACCCTTGTTGTTTTTTTTAAATCCTTAAGGATTGCCGGCTAACTTGACTTAATATATATTTTTTTATATTCTTTGAGACATCATAATGTTCTAATACTTCATCATGTCTCTTCGATTTTGTTGAATTAAATTTAGTATTTGTTCTTTGATATTTAGTTGCTCTAACCTATATACACCTGATTTTCTTATTTTCAATTCCGCGTTCGTTGACTTCGATAGGCTTAAATTTCGCGGTGGCGCCCTTATAATTTGCATCACGACGTTTCGACCCATACCATCTTCGACTGAGAAAGCGGCAGCCTACATGACAAGAATAGCAGGTAGGTGGGGCGTAGAGGTTCCGACTCGTCTGGAAATTGTGTTTGTTATTATTCTGAATTTTTAATTTAAATTTACCCAGCGCGATATTATTTTTGCCACAGGTCTTATGACGTTTTATACGTGGCAGAGGTTCTACTGTACCAATGTAGTTATTTAAATATAAACAATATACAATATTGTATAAAACAATAACTTTTTAAATTGACTACAAATAATTGCGACGTTTCAAAGTGGCCCTCTCATTTAAAATTAGCATCGTTGCTTTTCATTGCACTGACCTTTCTTTTGAATGCATTGACTATCAGACTTCATATTTTAAATAGCGTCACGATCTCTTCACAATGACTTATCAGAAACAATAACAATAATATTCGAAAGAATCGTGTAATCGGCAAATTGACCTTCAATTTGCAAACTTCGTACATTTACGTGTGCATAAGATGAATTAAACGTGTTAGCACTAACGATTTTAACTGGATACAACGAGCTTTCGGAAAGCCTAGGTACGATGCAATATGGAGAACAATAAAAGATATCCAGTCGGAATGGAAAATTGAATGGCTTGTTGAACTGCTTTTGCGAACAAGCGTACACAAGTCCGGCGTTTTGTGTCCACACAGAATGTCCCTCGTCAATGATATATTGACGTCGAACATGCTCGTGAACATTTCAATCAAGTGTCCTCATGCCTGGTCGGCCTCCGGCGTTTTCTACGAACCACTCGTACGTATATGCCAAAATAAATGCCAACAATGCCATCATAAAGCGTTTGGTCTTAATTAATGCGGGTATGTACTCTACGTTAGTGTTCAATCAATAGGTTCAGTACTAACATAGTATGTAATTATGCTCTTAAATGGTGAAGGTTATTAATTTCCTATTTGATATATTGTGCGATTATATCTTACAACAAAAATATCTGTTGTAATATATTTTGTAACCATGTGTAATTAAAATAATAATAATAATTATTATTAACTTGGTATATTATATTTTCATATTTTCAACGTCAAATTAGTTACCTTATGCTGTGTGTTCCAGCGTAGCGATAAAGTCTTGGTATCTAATAATGTAAATAGCGAATAATTTTTAATACAAAAATTGTAGACAATCATAATCTCTACAATATAAAAATATTTTCATTTATACAGAGTGTTTGACGAACCAACACACACTTATGTTTTTAAAATGGCATGCTATGCATTTCTTTACATTTTGTGATAGCCCTT
Organism: Amphimallon solstitiale; assembly: GCA_963170755.1. Classification (NCBI taxonomy): domain Eukaryota; kingdom Metazoa; phylum Arthropoda; class Insecta; order Coleoptera; family Scarabaeidae; genus Amphimallon; species Amphimallon solstitiale. The sequence goes on along the minus strand of OY720681.1, from coordinate 7,434,657 downwards.
GAATGGCTAATTAAACTGACATCAACTTGTATTTGTCGATTTTCAACTTTTTCTGAAATATGGCATTTTTTCGTTAAAAATTGTTGATTAATGATGAAATACCTATTATGGGATCAATTAGTAGAGATATCTTTTCAGTACGTGAAATTAATGTTTATATCGACATATCTACGCATGTTCTTTAGAATTACATACCATTCGCTAAAGTTAAAGATTCTAAAAAAAATTAAATGGAACACCCTGTATATTTATGCAATTGAAAAGTACTTAAAATTTACTAAGTAAAAACGTCTTCTTCTTCCACCTGTGGGCGATATTTCAAAAATTATAGGATATTATATCTGATTAACCCGATTACGACTTAAAAATATAAGTTGCGATGACATGTACTACGACTATAACTAAAATTAATCGAAAAGAGTTACTTCTATTTTCCATTTACAAATAAGTAATTTTTATTAAAAATTTCGAAACTCATGAAAAGTATGGAAGTTCGTGAATTACCAATAATATAAAAAAATATCGCAGACGCTGTGTGTCAAAAATTGTTCAAACGTTAAACTTACATATATAGCTTCAGTTTAAAGGGAAGAAAGTACATGCTAGCACAAAGATATACAATCAAAAATATCCAAATATGGGAATACATAGATGAGTGCTTTTCAAACATTGTTAACGATTTGAAGAAACTGGCAGTATATGAAATAAGAGCCTTGTTACTGCTGCCGTAGAAAACACAGATGTACAAATGGTTCTTTTGTTATGAGTTCAAGGAAATCCTCATATAAACATGCGTTAACTTTCTAAAATCTTTGATTTTAGCAAAAACTTTATTAAGAGAACCTTAAAGAAGATTTTTTAATTTATTATATGATAAATTGCTTGAAAATAGTAACTTATATGTTTTTCAAGATATTGCGAAAGTTATAGAAGTTTTCAATAACGTACATTTAAATACTTGTATTGACGGTTTGATTTTAAAGTGAAGTTATAAATCTTAGTACGACTTCTTTAACTTTAAAGTAATTTAAAATTTAGTGTAAGTATGACGTTACAATTTTATGACACATAGCAACTGCAATATTTTAACTATTGTTAATTCATGAACTTCCAAATTTTTTATTTTATGAGTTTTAAAATTTTAATAAAAATTACTTATTTGTAAAAAGAAAATATTAGAAGTAACCCTTTTCGATTAATTATTAATTATTTTTTAATTATGCTATGTGTAATTAAGTCAAGACAACTCATATTTTTAAATCGTAATCGGGTTTATTCAGATATAATATCCTATAACTTTTATAATATGGCCCCCAGGCACTAGAAAGTATACCGTATGTGTCAATTTTCATTAGGTATATGGATTCGAAGTTTACATGCGATTTATACGTATACAAATAATATGTGGCAACGTGTGTCACCCCTACTATCCGTAACCAATCCCGACAACAATCGACATCACAACGACTTTCTCCGATCTTCCCAGTTCTACATTAAATGTTTAGCTGCGAACACCACAGAACACGTTGCGATCTAGCCTGCAATAAAAGCCGTCGTCATCAAATGGCCGCCGCGATCTAGTAGTTTATTATTATTTTCAGAATCCTTTTTTATTTACCTTATTTTTAATTTTATTAGAATTACGCTTTTGTTTGTGACATGCAGCGTGAACGCAGCTTAATAATTCTCTGCATTTACTGAAAGGAAAAAGAAAAATCCTTGAAATGCGTAAATATTATTTCTGAGCGCAGTACAAACACCCTAGTCAATAGTCCAACAGCTACTGCTAACTTGAGCTTGCATCGGTCGCGCTCGCATTGAAGAGGAAAGGTGGGGTGCCATGTTGTCACGTATTGCATGAATTAATCGCCTATGGCTAATGAAAATTGACACGTGCTGTATATTTTTATTTAGTAATTTTTAAGTACTTTTCAATGACATATAAATATACAGGCTGTCCCGTTTAATTTTTTTTTTGAATTGTTAACTTTAGCGAATGGTTTGTAATTCTAAAGAACATGCGTAGATATGTCGAAATAAACATTAATTTCACGTACTGAAAAGATATCTATGTTGTACAATTTGTAACGAAAAAATGCCATATCTCAGAGAAAGTTGAAAATCGACAAATACAAGTTGATGTCAGTTTAATTAGCCATTCAAGGGCTATCACAAAATGTAAAAAAATTCATAGCATTCCATTTAAAAAAAAACATAAGTTTGTGTTGGTTCGCCGTTGTCGAACACTCTGTATAAATGAAAATATTTTTAGATTGTAGAGCTTATGATTATCTACAATTTTTGTATTAAATATTATTCGATATCCATATTATTAAATACTAATAATGGACGTTACTGCTCCGCTGGGACACCCGGTATGTATCCAAGCAGAGCTGGGCGATAAGGATTACGATTACAACTTGGTTACGATTGCAGTAATCCTTATATAAAAGAAAATGTGATTACGATTAATGTTATCGTTAATCAAACGAACTTAGATTACGATTACAGTATTACTATAATTTATAATCGATGGCAAGGATTACTGTTATTAAATATTAGAAAAATCACTGTTATTTACTCTAGAAAGTGAATTTTATTGTAGTCGGGCATTAATAATTTCGCCCGCCAGATATCGTCGTCATAAGGATCCAGTACGTGCAAACGCCGGTATGTTTCACGGATTGAATAATACGTTGATGAAATACTGATGCGGAGCTTCATTGAACGGACACTAATAATTTCGACCGCGAGATATCTACGTCATGAGAGTCCAGTACGTTCAAAAGCCGGTCTGCTTCACGCATTGAAGAATACGTTGCTGGAATACTGATGCGGAGCTTCATTAATCGGGCACTAATAATTTCGACCGCGAGATATCTTCGTCATGTGCGTGCAAAAGCCGGTTTGCGAGTAGCAATTTTTTTCGAATATTTGCAAAGTATGTATTCTATAAAGATTTATTATGAGAATAGAAGTACTCAGAATAGGATTTTGAATAATTTTTCTATACGCTTATACGCATAAAAAGTCGTGTGAAAGCCACACCTCTTATTTTTTTTAATATCTGGTGTATTTTAAAAACTTTTTTTTTTGTTTTTTCTTATTCTTGTTCGGATAATTATTGCCTTCATATTGCTGTGGCAGCAGCATACTTTATTGGCGAAAAATATAAGAAAAGATATGAAGAATACACCGCCCCACTTGGTTGCGGCGTCAATTTATTTATATTTATTATAAATAATGTTATTGCCACACGTTGGGCATCGCCAATTTATTAATATGCTGTGATAGCATATATTTGTGGGTATAGTCATTTGTATATGCTGTGTTCTAAATTTTTCTTTTTACACAAAAACTTATAATTGGTTTTATATTTAATTCATATTGTTGAAGCATGTACCTATTGTACACTATTGTGGATTCTGGCAATGTATGTGGTTCCTTCTCCTTCACTGGTGGCCTTTCACTTACTTATAATAGGGACGAGGTAATAGTTTTGTTTAAAGAAGAAAACAGAATGTCTATTTAACATGATCATACACCTTTTATTTTTGTAATTTATAGATTCAAATAATTTTTATATACACCTTTATGCTCTAAACAAATACATAATTGAAAATGCTCATATCATTTATACCTAATGTCGGTTGTAATGTATGTAAATCTTTTATTTATTTATTTATGATGCTAAACAAAAAAATAAATATTTATCCTGTAAATAAATAAATGTAAACTTTTATTGTACATTGATAGTGATATTTATCGATGTAATTATTTTTATATTGGCTTCAATTAATTGCCTTAGACAACCATTTGCACGTGTTGTATCTAGCTTTTAATCTTTGCCTTATGAAACTTTTAATTAATTATTAACCTAACTTGAAAAAGATTAATGATGCTTAGACAATACCATGAAGAAAATGCTCATTCGCACGTAGCATCTCTTCAACTGTCCAACACCATTAGTCCTATTTTGTTGTAATTCCAACTTTATGAATTAAAAGAAAACCTTACAAGATAATATTTGCTTATCTATATTGTCCAACATTACATTGATTAATCATTTGCACGTAAAAACCAATGTCTGTCTAACAATTTAGATAACTTCTTTTTCAAAAAAAAAACTTACTTGCTATCTTTAAATATTGCATCAAAATGTTCATTTTGAATGTCCATATTGAACGTTTCAAGTGAATTTAAATATATATTAATAAAAGAAAAATTATTATGAATAAACGTGATAAAGAAATAATGAAAACTACTATTCTACAATGTAACAATTATTTTTTTAGAGCGTCTTATTCTTTCGGAGTCGAAATCAGAAGTCCCTTCTTGTCGAATCTTGTTTCTTATTTATAGCGGCAAAAAAACTCTACGTTGACTATTGCGCCCTCTAGTCCATATTTTAGGTTGTCATTGGAATATACGTTCCAGTAAAATCGCTGCCCACATGTTGCCGTCTTGATACACACACATACACATATTGGTCTGACAGTTCTTTATTTACCAAACGTCATTACAAATTGTTTTTCCAATTCAAAAGTCTTTTCACTGCCTCGCACAGCATTTCCGACGGTAGGTTTATTCTTGTTGTTAATACCATCCTTCTTTGTATTCATCAATGAACCTATTGCCTTGTTCATTGTTCAATACATATTTTTTTCTTTCCATTTATTAATGTCAATTTCACTTTTCTTGTAGCTAGATTGCGATTTGGTAAGATGGGAAACACGTTGGAGATAACGATTATTTTTCTTCCCGCACTGCCTGCACCTGGAAGACACGCTTGTTTGTCTACTGCAACTCTGTTTTCTATCCATGATCTTTCCATCGGTAATATGTCTATCTGCAATAAACTTTACACAAGTTTTATATTTTGTTGCCTTTTGTAGGTCATGAAACTGTACACGTCTGTTTCCAGTCTCTGAAGCATTGTGTTACAAACAAATCATAAACACATACACTTTTTATTTATGCTATCATCTACCTTTTTATACCAAATGTTATTGCTGATCGGGTTTACGTTTTACATATTTTTATATCCTTTTCTTAGTCTCTAGTTATAAGCTAAGGTAATTTTTATCTTTTAATATAATTTAGTTCTTAAACTCTTTCATAAAGTTTTATTGCTTTATGCATGTAAATCATAATGATTTATTCAGTCATATTTATGTTTTTTGCATATCGTATTTGATCTTTTTCATACAATTCTATTGCTTTTACATGACTAATTCTCTTGACTGATCCGTCCATTAACATCACCCTTTCTCGATTATTTGCCTTCATTACCCTTTTTTACTTAAACAGCGGTCCATTATTTAGAATATTTAAAGCAAACTTTACGCATTGTATAAAATTAGGTTCTTTTTGATGATATGTAAACCATACATTTTGTGTATCCTTTCTACAAAAGAAATATATTGCTTATATTTATTTTGTCTTTTATTTCATATTTATTTAATAAATTTTTATTTTGTCTTTTGTTTCATATTTATTTAATAAATTTTTATTTTGTCTTTTGTTTCATATTTACTTGAATAATAATGACTTTTGAATTACTTGCTTGTATATTGACCATGTGTATGCAACTTTATATACATCCATGTAATTTTGTTGCATATTTTTACTCTTTCATATTTAAATACGATTTTTGTCATTTTTATTTTATTTCAAAACTTAAACTAATTCTTAAAGCTATTCTTATCTTATAAACTTGCGAGATATCACGGCAATATGTAACGCGTACCAATTTAATTGAGCCGCGTTTAACTGTCCGACATTTTTTGAATAACTTCGATTACGATTACTTAAAAAATCGTAATTCAAAAATTGTTGAAATTAGGATTACTGTAATCGTTAATCGATGGAACTTAGATTACGATTGCAGTAATCGTAATTTAAACTTTCTCAAAATTACGATTACCGTAACCGTAATCTATGTTCGTTCGATTAACAATTACAGTAATCCTAATTTCTAAAATTTTTGAATTACGATTAAAATAATCGTAATCCACGCCGCAATCAATTACACCTGTAATCCTTATCGCCCAGCTCTTTGTCCAAGTAATAATAATTTTGCTTACAGATGGAATATCTGGATACATTACTTTTTGTTTATTTATTTTTGAAAACCCTTCAATTTTTACAAGACAAAAGAAATAGTCCGTGAAGTGATCTGTTGGTTCACGCCAAATCATTAGCCGATCCGACAAGACATCGTATATGTTGTACGCATATTTTGTCTTGATTAAAATATTGTTCATAACATCTTTGAATTAATTCACTTAAAGACTTATTTTGCGATTTTGTAACATATAATCCACAGACATAACATAAAACTGTCTGGAGAAATTTTACAGCCTCTTGTACGGTTTTCCATTCTTGAAATCACACGCAATACATCTTGTGGGCCACTGCTTCAAACTTTCTTAACTAAGTGACAATTCAGTGACATTGTGTTTGTCTTTTGCCAGACGGCGTCAACAACTAAACAATAAGTGAATCCCTACGCCGGCTATAACCTTCATATATGCACGTATCGATTCCAGAAGTGTCCATTTTAGTATATTCCGCGATGACTAATATATTAGTATTCTCTACTCATGACGTCGTATCCTTTGTAGTTGCCGCTGCCCTTCACGGTATAGCCCTAACATGCTCAAGCTTGTTACAATACTTTTTTAATTTTACATTAATCTTAGTAAAAACGGATTAAAAAAATTGAAAATGTAACGTGATACCCTATGTTAGAGACTACAGTTTTTATGTTTAAAACAATGCAAAATACTAAAATTGTAGACTGTTAAGTCAGTTACAAAAATCGTGTCGGCTAGTGTTACTTGAATTTACTGTACAGTCATTACTTTTTACTGTTTGCAGTGTATCTGTCAAATATGACTTTAAACAAAGTTCAACCTTGTTCTTAACTGAATAAATAAAATACGTAAACTTGGTTTCAAAAATTATTTAATAATATCACTGCAATATCGTTTCGCCAAACTTTGGCTTCATCAGGTGATGAGTAACTGAATATACAAAATTATTACTGCATAATATATAGGTATTGGAGAATGTTATTATGGACATTTTTGGATAGTGGTTAAAAATTATAGATGTGGGTTGTTTAGTAGTATTTTTGGCTTAGCAGAGAGCTTTTATGATTATTGATACCGATTTGTTAATTAGTAAACTATAGGTTTCATGATTAAGAGCAAGTAGTTAATTGATGAGTCTGATTCATGTTGAAACTCCATATAAATACCCCCACTCATATACCATGCTTTTGTGAACCTATATATTATGTTGTAATAATTTTGTATATTATATATATTATACTCATCACCTGATGAAGCTAAAGTTTGGCGAAACGATATTGTAGTGATATTATTAAATAATTTTTGAAACCAAGTTTACCTATTTTATTTATTCAGTTAAATATGGAGTTTCAACATGTATGTATCAGCCTCATCAATTAACTACTTGTTCTTAATCATGAAACCTATAGTTTACTAATTAACAAATCGATATCAATAGTCACAAAAGCTCTCTGCTAAGCCAAAAATACTATTAAACATCCCACATCTATAATTTTTAACCACTATCCAAAAATGTCCATAATAACATTCTCCATTACAAGTTATGAAGCTAAAAGCAACATGCTGCATCCTTAAATATCTATAGAAAGTCCGCTTCTGTTCCTATTATACCCATTTTATAGCATAAAATAAAACCAATAAGACCGGGAGTTCAATGTAGCTACATATTATATGTAATAGGTATCATAACTTCTTAATCATATATAAAATGAGGGCTGGTAAAAGCCCTTAACGTCTTCACCTATCAGACGACCGTGTTTAATCCTCCGCTACGATGAGTTTCAAGTGAAGAAAACACTTTCTCCATTTTTCTTTATTTGGCTTTTAGCTTTAGTTTACGCGCGCTGGAAAGGCAAAGAAAGAGATATATCGCGAGATAACTGCACCCCGATGAGTCGCAGCACGCCTCGGACGATAAGTGCCAGGAAAAGATGCAATGATGTTCGCATATTACACTAAAAACGAGCGAAGGACCGTCCATAAGGAAATGTTGAAGTGCTGATAATAAAATGGAATGAGGTAAGATGACGCTGCTGAATAATTTAATATTGCATGGAACAATGTTGTGTGTTGTAGTTTTGAAAACTGAATTGAAATAGTATTTGTAATCTGCAACAGGCTCATAGATAATTCACAATTTCATCACTTTACAATTGGTTTATAAATTACACTTTTTTTTGTAGATAATATCAAAATCTTTATCAAATGAAATTTAGAAATTAGGTATTGCTAATGCTCTAGACTTTAGAACGTAAGATTTAAAAGTTGTATCCAATATACAGAGTGATTGCCGATAACATAGAATATATCCTGTAAGAAATTATTATGTTACTGTTTTGAATACATGCATATATAAATTAAAATTCATATATGCATGTATAAAATTGACGCACACTCTGCACTAGAGTCCAGCATTCTAGCTACCAACGCACGGACACGTGTTTCGATCTTCACGATCTCTTCAACGTGCTTACGTGGTTTACTAGAATGCCAAATGATCTCCAAATCTGTCGCAATATCATCCCTTTGCATGACAAATACCTGTGAGAAAATCTCGGCGACACCTGCCATGCAAAAGCAACGCGTCAGGCAGATGTGATCTATCGATAACTAAGTTCTCATTTTAGATCACTGCGGATATATGTGTGCATCAAAGTATCTGATAATAGACTTGTTGGAGATTTTTCCACGTACTCTATTATCATTGGATGTTACTGTTTGATAAATAAAGTGTTGTTTTTGTGAAACTAAACAATAGCTGGGCGATAAATAATCTATATATTGCTTTGTAGCAGTACGAAAATTGTCGAAGATTCATGGCGAAAGTAAATAAAGAAAATTATTAATTTTTGAGGATTTAAATCTTATATTTCTTGTATAATAAATAATTAGTTAGAATAAGTGTGATTACTTGTCCTCGTTTACGTGCCCCTAGAATTAACACGAGACAAATGACGGGCAAAACTGGCGAATTGAGGAGACACTTTTCTGAGAACCTGGCCCATTTACGGTCCGAACGAAAGTATCACGTGACGGGGACTACAGTCCCATGTTCATTAGGCTATTTTTCACGTCTCCGAAGAGAAAACGAGAGCCCGAAAAGAATTTTTGAAAATTTTCCGACGTGTAGAAAATCACGCTGCATCAAAGTATTTTGCCATAAGGCCTACGTGTAGAATAATTTATCGTGGACTAGGTTCGATTTCAAAATGGAATTTGGCCGGCACAGATGACCATGACACTTCAAAGTTCGGATAGGGTTAAGTTAAACGCACGAAAAATTCAATTTCAGATTATAAATTATCAAAACCATCAATCAATTTGAGTTCGCGATATGGCATTTGCCGGGAAACGTCAAAATTGGCGGAAAGGATATAGTATATGGCGACAGTCGTGCAATACACATAATGAATATAGAAATAAATCAATATGGTGGTCGATCGGCACAGATGACATTGACAATAAAATATCCGCGGTAGGTTGACTTTAATGTAATACACTAAATGTCAGAATTACACCTGACGTATGATTAACGTTGCCGAGTAAGAATATTCACATTCATGAATCGGTTGTTAAGTTTAAAGGTCAGAAAACCGACAAATAAAGAGATTACGAAGGAAAAGTGCATTTTTAATTGAAATGAGGTACCTTTCAGATATGTATTAGTGTATCATCAATTGTTAATATTCATTTTCTATATGAATATGAACAATACGATAGATATGATTAAATAAACTTTAAATGAATTGTTCTGTTACAATTGCTCTTCTAGCTTTATTGTATTTCTTCCTCTTGGCCGACCAGCATCAGCATCCATTACGACGGAATAAAATAACAACAAAGAAACGATAAAAGACAGTATCACAATTAATCAAAACAATACAAATAACCACGAAGAAGCAGAGTTTACACAAAATGAAACACGATAGTCGAATTAAATACATAGGTAAATGTAAAAATTTGACAGTAATGATATTAATTGATATCACATTGAAATACAAACTCATTGCTCTACAACGTTGTCAAATGTGAAAGTATGTTGATGAGGAAATGTTAAAAAAACACACTTTTTAATCAAAACGAAAACGTTTACGAAATAATACTAGAAAGAAATATTTTCTAAACTAAATTACAGCTATTTCTATTGACTAAAAGTCTGAACATTAAGAACGCCGTGATAACAAACGACATTTTAACATTAAGATTTTTTATTCAGTGTAGGTTTTGCAACAATTTGTACACACGTTATATATCAAAAACAATAACTATTTTATTAAAAGTAACCATTTATACCAACGGGCAACTTAACAAGCTTATTTATATTATTTGAGGAAACATTGTATATAGAAGAATGTTTTATAATAGGTGGTACTGCTCAGTGTTCTATTAATATCTTAAAACGAACTCCGGTATACTTTTCAAGCTTTAAAAAGAACTATAAAACAATTTTTCCTAATGACGTTTATTGTATTGTATTGGAGGAATTACAGGAGTAGCATTCATCTAATTCAAATTAATGCCCATATAACGTTCCATCCAATCTCGTCAGCTTCTTTCGTCTCATTCAATACCAAATTATTATTTCTTTCATCCAGAAAAAATAAAGAAAAAGAAAAAGACCGAAATGTATCAAGACATTTTCAATATGACACGGAAATATTCGATATCGAGAGATATCGCGAACGAGACAAAAAGAGACGGGACTAGGACGAGAGTGAGAGGAAAAGTACTAGGTGGAAATGTAGAAATATTATTGGAAAATGGAGATTCTCGTTTGGCAATGGGTAAGAGTGAAAACCGCAGAATTATATCTCTTCAGAGAGGCGGTACAAAGTACTTTAATATTTAAGAAACGTCGGTTCTTTTCATTAGGAATGCATTAGGAGTAATGGCACGCACTTTTTTCTTGCGCCTCGGTGCTTCGTTTCCGAGGTTGTCTTTGCGATGTTCGGCTGTGGTTTACCGTAGAGAACGTAATTACTTTGTTCGTGACAATTCAAGGATGAAGTATGCACAATTCTCCTTACTTTTTACATTCAGATAAGCCGCCCTAGATTAAAAGGACAAACCTTAAATCTAATTCATTCTCTTTGTGAACTATGAGTGTTGCTAACTGTAATCTATAACAAACAATAAGTGTTAATTGTACGTATTCCAATGGGCGGGCCATTTAAAAGTTTGTTTTTAAAAACGCTATAAAGTGAGTCTACATTAATATTTTTTGAATTTTTTTGTTTATTGCGAAGGTTGGCGTCTCCGATTTAACAATGAAAAACTATTTTGTTCATGTGGCTCCCTCTGCTGGTCTTACAGTAAGTCATCCTCTGAGTCCAGTTTTGAAGAATGTTTTCAATTATTTCGCCAATAACAGTCGCAATGTTATATTACAAAGATGGCATTGTCTTTGGATTATCCGCCTAACATCGATTCTTAACGGCACCCCACAGAAAAAAGTCCAATCACGTCAAATCGCAGCTCCGCGACAGCCAATTGACATCTTCAAAACGGCTGATTATTCCGCAAGAGATCTATTGTCAGTCGGCTTGTATGGCATGTGGCGCCATCTTGTTAGAACCAAAGCTCGTCCACATTCATAGCGTAGTCATAAGAAGTTGGTTAACATGGCTCTGTAACGGTCACCATTGACAGTAACGGTGGTTTCCAGTTGCATATTCAAAGATAATGGGCCAATTATGGATTCAGTCCCACTCTACGGACCACAGCCTCACTATTCTCGGGGGTGCGCACTGTCCGAGCTCGGGGACCACTTCTGTTGTCCAATAGCAAGCCTGTCTCGCCAACTTTCTTTACCAAGTTCACTACAGCGGTTCCGCTTGGCGCTTTTTCACGACCCATATTTCTTTTCAAGATTTGCACGGTTTCGGCTACACAACACTGACTTTGAAAATAAGTTTTCAATATTTCGAAACGCTCCACAATCGAAGACATGATTCTTTCGTACCGCGGAATATCAGAATGACGAAGTGTAAAAATTTAAAATAAATTGGTCCATCTAGTATTGCTATACCCTATGGTTTAAAAACAAACCAGTAGATGAACCACCCAATATTATGCCAATATTTCTGGAGAGCAGTCCATACACACATATTTCTTCTGCAAAATATATCCAAAAATTATTACTTTAAAATCAAAAAATACTGAAATTATACAGAAACTTTTTATAGACAACACAAATACCGTATCAAAATATAAGAATATTCAAAACAGTGTCGATCTCTCAAAAGATTCCCATTAATACAGTCACAAAACCTGTGAATCAATCAACATGCAAAAATATCCTAACAACGTTAACTGAGATGAAGGTTACTATCTCCATCACACTTGGAAGTCCATCATACAAACCCAACTCAAGCATAACATAAACGCTCAATTGAACCGTAACACTAAATGCAATATTAACCACCCCCTTCCAACACACGCCAATCTGTTTCAGGTTATCGCAGCAGTGAAAGCTCTCAATATGTCTCTTAGGATAGTGGTAGAAACGTCGGCAGTAGAAGCACAGACGACGACGCGGTTTCAACACATACAATTTGATTGTTTTTTTCCTTATTAATCACCGAATTAAATGTGAGTATCAAGTAAATTTATAAGTAATACAAACGCATTCAAATGTAGTATTGCAAAAGATGTTGAATTAAGATTTTTTACACTTCACACCAAAATCAACACCTTTACCCAAAAATACCTCTTTGCAATTATCTCACAGAGTATACACTCTGTACAGATAGATGAAGAGTATAAAAATACTTAAAACTTCATTTGGAACAAGTTTTGGATATGAAAATATTCAACATTTTTGCTAAATATTTCGCAATTTATGCATTTCATATAGATTAATAAACAATATAAAAACACTTAATTCGAAATAACTTTTGTTAAAGAATATTTCAAAATTCGGATCGGACATAAGACTTTTTGTTCCAATTGGCAACAAGTTTACAGCAAATATTTCTCAAATTATGCATTCAACTAGTATTAATAAATATAAAACTTTATTTAGAAAAACTTTTCTTTAAAAAAAATTCAGAATGCAGGCTTGCTCTTAACCAAATACCGATGCTTGAGAATACTCAGATTGATAAATTAGAGCTATATAGTCCCTAACCATAAGACCATAACACGGGAAATAAAACACATTGCGGAAATTAAAGGGGAATTACCTTGAAGACTAAAAATAGTTATAGAGCAAATAAAAACTCGAAGGTGGATTTAAGAAAGGCAGAAGCGTATAAGAACACATTTTCACAATCAAACAATTAATAGGTGGCGAAAATAAGGATAAACATGAAGTATACAGTATACATAGTAGTCATAGATCTTGAGAAAGTCATCGACAAAACACGAAAAGACAAAGGATGGGATAGTTTAGAACAAAGAGGCATCCAGAAATATCTAAGAATAGCAACAAAGATTCTGGATACGGTAAACACCAGTTATGTTAGAAAAAACAATATGGAGCGAGATGAATTCATATTCAAAGACAGCTTGCGACAAGGTGGGATCCTTAGTTTTTTGTTTTTCATAAGTGATGGACGACGTATTCAAAATCATAAAAGACAAGGAAGGAAAACATTTGTAAGATTAAAACTGCTGTCCTATTACACTTTTAGGTTTTTGTTGACGTTTTAATTATATATGCAACAAATCGATAAAAACGTAATAAAAACAAGTCAATATAGGACATTGTCATTATCCAAAACGAAAATATTAGTAATCAACAAAAATGGCAAATCAATGTAGAATTTCAGCAGGACATAGAACAAGTTAACATATACAAATACCTAGACATGGTGAAATTAACTATGAAATAAACTGAAAGATATTTAGTGCAGCAAGAATGTACTTCTCACTGTCTGAGTCATTCATAAGAAAAGCAGAGATCAATCGCAAAACAAAGGTGTCAGTATGCAAATCAACCTACCAATCTCAACATACCACAGCGAGAGCTGTGTGACGTCAACTAGAACAAGGAGTAGAATACAGGCAATATATATTGTAACGCCACTGTGTTACCAAATTGTAACATCACGTTGTCACCAAATTGTAACAACCTGCACCTGTGGAATAGGAGATTATTGTTTTCGCTGCCACCAAATGTAAACTATAGTTACATTAATTAGATATAATAATTATATTAATTTTTTTCCACTCAGGTGTCACGTGCTGTTGAGTAACGTGTCGAACTGGTCAAGTAACTATGATCTCTTCGAGCGTGGGGTGTTACGGGATTGAGATAAAGCAAACATGTATTTTTTTTTATAAAACTAAATATTTAATAGTGCTAAGGTACTTTTGTTATAATACAAAACATTACAGAGTGCGATACAACATTACACAAATAAACAAAACAAGAAGAATGTACTTGGCGCTATCTCGGCCTCTAAAATCTTATTTACGCAAAGCTATAATAATCCCGCTGATGATTCTCCGTACATTTAAGCCCAAATTTAACATTAACCACAACAAAACAAAACAAAACATACTAACGACTTACCGACCTTATTGTCATCCAGCCTATCGTCTACACCACCATAAATTAACCAAACTCACAACTCAAATATCACTCACTGGTGAATTTAATTATTTATTACAATAGCTTGAACGTAATTTAAATAATGCGGAAAAGAGAAACACATACAAAAAATTATAAAACACAATTTTACAAAAAAAAGTTAAACTGGTTATACAATTATAGGCGGTTCATACTCTCTTAGACCGACTTCTTACCACACAACTTAAAACTGCCGATTGTTTTATAGGATAACTCAAGTCGAGGTTGAGATCCTTTGCGGAATTGTCGAACTGTTGGAACTCCTGCCCCGCCGAAAACTCTGCCGGAAAACTCTCTCGAAAACTCTCCTTTATTTTTCTTCTGCACCTAGTTTTATTAGTTTTGGTCTAATTATGTCACGCCCTGTATAGGGTTAACGAATCCATTTTTAGTTCTTATTGGAGGAAAATATTTTGCAGGTGTTACTTGAAAGTACGCCTTTTACATGTACCTTCTTATTTTGAACTTGTCATTAATATAATTTAGACACCACTGTGTGTGATCTAATATTTTTTCAGTAGACGTAAGAATGTCTAAAACACACTTGCCCGAAGGTCTGTCCTAACACATGTTGTTCTATACGTGTGGTCTATGCCCTGTTAGAACTCAGAATTCTACGTACTTTCCGCATTACCAATTACTATTAACAGATTTATGCAATTTTAACAATAGAGTTTCTAAACCACCCCATAATAACCTACTTGAAACTAATGTAACGGATATCTACTGACCGTCTGCTTTAATGTGGCTGGTGCCAACCGTTGCGTATATCGCTTACACGTAACAGCTTTATTTCAGACACTTATACTTGTCCTGAACGAATATTCATGCATTCTTTTAAAGGTACTTGTATATTTCATTTCCCTTGACAGTCTTAGAACTAATATATTGCTTTTAAGCAATATGTATACATTTCTCATTGGCCCATGTATATAGACGATAGGTGTGGTTTTAGTTTATAAGATTTCTTATGCCGCCCTTTTTAATTTAAGGAGAGGGGTTTTACGAAATATTGACCGGAATAATATAAAAACAATAGAAAATAATTAAATAAATGCATGAAACAAAAATATAAAATTTTAACTAATAAATCGCGTAAGCCGATTTATTACAATATCAGGAAAGTGGAACGAGACTATTAGAGAGGAACGTGACTCGACGAATCAAAAATTAGCAACTCATGGTTTGGTTACCTGAATAGTGAAAAAGAAACCCAACGTGGGGAGAGGTGCTAGAGCTATCAATGGGTAAAAAGCGGTGGGTTAAGATTATTTACGAGAAAAAACACTAGATAATATACCTACCTTGCACTTTCTGTTAAAAAAGGTTTCTTGTTTAATGATTTAGCGGCTGTCAGTGGACTTAAAAAATATAAAAATTAAACTTTTCGATAATATATATTATTTTTGTCAAGTAATTAAAACACTAAAATATTAACGAACAAAAAACTGAAAAATATTTTTTACAAATACCTTAGCGGTCTGAAATTACTTTATTAATATTGTAATTAGAACAAAAAATAAAATAAATTGTATGCAAGTAGTTAGTATAAAAAACACCTAGGCGTTTTCTAATTTAAAATTAGAATTTCTGCCTTTTTAAAACATTCTTCTTGACTTCTGTTTCGTCTCGTGAACTTTACATATTTTCTCATATAATGATATTGAATCATATTTTTATTCATATTTTAAAAATACTTTTATTTACTGCTTCAGAAGATAATTTAATTAAATTACCCTGGCATTAAAGTTAATTTCAAGTCTAGAAGTTTCAAGTATGTTCTTTTCTCCTGTATTTTCTCGAAAAATATTCAGGACGTCGGTAGAAAAGAATCCATTATTTATAACGCTGCTACTACATAATTTAATTATTTACTAGACTTACTCAAAACAATTATTTAAAGGCACGTAGTGACTGCGAGAGTATCAACATTAATTTTAATTTATATTATCCTTTTGTTATCACGGTTACTCAAAAAGATTGCATAGAAGTAGAAATACAACATCAACAATAAGCAAACAGAAGTAAGGGAATAAAATATGAATAAAACAAATTAGACTGAAAAATTAAAGTCATACATTCCCATATATGAACTGTTCCGTGCTCTGTGCATACGTCCCCAGTTATAATAACGTATTATGTTAGAGAAGAGTCGTTATGGCGCAGTGCAGAAACAATTTGTTCAGCGACACGACGTCGCTGCTCCATGACTAACCCAATTTTAAATATAGCATTACCGAAACACACATATTAACTCACTACACAAGACTCATCTCTCTTCGGGACGTGGTGTTTTCGTTACACGGTTTATTCACTTTGCCTGCACATGTTTACGTGTGTGTATTTACGTCTGTATGTATGTATGTATGTATATGAAGTATTTTGGATCGTTTGTCTTATTAAAGCTTTTTCTTGTTTTCGTTCCGTATACATCACGATGTAAATGGACTTGTTTCGAAAACGGAACGCATGCAAATTCGTTTATGCATAAATCGTTTTCGGTGATGAAGGCTGGAGGAATTTTTGGAAAGAATGCAATTCCCCGAGACCGCTTGGACAGATTACAAAATTTTTTACGAAGTACGCAACGCGAACGGTATTTAGTAACATATTAAGCATATTTTTCTATAAATAATTTTCACATAAATCTTCCTAAACGAAAATAAAATTATGATCATTTTTATCTCCCAATTCAACGATTGAGGTAGGGAGTACTGCAGGGATATGTACTGGGTCCTATAAGATGACTGAAATCAGGAAGTTGTATTAATTTAACAGGAAGTAAGATAATTAGTACAGCCTGTATAGATGTCTCGATTGGTTGAGCCTATACATACAAAAACTTACTTTACAATATGCATTATATGTATTATATGCATTCTAATCAACACTGTTTTTGTGCAAATAAATCTACGAATACGGCGTTATTTAACTTTTTAAAGCAAATTTACATAAACTTGGACCAAAGTCACTACTGTTTGGGTATTTTTATAGATTTTGATCTCGTTATTCACGAAATTTTGCTGCACAAGTTAGAGCAATATGGCGTTAACGGTGTTTCCCTTAAGTGGTTCAGTTCATATCTTTCTGGCCGTAAACAGTGTGTTAAGATTGATAACTACCAATCCTCCTATAAACCGGTTGATATTGGCGTGCCTCAAGGTTCAGTCTTAGGACCTACTTTATTTTTAATTTATATTAATGATTTACTCACAGTTTTTGACGAAGCAATTCATATAGTATTATATGCTGATGATATCAATGTCATTTTAAGTTCACCTTCTCCATCAGATGTGAGTCGGAAGGCTGATTTGTTCCTTGATCAAATCAAAAATTGGATGTCACCCAATAAATTAGTTATCAACTTAGACAAGTGCAAATTTGTTTATTTCGGTAATAAAATAGCGAACTTACACCCGTCTACTGGCGTGGGCGATGGCTTTGAATCGGTGTCTTCTATTAAGGTGCTGGGTCTCATTATAGAAAGCAACCTTGGTTGGAGTTTGCACATTAACGAATTGTGCCAAACTCTGTCAAAAACGTGCTATGCTCTAAGGCAACTAAAGCGGTGCTGTAGTGTTGATACCCTAAAAACATTCTATAGCTAAAATTTTCTATCCTGCATGCGGTATGGTGTTGTTCATTGGGGCGCATCTTCCGAGGCTCGTAGGATCTTTTTGATGCAGAAGCGAGCAATTCGAATTATATACAATATTAGTTATGGAAACTCTTGTATGGACGTTTTTAGGAATTACTATCTTTTAACTTTTCATGACCTGTACATTCTTGAGGTACTTTGTTTTGTATATCGGTACAAGTCTGAGTTTTCCATAGGAAATAATACTCATTCCTATGATACTCGTAGTAATGATTACTTGCTGCCTACTCGCCACAGAAAAACCGTTTTTCAGAAGGGTTTGTAATTTCATCGGTTGTAGATTTTACAATAGGCTGCCTGACTGTATAAAAAATGTTACAGGTTTTTTCCATTTTAAACATGAAGTACGACAATATTTGCTGGCCATTTCCTGCTATGATGTAGATGATGTTTTAAATATTAGGTAATATTTTTCATATGACATGTTTCAAACTTGTACCTACTTTTCTGTTTTGTACTCGTTTTTGAGATAAATACGTATTATTATTATTAATATTAAAAAAAATTACCGGATTTTCTTGATTTAGGCCGTTGTCATCTGCAGATTGATTTAATCGCCATCGTGTTAACATCAGCAAATTTGTGTATGTATATTTCGCAGGGAGATGATGAAAACGGAGATTTGATCAAATCCCTAAGATAGATGATCAATTCACGGAAGATGTTAAAATAACAACTCTGTGGGGTCATTTCCCTAAAAAAGGTAAGTTATTTGATCAAATCCTTTAACTGTTTCAGTGAAAAGATGCAATAAACTAGTCATGTGGCATTTGTAAAAATCCGGGACACGCATTCTGTGCAAATACAGTAGGAGAAGAAGAATGTGGATCGAAAATTCGATGCTATTTATGACAAAAAGAAGAGAGCATTAAAGATCGAAGGGAAAATGCCGCAAAACACCAGAAAAGATCAGCTGAAAAAATTAATAAAGTTTCTTTGAAGAAATATAAAGACGTGTTAGTGTATTCCACAGTTTTGGTGTATGTACCTAAAATAGACAGAGGCCCATTAGATGGAAATAACATTGTGGAGATCATATTAGATACAAAAAATAATTTATACCTAATTGGTACCTCAGTTGGAATTATAAAAGATTTGCTACCTAGAAACGCTTTTTAAATAGCTATTACAACATTTACCGAAACAGTTCCACGGACTAACCTAAGTCTGCGGGAGATTGCAGAAAAATTATCCTTATTTGGAGATCATGGATTTAAGAAGTGTTCCTCTGAACAATCCAAAATACAATTAAAAACAAAAAGATGTGTATGTAAAAGAAACAACGTACTCGAGATGCCACAAATGAAAAACGTTTTTAATAAAAAAATGAATGAACATTATTATTTAATAATTACATTCACTAAAAATGTTTAAAGTCTCACTAAAAATATCAGCTATTTCTTTTGTTAATTAGTTTCGAATAAATAATTTGTGTTTCAATGACTATTATTGTATTACCTACTCTACATTTAATAATGCATGGTTTATTAAATAAATACTTTTAATATCTAAACAATATTATTTCATCTTTTCACTAAAACAGTTAAGGAATTTGTACAAATCACTTACTTTCTTTAGGGAAATGACCCCACAGAGCTGTTATTTTAACATCATCCGTGAATTGATCATTTAAGGGATTTGATAAAATCTCCGTTTTCATCATCTCGCTGCGACATATATACAAAATACACGAATATTGAGTGGTCATCCACAAAATAAAACAATGTAGAAAACTACAGGTGCACCACATCATATTTCGATTGTTATAACTTTCAACAACAAAAAAGAGCTGCCTCCGAACCGTCACTGTCTGTGGAAAGATTAGTGTTTCAAGCAATTTTTGAGATTTTATTTTTCCGTAGCTATTCCTTTTCATTGTATGGATTATTGTCTTTTTCAATATATTTGAAAATTAAAAGCACTTAAATTTTTATACAGGCCAAAACTTTATTGTTTAGTAAATGTTAAAGACATTTTATTATATTTATATTATACACATTGTATTATACAGTTTTCTCTGTGTACAGTACAGCAGTAAGTAGATACTATAAGCAGATGAATACGATTCAATATTATTAATAAAATACCATACCATATTACACTAACATATCCATGTCTATATAAGTACCAGCTCTGGAAAAAATATATGCTGGTGTTGTTAGTTCTATGTCGACAGACTTAGCAAATGCAAAAATAAGCAGCAGAATTGCTTCATTTATGGAGAAGCATACTTTAATGACAGATTCCCAACATGGTCTTAGAGCTGGATCGACTATAATAATATAATGATATTATTGAAGCTATTCATGAAGCAAGGGATGAAAAAGAATTTACTGCAATACTTACATGTGACTTTAGTAAAGCCATTAACAAGTGTATCACATGAGATCTTGCTGACAACACTATGGCATTATGGCATGAGGGGTTTGTCCCATAAATTATTCGCCTCATATCTTACAAGACAAAAAATCAAGTTGTGCAAAAGTCTGTTAATTGTACACGAAATATTAATTAATAATCCGGAGAATACGTACGTTTCCTGTACAGCGCAATTTCGAAGTATTAAGCTTTTTTGAGCTTTAAATTAGTGGTCACTTATTTCAACTAATAAAGGTGTTAGAAGCGAATGCATAACATAATAGTAATCTTAATAATAATAATAATCTTTATTGTCTTAGACTTTATCACAAAGCATTGACATTGTCACATCTTACAACATAAAATACAATACACAATACATAGACGCAAGTTTCAGGGTCATTCATAAATTCCTTAAAAGAGTAATAACTTTTCATTAATGACATATTTTTAATTTTGGTTTTGAATAATGGAATTGGCAAATCCCCCAAATTGCCAGATAACTTGTTGAAGGCCACAATAGCTAAATAGTGAGCATTCTTCTCACTGAATGCTAGCCTATGTGAGGGTATTTCAAGCACACTCGCATTTCTAGTGTAGTACGTGTGATGGTTGTTTAATTTTCGAATTGACTCAATATTCTGCCTGGCATACGTCAACAACTTTACTGGTGTATAAAAATATTTGGCAAAGTCATCACTTTCACATTCAAGAACAAATTCCTGCAACTCTCCGTAGGGACAACATCCACCATCACACGAATATCGCGCTTTTGCAATGTAAATACCCTCCCAATGTCCACCGAAAATCCCCACGCCAGCAGCCCATACAGCTCAGCATTCGCAAAATTTCCAATTTTACTTGCGATTTAAGCCTCATCATTAAATAACAAATGTTACTCAGTTTTTTGCATAGATCTTCAATGTGTTCCCTGAAATCACAGCGCGAATCGATAGTAATGCCCAGAAACCTGATAGAATCAACCTGTACTACACTATCTCTGTTCATTCAAATATAATGGGACAAATCCCGACAAGTGGCCCTCAGTTTGAAATCAATAAAAACAGGTTTCTTTATATTCATATGTAAATTATTACTTGTAAGGTAGTTTCCCAATGTCACCATCGTATTATTTAAAACTGAACACGCATCCTTTGTATTAGTGCTGGACACAATAAATGATATGTCGTCCGCAAACATTACAGATTTTTGTAGCTTCAAATCGTTCATATATATTATGAATAACAATGGTCCAAGGACACTACCCTGAGGAACGCCGCGGTTTATTGTTATATAGTTTGATTTGCTATCCCCTATCTCCATATACTGCAGTCTATCGCTGAGATAGCTTGCAAACCATTCATGTGCTGTATCCCTTATACCACAGCACTCCAATTTCCTGAGCAAAACGCCGTGATCCACAAGGTCAAAGGCTTTACTCAAATCCACGAAACATCCCATACAAGACATATATTCATATTGTAATGCCAAATTGGTGGCAATTGGTGAGTTGACAGTAATTGCAATTTTTTATTGTTTCCCTTTGGAAAAAAAACGACAAAAATATCAAGTTGTGCAAAAGTCTGTTAATTGTACATTAAATAGTAGTTCTCAATGCGTAGAATATGAATATGTACGATCCCTGTACAAGTGTCTTCAGCGCCTTTCAAGAATTGGTGACTTAACCAAAATTGCAATTTTTCATGACAGAAAAAGCAAAAAAAAAACAACAAAAATTCTTCTTGAAAGATTCCACAATGAATTGAGGCACTCTAGCCAAATTGGTGAAAGTAGATTGATCAGCGATGAATCCACGTTGGTTTATCAAAGTAAAGGAGCGCGTGTTATGAAGAAAACTGCTGCTAAAGACTTCTCATCCAATTTTTCAAAGTTGGAAATAATACATATAAGCCTATAGTTACTCAATAATGCTAGATCTTCTTTTTCATATAGGGGCTTAATTTTTGTGTTTTGTCATCATTCAGAAACGGTACTTGGAAGTTGTAGATAATTTAATAATTGTTCTTAAAGATGTATGTGCAATCACGGATAAACAAATTAGGTAACAGATTATTGCTTGCTCTGCTCTTATTGAGAAAAGTAACCATTTATTCAACCAACTAATCTTCAGTTATAAATAAAGCCGAATTTAAGTTATAAAAATTCTGATGTTGGGTCTACAAAATTGGCAGGTGATGCGAATAGACCTGAAAAATTTGAGCAAAAGCATTGACAATATGATTAAGGTCAACGAACGATATACATCAACCTTTTAGTCGAGACAAATTCAGAAATCAATGACCTGTCAACCTTATTCGAATTCTAAAAATAGAATGCGGCCTTATAAGGTAGCAAGTAAAAAATAGTTTACCTGTTTTCTTTCTTTTTTCCTCTCTTTTAGATATAAATACATACACAAAACGCGTCATTATTACGACTTATTCTAAAATTAAACAGTAGTACGATGAAATTTTGATTAAATATCGTATTTTTCACGTTGTAGTAACATTCCTTCTGCCACGTTAAATCACGATATTTGGCAAGACACTACTGCTGAACATTCAGTTTGTTTTGAACAGGTACACAGAAAACAATAGACATGACTTAAGCTGATGGGGACGTCCCTGACCACAATTCTGTTGGCGTGAATAAGCGATTTGGAGTGAAGCCAGTGCGAATTTTTTTTTCGCTTGTAACATTGTAAACTATTATCAACCCGACTAAAGTTAGAAATGGGCAATCCCATTTTTTGTCGTCTTTCTTATTATACTTTTTTTTTAAATTGATTTATAGCTTCCTTTTAGTAAAGAAAACTGACAAGATTAAGCTGTAGATATAAAAAAACGAGATAAAAAATAACTGAATGTCAAACAATCTTTAATATTTTTTTTTAAATGGTTGGTCTTCCCGGTTAACCCTCGAAAGTGAAATATGTATAGGCTTTATTAGTTATCAAACTTATCCCTAATTCGCAGTCATGCAGTCGATATATAACACCAGATCTTAAAATAATGAGCAAATTCCACTGTAGAGCAACCGCAGACACGTTTTTCAGACTCGTTGGTCTTCATTAGTACGGTGTAGCTACAAATGGTGGTCGGTCATCCTGATAGCCTTCCCTTTATTGCTTCTACCTCCAAAGATATCCTGCCTTATTCCTTGGCTACACCGTACTGACGATAACTAATGAGTCTGAAACACTTCTGCGGTTGCACTACAGCGGAATAACCTGATGTAGATGTCGATGTTTATTTATATTAGGCGATTTAAAGGTCCCAATAGAGACAGTTTCTTGTTCGAATTTCATAATTAATTTATTTCTGCCATATATGTTTCGGGCGTTACAGCTCTTTTTCAATTGAGTAATACAACTGAAAAATCGAAAATACAAAATTAACAATCCATTCATGAGTAACGTTCGAGTTCTTACATTTAAATTATTAATATATAGATGTATATGGTACGAACAGAGATAAACGACAAAGTTACAAACGTGTATTTTACATTTAAAAACAAAGTGGTTTTTATTTGTGTTGGCGCTATTTCTTTCTGGCATTTTTTTATTGATTTGTGTACACATGTTTCGGATATTAATATTTATTATACGGGAAAGTTCAATATATAAATGTAATACTTAGTGTAGGTGTATATCAATTACTCTTACATTATTAAATTGTAAAGGATTATCGTTCCTTTTGCAACATCCTATTTATGCAAAGCCGGATTTTCATTTCAGATGTAGCACTAGTAAACAACAAATATCGCTCAAAAATCGATGTTGAGCGAAAAATGAGAGTGGCAGTGCCACACCTTCTTCCGCATTTTGAAAAATGTGTGACGATGAGCAAGCTCGCCGGTCACATTAACTTGCTTGCCGTTCAAGGATTTAATAATTTATTTTATATTCTTTCTTTTTTCTTATTTTAATTTTATGATTCTTGTGATTCAATTTTAAAAATGTGAGCTGTACATTGTGAGGTTTAGTTTAAGAGTTGCATTTATTTTTGTGGCTGATTTATGTCATTGTACACATATCTAGACAAGGGCGCCGGAACAAGATACTATACCTGTAAGTGTGACATGGGCTGATTACGTTTGGGAGCTCCTGCTTTAATCCAAACAAACATATTGGCGAATTGGGGAATGCATTTAAGATATGTGAGTTTGCGAGGAAATTTTAAAATAATACGTAATGCAATGAATATTAAATTTATTTTTATTAAATGCATTATAACTATCATATATTTTACCTATTTTACTTTCTTATATGCAGCATAAGGAAGTATTGTCATGATGAACATTTTCAACCTCGAGATTTTTGCAGAAGTCTCCTGATACCGAAAAAGTGGTTTTTAAAAAAAATTCTCAAAGTTAAATTTGAAAAGAATTTTATTAAAAAAGTTTTTCGAAATTCCTACCGGAAGTAGGTCTTTTAATCTTAACGAAAATCATGCTTTTTAAACGGGTACGTTGCGAGTATAAAAGTATTTAGAACTTAATTTTCAATAACTTTTGTATGAAAAAATTTCAAAATTCGGACCGGAAGTAACACTTTTACTCTTATCGAATAGCGATTTTTTTGCAAATATGTCGTAAATTATGCATTCTATATATATTTATCAAGAATATAGGAGTATTTAGAGCTACGAAGTATGCATTCTATAGAATTTATTAAGAGGATAGAAGTACCTAGAATAGAATTTTGAATAATTTTTGTATGAAAGAATTTTCAAAATCCTGAGCTGAAGTAACATATTTTCTCTCAGGCGTATTTTTTTAAGAGGATAAAAGTATTTAAACTTTAATTTAAAACAACTTTGCATAATTTGAAAGGCACATGTTGCTGTGATCTTCACATCATTGATATAATAATATTAAGAATTAGTTAAGTTATTGTAAAAGAACACTAATTTTATCTTTAAAAATCGTTTATTTTAAGATTTAGGCATTAGTCAAAACAAATAATAATAAGTAGAATAAGTTGCCTACATATAAGGAAGCACTGGTGTACCAAAATAAACATGAATTGTTGATACACATTAGACAAATAAATATAAATTTAAACATACATAATGGTACCAATTCATTAGAAAGATTTTGATAATAATACTTAAGATATAGTAAATACTTGTAACTTAATATCTATGTACAGAAAAAAGATATAAAATTAAAACATTTCTAGTGCGAAGTCACAGATCGTAAATAAGAATGTTTTATGTAAATAGTAACTGTATAAATTAAAAATACACTTGTTAGTTCTTGTATGCATAACACAAGGGCTTCAAAGACTACGGAAATGGTCATGTATGGTTTAAAAACCTGCAAAAGAAAAATGCACTGTCAATATTGTTTACAGCTTTCTGCAAATCAACGTACTACCAGAAGAGAGGGCATGGATAGAATTTGGAGACAATGTGACGGGGCGACTGGTCTTTATGGTGCAAGCTCCGTGAGAAAAACTCCAGTTGTCTATAACGTGTTCCCGGTACTACCTAAACGAGGTATTTCTGAATGAAAAATAAGGATAACTTTACTAATTGGAAAAAGAAAATATGTGACAAACAATGAAAAAGGCAATGCGTTCATATACAAGTACAATGAGGGACTATACTAAGAAGAAAGAAAACGAAACATAACAAGTTTGTAAAAAAAAATTAATAACAAATAATTCAAGGTGCCGCCATTAGTGTATAAACTGTCAAAGACGATGTGCGTGTTGGTGCGAATGTGGCAACTTGAAGAAAACAGACAAGAAAGATTTTATCACAAACGTTTCAAAAAATCAATGCCAACATAAATTTTAGTTTGACGGGAGAGGCGCTACATATTGCAATTGCAATTGTTTTTTTTATATAAGCGAAAAACAAGAATCGACTTGTTGAAGATTAAGTTTGTATTTCGAGCTAGAAAGACGTAAAATTTTCTAAAAAGTATAAATTTTTGGAATAGCGAGGGTGAGAGTAGGGTCGATACACTACCTTTCAAATCGCGATTAGTTTATTTGTATTAAGATCCAGAGCTAAATTTTATATTTAGTTTTCTTTTAAATAATTTTCATTCAATTAATTTTTTTTGTATTACTAATTTTTAAGATGGAGGATATGAATAAGGCAGTATTTGATAAAATAGTTAAAAAGTTATGAAATAAATGATTCAATTTGGGGATAATTAATGGTGTTAGACGTGTTGAAAGTACTATGTGAAAATATTTGCTTTTTGTAAAACGAGCATTATTAATTAGATGAATATTATCTTGTTTAGTAATAATAATTCATTTTTTAAAAGTAATGAAAGGATTGTTAATAGTGTTGGACGTGCTGAGAGTACTATGTGAGAATATTTGCTTTCAGTATATCATTCGGCATCATTAATTATTATATAATCATTTTAATTTAATATTTGAAACAAAATAAGTACGAATAAATGGGGGATGTTTTGATGGGCAGTTGCTAAGTCGCTAGAGGTACAATGTGAGAATGTTTGCAGCTAGCGATTAGTATAGGCCAGTTTCAGAGCATTCACGTTGCGAAGTTCTAGATTACCAAGGCACTATGTGAAAATGTATGTTTTAGTGAAAATGAATCAGATTCGTATTAATAAAATTTCTTATCAAGAATCAATGATTTTCTTTTATTTAAAATAACAGGATAATTATTCTTACAACTATCATTATATATATATAAGCCTTACACAAGTATTATAACTTAAAAAAGGGTTGAAATGTTTTCTTTCTCATTATTTGTAAAACAAAAATAGATATAGATACAGTATAGCAATGCTATTTACGATTGATATTCTAATAAAAAATTAATATATTTTCTTTATGAGATTTAGACCTTTCGTTTAATTTTTATCCTTATCCCAAACAAAAACTGAATAAGAGGTATACCGCAAAAGAAGAAGTAAATCACTGCAAGAACTCATAAGAACTTTTAAAATATTATGCTGTTAAGGAATAAGCTTACAAGTAGACTGTTCTATTTTTTTTTATTATTCATTAGCATTGTAGCATCCACAGCGTAGATATTTAAGGGCTGCGCCCACGTGTGGCAATGTTACATTTTCATTTCAAATAAGAAATTTACCATTTTATAACAGTGTAACAGCGACAGCAATATGTATAAGAAAGTCGTGTGGTGCCCACACCTCATTTTTTAGCTAGCTTCCGCACACAATTCATTTAGTGTCATTACTTTTACCAGTCATGCTTTTTAAATGCTTAACGCTCGCGTTCATGTCAAACAATTGTACAACGTTCCTCTTAATCATGTTTCCGTCCTTCCTCAAACACCGTAACAAGGATCATAAACTTGGAGATCGCGGTGGGGTTACGCCGTGTCAATTTCTTAGAACTACTAGCGAATAGTATCCCCTACCGTCTCACAACAGACTTTCATGAATTCCTTTCGACGCACGATTAATCATTTCGAGATGATGATGATGATAAATGCGATTTTGTCGAAACGTTCTCTGTGGAACCCATCAGACGCGCGTGATATCGTACCCCTGTGCCCTGGTGGAAATTTTAACGTCATTTCCCGTCGGTGATTTATGTCGTTTGTCCTCAGATCTATCCACGAGGACAGAGATTGCGGTCTCGTTTTTGTAATATCAATAAAAGTTACATACCTTCAGATTGCTCACTTTCCTGACCCTCATTGTAATATTATTGTTATTATCATTATTATTACTAGTGCACTGAAAGCAATTCTCACAAACTGTCAACTTCAGCATATCGTTCGACGAACCAGAAATGAACCTGTAACGTTAAGTTAACGTTATTTTAAGGAAGAGCTTCAGGCGTCGAATTTTCGGAGAGAAATGTTAGGGAATTTGATTTATGAAGAGCGTACTAGGATGATTACCGACTCTAAAATGTATGAATACAGTTCGTAAAGTATAAGCAAACGTTGTACATGTTGCAAGACGAGAAGCAAAGGAGAAATACTGTAAGAAATACCTATTCTTCATCTCACTGACATATTGCTCTTAGAATATAAAAGAATTTTAAACCAAAATGTGTCTTTTGAATTCAATTTACGTTTTAAGTGTAAGATTATCGCTTATCATCAGGAATAAACGTTTATATATTCTGCTGTATTAAAAATGTCCTATTAAAACTATATATAGATAGTTGTTAAATTTATATTTATGTTAGTACTTCATTACTTGATGAAAATGATTTATATTCAACTCAGGCTTTTGATAACCACTTTTGTTAATAAATGATTGATCCATCGTTATCGATTTACATTTATTAATCTAATTATTTGAATGAAACTGAGGCAACGGTATATCAAATATGTCTACTATGAATTTCGTTTATGTTTAAAGTAAAATATTCAAATGGAATATATTTGAGAATTTTTTTATACTGTAATAGCCACTTCAACCATCAAATTCTTCTGGAATTTATTTTCATTACACGTGAAGTAAGAACGAATGCTGTACGCATGAGGAAAGCTTGGAATACTATATATTCTACACTGCTCTAACGTTCAAATTGAATTACAGAAGCGATATTAGAAGTCTTATTCAGCTTTTGAACGCAGACTAAATATTCCTTTTTGATTGATATTCAAAACTTCGCTAAATAGGACGAAGCAAATGTTGTTTTTCGGCTGTCGTCACAAGAGAGTTCAATTAGTTCTTTTTGCGAAGTGAATTATGATGGAGATTGAGAATGGAAAAAAATTTGGATCCACAAAAACTTATTGATATGACCTTCCTCAAAGTATTTTGCACACCAGTCAGTAAGCTTTGAGAGGTGTTTCTTGAGGAAGGACAGCATGTCTTGTGAAAGAACGACTTTATTAGAGGCAACATATTTGTGCAATTCAAAGAAACAATATTAACCTTCTCTTATGGCTTTGCAAAGACAAATTCAAGACATTTACTTTGTCAAATATACTTAATATATGTTAGTTGCGAAGTACTTCAAGTTTTTATGGTCTGCCTCTTGTAGCAAAATGTGAATTTCTTGACGTTGGTCGAATAAACGAGATAAGACATAAAAGCAATCATAAACTGTAGTAGTATAGCAGGGACGTGTATTCAGATCCCATCTGCATGCATAGTTTTTTGAGAAATATGGCTTTCAGTGGTCTACTTTTACATAGTTTATAATACGTTCTAATACCAAATTAATGAGAGCTCATCCATTTTGATCAGGTACTTTGCTGCGAATCAATGCAATGCTCCGTAACGGCCAGACATTAATTGAGCTCCATCAGTCCACATATCAATGCACTTTTTCCAATCCAAATCATGTATTATATTGTAAACTTGTCAAGGATCTCAAATAAGTCTTGAGTCTTTGGGCTTCCAATAATCCTTTTGCAGAACAGTAGATCTTCAACGATAATATTATCATTCAGGAAGTATATATAACAAATAGCCTCATCAAGTTGCATATTAATTTTAGTGCCTTTCATTTTCTCTATTAATTAGTCACTGAGTTCCTGAGCTATGTGATGTATTCTTCGAATAAGAGTGTTGTCAAAAGCTGCAGATAGAATGAGCGTTTCTGCTAACGATTGAGGTTTCTTGTGCTTCACCACTCTGGATGCAACCTTAAAAGATGCTAGCAGTACGTTTTGCTTGGTACTAAGGCTTCTTTCGCAAACAGACTTTTTTGCTTTTGAAAATCTTGCAACTTCCTAGTAAAGCTTTCGCGAGATTTTTCAACCACGTCAGAGTGATTGGCCTCGAGATGTTGCTTAGTAGCATACACTCGGGCTCTAGAACTTTTAAACAGAGCACACACTCCAGTCTCTCTTCATTGTTTACTTCTACTAAAGTAAAGACAAACTTCAAATAGTTATTATTAGTGACCGGATTTTAAAAAAAAAATGTTTAAAATTTAAGGCACGAAGAATGTATTTAAAAGTCTGCATGAATCAGATATAAATAAATAAAATAAGACGACGAATTAACACGTTTTGTCTTATCGGAACGGATACCGAATGATCAAATCTTACTCATACTCTCAGACGCAGCAGTATATATGGTAAAGGCTGCGTCTAATATGAAGATTTTTTATCCACATTTAATTCATTGCACTTGTTTAGCGTACGAACTTAATGGAGTAGCTAACACTATAAGATTGCAGTACCCATTAGTAAATAAATTAATAACATCTGGCAAACAAATATTTGTTAAGGCTCCTTTAAGGGTAGAAATGTTTAGAGACATATTACCAACAATCCCATTACCCACTGTTACCACCCTCTCGCCGTATAATTGACCTGTCAGAAGGTGGCACAATTGGCGCCGTTGGTAACTAAAATATATTCATCCGATCGGCAATATAAGAATGAGCCCGTTTGTCTGAGTTAAAATCTGTAGCTTCGCACAATCAAAACTTATGAAAGAGTATTGGTGCAACGTCTTGAATGTGCCTTACCTTTACTTCCCTAGTGTACGGTGGATAAAATGGAGTTCGGCCACTAACTCATCGGCGTGTGGTCGTAGGTCGTTCAGAATACTGAAGTTGGATGAAACATTAGGCGCCAGCTTTCTTAGAAATAAACCCCACCCATAATGTCACTTGTTCCGAAAGCAAGAAAAATTTAAGTACACTAGGTTGTAAAGAATAGTCAAACGACAAAGTCAAACAAAATAAGTTTAATAGGACTGTAGAAGCTCAATTTAAACAATAACAGACAATTAATGAAATTTCCCTCTAGGGAACAGCCAATCTAAGCAAATTAAAACATATATTCACTAATACCTAAAGTGTAATAAGTAACCAAACTATGGCAAAAAAAAAAACATAAGACTGTTTAAAACCAGTTACAAATGTACATCACGTAAGTAAAAAAAAAAGTGGAATATAAAAGTCAAAAAAGGAATTGCTGATTTTTGCGGACACCCTGTATCAGTTCTAGAATATTATTAAATGTAAATTACATTAAGCAAACGGTAAATTAATCGTCAAGATCTTAACGTCACATTGATTATACAACATTATAGCATAGTAACACCCTGTATACATATAGTTAATTATTTCCAGGTCAAAATTACCAAGGCAGATAAATTGTGTGGTGCTAAATAATAATATGAATTCAAATAGGAATGGGCTGAGGGCCCCTATAAATTGCAACTAAATTGTCAAAATTATACAAAATTTATAATTTGGCCTGGTAACCACCCAACAAGGTAGAGTTACTAGCTAAGTTACCACATTACTTGAAATTTACTACTTATCAATAATTTAGAACAAATGAACCTTGTCTAATTGTCCTTAAACAATTAAATCAAGGCTCGACTGCAATCAAGCCTTCCGGTACAAACAATGCTCGGGTACAATTAACAAACAAAAAACAACATATAAATGACTGGAAGGAATTTAGGAATTAATTTCTAGTACTGTTGAGGTCAGAATTCAAACATAAATTACTTAAAATTCCTCAAACAGGAAGTACGTTAACATGGAATTAAATAAAAGGCACTTATCTATCAAAATGGTGAGATGTTCCCATGGAGCACGGATTCTTCCATCAATTACGGTCTACCCAAAATACCAAGTACACTCCAATAATTTGCAACGCATATAAAAAAGGAAATGAATAAGAGTAATTCAAACAAAAATAGGCCAGCGTAAAAATAACCAAAACCTGACAAAATAAAATAATAATTCTAAAGGTAAATAAATGAAACAAATTCATACATAACATACAGCGTACTCGAAATTAAATGAACTAAAAATTCCAAATATTGGTAAATTCAAGTCAAAATTAAGAAAACATATAGAGTACAAAAAAAATGGTGTAAGACCCAATAGCCAGTTCTAACATGGTTAGATGCCACTTATACTACATAAATGCCTTATACAGTTTCAAAAAAATAGTAAATTTATTTTTAGCCACTATGCAATACAAGATTGTCAGGACGTACTAAAAGAAGTAGACTAACAAAATAATTGGGCATTTATAAAAATCATTTACAGTTATGTAAGTGGATCTATAAAACCACTTGAGAAGCAGGATTTGCCTTTAGTTAATGCAGTACAGACAATAAAAAAATTTCAAGACATCATGTATATTGTACCATGACATATTGGTTAAATAATTATTATAAATAAATTAAAAGACGTTCTGCGTAAAAATGAATGATTCGATTGCAAAATGCATCAATTTTAAATGGTAAAACTGTTTACTATGGATCCCCCATTCATTACATAATTAAGATGTGCACCTATTGCAAGTGTCAACATAGAAAAAGGTTTTCGGCTTGCAGGAATATGTTATTTATGATGAGTTATGGCCAGCTCGAAGGACCAAATTTTCGACTCGCGTAATGTTTCATAATACAATTATTAGTATAAGCATCATAAATGATAGTCAATGCGCAACACACAAAATACTTGTATTTTCAGATTTATAAGCAAAACAACATATTGTTTACAGCAAACTGTGTCTGTTTTTTTCTGAAAGATTTTATTTATACCCACCCAGTAACTAATTTAATTTTTCACATTTAGATTCTTCAAAAAAAACATGAAATTATAATTACTAAGGAATTTTAATGAACTTGTATATGCAAAACATTATTAAATTAATTTTCTATGCTGGATGCAACTTAAATATTGTTTCTTTCCTTGAAGTATATTGCTTTGTATTATTGATATATTTAAACTTGCAAGTTGATAAAGATCTTCAACAGAATAATGAAGTAACTAAAATTACTTATTATATTTTATTTACAGAATAATATGACTGCTAGATGCGCTAAAATTTATTCTGTTAATAGTGTTTTAATATTCAACCTGTACTACTTACCACCAAAAAATATTTCGAAAAAAACAGTCACTCTTTGTTGTAAACACAAAGATATATTGTCTATAAATGAAAAAATACAAGTATTTTATGTGTTAAACTATAATGAATCGTTAGAATACATATATACAAATATCATATCAAACACCAAAAAAGGTCAATGTATGTACGCAACTTTTAAAAATTACTTTGAAATAGCCCTTATTTAACACCATATACTTTACACGCGATAAAAAAAACATCCAGTTTGTTTGGATTATGAGCCTTGATCTAAGATAATAGTGACGTCTGAAAATATCCGCATTAAGTGTTAAATATATTTATTTGAACATTATAATTTAATTGATTTTATATTTTTAAAAATAAAAAAATTGCTACTTATGAACCTTTAATTTTGATCGGGCTGTATATAATTAAAATAATTACAAAAAACGGCGTTTCTTAATAGGGAATAAATTACTTCTTCCCCATTGCCAAAAGATGCTTTAAATTTATCTTACTGAAGTTCCTTTTTTTAATTTCTCACTTCTCAAACAAAATGAGGTGTGGCCACCATACGACTTTCTTATACGTATGAGCGTTTCAAATTATAGAGTTTTGAGAATTTTTTTTACAAAAAATATTCAAAATCCTATTTTAAGTACTTCTATTCTCTTAATAAATCCCTATAGAATGCATACTTTGCGAGATATTTGAAAAAAGTCTACTCGCTAAGAGTAGAAGTGCTACTTCCGGTCCAAATTTTTAAATTTCATTTATACAAAAAACATCTAACTTTATTACTTTTGTACTCTTGATAAATATATACAAAGTACATAATTTACGACGTATTTGCAAAAATTCGCTATTCGGTAAGAGTAAAAGTGTTACTTCCGGTCCGAATTTTGAAATTTTTTTATACAAAAGATATTTAAAATTATGTTTTAAATACTTTTATACTCGTAATGTGCCTCCCTAAAAAGCATGATTTGCTGGATATTCGCAAGAAACTGATTTTCGCTAAGAGTAAAAGACCTACTTCCGGTAGGAATTTCGAAAAAAATGTTTAATACGATTTTTCTCAAATTTAATTTTGAGTATATTTGAAATCTTTATAAATTTGTATAAACTTAGTAATTGACGAAATATTGGCAAAATTCGATTTTTTCACCGAAGTAAACTACTACTTCCGGTCTACCGATTTTACTGTAAAACTAATCAGATCTCAAGAGGGCGATTATACACGTAAATACAACATTTGGAATAGATATCTACAGTGGTTTGAGCGCTATAATGGTCACATACACAAAGACACACAGACATTTTTTAAAAACCACATTTTTTGGTGTCAGGGGACTTCAAAACGTGGACATCTGCAAAAATCTCGAGATCCAAAATTTTCGTCATCACAATACTTCCTATACTACGTATAAGAAAGTAAAAGTAAATGAAATAAATGTTTAAAATACGTTGTGTAAAGTGTAAATTACGTTAAACGTGCTTTGGAATAAATACGCTGCATATACATATGTATGTAAACGAACAAGATCTTGGCTGTATACACAGTTTAACGGAAACTTTTCTCCTCCAACATTTACATAAACGTAATAAAACTAACACAATCATATATCGAAATCTAATGCACACAAATCTGGATTCAATTTCTGGAAGACGCATATTCCCAATAATATCCGCACATATACATGCATATAAAACTCAGACGCTGCTATCATCCTGGAATGGTATTTCGACGTTCACGCAAAGGACACTTACTCTCCGAGGGGATCCTGTTAAAAAAAACCGGGAACGTTTCAATTATATCCGAATAAATCATCCTATTCCCAGTAAATATCACTTTACCCCATGGCATTTATATGTAGGGTATACCCGTTATATTGTACGTGGAATAATTATTAAACCTTTTAACAGATTTTTTTCTAAATTTGCTGACAAATCAATTGTGATTGCTATTAAACGAAATAGATATTGTGTTAAATTCACAATGATGAAAAAATCAAATAGCAATTACTTTTATTGCAATGGGACATATTTAATCTTTTACATAATTTAAGGATCAAATTAAGAATATTATGTAACTGAACTTTACATTTATAATGTATTGCGTTAATAATGTGAGTATTTAAAAAGTTCTCCATCCATAATGTGTTGATAAATTTCTTCGAGTGAATATTATGAAGACTTTTTTTATTTCAATATTCCAATAACATCAAATAAGTCAGGGAAATCAAATAAATTTAATATTTTAAATGGAACGTACCCAGTATTATTGTATATTCTGAAACTACATGAATTTATCTTTACAACGGTATATCCATGTTGTAGTTATGTCATTGATTTATGACATAATAGAATAAATAACAGAGGACGTTCAAAACATTGACAGTTTAGTTATTTTATCCGCTAAAAATACGGATAAAGTTAAAGTATTTGCGCAAAAATATCAAATTTGAAATTTCACGCCAAAAAATTCAATCGTTGGTTGATTATTATATTATTTCAGCAGAATCACGTATGATTTAAATAAAACAAGTTACGATTGCATAAATATCTTCTATCTCTTTTCAACTACTATAGAGTATGACAAGCTTTACTGGAGAATGTGGTTTGATACTAAACAAAATACACTAAGAAAACCTATGTACCACTCGAATGCACAGAAAACTAGATATACATTTCGATAACTATGTTGTCATCATCAGCAGTACGATGACGAAATGCGTATCTAGTGCATTAGTGTAGTACATGTGTCTTTTTAGTGTATTTTGTTGACTGTATAGACTATGTAGATTACATTTCGATACTTTTTATAGGTTAAGTAGACACATGTTTTTAGTTTCTACCTGTTTGTATCCTCCTCTGCTGCATTTAAGTTATACCAGATGTGTTGAGCCAAGTTTGGATATTATAATTACATGAATTAAGGGAAGAATGGTAAAAGAACAGTTGGACAGACAATACATCCTTTATTTATCTTACTGCTTAGATATAGTAAAAATAAAAGTTTTTCTGAGTGCATACTTGCTAAAAAAACGTCACTAGCGTCAATCACAATATTTGTGATATAACGAAACATGATAGACACAGCTAGTTAGAAAATAATTATTGATTGTCATTTAATTTTATTAGATCTCGGTCTTCAACTGCCTTTCTTATTACCCTAAGATAAGCATTTTGCCATTAGATTTCAGATAAATGATGTTTACCCTTTCTTTATTTACAGACCATTTAATCCTTACCGCCTCTAAGCACTCGAATCTAGTTTGTGGATTATTATTGTTGTCCTGTGGCACACATACGTTCACCCTAAATACGCACCCATCTAGTAGGCTGCCTAATCTAAGTTAATTAGAGCTCTTAATGGGCATTATCGAGGGATATCTAGAAGCAAGTCCTTCTGGTTTTACGATATACATGTTTTACACCTCTTATGTATACAGAGTGTTCAATAAGTAAGGAATAATATTGACTTATTCCAAACAGACTTTATCGCAATTACGTAGATTTGTATAAGAGATAATTTTGCATAGTATAGGCTGACACAAGTGACTGTAGTTATTGAGGATTTAAAGTATGGAAGTATTGTGATGATGAAAATGTTTGCCTTCGAGATTTTTGCAGATGTCCACGTTTTGAAGTCCCCTGGTACCGAAGAAGTGCTTTTTATAGAATGTCTGTTGGTATATGTGCGTGTGACCACGATAGCGGTCAAACCGCTATACGTATCAATTCCAAATGACGTATTTACGAGCTTGGTTCTTAGAGACAGAGGAGGAGTGAGGAGATCAGAGAGGAGTGTCAAGTGGAGGATGTAGTGAGATGGAGTCGCGAGAGGAGGAGATTTTGGAATGAACATGTGTCGCGCATGACTAGTGATAGAATGGCAAGGATTGCAAGGGATGGAAAACTAGCGTCCACACGACCCCCAGGAAGACCACCAAAGAGATGGAGCGGTAGTTGGACATCAATATCGCAAGAACGGGAAGAGAGGAATGGGAATGGGTGAAACAAGCTGTTAGCTTTCGTGAAGAAGAAGAAGAAGAAGAAGTATTTACGAGCATAATCTCCCTCTTGAGATCTGATTAGATTTTCAGTAAAATCGACTGACCGGAAGTAGTAGTTTACTTCAGTGAAAAAATCGGTTTGTGCCAATATTTCGTCAACTACTAAGTTTAAACAAATTTATAAAGTATTCATATGTACTCAAAATTAAATTTGAGAAGAATTTTATTAAAAAAGTTTTTCGAATTGCTAACGGAAACAGGACTTTTACCTTATCGAAAATCAGTTTCTTGCGAATATTTCGCAAGTTGTGCCTTTTAGGCAGGTACGTTACAACCATAAAAGTATTTAGAACTTCATTTTCAATACCTTTTGTATAAAAAAAAAATTCAAAAT
Organism: Amphimallon solstitiale; assembly: GCA_963170755.1. Classification (NCBI taxonomy): domain Eukaryota; kingdom Metazoa; phylum Arthropoda; class Insecta; order Coleoptera; family Scarabaeidae; genus Amphimallon; species Amphimallon solstitiale. Next base: position 7,396,794 of record OY720681.1, on the reverse strand, counting down.
TCGTACCTGAAGTAACACTTTTACTCTTATCGAATAGCGATTTTTTGCAAATATGTCGTAAATTATGCATTTTATATATATTTGTCAGAAGTACAAAAGTATTTAGAGCTGGATTTGCAATTTTTTTGTATACATAAAATTTCAAAATTCGGACCGGAAGAATCACTTTTACTCTTAGCGAGTAGCACTTTTTTCGAATATCTTGCAAAGTATGCATTCTATAGAAATTTATTAAGAGAATAGAAGTACTTGGAATAGGATTTTGAATAATTTTTGTATGAAAAAATTTTTAAAATTCTATAACTTCAAACGCTGATAAGTATAAGAAAGTAGTGTGGAGGCCACACCTAATTTTTTCTTTGAGTAGCCTGCATGATTCGTTGTACCTCAAACTATAAAGAGCTCGTAGTTCTATCTTTTCTTGAACAAATATTCTACTTGCAACGATGTTGGACTAGACAACAAAATACAAGAAATTATGATAAAATTGGAAAAATAGATTACAAAAAAAAAAATAAAATGTCAAAATTTGTGCAAACGAAACTCATTTCATACTACCATAGAAGTGACTCATATCTTAAAACATTAAGGCAAGCAGCAACCAAACGTTGACATATGTAAACAACGATAGTGATTCTTTTTTAAATACAAACGGAAATGCAAGCAACTGCTTCGTGTTCAATCATGTCTATTAGTTTGTCAAATTATATTAAATGGAAAGAAAACACTATTAGATAACATATTTCCATAGTAATACGTTTACATAAATAAATGACTCTTAAATGGTAACTAACCAAGGTAATGATTAAATTTAAACATTGAGGTTATTATGACATTTCTTCCAATAATATCTTCGACATAATTTAATTTAATCATATCAGATGACAAGTAAGATATATTTTATGAATCATAAAATTATTTGCACATATCGGAAGCGTTAATTTCTTTGCTAAAACTAATAAAAAGCTTTTAAATTAAGTGTGTAGAAAAACATAATTATGCTAACTATCAATTTGGGCGCGTGAAACTGAATAAAAACAAAACGCGGATTTCATTCACCAAAGGAATAAAAAAAAGTGAAGTTTAATAATTCTCATCAAATGCGACAGATTTCCATGGAATTTTTCATATATTCACCAGCAGAACGTTTATTATTACCGAAACAAAACTGATATTGTTTCGATAAGATGAAGTGAAACACCTCACGTGCATCGCGGCACTTAGGAAACTTAGGAAACTAAGCCGTCGTTTATTTCGGGATTTTACGATTTATTGCCAGTGTTCCGTCCGAAGGCGCTACTGTCTTGTGTTCTTTTTCTCTCGTAGATGCTAGTGAGTACGATCTATATATATATATACGATGTATAGAACAGGTCGAGCTTAAATTGGAAGTGGATTGACGGAATTAAGTTTGTTGCCGCTATTGCTGCTTACACGTTCCGCACGAGAATTTTCCCGAACGCGAAGTAGTAAGTATGAAATTTATTAATTATGGTTAAACGTATCGGCGCGCGGAGACGGGGGCGCTGGAGGAGTGAAGAATTCCCATGGTTCGACGTTGGCGTGATGTAACAACGCCCATGGACTTATTAAAGTGACGCTCGATTGATTAACTCACGAAATCTCTCTTATACACACGAGAGATGGAGGAGTAGACGGCATGAAATTTCAGAAGATAAACTGAATTGTAATGTGAGCTTTTCTCGATTAGAATTTGTAATGAGATTTAAACAGCGCGCTTTCGCGGTTGTGCAGAAAGCTGGAACATGTAAATAAGCGAAGATGGTAAAATAAAATTAGCGTGGGATTTAAAGGGCGATGTATAGTGCGAGATATGTTTTTTCTCTGTTTAACTCTCAGTTTATTTATAAAACATGGCTTTCCTTAGAAATAAATCAGCTCAACTCGCATTTATACATATCAATCCAAAACAAATTAACATATTACTACAAAAAGGCGCTGGAAAATTCATCCAAGCCTCGTGTAAAACGTACCCGTACCCCAAAAAAATGTATTCAGAAAGATGTAGAATAAACAGAACTTGATCTTAGCTAAATAATTTGTCACTATCGAATAAAAAGCACTGGAGACCTAACTGTTATTTTACAGTTTTCCAAAAACGGGTCCTATTGATGTTTCAAGATTAACTAAGTAGTGGAGGAGGAGTAAGTGGAGGTAGACGATATTCATTTCTGTCACAGCGTTTCGGATTTATTCACAGATTCTGTCATAGATAAAGGAATACTATAGACGGGAAACATAATGTACAGAGAATGAGTACTGTTGCGTTTCGGGTTCGAAATAAACAACTCGTGCAATTTATTTATTTCAAACAGTCTGTATATTCATACACTTAAAATTAATTACAATATAAAAATATAAAAGTAATGTATCACACTTAAAACTACTATTAATAAATTAAAATTAGCACATGTATTTATTTCTATTACTAATGTCTTTATATCACTTCTATTTTTATAACACCACGATATTTATTTCTTATATTTATCTTTACTGCGCGACTACCATTGAAGGAATTCTTTATTTACTGTTCCGCATGAGACTACTTAAGGAACTTCTTAATCCCGAATTACTCATCCATCGGAGACCCAACCACTTTATATACACATACGAAACATCTGGAGCATTCGCGTGAACTCCATCTTCCTCTCGATGTTTGTAGAACATTCCACAGACATTCTGTCTCGATGCAGTACAACGCAAATGGATGGTTTATTGCTTTACGATGTTTATTAGTCGCGTCGAGATGATTTACAGCCTTGTTTTTTATTGTCGCTCGGAAGTCCGCCCGGATGTCTACTGGTTTCGTTACAGTACTTACGGAACTGTTGATGTTGTTGATGTTTTATAATAAGCCAATTTTCGCTTGCCCATAACTTATATTATTAAACTCTCAAATATTATAGGTATATATGACATTTCTTTTTAATTATAAACTGTCACTCTGACTTAAGTCTGGCATAGCCGACCGATTCCTATAGATTTTCGTCTTGGCTAGGACCGGTAGAGATACCGTAAAGTGGGGATAGACGACGCAATAGCTTGGAGAAAGCTGGTGTGAAATATGTGTGACAATGTTTACTATTTAATGTTTTTTATCTTCAAAAATAATTAAAGAAAGTTCGTTTTTTATATCATTCATCAAATGTGCAGCTGGCGCGGGTAGGTTGTTTTTTTCTTTTGTGTATCGGCCTTAGATAGTAGACATTAATTAAATATCATGCATTTTTGTCGTTATTTTTAAGACACACAACTTTTTTAAGAAAATAAATTAATTTAAAAACTGACCTTGACATTATAAGTTGATGCCTTTTGCGTCAATAACCCAAATTTGAGATTCTAAAATTACAAAATAAATTCAAAAAAACGAGAAAAGGCGTTAGTTTTCGATAGGTAAACGCTCCTCTTAAGACGAAATTTTAGTTTTGTGAAATAAATTATTTGATATTTGATCGAATTTAATGATGAAAATGGTAGAAGATATTACTCTATTACAAACTGTAATATTAAGTGCTTAATTAACGTTTTCTTTTATTATAAAAAAGTACGACAGTTTGAGAAAATATTCCTTGAATTGCAGGATTTCATGATACTATTCAAAATAAGACTATTTTTACGTAAATAATTAATAATTCATGATTTCCTTTATTAACTCTTCTAACATCATTGGTATTTCATTGAAGACAGAAAGAAACGCTATACATACAAATTGAATACACGACACAAATGTTTTGCGATCTTAAATGAGCTGCGGGCTGTTCGATGATTAAAAAAGTTTTACGTCAGGTCTGAATTTCGAAGTTTCTAAAAATTCTTGCAAATCAAGCTCTGAATGGTCTTATATTCTGAACAAATATATATAGATCATTGTCTGGTCGCTGTAGAAGATTTCATGCGCTTATTTGTCGCAAAGCACACTATGATATTTCATCATCCATAGGGAAGCAATTGCATCAAAGTCGATTAGCTCTCAATTAGATTTGATATTAGAACGTGTCGTTGACCTAGAAACTACATAAAATTAGACTACTAAGTGTCAGGTTTTTTTAAAAAAACTAGGCATGGAGATTGGAGCTGAACACACAGTCTTGCTATATTACTGCAGAATACGATAGCTTTCACATGGCAACGACTTATTCTGTGCTTTCGAGCTACTTCAAGCAATTCTCACTTTACTAAGACAGGAAAGTCATAAAAACTCTAGATACTTTGCCGAAACCAACTTTTTGCTGAAGCTAGCGTATTTGCGCAATACATTTGACAAAGTAGATGTCTTGAATCTGTCTCTGTAAGCAATGAGTGTTAAGGCTGTGTTCTCAGCTAGAAAGAACCCCCACTTTAAGTGGGCACGTCCTGTATTTCTCCAATTCTTGTATACCGAGACACGTTTTGGGCGGCCATCCTAGTCGCAGGTGATGTTAAAAATGGAATATTCATGTTGAGTTGCAGCGGTAAGGCATTCTGAGTTATGCGTACACCGTACGTTTGATTTACTGAAGCGACACTTTCGTAAAACCCTTATTTATGTATCAGAACCGATAAATCTCGTATAGCAAAAATTCGCCTACTAACCCAAACTGTATCATGTTTCACTTTAAAATTTCTCCAACAAGTAGTCTCGCAATATTTATTTTATTTTCCAAATCATAGGTTCAATTGTGAAAATATTTCTTTGATTCTTTCAAGGGCGTAGTTAGAATATATTTTAAATTATGATAGTGTCACTAATTTTCGTATATTTTGCTTATTTAATTTTTTATTTTTTTTCTACATATATTTTAGGAAAAAAGACCACGATATCATATTTATTTTCTTTTACTGATAATGTAAAAAAGTAATTGTTTACATATTTTAAAAAACAAGGTCAGAGATTGGAAGAAACTAATTGAGGTACTGAACACACCTTCTTAAGAAAAAATCTAATATCCGGATCTCCAGCTGCCTGCGATACTTTGGACGTGAGTGTTTACGTAGTAAAATGTGTTTTACTACGTAAGCAGTATATCAGTAAAGGAATGATTAAATATTACATTACTTTATCAATAATTAGAAAACATGTCTTTGTAATAACTCAACACTTTTATTTATACAATTATCAAGTGCAAGTAAATGGCAGTCAAGCAAACCTGAATGAATTAAAAAAACAGTGTTCTAACACGAGCTGATGTCTTAGATCATTCATCAAATGGAATAATAATCCTGTGCGAATCTGTTCCATTCTTATGGTTACGAATAACTGATATACCCATTTTTTATTCTTGTTGACACTGACACCCAGTAAGGTGTCATAACTTAATGGGTTTCAGGGTCAATTACGAAAATGATGAGGGTTTGAAGCAAAAAGTGTTGGATGTCCAAATTAATTGATATATTCCTTGTCCAATAGGGCATCAATGGCAGGTTTTCTACTGGTAGAAAAATTCTGAAACTCTACCAGAAAGCAAATTGTTTTCCAACCAATCAACGCTTGTTTGAATCGGTGTCTAGAGCGATAATATGTGAAATAACTGAAGTTCCTAGTGATGATTATTTCAGCTATGAAGCAATGAAGTGCTGACTCATTTACAATAGGGTGAGAGTATTGCTGGAAAAACTTTGCAATTCTTGTCTGAACCGTTAAAGAGTTTTCTTACACCCTTCATCACTGATATTAGAGTCAGTAGCTGAATTAATACAGTTAAGCATTTTTTCAAATTTCATAATTGCATTTTCTTTAAATTCTCGCGAACATTTCTCATTATAATGAAATTTCAATTTTTGGAGAATCATTAGCTTAACTTCTAGGTTAGGTATCTTTACACAATAGTTATAGAGTTTTTGATCGTGTAGACTAGAAATTAAGAAGCAGCTAATGACTTGCCTGTCTTGAAATTCCTTTCATATATTTCTTTAGTTTAACAAGATCATTTGCCATCAACTTGTATAAATAATAGGTACCGTTTCTGTGCCGTTCTCCTGTAACAATTCGAGAAAAAACATTTTTACATCAAAATTCTGAAACATATGCTTCAATGGTTCGTTGTATGCAGCAGCTAGTGAGAAAGACAATGGTGTACCCTCTACTAGATAATTCAAAACTAGCCGATACATATCTTTTCGCATGGCTTTCCTACTGAAATCGTACCCATGATACTGAGCATTGACAGGAGCTTTCTTTTTTCGCACTTTCAAAACCAAGCGATTTTCCAATATTCTCAAGAGACTTCATTTTCTTTTGATTCAAAGCCATAAAATTACTGGTGTAAATCTGCACGGAGGTATATTATTTGCAATGTCGGACCATCCGATGCCTGTGATATAGAAAATTCCTGTCCCCAGTGAATCTAGTAGATGAATATTCTCATAATTAGTTTTCAAAACGACGACGATCATATCAACAGGATTCTTGCAAAATTCCTCGATCCTGATCTCATGTGTTTTATCAATTCCCGTACATTATCAAAAGATAAGTTGCTAATTATACAAGATCCATGGGCAACATTTACATCAACTTTTGTTTGCTGACTTGCATTAATCATTGTTCTTCCAAGACCAGGAGTTATATCTCAGTTTTGGGTTAATCTGCGTCATCTAATCATCATATTGACTAAGAAATGCACGTGCAGCACGATCATGTAAGCTGTTTCCATTTGCTTCAACCAATGCTCTTGCAACAAATGAGTCGTACTTGTCGACGAGGAATATCTCTCTTAAAATGATTATACAAAAATTCTATAAATTGGCGAGTAGTTGCAAAGCGTCTCTTGGATCCATCTTCTAATATGTGTCACCTGAACACAATCTCTATCTTTATCAGTTAATTTCTCACTAACGCTGCAAAGTTCGATTGCATTATTAACAGTTTTGATGCTCCTTCCACATCTTAAGCTCAAATAGAGCACTGGATGTTTTAGAAAATTTTCCGTGTTTCTCTTTACAGTTTAGAGCTACAAAAGCATATTTTAATATTTGAATTATTTCACATTTCATTTTTTAAGGTTGACAAATCAATGTTCGTTTGGTATATAAATGAATATATATAAAAATAAAACCAAACATACAAATTTTGAAAATAATTAAATTCCTTTGTTATTATTAATGTTTGCTTAATTCAATACTATCTGATAAAAATATATACACGTTCTTATATTAGAATTTGAATAGTTAACAGATTAAATCAATCAATAAGAACAACTAAAAAGGTGAAGAGTATAAACTGTTAGTTTACTTTAACCCGTTAAATTTGCAAATTAGGTTTTCGCGACAAAGATATGTTTAAGTCGGATAACCTTTTTGGCAAACACGTGTTTGATCCACCGGGAGTGTTTAGATACTGCGGAAGAGAACAATGCAAAACCTGGAATTTCTGTCGTTTCTTCGGCGTTCACAATTTCTATACCCACAACCGGGAGGAAATATGCTAAGTATTCCTGGTCGAGGGCATCTGAAACAGTTTCATTAGCGTTCTCGCTAAGAGTCATTAAAATCCCCGCCTTTACGTTGTCTCCACGGCTATTGTTAAAAGTATGCGTTGTTGTCGTCGTATTCGTCCTCGTGACACGCCACACCAGGCTATCATCCTGTTTGTTTTGTTGTGTTGTCTTGAAAAGATCCCACAATCTGGATGGTTTTCGCTTTTCACATTCATAGATTCTATTATCTGACTGTGATTCGCCGAGGAAAGCAAGAAATAAAGGAGTGGTCGGATGATTTTCAACAGAACATACCGAAATATAAATTAAACTGCCGCTATAATGTCCTTTTTATGTTATGCTAATAAAGGAGATAGGTTTCTTTATGATGATTAAAAAGGAAATGCATAAAGAGTGCTTAATTGAATTTCTGAAATTGTTCATAAATCGTTTTCGTCTTTATTCCTCTATAAGTATTTTTATAATATAGAAGATAGAATTTATATTATACCGGTTGTTGCTTCCTTTATCTAATAAAGCAATTTACGTGAAGAGCGTTGCTATATCAATTTATAAATATTTCATCATGTTTTCTTATTTCTATTATAAAAGTTGTAAACATGGAATTATATAACTAATAAGATAGAAAACTGCAGCAGAATTATTTTAGTGAAATTCCGCTCTTGTAATCTGAAACATTAGTACACAAACAATTCAGACCAATTGGTTCAATTATATCGACGGTTTTATCCAACGGGAAGGAACCATTCATAGATGGCGCCACGGTCTTACAGGCAGTAAATTTACAATACGGAGAGATGTCGCTACTGCATTGCTCGCGGCATTTTCGAAACGCCAACAAATTTTAATCGAAAATCTAACCTTCAAAGTTTTAAACGGACTAAACATTGATGAATATAATATAATCGTACCGTAAATTATGTAAAGAGTATTATGAAAATTGTATTAAGTTGACTGAAGTCATTTTTAGATTCGAAGGATGGATTTACTCTAGTGCATTGTGTGTGGGGCGCACAGGCAGGAAGCAAAAGTGATGCACAATTTTCCGAAGAATGCGAACAGGTAAGTAACGGCACTGATCCCAGAAAGGTTTATTACATTGCTGTTAATGAACATAACATTATACATACAGTATCGTGATAGCTGATTAAGGAGTGAGTTCCGCTTATTTTTAAGTATAATTAGAATGTGCTAACCGTTCTATTTTCACTGGTGAAGGCTAGAATTCGTTGAAAGAAATCAAGGAGCAGATACCCAGTTGTACATTTTGTTAACCTAAATTACTTTTTTTAACTAAAACATATGTGTTAGATGTTAGTTATAATTTTGTTAATTATCGCTTTTGTGTTGACACACTTGCCAATTATCTCGTAACGCACTTGTGTAGAATTTGATCATGTACAAATGATATTTAACGACTTTAATTACATATGTCCATAATTTTTATCCACAATCACCTTATAATGAGACTTAAATCCACTCTTAGGAACCATATTAACACGCGGGTAAAAGTTGGTTTAAACCACGTTTATATATAAGACAAGCCTTAATAGTATACTTTAACTTTAATACTCATAATTGTACTTTTTTGTACCTTTTCTAAGTGTCAGTATTAAAGTGTAATTATTTAAGTCATTTTTTCCTTTAAAACGCTATTTTGCGGTTGCAGCATTGTAATTAAATATCGTACTATATACTGTTTTCCTTAGCAATGACCCCTCATACGAAAACTAGTAAATGGTACGCAATTTGATTACAGTGTTGTGATCATGTATTAAACCACAGAAAAGATTTTCGAAATAAATAAACTCACTAATATTTACATTAAAGAAGTCACTACGTTGTTTGAAAAATTAAACGGCACAATAACTAAGATTTAAGAATGTTTGAAAACACGAATTTCATTTTACATAACGCGAAATAGTTTTGAATTTAATATTAAAATACACGGTCCTAAAATAACATTAGGTACCCATTTATAATTAACTTACTGACCTTAAGGATGCGTATGTGTGGAAGGTTAATTGTTCATCGTATGATTCAAAATTTTAGAATTTACAAGCCCAAAATAAACTACTTATTTATATCTGCGAAGCGATTCTATTTGGTATTTATAAAAAGTAACGGCATAAAATGATTTTCAATATATCCCTTATTTTTTATCATCACCAAATCAAATGTAGGTAAATTTACAGACAGAATTTTTTTCAGGAACAATTCTGTAGCACTTTATAACTGCAAACTGCATACATTCAAGGTGCGCAGGAAATTTCGCAAAACCCGTAATTAAATTGCATTATAAATTCAGGAAAGAATCCGATATCGTCCACATTTTAATATCGCAAATTATTAATAGAAAACGGGGAATCTGCAAGTTACGAAGATAATTTGTCAAAGAGGCCGCGACCCAGTAAGCGCGGAAAGTAGGAAACTTTATGAGAATTTTTATGAGGCTCTGGTCCTAATAAAAATAGTAATGGTGCTGGAATATAATTCATTTATTCGTGCTTGCTGATACTGGAATTGATATTTTTCTATATGGTTATATCATAGGAGATATTAGATCATAAAAACCATTACATTAATGATTTTAAGAGAGTATGATTAAGAGGTTAGTATATAAGAAGCTACTAAAATAATGTATATTACATTAACATCTAATTTATCACAAGTATTAGTTAATATGATAATACTACACAGCACAAACTTGCGCCCTGTGTTGTTTTTATTATTCCCTTTTGAGGCTTGAGAATAAGGGAGCGCGGGGGAGGGGGGGGGGGCAACTTGTTACAATCCTAACATATTATTTTTTCTACTTGAATATTAGTATCGGAATAAAAAAGTGAATTAGCATAAGTGACATTTAACTTGAAATATAATTTTTATTTTGCTGTTATAGAAAGACAAAAAAAATTATGACAATTTTAAGAAACAAATATACATTGTAACAATGTGCCCCGCTATGGGGTAAGTTTTTACAATGCATGATTGGGTATTATAGTAAGTTCATAGAATTAAACCACAAACATATTTGAAAAACGAAATTAATAACTATTCTTTAATTAAATGCTTTAAAATACAAAATCAATAAATTGTTTAAACGTGAAAGTGATTGTTTGCTGGCACAAAGATATACAATCAAAAATATCTAAATATGCGACTGCCATTGATGAGTGCTTTTCAAGGATTGTTAACAAAATTTGAAGAACTGGCATTATTGCGTATGAAATTGCTGTCGTAGAAAACGCAGATGAAGAAAAGGTTCTTTTGTTATGCGTTCAAGAAAAAAACTCATACAAGCTTTACGTAAACTTTCTAATACATACCAACGGGAAGTCCTTGATGTGAGCAAAAACTTTATTAAGAGAACCTTAAACAAGTTTAAATTCTATCTGTATTACATCAAGATCTTCAGAGGAAAGGTTTTATAAATAGGGTTGCCTTCTGTAATACGACGTTGCACAAAATAAATCACAACCACGATGTTGTTTCCCAGATTTTATTTTATAATGAAGCTACTTTTAAGAGTAATGGCCAATTTTTCTTTTATCGTAAATGTATTTGTTTGCATATTTTATATATTTCAAATACTAAAAAATAAGAACATACTATAAAACCAAACATTTCTTTATTTGTTATATACTAACTTATAATTACTGCGATGCTTGAAAATAAGAAGCTTATATGTTCTTCAAGTTCCAAACTTTTCATTTTATGAGTTTTGAAATTTAATAAAAATTACTTACTTGTAAACAGAAAAAATTAGAAGTAACTCTTTTCGATTAATTTTAGTAATGCTATGTCTTATTAAGTCAAGGCAATTCATGTTTTTAAATCGTAATCGGGTTTATTCAAATATAATGTCCTATAACGTTTGCAGTATAGCCCACGGGGACTAAAAAGTGCATATTTTTAATTGATAAATTTTAAGTACTTTTCAATGACATATAAATATACAGGTTGTTCCGTGTTTATTCACATGGTGACTCAACTATTTGTGCGTGAAAAAGTATCAGGAAGGCCCAAGCTATTTAGAGAGCGGGGAATCACAGGCGTTCACTTATAAAAGGCAAGAATACGTATTGCTAGGCAGGAGTCAAAAGCTAGACTTTAAGTTCGAAGGCAAACTCCAATATAGACTCCTGTAGTAGGTCTGCTACAGCCAGAAATGTTGTGGTTAATTCTAATTTAAATAGAGAACCGATAAATCAGTATGAAAAGTTTATCGATCCCAGCAATTACTAAAACAGCGGTTGAATAAAAGTAGTGTTACAAGTAAAAACATGTAAAATTAACTGCATATTACATATTAGAGATGGTCTTAACGGTGATTTTCATTCACCGTTCTAAAGCAAACGGTGATTTCAAAGTCGCGGCGGCGATTTTAAACAGCTCTTTTAATCACCGCTCTCGAGCTATTTACTATGAACGGTGAAAATATATTCGCGGTGAAAATGAATATCTTAACACAATATATTCCCGTTATACGTATATTATATAATGTAAATAACTGAATTGATTATAAACTACCTAGGTTATAAAATATTAATATGCGCATATCAGGTATATCAGTAGGTATTTTGCATTTAATTTATGTTTTATATAAGACACGTGAACTTGCAAGAACAAGATTTAAATTAATATCTACTAAGTAACATGATGAAATGTTTTTAATTATATGTTCAGTTTAATGTACCTATATGCAATAATTAAATACATTTCAGTCTCTCTTCTAATATTATATTTATCAAATATAAAGTTTACTTAGGCACTTTTTAATTATTAATATATTAAACTGCATTATTAATGATTATTAATTATTATGAAAATATAAGTTTACTAACTTTGTTAGAACGTAATCGACTTGGCCTATCCGATAAGTAACATTGAAAATATTATCATAATTGCTTCGTTAGAGCTAGTATGAAACATATTTATGTCAAATTGAATATGTTATTTAAATTGAAGTAAATCTTAGAATCGCAGACAGAAATATTTCGTTAAATGAAAAAGATATTTATTTGCCTCTATTGAAAAGAACCCTTTTCATCATAATAAATACGAAATTAATCACTGTGATTCCACGAATTTGCAAACAGTGAAAACAGTGATTATGAAATCACTGTGAAAAATCACTGTGACCCATATCTGCTCTCATCTCTATTACATATACATAATAAATATGCAAAATGTTATATACTGGTGATAAAAATATTGTGCTCCAATTGGCAGAGTAAACCGACTCTTACGTCTTGTTCGTGAACAAAGAAGATTCAACGGGAAAACGTCGAATAAAGAAGAGGAAAGACAGAAAAAGCGTTAATATAAGATATTATTTACATGATAACAATTATTGTATGTGAATGTATTTTGATAATAAAGAATTAAAGATTATAAATCAATTTTCAAACAGAGACGAAACAAGTAAATATAATTGTTAAGTAAACATCGTCTCCATGATATAAAGTGTAATGTAATTCAATACGTCTCAGTATTTAGTTGTACGTATATAAATATATACAAACTCTTTGTAGCCTAAGTTGTTATCTGTTGCTACGTTGTCATTTTGAAATAATGAATAATACATATAAATATTATTCAATATAACCATTAGAAAGTTGTATTTAAACTATTTGTGAATTTGTTTCTTTTTATGATAAAACAGTACATTGTGTAGAATATTCCCTTGTTTGTAAAACATATAAAATCATTGATTTTGAATATAATTATTATTTAAATTTTAAAATGGTATTTTTTTTATATACTAACATGTAATAAATGATTTAGAAACATTTTCATTAATCATCTCTAGTTATCCAAATCGCCCTCGAGAATCCGATCTGAGCTTAGCAGGCGAATTTATTTTACATTTTTATTTTCGAATTTAACGTTACATTATTGTATTTATATTTATTAATTTTATTTTGAGTGGTTCCTTTACATTATGGCTTCTAACTTTAGGGCATTTTATCCATTTTAGGGTTGTACCTTTACATTATGGTGCCCAACTTTGGGGCAATTTGAGTAGTACCTTTACAATGTAAAAAAAATATATAGCATTCCATTTAAAGAAACGTAAGTTTGTGTTGGTTCGTCGTTGTCGAACACTCTGTATTTTAAATTATAGAGCTTATGATTACCTAGAATTTTTGTATTAAAAATTATTTGCTATCTACATTGTTAGATACCAATAATGGACTTGGCTGGGACACCCGGTATATACAAACGATATTAAGTATGTTATTAATTAAATATATTTTATACACTTTTAAAGCTTATGTATTTCTCGAATATTTCTCTAACATAATTCTGTGTATAAAGAATATTTCCTGTTACACAGAATTATGTTAAGGAAATGTTCAAAGCATGTAACCTATATTGTCATCATATGATATTCAAATAATAAAAAAATATATATATTATCAACTCAGTATTGTTCATTATTATAAAACGTCGTACGATTTCCTGATTGAACTCATCATTTTCTACCATCTAGGTTCATAAATAAAGACATTCAAATAACAAAACAAACAACGCTAACTTTCAACTTGCTAATGCGCGTCAAATTCAATTCCCTCTCCGCATCATTACTAAAACATCTGTTCAATAAACCCGGGTGCATGTGTTTACAACGCTGCCACTGTCATAATCGCTGCATAACCGCAATCGACCGAAAAGCAAATAGCTAATTATTAAGCCGAATAATTACGCTCACATTTATATGTGTACAACATAATCGTGCGCAATCAGCGCTAGAACGTGATTTGTAATTATTCCGTATCCTACAAGGACTATCGTGCTAGGCACCGTGATTGCTAAGGCTTGTCTTAGTAGGGCGCTTTAAGGACGAACAGAAGATCCGTTATTCATCTCGCGGTGATTCAGTATTACCGATACTTGGACGATAAACGTAGATACGTCTAATCAAAGTTTGACGTGTATCCCCTTGTTGAGGCAATCAAGCCATCGTATCGGGATTAAAGTTTCTTCCGTAACGATCAAACTAGTGTTTCGCTTTGTAGAATTCAAATACGAATTTCCTACTTATTTTTGGAGATAAAGAAATACATATTTAAAATCAATTATTTAGTATAGAACAAGCAAAGATTTTATAAATTAAGTGTGAGGCAATATCAGTTGAATAAAGAAACAAATTGACATGAATATAATTATGTCTGAAGTAAATTATGTAATTTTTAAATTATAAAAAAGTAATAATTGAATAATTTCTTAATAATAGAAACACGACTCAAAACACCAACAATTTTTTTTTTTAAGATTTGCTTCCTTTATCACTAAATTTAAAAGGATGAATGCCATCAGGTAGTAGATATGGTATCTATCAAATGCAAAGACATATTTGCAACAAAATATAACCCTAGCATGAGGTGCGTGAAGTTGGCACCACAACTTGCGGCGCAAATGTTCGTTTTAGTGCCAAAAGTTTGCGCCTAATATGCGCCGTCAATATCTGAAGAAAAAACACCGGCGCATTAATTTGTTACAAAATTATAAACAAAAACAGTTTTTTGGTGCCAACTTCACGCCAGCACCACAACTTGCGGCGCAAATGTTCTTTTTAGTGCCAAAATGTTGCGCCCAATATGCGCCGTCGATATCTGAAGAAAAAACACCGACGCCTTAATTTGCTACAAAGTTATAAACAAAAACATTTTTTGGTGCCAACTTCACGCCACCACAACTTGCGGCGCAAATGTTCTTTTTAGTGCCAAAAATGTACGCTTAATATGCGCCGTCGATATCTGAAGAAAACAACACCGGCGCAATAATTTGTTACAAAGTTATAAACAAAAATAGTTATTTAGTATCAATTTCTTACCAGACCAAAATTTCCGGCGCAAACTTTCAATCTAGTGCAAATCGTTGGCGCACAACATGCGCCGTCGATATCTGAAGAGAAAACACCGAAACACTTAATTGTTATAAAGTTATAAACAAATACAATTATGTAGGTGCGTGAAGTTAGCACCACAACTTGCGGCGCAAATATTCTTTTTAGCGCAACATTTTGGCACTAAAAAGTACATTTGCGCCGCGAATTGTGATGCTAACTTCACGCACCTATATAACTGTATTTGTTTATGACTTTATAACAATTAAGTGCTTGGGTGTTTTTTCTTCAGATATCGACGGCGCATGTTGTGCGCTAACGATTTGCACTAAATTGAAAGTTTGCGCCGGAAATTTTGGTCTAGTAAGAAGTTGATACTAAATAACTGTTTTTGTTTATAACTTTGTAACAAATTAATGCGCCGATGTTTTCAGATATCGACGGCGCATATTAAGCGCAAACTTTTGGCACTAAAAAGAACTTTTGCGCCACAAGTTGTGGTGCTAACTTCACTGACATATATAATTGTATTTTTTTACAACTTTGTAACAAATAAGTGTTTCGGTGTTTTTTCTTCAGATATCGACGGCGCAGGTTGTGCGCTAACGAATTGCACTAAATTGAAAGTTTGCACCGGAAATTTTGGTCTGGTAAGAAGTTGATACTAAATAACTGTTTTTGTTTATAACTTTGCGCCGCAAGTTATGGTGCTGGCGTGAAGTTGGCACCAAAAAACTGTTTTTGTTTATAACTTTGTAACAAATTAATGGGCCGGTGTTTTTTCGCATATTAGGCGCAAAGTTTTGGCACTAAAAAGAACATTTGCGCCGCAAGTTGTGGTGCCAACTTCACGCACCTCCTAGCATGTCTCTTGAAAATCCCCACCTATTTTTACATACTTATACTTAATCCTTCCTTATGCTCTTTGGATTAACATAGTTTTCTTGTGCATCATATCATAAGAAGGTTACTTTAGTGTAGCATAAAACACATCTTCTTAGTTATGCCGTACTGCAGAAACAAATTAAAATAGAAACACATATGTCTCTGGCTACTAACACATAATTAACACTTTCATATTTGAGTTACACATTTCTATATTATACAGTGAGGACTCGCGCGTTGGAACAAATTCATTTAAAATTCTCGATTTTGAAAATCGCTTGGAAAGGTCGATTTTTATTTTTAGCTGTAGATTTTCTTATGGTAAAGGATGGTCCAAAAATAAGTTACGAAAATCAATTTTTTTTCGAACGGAAACATATGTGTTTTATTTAATTTGTTAATTCTGCATCGAATTCTAACTATGTTTCATGTACCATGTAAGTATGTTTCATGTACCCAATCTCAACAGTTATCTCTCACTCTGTTGTCTGAAAAGAACCGATTTATTAAGAAAACAGAAAAACAAATCAAATTATATGTTCAAACTCTTGACCACTGACCACCAACTTCCTGTCAATAGACAAGCCGAAGATCAATTTCTCGTAACTCGTATTTTACAACGCGATTTTTAATCAGTGCTACTGGAGTTGACAACTTAGTTGTCGAAATACGTATTTAGCCTTTTTTTGTGCTTTAGTGTAGTTAAGGTATTTTTGTGTTTTTGTTTTGTATAAATTTTCACAGTAGCTTTAAGTTTAATGAGAAGAAACGCGTACTTGATAAATCACTCTTGGGGTTGTCGGCAATTTACTGACTGGAAATAAAAGATGCTACCGGTGCAAATAAAAAAAGTAACCTTGCAAAATTCTATAAAAGAAACTATTACGTCAATATTTCATTCCTACCATCAAATACCACCCCACCCCAAAGTGATGGGTAGTTCTATTTTGTGAATTTGAAAGAAAAAGATACTACCACTGTAAGAAATGAAGTTTAATTTATTAAATTTAGTATATATTGGAACAAGTATTCGTGCTGGATATATTTAATATTATATAAGTCCCACGTTCAGGTGCTAAATGTAATACTATTAGACCTCTACCACTCCTTATTCTGGTGTCTATAAATTCTATTATAATGAACACAAATGCCCCACGTTGGGCGCCAAATGAAGTAAGTATTTGTGCTGGATATATTTAATATCATATAAGTTCCAAGTTCAGGTGCTAAATGTAATACTAATTTACCTCCGCCACACCTTATTCTGGT
This sequence comes from Amphimallon solstitiale, assembly GCA_963170755.1. Taxonomy (NCBI): domain Eukaryota; kingdom Metazoa; phylum Arthropoda; class Insecta; order Coleoptera; family Scarabaeidae; genus Amphimallon; species Amphimallon solstitiale. The sequence continues at coordinate 7,379,355 of OY720681.1, read as the reverse complement.
GTCTATAAATTCTATTAAAATGAACACAAATGCACCACTTTGGGCCAGCCAAATGAAACAATAATTGAGACTCTATAATAATTGTAATACTCTATTTTTATTTAAAAAACCTCGACTTAGCTCAATAAATCAATATATTATTATTTTCACCACTTTCGTATACTTTAATGAATTGGTGGAACTATAAATACCTATGCTAGTTTTAAGGAAATGGTAGTACTATTAAAATCAATGTCAAAACATTATAACCTATCTTATCAAAATTTACCGTAATTCCTATTATTCAATAAATCTTTATGTATAAGATTTTTTTTACCCAGGGCGCGTAGTTGGTTCGATATTTCTTTCCAGGATTTATATTATTATAATAATAATTTTATACTAACATTCCAGTAAGTATTTTTATCTTTAAATTCCTCGGTCAATGTAGATTTCTGTATGTACCTATTTACTTTCAGAATTCTATCTACACACTGAAGTTACATATTCAATCTTCAATTATGAACACTTTATTTCATCAATAAAAAAACAAGATTCGATTTATATGTGTATTAATCAATAATAAAGATTATATGTACAAGGTATACTATATTCAAACAATCATATTTAAATAAATTTGTTTAACTCGTTGAATGGTTTAGTTTTACAAGAAAAAAATATCCACACCCTTAGTTGTTAAGGTAAGTTATCTATATAACCTCACTAATTATTTAATATAATATTGTCAATTGATAAATAAATAATGTGTTTTGTATTCATTTATAAATTATTATGTTCACTTTGATAATGTACCTGAATCTAAAATATTTGATATTTATATTATATGCAAATATAATTTATATTTGTATCAATTCAAACCATACTTTCTATAGTACATATCCTATACTGATTTTTTCATAATGAATTTAAATTATCTTCAACTTTTACATTGATTTTCCTTTAGATATAATCAGTACTTGTTAAATGCTATATTTTTATGACTCATTAAATGATTATTATACAACCTTAACCACAAATGTTCCATAATTCTGCCGATGTGTTCATTAATTATTAACCTTCCTCTAAAGATTGGTACTGCCTAATTTAACACACTTTCCTGGGAATAGCTGACTGGTATTGGATTTCTCTGGATTCTCATCCCTCGAAGTTTGTAGATATAACAAGATGCTGTCTGCAATCGTCTACTGCAACGCTCGTATAAACTATTTCCTATGGCCTAAAATAAATAACACTTCTCGAAGATAGCCCTCTGGATTTGGGACAATATTAGAAACTTTTGGAAACATGTCTCTAGACGTCTTAGACCATCAAAACATGTTGCGATTCCGGAAATGCTTAAAAAATGTCAAGATGCCCGAAAAGTTAATGTGGAGGAGATTGCCAAGAATCTAAGCATGCCTATTGAAGAATAATTGCTACAGTAAGTAAAATAATTATTATCAGAATGTAAATCCCAAATACTCGCAATAAAATTATACGTAAATCACTCTTTAACAACCTGGTACTTCAGTATTACCCACATAAATTTATACGACAAATCTAATAATACAGGACCTTTTCAAGTATATACTTAGAAAAAAAAAGAATGGAAAGTTCTTGATTTTCCGTTATGCTTTTTAAGAAAAGACTTAAAAAACTGTAACAGAAACTCCAAGTAGATGCAAAAAGATTATTCGAGACGAACAACTTTCGGTTGGCAATCGCTTGAAATGCCGAAACCTTAAGATTTCGTTATCTTTCGCGATAACATCATTACCCTTCATGTGGGTCAGTGACAAAGAACGTGCGGTTATTGGATTTAAAAGATAAAATGGAATAATTTGCATGCAAATATCCAATTTGAATAATACACGCTTTCTTTTAGCAATAAAGTCGACGCTCCATTTCTGCGGCTTGTATGAAGCAGAGATTCGGAGTTTTTTTTTTATATATCCTTGCCTTATTTACAATCTCAAAGGTAACGTTTCCGTTAGTAATTTAAATAGCGCGTGTTAATACTAATTTTTAAGTACAATAGAAAGTATGCGAAGAACTAATTTGTATTGGCTTACAACTGAAGAGTTTTTCGTAAAAGCTGCAGTTGTATATTTTTGCCGAAAGCAATATGTATATTGAAAATCTATCTCTTAGTTCGCAATCTCACTTCAATAATAACTATCATAAATACCATTAAAAATTTAGCCCTTCTGTAAAAGCCGCATAGGTATACTCGATTTCTTGTAAAAGTCATATGAGTCTGTGACATCTGCTGTTTTTACGCGAAAAAATCTGTTTTCTATTGCTCTTCCAGAAGATCCGTAGATCTGTTTTGTAACCAATTTTTCCTGTTTTCCTGCGATCGCGAATCCCAGATGTCCTTCCATCTCTTGGGTGGTGTTCCTGGGAGGCGTTGTCATCTCGGTTTTCCTTCAAACGCGATACGGGCTATTCTGTTCTGTTCTCGCCACGTCCTGGACTCTGCATATTTGTCTGATATCTTCGTTTCTGAATTGATCCCCAAAAAGTTTTGCCTGCTATAGACCTTAGGCTCTTCATTTCTGATGTTAACATCTTGCTTTTTGTTCTGTTAGTATCTGCTCTGGCTTTGATGCCGTAGGTCATTACTGGCCTCACACATGTTCTATAAATGCTTTATTCCTCCACACAACATCGCAAAGACATCCAGAGATTGCGGTCGCCTTATTAATTTGGTATGTAAGGTCTTTCACTAGTTCCTGATGTCTGGAAATGTTTACCCCTAAGCATGTAATTTGCATTACTTGCTCCATTGGTTTGTTTTCCATTATCAGTTTACATCTTAAAGGATCCTTGGCGAAAACTAAGCACGACTGATATGGACATACTGAGTTTTTGTGTAAATTTGGTTCTTTTTATGTCGTCCTCCATCTAAGCCACAAGAGTAGCGCATAACATATCATGCTTATTCTTGTATTACCCAGTCTATATCTCCTCCCCAATGTTGTTACCTCTTTTATTATCCTGTCCATTAGTAAATTAAATAAGAAGGGGCTCAAGCCGTCACCCTGTTTGATTTCTCCGAGCGTGGGAATTTATTTAGATATTTCTCCTCGTGTTTGTATCCTTGTTTTGTTTGTTTAGCTGCTCTATTATCCTGGTGATTTCATGTAGTATTTGATACGAATAAAATACACGTCTTAAGTACGACAGCACAGCCTAAACCAATATTATTTGTCATCATAACTAAGTATTAATGTAATGCATCACTTATTTAGCTGCCCACGTTGCAATATTTGCTCGCAGTGTGACATATTTCGGCAGAGAGTCGCTACAAAAATAAATGACATACATCAACAAAAATAAAACAAAATATTTAGTTTAGAAAACCCACACAAAGCAGCTGGGTCTGTTATTAAAGAATTGTCAAATATTATATGTGATAGATCCAACTATGAATTAAAAAAAAAACAGCAAATTAATTTTCAACCCCCACATAACAGCTCAGCATTTTAATGAACTCTTTTCAGATGCCCCATTAAATATCTCAAACCAGTCAAGGAACAGTACTAGTGATAATAATTCTACTCTCCAAAAAGTTGATAAAACCATTTCTTAGAACCAATATCTTACCACGAACTTTCTTATGTTATATTAAATAAATTAAAAAATACTCATTTATCTGATCCTGACGAAATTCCATCATTTTTATTTGTTTATGCATACCTATTAATATGTCTTTCCAGCAAGTGCAATTCCCACATGTTATAAAAACGACTAAATTATTTCCCATTTATAAAGATGGTGATCAATCATCTGCGGAAAATTACAAGCCAATTGCACTTACATTCTGTTTTTCTACAATATTTAAATATTGAAAATGAAAAGTGTGAACACATGGATGTTAAAACTAACATCAAGCAGTAAATAATTACTGTAACATACAGGCCTCTGTATAGCAGAACATGCCGTCAGAAGCCATCGCTTTTTTCTGTGTCATCTTTTGGGTGTTAGATGTCGCTGTGATACTCTCACTGCATTTAACACGCTAAAATGACATAAGCAGCGATTTAAGTCTTGAAGCTATTGTCGAGAATCTCCACGCACACTGATGAGACATCATAGGTCGAAACACCGGTGTCTGTGCGTTTGATTGTCGACAATAGCACTTAATGTATGTGTGTATCTCAAACACATGCATATATGCATATACGTTTTACGTATAAAGGTATATATGTAAGTCATAGTAATTTAAATATTGCTTTTTGAATAGGTTAAATGACTCTTTGGTTAAAAATAATGAATACTATTGAGCAGCAATCAAGTAAGGACATTCACCTTCTACCGCCCTTAATGCTTTTTATAACTACATTGTCACTGCCATTGATAATGATACTTACTCTGTATAGAAATATTTCTAGTAAGTAAGGCTTTCGAGATGCTGCTCTCGAAAGGATCAAATCTTTTCTTACGAGTAGGAAACAATATGTTAATATTACCTATCTCAATTCTAATCGAATAACTAACCATACCTCTAAGATGCTGACAAGTAACATATGCGTACCTCAGGGCTCAGTACTGGGACCAATACTACTTCTGCTTTTTATAAATGACCTTACGCAAAACGTTATAGAGACTTTTATTACACTTTATGCTGACGATTATGCGCAAGTCAGTGCTGCTTCTGACGATCAAACTCTTTCAAAAAAAATGCAATAATATACTGAACACTATTAGTGAGTGATCTTCGAAAAATAAGCTCTTTCTTAACAATACCAAAACCACCTTTATAAGATTTCAATCATTATCAATTTCAGGCGGATAAGGAGCTATATTTGAGTCTTATTTGAACCTGATCTATATAAAAGCGAGTTACAAATTCAATATTATAAATAAAGTTCATAAGTAACTATTACTTTTTATAGCTATATTTTATTTAACACTTGGCTATTCTGTTTTGTAGGCAAAAGTTGACAAATTTATGTTGTTTGGATGAGAATTACAACAAATGTCGTGTCAAAAGTTGTATGGATATTATTACATCTGACAGTCCTGAAATGGCTTTTGTAGGTTATAATACATGACAGATAGAACTTTGCAACATCTCATATTTGAGGCTATTTTAAATTATTGGCGTAAGTCGGTTGCCAAAGCAACTCAACCATATTGAAATGATTTAGTATTCTTTCAGATTGACATCTATAGTCCGTCTCAGCCCCATTGTGCAGTACAGGTTTAATAGGGATATTTCATCTCTTATTATTTTTAGTAATCTCTTAATAACAATTAATCGTGGAGGGTTATCAGAATGTAATAATGAACAACTGGCAGAATTACATTGGCCACGTAAAAGACATCGAAAGCAAAATGTGGATAATAGATAACTTTCTAGACAATGTTGAAGAGTTTAGAATTAATGTCACACATTCATCATCAGATCAAGATTCTTTAAGTGATGGTTAGTTTTTTCATAAATGTTATCTTGTATTTATTAACTTGTTCTTATAAATGGGAAAGTACATTTTTGAAAAATGAATTTGTGTCTTTCAATGTATAATGGCATGTACAGTAACATTCCAAATTCATGTATCCCTAATAAACTGGTATCTACGAATAGCATATCTACTTTAAAATATATTACAGTGACTTATGTATTCTTTTCGCCTGCGTAGTTATAAAAACACTGTGTGTTTTTATTATATGTTTATTTTCCCTTTTTAAAAGGTTGTTTACTGAACGAAAATATTTGAAAAGATGTGCGTATACATAATTATTGCGCCAAATTCATTTGCAAAAAATTCTGATATCATTGAAGAAACGCCTTTAACATAAAAGAAAAAGTATTCAATTATTAACTATCATATCTCTGTGAAATTTATGTTATGGTTTAAAAAGTTATCCTAACATACGCAGGTCTTCAAATCAATCAAAATTTAGAATTATTATCCTTTTAATAATTGCTGATTATACAGGGCCAATTGGTTAAAGATATGTAATAATACCACAAATATAAAACAAACATTTTTTTATTATAATTTACAAAATATGTATTAATAGTTATTTATTATACAAGGGAAAAAAGTATTAGATTTTAGCTCGAGGTAAGGTTTATCTCACGACGCGAAGCGGTGGGAGATAAATTACCGAGAGCTAAAATCTAATTTTTTTCCCGTGTATAATACACAATTTTTTTCTGTGATGGGAAAAACGCCGATTTAATATTGACAAAAACACGTAAATACTATATATTGAAGTCATAAAATCAATTGATGTGACATTTCAAGTGACGTTACACCTGCGTTGCTATGGAAACCTGTAAAATAATCAAATGTCAATTTAAGCGGGCAAAAAGTGAGCACTTTTTTCACCGGGAAAGAAGTACTCACTTTTTTCCCGCGTTGAAAAAGTGACATTTTATTACAAGAAGGATAAAATGTCAACTTTTTTTCCCGTCACAGAAAAAATAAAATAACAACTAATAACTCAATAAACGAAGACTATTACTAATTTAATAAAAAAATATTTCTAAGTTGTGAGTTTAAGGTTTTAATATCTTGTGAAAAACCGTTGTTTTGAACGCATTCTTGTAGTCTCTCAGTTGTAGAATTAACCAGATGTTCACAATATGCACGGCCACGCAAGCAGTCTCATACTTCCGTCACATTTCGAGTTAAATTTTCTACATTCCTTACATTTCTGTTTGCATCATCTGACCAATTGCGGACCATTGGACCCCAGGGGTTTACAATTGGGTTAAGATCGGCCGATCGGGCAGACCATGGTATAACATGAATTTCTTCATGATACGCAAACCAATTTCTTACTATGTTCGCAGTTTGGATGGGTGAATTATCTTGAACAAAATCTATGGGACCATCAGGAAAAAAAGTACGGGCAATATCTAATATGGTAACGTATTCTTCGCTGGTAAATCGACTAGTTCTCCAGACCCAGCAGCACACATCCAACCCCAAAATGCACAGCTTATTCGACCTCTTCTTCGAGTAGGCCAAACATGTTTGGGTTGATATCTTGTTAAATTACGCCGCCATAGAACTTTCGCAGAATCTTCAGAGGTTGAAAACTTTTCATCACTAAATATTACGTTATGCCAATCTCTGTTTAAATTGTCTCGCAAAACGTACTCTAGCTTCAGCGTGTTCGTTCGTCAGTTCTATTTTTTGCGCTGGTTTTCTATAAAGGAGACCTATTTTATTTAGCGTTTTATTGTAACATTTGAGTAACCCAGCCCAAGTTGTTCTTTGATCTTTTCTGTTGTAGTAAAGGGATTTGTCAATACCCACTGTTCTATTTGAGCAATTTGGTGCTGACTTAAACAAGGTTTCCGGCCGGTACGTGGCAAATTCCGAAGTGGTCTGTCTTCAACATTGTTGTTCCGGTAACGAGAAATCCAACGCTGAATTTGTCATGTCTGTAAATGCAACAAACTAATGAACAAATGAACTGTCGGTTTCTATGACATTTGTTTACCGATAAATCCACTTCATCCGCAATTTGTTGCTTAGTGTAACCACATTGCCAAAGGGCAATAATTTTACCCCTTGTTTCTAACGACGGTTTACGACGCTGATTTTCAGCTATTATTATTTGCAAATAATGATGAATATACTGTTGCGTTTTTGGGTTCGCAATAAGCAACTCGTGCAAATGTTTTGAAACAGTCTGTATATTTACACACTTAAAACTACTACGAATAAATTAACACACGTATTTATTTCTTTATTGCACTGTAATAAAAATTGCACCGCTCTATTTATATTTAGTTTAAACTGTTCGAATATTACTGAATGAATGAATTCCTTATCCCACCGGCGGCATTTATATATATCGAGATTTCGTAAGTGCTCGCCGGGGAATGTTTACATTCTAAAGTAGATATACTATTCGCACACGCCGATATATCATATATATTATAAAATAAAAATATATGTGTATGTGTCGTTATTGTTATTCTTTTCATAATTATGTATTATTTAAGTTGCTTTTATAAATAGATAAGTCTTTTTATGAAAAATAAATTTGTAATTAACTTTGTATTGTCTGAATTTATAGCGGATAGTAGATTAAGATGTCAATATTCAGTAACGAAGACAATTGTATACCTTAAGTATTTCTTTGAAATATTAATTTATTTACTATAGTTTACTATATTCTTAGATTTTAAATAAATGTCTATAGAACAATCCCAATGGTTTATATTATTACAAATATCCTGTTTCAACTAATCCATCTTCCCATATATTCTTTCATTTTAGTGTTCGATATTACTATTAATTTTTGGTATGCATCAATCGAATGACAAACAGTCGAATCGGTTATGTTTTGATTACAAAGAATGTCAGATAATAAACCGGAACTGTAACGTCATTATACAATGAGATGATTTGGCAACCACGAAATCAATTGCCATAAGACCTGTACTGCATAATGGGGTTGAGACGGACTATAGTAGTTTCTTATATTTTCTGTTATTGTATATTGTATGTTTATCTCTCATTTTATTAATTTGAATTATGTAATTAATTTAATTGGTATTAATAATGGGGTCCTAAGCAAAAGTCAGAAAACAAGACATTTAGCATCAGTTGTAATCGTTCGTGCTGGATGTTCTGCAAAACATTAATTATCCCACAATTACAGAGGAGATACATCATTCACGTACATACCTATATATTAATTAGAATGAAGCAAATACTATCTGCAAATCCATATAAAGATAATCACACATTGCTACAAAGCTGTACGTGCATTGACCGATGACTACATGCAACAAACGTATACAATTCACTCTCGTGTAGGTGACAACTAGAAACAATGCTATCTCGAACTGGTACTCTTTTTTCTCCCTTACACATGTCGCCGACTGCCATTGTTCGAAATTCTATCGTGCGTCCTGTTTAACACATTTTCGCTTTCATTGCAAAGAAACGATTCCTTCACTGAACCCGGATCAGAGCTCCTTGTTTTAGTATTTTACGGCTCCCTCTATATATTGTTATGTGTTTTCATCAATTTTTACAGTTCACAATGTATTAATGTTTTCCAAGAAAGGATGGTGGTTTTCTTTTGAGTGTATTAAAATTTAAATTGTTATTCGAGCTACTTTGATCATCTACGTGTTGTTCTCGATAGATAACTTTCATACAGGGCTACTAGAAGACCATATTTACAGACATACAACACTGAATTGTTTTTTAATAACATTATAGTGTGTCTTGAAATTATTTTTGACACTGTAATGGAACCAATAAATAAATAAATACATAATCTTTATTGTTTGAAGTCCAAGACACATAGATATTCTCATGTATAAAAATAAAAACGGCGTAGTAATAATTCAAAAAGTACAGGTATTACTTTGAAATTTCTAAAACTAGCCTGACTTTGCCTTGGCAACCACAGATGACCGAAAAGTTTGTTTTCGTTGATATCATGATAGCCTGACATTATGTATCTTTCTATATACATATAAGCCCTGAAGACTCATTATTCCAAGTTCCTAAAGACATCTCTATTCAAAAACACATACATTGTTTTTTGAATTGCGATTACTGAGGTGAAACTATACTATTTACTCAACACACGCATTCTTGGCTTTGTCGTACTGAAGAAAACTAATAAGTTTAAAACGCATGCGTCTACGACTGCCTAAATCCAAAGAGCTTACGTCTTCGCTTTCGATCTACAATGTTTGTTATATCACTCATGTGACATTTAACACATACGTTAATATTGTTTGCCATGTGGTTAAGTTAAACAGCATGCTTGATATCTCGAGGATCTCTGATACTAATGATGTGGTTACTCTACACATAAATGTTTGCAATTTTTATTTAATTACACAATTTCAGTTCTTGTCCTAATTAGTTTAGATTAGTTTAATTTGTACATCCTTATATGTATATAAGTATAATAATCAAAATAAGGAATTATCGCGGATACATAAAATATCAGAAAAAGAAAAATATTGGGTATAATCCGCTGTAGAGCAACCGTAGACACGTGTTTCTGACTAATTGGTCGTCATCAGTACGGTGTAGCCAAGGAATAAGGTGGGATAACCTTGGAGATGTAAGCTAAACGGAAGACCATCAGGTGACAGACCACCATTTGTAGCTTCAGCTAGAAGATCCTCGGTTTTGAGGACAACAACTAATGATTTACATTTCCTGGGTCTCGAATGGCACGCAGGTTGATATTGTCTTCCTCGTGGCGACGTTAGTTGTTGTCCTCAAAACCGAAGATCTTCTAGCTGAAGCTACAAATGGTGGTCTGTCACCTGATGGACCTTGTTCAAAAATCATGCAAGACTTTGGTTTCTTGTTAAATATATATTATTATTATTTTTATTCCTTCCTTTTGTCTTTACAGAATCCTACCTTTAGGGCATCCCTTATATACATTGTCTGATTCTCTGTAGAATCCTACCTTTAGGGCATCCCTTATATACATTGTGTGATTCTCTGTAGAACCTACAGGTTTTACGGCTTCCACATTGTATATCGCAATACGCTCAATGCATATTAGTGCGTCTAACATTGTTGTCACTTTAATAGATCAATCTACGTAGTATGAAATGGATAAACAGAAATCACATATTATTATGTACTTAAGTAAAAATATTGTATTTCAAGTTGGTCATAATCCAGCCACACTGTAATTGTAACAAATGCCAATGTTGCTGGATTATGACCAACAAACGAATGTAAGTCATAACATCTAATTGGCACATTCTATCTTTAAAGATCTCTTATATGTGATATATTTTTAAAAAAAGGTCGAATGAAAGACTTCATTATTTTTTTTAATAAATGATGTAAGTAATGTCACGATGCTTTAATAACTATTCATTCATCTTTTTTTACCCATATATATGATATATATATAATTAAAATCTGTTTCTTGGCCGTTTGTAATAAAAGGATAAATATATCTTGGCATTAAAGGCCTTGTTAATTACATTAATTGTCAAAAACATACGTTTTGACAATTTTATTCTTGTCATTTTCAGTATACAACATAAAATTCTAAAATATATATTTGTACTACCAAATTTCGTTTAGCGGTAAAATCAAAATGAGCTGCAAAAATACAAATTTTTAGCAACTACAGAACGCATTGCAACTACGTTTTCTAAATCCGCCATAATCTAACCTGAACAATGTAAGTATGGTTCGTTATACAGTAACTAATTTTAATTGCATGTTCTTTTTTGTTGTTCGTGGTTGGATTTACCCATTTATACATGTAAGTACATCTTATTTTAAAGCCAGAGAAAAACATACTTTAAAATAAGACGTATCCACATATATAAATGCATAGTTTGTTTAAAGAAATTGTTTGTTTTAAAATTTAGTATTATATATTTTAGAATTTTATATCGTATAATGAAGAAGACAAGAATAAAATTGTCAAAACTTCTAAATATGTTATTAATAGTTATGTTCATTTTAATAATTAACAATTAATGTAATTAACAAGGCTGCTCATGCCTGGGTATGGTTATTCTCTTATATACAGTGCGTTCATGATGAAAGGAACAAATTCGTTTAAAATTCAGGTACTTATTTTGCAGAAAAACGCTCGGATAGGTCGATTAGTATTTTTAGTTTTGAATTTTTTGACATAAGAAAATTATATGCAGGGTGTCTAAAGAAAAACATATGCAGAAATCATTGTTTGTTTTTAAATGGAACACCTTGTATATTATGCCATTTTTGAATTGTAGGGTAAATTCTAAACACATTAAACACATTTTTGTGTAACATACCATATCCCCAAAATCAGCGGTTTTCGGAACAATGAGTTTTGTGATAAATTAAAATATACATAGGTAATGAAATAAAATGTTTAAATTGAACAAGGACACCTTGAACATTTTTTTAAAAGCCAACAAAAACAACCTGGTATTGCAAATTTTATCTTCAACAAAAAACCCTACTTCAAATTAATCGATTTTCATGTATTTTGTTTAATTTATCACATTTCAAACGTCATTATTCTGAAAACCGCAGATTTTGTGGATATGGTACGTTACACAAAAAGTGTTGAGTACCATACAATTCAAATATGGCATAATATATAATATGTTCCATTAAAAAAAACAATGATTGCTGCATATGTTCTTCTTTAGAAAGCCTGTATATAATTTTCTTATGTCAAAAAATTCACAATTAAAAATACTAATCGAGCGTTTTTCTGCAAAATAATTACTTGAATTTTAAACGAATTTGTCCCTTTAATCATGAACGCACTGTATATAATAAAATTTTAAATAAAATTATTTTACTTCCATATCCACGTAGGTTATGTTAATGTAAAATCTTAATATAGATACCATAATAGGTAGGAAAAAATAGAATATTTTGTTATATCTAAAACTAAAATATTCAATCATTTTTTTTTTTTTAAATTAACTGGAAAACCCTTTTTGTGGACTTGGTCCTCAATTGGTTCACGAAGGCCAGAATTTTTCTCTTTTTTTCTAACTAGGAAGTGGTTTTTATTTAGCAGCCTTATTTATATTAAGAATGTCTTACTTTCCTGTACGGAGTATTAGTTCAAGCTTTCCCTATATCAAACCTTATATTTAAGAATATTATCTTTCTCTCAAGATGGTATTAAATTTTCATTTTGAGAACGTATTTTGTTACTGGTTTTCAAACAAATGTAATTTATAAATAGTAAAAACATATAATATTAACTGACACTCTACTTAGTGTTATACTTATAAGGAAAGTGTAATTTATAATGGGCTGATTTGGGAAGTGGTCCGTATATACCACTATAATCCAACTTTCTTTCCATAATGTAGTTTTAAATTGCTAAAAAGTAATAAAAAACGTATAAATTAGACTTAAAGTGAAATAAACATTAATTATTGTAATTTACATTACTAAGATTGTGACCTCAAAAAATTAACAAATTCTTTCCATATCCATATTGAACACTATCATTTTCTTAATAAAATTTGTTCAATTGTATCTGTTATTCTTTTTGAAAAACATCTAATGTTACCCTGTAATCCAGTTTGCCATAAAATCCCACCTAAATAAATGTCTACCATAGTAATGAGTTCATTAATCGGTTTGCACAAATATCACTGTCTATGGTCTATCTAAAATGATTGCACGATGACACGAATATATGTGACATGGAAGGTAAGAACGCATCGCTGCACGTGTTTATCACGCCGAGTCCACTTCTTTATCGCTTGTCTTGATGTTGTAGCTTTATATATTAATAAATATTTATGTACTAATTTGTATTATTTTAATTAAATTTAAACTTAATAACGAGAGGAGTGTCAGTTTTAGAAACAATTCGGATGATAAGAATCTTTGTTCCAATGAACTTTACATTTGTCAAAAATTTTGTCTAGAAACAGCGATCAAAAATGCCAAGGAAAAGATATAAGGAACTGAGTTTGAGAAAAATTATGAAATATATGTTTCTCTCATACATGCTCGCACGTATATTTCATCTTATCTTTTACTCGTCTTTAATAATTTGTCTACCTCCAGACATGTCAGACTAAATTGTCACGTACAAGACGCACAACTGGAAAGCACCAAAGTTATCGTGCTCGTTCTGCGGCTGCTGCTCCGTTTTAAGGCCCGGAAGCGGCGTACGTATACTACGTAGGTAGCGCGACTAAGCAAAAAAAAAAAAATTATCAAACTGGAAATTCGGTCGAAATTTTTCCCGACTCCGTAACCGAGAGTAGCGCCGTAGCGGTCACGTAATCGACATAAAACATTCCCATAGCGTAATAGCGAGCGCGGTCGCTGCCTCCTCACGGCTGGTCGGAACATATCACGGGCCTAGTAAAGCGCGTTCGACATTCCCGCTACGTTCAGAAACTCACCAAATTGCCACCGTAAATAACCGTTGTGCAGAAAATATGTGTCATATATGAAAATTTAGTGGGCCATCGAACTGAAGCTGAGGTGAAAATTTTAGAGAAATTTTAATCAGAAAATATTTAGTGAATGGATACATGTCTGTGTATCTATCTATACCGATCATTTTAATTGATCTTCAGGGGTGGCTATATATACAGGTTGTTCCTAAATATCATGTACATAAGGAAGAGGGTAACTATTTGGTTTATTTGGTCCCTAAAATTTCATATAAACATAGGTCTGCAAACGCTTCGTTACCAATATGCAGGGTGTTGAAATTTCAAGGATTTTTCACTTTTTACTGTATAGCTCCTGCAGTTTTTGAGATATTTTGTTCAAATTTGGAAGGTAGGTTACGCTATAAGGCCTGCATCATTAGCCATGCCAAATGATTATGTAAATCTACAGGGTAATAATTTTTTCGGGGTCATGCCCTTTTTTCTCACCCTGAACTTTTTTGCGATGCGCCACTGCTAGATTCTAAAATACGCAATAAATTTTCTGTCTTGTTTAGAAACTTTTTGATCTCTTGTATTTTTTTCTTATCTCTGACCGTTATCGAGAAAAAAAATAGAAAACAATTTTCTGTAATTCGCCAGAGAAAATTAATTTTTTTAAAATGGTCTAGTAGGCTCTGGCATTATTCAGATAATCACTTGAGTTTATTAATTTTAAGAGTTAAGGTGCTACTACCTGTTAAAAAATAGGATGACCCGGTTTTCGTAGCATTGTTTTATCACAATACAAAGTAACATAACTAATAACGTAATAACAATAAAAACCCTAAGTAATAACAATGACAATGAAACTATGCTACAACAATTGTTGAAAGTGTCTTCCTTCAACCCTTATACAGGCGTCCGCTCTTCTTCTCGTTGATGCTCGCACTCTCAAATACTCCTGGAGTATTTCTTATCGTTTCAAATCCATCGATTATTCGATTTCGTAAGTCATCAACAGTATTCACAGTTGTTGTATACACTAGAGATTTGAGATGTCCCCACAAAAAAAAATCTAGACTATTTAAGTCAGGGGACCTAGGGGGCCATGGCTGAGGTCCACCTCGTCCTATCAACCTATTCTCATATACTTCATTTGAATACTCCCGAGCCAAAATAGAAAAATGTAATGGGGCGCCATCGTGCATATACCACATTTGATTTCTAAGTAAAAGGGGCAAGTCTTCAAGTAATAAAGGCAATTCATTCTGCAAAAACAGCCTGTATGACTGACCAGTAAGTCGACCAGGCAAAAAACAAGGACCAATCAAATTATCTCCAATTATACCACCCCATACATTTAATGAGAACTGTTCTTGAAAATGCGTTTCTACAATTTCATGTGGATTTTCATCTGCCCACGTGTGGTTGTTGTGGAAATTCATAATTGAAGTCCTTGAAAAATTCGCTTCATCGGTAAAAAGGATTTTACAATCAAAAATGCGGTCTACTGCTAGCTTATTAAGGTACCATTGGCAGAAATCAAACCTTAAAGGGAAGTCTCGGGGAAGAAGAGCCTGCACTCTCTCAATGTGGTAAGGGTATAGCAGGGAAACACGTAGAATACGCCAAACCACTTGATGACTAATATTTAAATGTTCACTGATTTTTCTGGTGCTGGTGCGAGGATGTCTGTCTATGTATTTCATTCAGAACAGCCTCTTCGATCTGTGGTGTTCTAACAGTACGTGGTTTACCTTCATCATTAGTATTCTTTTTAAAAGTTCCAGTTTCTCCAAGACGCCTATGAATATTTGAAAATATTCGATGATCGGGTATCATTCTATTGGGATAGCGCTCCATGTACAGACGCCTGGCTTCTCTTGCATTTCCATTCGCAAGGCCGTAGATAAAATGCATGTCAGCCATTTCAGAATTCGTGAAATTTGGCATATTTACAAAATTATAACGAGTATTTAAAACACTTTTACACCTTACAGTTTGCAATTTAAAACTTTACTTATACAGACACAAGTTACGATTTCTAATGTCAATTGTCAAATTAATAAACTCAAGTGATTATCTGAATAAAGCCAGAGCCTGCTAGACCATTTTAAAAAATTTAATTTTCTCTGGCGAATTACAGAAAATTGTTTTCTATTTTTTTTCTCGATAACGGTCAGAGATAAGAAAAAAATATAAGAGATCAAAAAGTTTCTAAACAAGACAGAAAATTTATTGCGTATTTTAGAATCTAGCAGTGGCGCATCGCAAAAAAGTTCAGGGTGAGAAAAGAGGGCATGACCCCGAAAAAATTATTACCCTGTAGATTTACATAATCATTTGGCATGGCTAATGATTCAGGCCTTATAGCGTAACTTACCTTCCAAATTTGAACAAAATATCCCAAAAACTGCAGGAGCTATACAGTAAAAAGTGAAAAATTCTTGAAATTTCAACACCCTGCATATTGGTAACGAAGCGTTTGCAGACCTATGTTTATATGAAATTTTAGGCACAAAATAAACCAAATAGTTACCCCCTTCCTTATGTACATGATATTTAGGAACACCCTGTATAGGTACACTGAATTTTGTCAAACAATTTTATATATACACGTGTAAGTGTAGGCACATATATAGTTGTCTGACATAATTCAGTGTGTTATATGAAAAAATATCGATGGTATTTTGCCAAAAGGGCGATTGCACCATTTCGTTGTTTTGAGAAAATTGGAGGAGACTCTTCTGAAAATATATGGACGACCAAATTGAAAAAACTGTACTCAAACCTTTCAGATTAATAATCAAATGAATAAGTAATCAAAAAATACAAAATTAAATGTACTGTTTATAAGTTTATAATTTAAATTTTTGTGGATATTCGCCCTTTTGCTTAAAGTTATATTCATTCGCCAAAACTTCTAATTCAGCCTTGGTGAAAACTTTTAATGATTAATTACAATAAAATCACAATGAATAGTTCTAAAATATTTTAATAAAGGTCAAATAAGAAAAAAAAATTTTTTTTGGAAAAAAATATGAAAATACAAGTGAAATTCAAGTAACAAAAAAACTACATTAATACTAAAAAATCAATAATTAGGTGCAGTCTCCGTCCTCTTCATCGGCCTCCAAGAGCCTATCTTCCACCTTCGGTCTAAATGACATAGATAGGTACTCATGGTGATAAGAAATTATTTCCATTCGGGGTACTGAAGACCTTCTGCAAATTAAAACTTCTGCACATAATCTTGTAATATCTAACATATTTTTTTGGCCCACGATGAATCTAGCATTTGTGAGATCTTTTTCATGTTCATTGTATTGTATTGTATTTCGAAGGTCATTTGGAAAATATTTTCAGGTAGTATCCTTCCTATAATAATGCGACGGAACTGCCGCTAGTTCGTTGATGAACGAAACCACTATATCGACGCTGGCAGTAGCAGTTTTATTTTTTAGGATATGTTTTCCACGTTCATCAATTTTCGAGGTCTTGATATCACTTCTATCGGTTTCAGTATAACGGAGAAGCATATCTGTTACATCTAGTGTATCTATAAAAAAAGTCTACAAAACTTTCATTTTCCATTAAAGTTTGGCAAATAGTAATCTCTTATAAGAGACTTTCGGCTTTGTGATTTAACCCTTTTTCTTTTGACCTCATGAACAACAAAGTAGTTGAGTAAAAACTCATCTTTGTCTTTGATAACTGAGCGACCAGTATTTGTCAAAAATGGATTTTCTATCATCTTTGCTGAATTTATTACATTCATTAGGACATCATATTGCGCATTGGTTCTGTTTCATCTTCAGCTTCTTTTTTGATTTGCCAATATTTCTGTGCCCTCTATAAAATTTCCCTTTAAGTTTTTTAATTTTACGAATTTCTTTTTTGTTCTGCTTCTTTCCCTTTTTGATCCCATAAGCACAAGTTTCTCTGCCATTTTCAGAATTTGTAGTAATATTATCTTCTCTATTATTTGGCATCTCTGCGCCGTCAGAGTCAGAACTAAATTCATTATTTTGCGGGTTATAATCACTATCTGCTTCGATTTCACTTAGATTTTCATTAAACGAATCTGGTAATTGCCTATTTTCTTGAGGTCCAATGACTTCAGCAGGTATAGAAAATGGTTCTTGTTAAAAATAATAACAATAACCTAATTTGAGATGCAGTAAAGATAAATGGTGTAATTACGTCTAATTCCTGATCTTTACATCATATTGTAGATAATTTGAATAATTTTGAGCTGTTGTTTTTATTCTTTGTACGATTAGGTGTCCTGTCTAATTACGAAAAAAACGAGAGCCTTGTAATTGAAATAAAAATATCAACAAAATACTTGCGGCGACTGATTCTATAATCTGATAGTTTGTTTCACTACTATTTATGAGTAAAGAAACACTTGGACTTATGTCAGTGACATCGGATTTCTCAATCCTACTGCCGGAATTTGACCCGTAAATAACGTCCAAATTCTCTAATGCCATATAACATTTTGCCGGCAATGGTACATCAGTTGAACCACTACTTGTTAGTTTATCAATATTACGAGCCAATTTTAGTATTCGCTCTGTCCTACTAGACATAATTAACAACTCTTTCGTACCGTATTGTATACACATCATACAATCAACGAACAAAACTATTTTTACGTTATGCTGCCTATAGTAAGCCAATGCACGTTCGTCCTTTAGACGTTTTAGCTTTGTTACATTCGTCCTTATAGACGGATTGTTCTGAACACATTTGCCCAAAGGAAAAATGTATTTTTTACTACCACCACCTTATATTCCACCAAATACGTTTATCCTTTAGCCAACATCATCTTACAGTACGTACGTATTTTTTGATACATAAAGCTCTAAATCGTAAAATTGGCGCGTTCACCCTTTTGGCAAAATACCATCGATATATAACTGGTCAGTACGGCAGAATTAGTGTTTAAGAATTACCAAGAAACTCTTGTTTATGCTTATGACCTTTCGGTTTTTAATGAGAGCATTATCAGAGCTGTATTTACTTAAAAAGAACATTTTAATAAGTTGTGATCGTTGCAAATTAATTATACTTAAAAGTACAAAGGTTCGCGCATTATCTCAAGAAATTAGACTTATGCTAATTTGAGATCTTACCACTTCTGCAAAAATGTGGATTAGGCAATGTCGCACTTCACTAGCCCAGCCAATAGCATCATTAATCATATCTTTCTCAGGGGCAGAAATATTCTTTCCCCTCAGGATTGTACTATTAAACTTTTCGACAGGTCAGATAGATTAAATAAAATACCGAAATAATCTTACAATATAATTTATTTAACACACTAAGGACAAATTTCATAAAAGAAAAAGAACTATTCTAAGTTATCTATTCGTATACCACTACAGAGGACATTAGCATTTTACGATGTATATAGACTATATACTAGTTCTATACTGTAAATGATGTAATATATTGTATATCATTGCCATTCATAAATAAGGTTATAAATTGCTTTATTACTGTTTTTATGATTTTTAAACCATTTCCGCATGTTGTTTAATTCTAATTTTCCTTGTCTTATTTTTCGGAATGTATTTTCCAATGAGGAATGGTTCATACATGGTGTGTACCATGTATGAACCTCTGAAGAAGCAAAATTGTTTACTTCGGCCTCATCATGTGATTCCACTCACTGGATTGTATTGGGTGACACACCATACTAAAAATACAAATGAACGATTAATTAAACAAATTCACCTGTTATACAGACATTATTCCAATAGTAATTTTATATATAAAAATTATAATGACATATAAATTTACTGAATCCTAACCTATAATTTTACAATAAATATTTATATGCAATGTGTATTGTTTAATTTTAAACAATGAGTTGTGGTCTTGAGAATATTTATATACAGCTTATTTCCTAACTCAAGATTACAGCAATTTGTTTTGCAAAAAATTACTTACATTTCTCATCATTAACACATAAGTTATGCTGTAGGTAATGACGTTGTAGTAGTTCAATAAATTTTTGATTTGATTTTGTTCATCTCTGATAATAGAAAATCAACATGATGACTTTCCAATTATTTGTTTATAGTCCTGAGATAGATATACTCATTCAACTTTTCTCATAGAGTTTTCAAGAACACCAAAGCAACCGATCACAGAGGAAAAAAATCTGTCCTGGTTATAGAAATGTATGAACTACATTCTTAAAGCAATCTGACTGCTAAAGTAACAAGAAACTGCACCACTGTGCGCCTTTTGTTTTGGGTACTGCGGGATATTTTGTTGCTGGTATTCAAAAGATCAGTTTGCTGGAATAGATCCGCTAAAAGTGATCGTGCTTTATCCCTGCACATTTATTGTCATCGATCGTGCGAAAGAGATGTAGATGTGGATTCATTTTCAAAGTTCTCACGAACTTGACAAGCATCCCTGGTCCATTGTGTGTTGTATTGCACGGATTTACTTCATTCTTGAGTGCGCATCACAACATGGGACAAAAGGAAAATGTTCGATTATCCTTTTTGCAGCTCCTCAAGCTCCTTAATTGTGGCAGATGTAAAAATGCTATCGTTTAACACAGTTTGTATGTCTGCACTAGACTAGCAAATTAATAATCGCAGATGTGCTTGCCTTTGCAAAAAAAATTTTGAAATAAAAATTTCCTTAAATTACTGGTGTGGTAATAATAAAATTATTACAATCTGTGATATACAACATTGATGCAATATAATGGTATTTTGTTTTTCTTTCATCAGTATAAAAAGTTTAATACAAATTCTTTCAGTTCTTATACTTTACAAGATAAGAGGTAGTTTAGGAGCAGTATGGCATGCCTTCAGAGGGAAGAGTGTATATGTATACCCCCGCATTTTGTACATAAACGTTCTTTACAAATTTCGACGACCTAGTTGTATGTGTGTACCACACACATGTCATGCTAAGTTCAAAGAATACAACATACATTTTCCTCTTCTTGCGCTACAAATTATTGGTGAATTATCGCGTAAATCCTTTCGGGGAATTCCCCTCGGAATACCTGTAAAACAATCGGGAAAGGAAAGGTAAATACAAGATTGCAAACATACGAATGATAAATTTCAAGCGCCTCTAGAAGAATAACATTTCTGAAATAAGGAGTGTACTCTCAGCAGACGAACACCGACAGGACAAACAAATGGTGTAACATTCCCGGAATATCTTTTACGTACGGGCACTGTGGAAATTTTGAATACATACATACATTCATACACTTATGTATTCCCTCTGACTTCGGTGCTTCCTAAGATTCCGGTATCACCTCCATTGTTCCTAAAGCTTCTTCTGAGCACAAGCACAATTGGAGTCGCATATACGTATGT
This sequence comes from Amphimallon solstitiale, assembly GCA_963170755.1. Taxonomy (NCBI): domain Eukaryota; kingdom Metazoa; phylum Arthropoda; class Insecta; order Coleoptera; family Scarabaeidae; genus Amphimallon; species Amphimallon solstitiale. Next base: position 7,358,172 of record OY720681.1, on the reverse strand, counting down.
ATTTATAATAGCAACGACAGGACTATGCTGAGATTAAAAGGAAATATTATCTTGAAGGTGGGCGTATATTATTTAGTAAGGTTTTGTAAGTACATTTTAAATATTAAATGAGTGCTTATATGTTATCATGTTGATGAATACACATTTATTTAAATATACGATACAAGTTTATATCCAATAGGAATGCGACATTCCAATATTCAATCAATATTCAATATGGCGACTGCATATCTGACAGATATAAAAATTAATTAAACGTGACAGTTCTCTGCAATTTGAAAATATAAACGGTAAAAATGAGGGATAATGACAGTGAAATGTAAAATTTGACTACACCAGACATTATGGAACAAGCCTTACTAGCCACGAACTATTTATTATCAGCTAAATTCGCAAAGATGTACGGAAAATTTTACGCTCAATTTATGAAATGGAATGTTCAAAAAATAATGTTTTATTATGGGGTCGTAGGAAAAATAGTGTATGCAACTCGCATTTAATGGCTATTAAGACACTCGTATTCATTACAATACTCGCCTTCGGTTCGTATTGTAATTTTCTTGCTCGTGTCTTAATAGCTATCATTAAATGCTTGTTGCTTAATATACTATTAAAACAAATCATTGACTGTCTTACTGTGGTTGGTTATATCTTCCAAACCACACAATTGTTTTTTATCTGCACTAGGGACACAAACAACACAATTTACAATCCTTATTAATACTCCAGTATTATTCTTCTGCCAACTAAATTATCAATCATAAAAGAATTAAGATAAAATAACATGGAATATAGACATATTTTAACAGAATATTCAAACCGACAGATGTTAAATGTTGAACCAGTTTGTTATAAATGATGCTTTGGATTTACTACCTAGAGTCTACTGTAAACGTTGTCTGTATGCAAAATATTTACCCGACTGTTCTTTTCTATCATTATGCTCAGTGAATTAGTATATTAAATAATAGCTACCGGGGTGACTCAGGTAGATCTCTAGATTATTATTCTGCTAGATCATTTAGTGATGATAATATCAGTAATTTCATTTTTTATTTGACCAATGAAGAATAGTATCCAGTACTTCTTGATAAATGTCCAAACATATCTTTTGATAGATTCATGAATACGGTTCGTCACTATTTTGATATGTCTTTTCCGGTGGTTAAAGTAAGTGCTTGTAGGAATACTAATTCTGGGAGGATTACACAGAAGGTTCTTAACGCCAGAAGTGTATTGTCAATGTATGGCGATGTAAGTAGACAATATCCCGTTTTTAGGCCAATATGTCGAGAGTATAATGAGTATTATCAGAAAATGCTTCCTAATGCAAAACGTTACCACTCTACTTACTTGCTTAGTACAGCCTCCAATAAAACAATAATCTCGTGTAATATTATTAAATCAAGCGTGGGAGCATTCACAAATAAAAGAAAATGTTGTGATCGAAGTAATTGATGGGTGTAATAAGACATTAATTGGTACTGATGCAGCTACTTATTTAAACATCTACTTAGTTTCTGTTGCCGGGACTATTACTGCTAGTACTTCTGTTGGGAATAGTGAAGCTTTGCTACAAATCATTAACTTTAACTATAAACATTTTTGCCTTTAACCGACTACTCAATACGATATTGAAACTACTATAAGTAAATTAAAGTCATCTCTTTTCGTTGGGCATGATGGTATTTCCACTTCTAATTCACTATTAGAAAGAATTACTCTTTTTATTTCTGAGCCCCTATCATATTTTATTAATCTGTCTTTCTTAGAAACGGGTTTCCCAGATAATTTAAAGCTTGCTTAGATTAAACCTTTATACAAAATAAAAATGATTGTAATGATGTCAAGGGCTGTAGACCGATTAGTCTATTGTCATCGTTTTCTAAAATTTTCAAGTACAAGAGTTCCTCAAGGATCTGGACTTGGTCCCGTACTCTCTACTATTTTCATTAATGATTTATTCAATTATACATCAACTCCGGGTTGTACTGTAGTATCTACGCCGATGACAAGAATATCATTGTTAGGGATTCCTCTTTGGCGCATCTTGTGCAGATGACCAAGTACATAATAAATAAGATCAGCTAATGGGCGGAGATTAATAACTTGTGTATAAATATTGACAAACCTAATTACCTTATTTTTAACTTTAACGTACCTGATTTCTTTCTAATATTTTAACGACGTAAATGCCCCACGTTTGGATTCTAAGATTATTCGGCATATGGGTGGATAGTGCGTTGAAATGGATGATATTGACAGTAGAGGTATTCTAATTGACTTTTACTTTGGATATTTTTGCCCTTTGCTGAAATATTGTGTCATGTAGCGCCACACGGGCATTTCTATTACAGAAACGTGCCATTAGAATAATCAAAAATCTGATACCAAGCAATTCCTGCAAAACTTATTTCATTAAATTGAATATTTTGACTTCGTCCTCAATATTTATCTACGAAACATTGTGTTTCGTGTATAAGAAATATCAGCTCGTTTCAACTTCATAAGTCATGATCATGACACCAGTAAAAAAAATGAGGTGTGGCCACCACACGACCTTCTTTTAGGTATGAGCGTTTCAAACTATACAATTTTAAGAATTTTTTTACACAAAAATCATTCAAAATCCTATTCGAAGTACTTTCATTCTCTTAATAAATCGGTATAGAATGCATACTTTGCAAGATATTCGAAAAAAAGTGCTACTCGCTAAGAGTAAAAGTGCTACTTCCGGTCCGAATTTTGAAATTTCATGTATACCAAAAGTATTGCAAATCCAACTCTAAATACTTTTGTACTCTTAATAAATATATATAGAATGCATAATTTACGACATATTTGCAAAAAATCGCTATTCGGTAAGAGTAAAAGTGGTACTTCCGGTCCGAATTTTGAAATTTTTTTTATACAAAAGATATTTAGAATTATCATATAAACACTTTTATACTCGTAATGTACCTGCCTAGAAAGCATGACTTGCGAGATATTCGCAAAAAACTGATTTTCGATAAGAGTAAAAGACCTACTTCCGGTAGGAATTTCAAAAAACTTTTTTAAGACAATTTGTCTCATATTTAATTCTGAGTACATTTGAATTCTTTATAAATTTGTTTAAACTTAGTAATTGACGAAATATTTGTAAAATTCGATTTTTTCACTGAAGTAAACTACTACTTCCGGTCTGCCGATTTTTCTCAAAATCTAATCACTTCTCAAGAGGGAGATTATACACGTAAATACAAAATTTGGAATTGATATCTACAGCGGTTTGACCGCTATCGTGGTCACACACAGACACACACCCAGACATTTTTTAAAAACCACTTTTCTGGTATCAGGGGACCTCAAAACGTGTACTTCTGCAAAAATCTCGAGGTCGAAAATTTTCATGATCACAATACTTCCTTATACTACGTATAAGAAAGTAAAAATGAGGTGTAGCCACCACACGACTTTCTTATACGTATATGCGTTTCAAATTATAGAAATTTAAGAATTTTTTTTACAAAAATTATTCAAAATCCTATTCTAAGTACTTCTATTCTCTTAATAAATCTCTATAGAATGCATACTTTGCAAGATATTATCAAAAAAGTGCTCCTCGCTAAGAGTAAAAGTGCTACTTCCGGTCCGAATTTTAAAATTTCATATATACAAAAAATATTGCAAATCCAGTTTTAAATACTTTTGTACTCTTGATAAATATACAGGGTGTTCCTAAATATCATGTACATAAGGAAGGGGGTAACTATTTGGTTTATTTTGTGCCTAAAATTTCATATAAACATAGGTCTGCAAACGCTTCGTTACCAATATGCAGGGTGTTGAAATTTCAAAAATTTTTCACTTTTTACTGTATAGCTCCTGCAGTTTTTTTACGATTTCTAATGTCAATTATCAAATTAATAAACTCAAGTGATTATCTGAATAAAGCCAGAGCCTACTAGACCATTTTAAAAAATTTAATTTTCTCTGGCGAATTACAGAAAATTGTTTTCTATTTTTTTTCTCGATAACGGTCAGAGATAAGAAAAAAATATGAGAGATCAAAAAGTTTCTAAACAAGACAGAAAATTTATTGCGTATTTTAGAATCTAGCAGTGGCGCATCGCAAAAAAGTTCAGGGTGAGAAAAGAGGGCATGACCCCGAAAAAAATATTACCCTGTAGATTTACATAATCATTTGGCATGGCTAATGATGCAGGCCTTATAGCGTAATCTACCTTCCAAATTTGAACAAAATATCTCAAAAACTGCAGGAGCTATACAGTAAAAAGTAAAAAAATTCTTGAAATTTCAACACCCTGCATATTGGTAACGAAGCGTTTGCAGACCTATGTTTATATGAAATTTTAGGCACAAAATAAACCAAATAGTTACCCCCTTCCTTATGTACATGATATTTAGGAACACCCTGTATATAGAATGCATAACTTACGACATATTTGCAAAAAATCGCTATTCGATAAGAGTAAAAGTGGCACTTCCGGTCTGAATTTTGAAATTTTTTTTATACAAAAGATATTGAAAATTATGTTCTAAATACTTTTATACCCGTAACGTACTTGTCTAAAAAGCATGATTTGCGAAATATTCGCAAAAAACTGATTTTCGATAAGAGTAAAAGACCTACTTCCGGTAGGAATTTCGAAAAACTTTTTAAATAAAATTATTCTCAATTTTAATTTTAAGTATATATGAATTCTTTATAAATTTGTTTAAATTTAGTAGTTGACGAAATATTGGCAAAATTCAATTTTTTCGCTGAAGTAAACTGCTACTTCCGGTCTACAGATTTTACTGAAAAACTAAATACAAAATTTGGAATTGATACCTACAGCGGTTTGACCGCTATCGTGGTCACACACACAGAGAGAGACAAACAGACACACAGACACAGACACAGACACAGACACACAGACACAAAGACATTTTTTAAAAACCACTTTTTCGGTATCAGGGGACTTCAAAACGTGGACATCTGCAAAAATATCGAGGTCGAAAATTTTCATCATCACAATACTTCCTTATACTACGTATAAGAAAGTAAAAAGTCTCCCTTTACCACCTGCGCACCGCTTTGCGCTTTCCAAATATTCTGGAATATGGGGGATGTAAACTTTTTGATCATTTACCTCCCGACATTAAAAATATAAATAATCTTTATGGCTTTAGAAATCGTTAATGCATTTTCTTTTGTTGAGATACTTCTATAGCATTGACGTATACTTATTACGTTCTCATACGTAGTATAAGGAAGTATTGTGATGACGAAAATTTTCGACCTCGAGATTTTTGCAGATGTCCACGTTTTGAAGTCCCCTGATACTAAAAAACTGGCTTTTAAAAAATGTCTGTCTGTGCCTGTGTGTCTGGTCTGTGTGTCTGTCTATGTGTGACCACGATAGCGGTCAAACCACAATAGATATCTATACCAAATTTTGTATTTGTGGATATAATCTCCCTCTTGAGATCTGATTAGTTTTTCAGTAAAATCGGTAGACCGGAAGTAGTAGTTTACTCCAGTGAAAAAATCGAATTTTGCAAATATTTCGTCAATTACTAAGTTTATACAAATTTATAAAGAATTCAAATGTACTCAAAATTAAATTTCCGACAAATTGTCTTAAAAAAGTTTTTTGAAATTCCTACCGGAAGTAGGTCTTTTACTCTTCTCTACAATCAGTTTTTTGCGAATATCTCGCAAGTCATGCTTTCTAGGCAGGTACATTACGAGTATAAAAGTATTTAAATGATAATTTTAAACATCTTTTGTATAAAAAAAATTTCAAAATTCGGACCGGAAGTACCACTTTTACTCTTACCGAAAAGCGATTTTTTGCAAATATGTCGTAAATTATGCATTCTATATATATTTATTAAGAGTACAAAAGTATTTACAGTTGAATTTTCAATATTTTTTGTATACATGAAATTTTAAAATTCGGACCGGAAGTAGCACTTTTGCTCTTAGCGAGTAGCACTTTTTTTCGAATATCTTGCAAAGTATGCATTCTATAGCGATTTATTAAGAGGATGAAAATACTTAGAATAGGATTTTGAATAATTTTTGTATAAAAAAATTCTTACAATTGTATAGTTTGAACCGCTCATACGTATAAGAAAGTCGTGTGGTGGCCACACATCATTTGTTTTTTTATAATATTACATATATTCGAATTTGAATTTAAATTTTTTCCTTAATGCTTTTTTCTTTTTATCTTTATGTTGTTGTATGCGGAAAATTGTTAAAGAATGATTTAAGATTATAATTTGCTTTCCATATTATTTATGTCTCATAAACATGTCAACTGAATAAATAAAATTGACAATTTCTGTCCAAATATTCGCATTCTATGGTTACGTTAATAATCCATTGACAAATTTAATTTTCTTCTGTCTAATTTCTAATATTCTCATTTCATTAATTACACTGGGAAATTCAATTCTGTTCCTTATCAAGTTACTTCAATATAAATCATTGATTTATGCAAGCATTGCTATTGAGGAACTAAAGTATAATTACTTAAACAGTAATGCATTAGTAAAATATATAAAGTACTAAACAAACTCTAACTCTAACTTCAATTTTCTATCTACGTTTTTCAGTAAACATAAATGAAGCATCGAGTCAAGTAAAAAGAAATCATATAAACAAAATATAAAAATATGTCATATTCATATATTTAAAGTATAAAAATATATCTTATAACTATGTATATATTACAATGTCTAACTACCCTGATTATAATCAAAGATGGAAAAAATATAAAGCCGTGAAAATATCCTATATAATATAAAATTTAATAATAACCAAATCGTATAAGAAAAAAATATTGCTGAGCTGAATACTGTTATTGTCAGTTTTAATAAAACTTTATTGTTGTCCCCCTCCCAAAAGAAAAAAACACATCGATCGAAATAGGATAAAAAAGAACTTGATCTAATGTCACGTTTTATCCTTTTCATATATATGTCTATAGAAGAACGACCGATAGACATTACATTTCCATTATGTCATATTTTATGTATAGGCACACTTTAGCTATATTGGATTTTCGACAAGTGACAGAAAGCTTAATTTAATAAAGGCACCCGCGCTTAATATATTATGATTTTATAAATTAGTAAATTTTCGGCGAGGCCATATATTTAATTACGTATCTGCTGTGCGGAAAATAATAAATTTCAATTTGCGACAGAGTTTTAATTATATTTTTATGTACCCTCTTCAAAACAAAAGCACGAGGCAAAATTAAAAATTAAATCAGATTGCTACAGAATCTATATAACTATAGATACTGTTTCACTAGTTTTTATTTATATTTTGCTAACAAATTGCAATTTTGGTTAAGAAATATTAAATGATATATATGTGCAACTATGATTTCTCAATACTCTCGCTATAATACGAGGGAAAAGTGAAAATTCTCACCCTGACACAGAGATGGCGTTTCAATCAGCGAAAATTTATGATTTCTGCCTGCGTGCACCTGTCATTTATTCGTATGACAAGTTTCAAATTGTTCTGTCAAGTAGTTTGTTTACACGAAATTTCGCCGTAAATGTCTTCCATGTTTTTCGTTAAAATGGATAAACTTGAATATCGTGCAGTCATAAAATTCTTCGTTTTGGTTGGATTAACTCCTAAGGAAATTCATCCGCAGTTGACAAAAGTTTATAGGTACTCTGCTCCTTCAATTTCAACCGTTAAAAAGTGGGGAGCTGATTTTAAACGTGGTCGCACGTCCCTCGAAGATGACCCACGTGAATTACGACCAAAAACCGCAACCACATCGGAAAACATCGAAAGGGTGCACGATATAGTCTTGGACGATAGGCGTGTGGAGGTGAGTCAGATTGTTGAGACCGTGGGGATATCGGAAGAAAGGGTGCGAAACATCTTGCACGAAGAATTAGGGATGCGAAAGCTCTGCGCAAGATGGGTGCCGCATTTGCTGAATGCCGATCAAAAGCAAATGCGCAAATGTTTGGACCGATTCAATAGGGATCCGACCGATTTATGCGGCGATTTATTACCATGGTGAGACATGGGAACACCACTACACGCCAGGCCAAGTCGATCTCATCTGCCGGAAAGGTCATGGCTAATATGTTTTAGGAAGCGAAAGGGATCCTGTTCATTGATTACCTTGAAAAAGACAAAACTATAACCTGCTCGCTTGCTTCACTTATAACATGTAATGCAAGCGAACGTTACAAGACAAGTCTTTTGCATGCCACCAAAATTATTTCGGAAACTACAGCACTTCGGGTTGCCTATATACTCAGGCACCAATATCGCGAATTTCTAGCGGAATGACATTCGTCCGGTTGGCATTAACTATTTAAATATTGTTAAATATGGCGGTTGAAGTGTTGTGACTTTTGTGGCATGAGACTACCAGCTCTTCGACTAACACAGTGGAAAACGTGAGTACTTCTTTTTGTTTTAATGTATCCAAATGTTTTTTGAATCTACTACATTCCTTCTTACTCATTATTGGGCGGTAAAAAAAGAAAACACGCATAGAAACTTATTTGAGAAAAGTAAGAATAACTAGTCTTTATTATTACTGAAACAATGTCAAACTTATACACGATTTATTTAATCCTATTTACAATTTGCAATTTATATACATACACAAATTTGCTTAATGTTAATATAATTAAATAATAATAAATTCACATCAGTGACCTCTTTGTATCGTAATTAAAATTAAGGTTGAACATATATACAACTTTAGCCCCTGAACTATTCTTTACAAATCCCAGTGCATTTTATATATTAATATAAAACAAAAATAAACAAGAAATATGATATGTATCGGTTAATTTGAGATAAAAGGCACAATCAGATCAATACAAATTATTTCCATGTGATGACATGCTCGCAGGAAGAATCTTACTAATTTATCGTGAATTAAATTATTAAATCGGTACGAGTTCGGATATTAATTCAATAGCTACACGGTGAAACCCTAATACAACTACATTTATCGCAGTTCGGATAGCGCGATAATTTATTTGAATTTACGGCGCGTTTACACATAATATCGGAAATTTAACATCTCTGAAATAAAGAATTATTATTAAATGCGGATTTTAATACAGTCACGACATCGAAAGTCTGACTTAGACGGGATACTGGTTATAGCGGTAATGTGTCGCTTTTCCCACGACTCCTGGTCTGAGTAAAAGAGACACATTCGGACGAAATTAGCGGAGTTTTGAAACGACTATTTCACGATGCAAAAGATCTGAAAGTAGTACGTTTCTAAGGATTTGAACCAGACTCTTCCACGCCATTAGAAGGCTGAATAGAGAGAGGTGTAGGGTTGCGGACGGATCGGAGAAATAAATGAACGAGACACGCACGATGGGGGCCTTTATATATGTGAAAACCCCCCTACGTAAGTAGGTAAAAACTTGTTCAAAACATAAAATTTGCACACGATACTGACGCGAAACGCGCGACTTCGAGCATGACGTATACATTCGGTATTTTTCCATTAAAAATAAGTAAATAACATGAATTATTACAACAACTGAACATATATACAGGTCCATCCAAATCACTTTATACAATATTAATATTTGAACAAAATAACACACATACATTTAATTTAACATTGACAAATAAATTAATTATGAACTTAAAAAATGTTACTTTGTACAATTAACGAGGAACTTCGTTTAATTACAGGCGACTATTACTCCAACCTTCTTGATCAGCTGGATGCCAAAATTCGCGAGAAGAGGCCTGGTTTGAAGAAGAAAAAGATTATTTTTCACCAGAATAACGCACCTGCTCACAAAAGGGCGTTGGCAATGGGAAAACTTCGGGATTTGAAGTATGATTTGCTCGACCATACCCCCTATTCTCCTAATTTGGCACTCTCAGACTTCCATCTGTTTCCAAATTTGAAAAAATTTGTTTCTCAGAAGCACTTCGCATCCATTGAGGAAGTTTAGAGGGCCGTGTATGGATATTTTAACAGCCTTCCAGACTCTCACTTCCGAGAAGGAATCTTTCATTGTCAAGCCGAGAATTTTTCACCTTCCCCTCGTATAAAATTGAGGTGTGGGCATCACACGATTTCTTATACGTAGTGCGTTCCAAATAGGTATACACAACTTGTTCCAAATTAAATTCCCTAATAAAATAAACCTCTAAACAGAAGTGTTACTTCCGGTACGAATTATAATTTTTTTTTTTTGTATAGAACTTAAACCAACACATAATTCAAGAAATATTTGCAAAATACTGCTATTCTTTAATAGTAAAAGTGTTACTTCCGGTCCGAATTTTGGGATCATAATAAATCTGTATAGAATAGAAAATTTGCAGAATATGCAAAAGAATCGAAGTATTACTTCCGGTTCGAATTAAATTATAATAAAATATAATGTACATATATAAAATAATTAAAAATTCTTTTAAACAAATATTGTTCCAAATCTAGCTCTAAATACTTTTGTCTTTCAAATAAATCTGTATAGAATGCATAATTTGCGAGGCATATGCAAAAGCGTTTTTCGATAAGACAAAAAGACCTTCTTCCAGTAGGAGTTTCAACAAACTTTTTTAAAAAATCTTTCTAAAATTCACTTTTTAATACATTTGTATTTTTTAGAAATTTGTCTAAACTTATTAGTTGACGAGATTGCGTATTTTAATTGAATCGTTGCTGGTGAACTAGATGATGTAAATAAGAACAGCACCACAATAGCTAACAAAGACGTTTACCTTAGATCCTACCTCGCAGATGACACGTAGTTGCTACAGACAAACGCTGGGGGGGGGGGGCAGACTCATCGGCAAACGAGATTCTTATTGTTAATTAATGCTTATAATTATAAATATTTAATAAATATTTTTCACTATTATGATTGAACAGTTTGGAAACACTACATTCGGAATATGTGTAAGCAAGAAATAAGTTATTTGCCTATTAGCTGCTAATCTGTGATGAGAGTAACTTCTTTGGAGAGTTAAAAATTATTTATTGATGATTTACTATTTTATAAACTCATTCAAGCTATATTATTTATAGAGGAGTGACTAACTCGTCTTAATGCATTCAGCTTCATGCGTAATTACATTTGTTAAGGTAGCGGCTATTTCATTACATTAGTAAACTAACACGCTTAAAGATCTCGACTACAATCACTAAAGTAGAATTTCATTTGTTCTCTTTAAAGAAGGTTAAAGTGGTAAGGTGTAGTATAACCTTTTCTATAATGTAGTTTAAAGTACTTTTCTTCTATGACTATACGAACAATTCAAGTGCTTTGATGACTTGTGTAAAGATTGAAGGTGCTGGAGTGGATAACTCATCCTTTGGAGACACATTATGGACAATTCACCATTACTTGTAGACATTATATTTTTAGCATAGAGTTGATTTGAAACATAATAAATGATAAAATCATCAAAATAATAATAATAATAATAATAATAATAGCTTTATTTGTCCAACGGTTTACCCAGTTATAGGACAGTATTAAATATACACATAATGTACAACGTACTACTCAATAACTTATACTAATAACTCAAATATACAACAGAATTGTGAGTAATAATAAATATGAAAACAATATAATTAAGTAAAGTAAAAAAAAATATGTCAAAAAAATATGTCCCCATAGTGAAGATTAGCGGCTCTGCACATCACCACCAGCGGAGATCCTTTAAGAAGGTTAGTGCGAGAAAAGGGAAGTAGGAAGGTATGGGTAAAACGAGAGGAGATTCTAGGAATGAAGAAATCCAGACATGAGAGCAAATAAGGGCAGTCAACACGGCCACTGGATAGTTTCCATACAAATCGTGCACCATGTATCTCACGACGGTAACTCAAGGCTTGCATATCATGTGCGTCTAATAAATGTGAATAATCTATGCCACGCTGAGGATAAGTACCGGAACATTTAAAAGACAAATATTTCAGGAATCTTCGCTGCACTCTTTCAATGGAAAGTTGTAAGTAAAGATATTGAGGAGACCATACTTGAGATGCAACTCCAATTTGCTCACAACTAGACTGAAATAAAGTGTCTTCATCAACTGAATATTATTAAAAAATTTGCAACAACGCAATATGAAACCCAACGTCCTAGACGCAGATGCACACATCGAGTCTATATGGTTAGAGAAGCTGAGCCGAGTGTCAAAGTATACCCCAAGGTCCCTAATACCATTAACTCTAGACAATGTATTTCTGTTTAGGATATATACTGATGATACATTGTTTACTTTACGTGTGTAAGATATGAAGCAACATTTATCAATATTTAACTTTAAATTGAATTTGCGACACCAGTCAGTCAAGACACTCAAATTACTTTGGAGTTGGACCACATCATTCCAGGATTTTATAGAACTGTAAATTTTCAGATCATCAGCATAAGCAAGTACCGGACACGTTAATTGCATCAGTACGTCGTTTATGTACAATATGAATAAAAGAGGACCTAGATTTGAGCCTTGTGGCACCCCAGATGAAGGAAAAAATTCTGGCGACTTGTACCCATTATAAAAAACGTAATTAGGTCTCTTAGTGAGATAAGAATGGATAAGCTTGAGCAAATTCGGCGTTAATCCCAGTGCATATAGTTTGTTCATTAAGAATCCATGATCTATCGTATCAAATGCTTTGCTGAAATCCGTATAAATCACATCCACCTGTCCTGAATTGTCCAACTCTCGGCAGGTAAATTGTGTTAGCGCAGCCAGGTTAGTAACTGTCGAACGCCCCCGCACGAATCCATGTTGGTGTTGAGAAATCAATGATTTAGTATTAAAATATATGCATGAATAAAGTACACTTTCGAATACTTTCGCAAAGTTGCAAATGATCGAGATCGGTCTGTAATTCTCCCCTTTGGTATTGTCATCTTTTTTAAAGATGGGAGAGATTCTTGTTCTTCGCCAACGGCCAGGAAATTCCGACGTCTTGATGGATAGATTTATAATAAGCGCCAGCGGCTTTGATAAGGAGGATCCTGCTTGACGCACCAATTTGCTAGGGATCTGGTCATCACCTGCACTGAAATCATCTGGTAATGCGGACATAATTCTAAGCAATTCATCCTCAGAGGTACCATGCAAAGTAAACGGTAAGTGGTTGGATTCCGAATCTTCCACGCAAAAGGGGGTACTAGGATGATAAATAGATGAAAACATATCCGCAAATCTGTTGACTATGCCTTGAGGGGAGTCTATTGGGGTATCATTGAAAGTTAAAGTACTAGGAATACGCGAAGATCCAGTCGGTAGTACGATTTTATCTTCAAGTGATGTATAATCTGCTTAGTGAACCATGGCGGATATACAGATTTGTAATTGATTGAACTTTTCGGTACTGAATCATCAAATATATTGTATAATGTAGTGTAGAAGTCATCAAGAGCGCAATCGACATTATTATGCTCTTCAAGGAAAGTCCAATCAACATTCGAAATATCCGAGCAAAGCTTTTGATAGTCAGCTTTCTGAAAATTATATCTAAGATTGTCATTTGACGGAAAATTTGGAAAATTAGTTTCTGCAGTTGAAACATGTAAAGAGATAGATAAAGGTGGATGATATGGGTCGACAGGCACGAATGGAAATTCGTCAACTTCAATTGAGGCTGAATGTATTGTATTAGACAGTAGCAAATCTAAAAGACGATTATTGCAGTTAACAATATTATTGTATTGTTTCAGTTGAAGTGAAAATAATGTTCTGTTTTAAAAATATTATCCAAAAATTCGATTTTTATATTGTTTTAATTTATTTTCTCTGAATTTTTTTTCGAGTCCTATTATAAATGAAAGCAAGAGGTAATTTTCACAAAATTTCAATGATATTGTCGAATTATTCTTTACTTTAAATATTATGTTTTGTGAGAAAAGATGTCATCCAATAAGTGTATTTTCAAAAAGAATTTAAACATTCACAAAAGAAATTTATACGGTAAGAGTATGTATATAAACGATCTTAAAAGTCAAGCAAGAAAGAACGAAAAAAATAATACATCACAGGAAGGAAAAGAATATGTTCGTTTGAGAAAGTTTCATAAAGTAATTCGTCGAAAATTTCATAATTTAATTTTCCTTGTTTCGCCCGCCTCTTGTTTGAAATACCGGTTCGCCCAAGGATATTATTGTGCATGTTTTTTAAAGGGGGCGGGATACAGCTTGGGTCGGAAAAAAACAGGGACTCATTATAAGCAATTGTTGTTTATGTTTAAATTAATTTTCGCAAAATTACATCGTCGAGAATGTCGGGATTTCGAGGGAATTTTATTTTTTAGAAAGTTATACACCCAAGCAGCGTAAAATGTCTACGTTTCCTTCATCTAAATACCGAATTCTGTTTAAATTTAAATTCGCCCCGGTGACTGTTCGAGATTGAAATGATGGACTTTAAAAATTGTTAGGAGCGGTAGGATATCGCGCAAAACAAGACAGTAATTCGTTCGAAATGGAGCATAATTAGAAAACCAGTTCCACTTCGAATGGATTAATTTAATTTATAACCGGTGGACATTCATTTTAATTCAGCTACCGCTAGCGGCGGCGTGTTCAGTCCGACTAAAGTGCATTTACCTAATGAATTTAATCCGGTATAATGTTTCTTACTCTTGAATTCCAACTAGTACTACTCCAACTATATACTATTGGTGGAACAATAGAAGAACAAAAAGTTCGATTTCAATTCGATAAAGTGCGGTCGATTACACAACGTTTCATTTTCCGGAAATATTAGCTCAGCACAAAAAGAGACGGGGCATCCTAATAGATGAATCTATTCCCTCATAAGAGTATTAATCAAAAGTCTCAAAGCGATTTCGTGTTCTTTAATGAAAATGTGTTTGTTCAACCTCTGTATTGTTCTTTTCTTCTGAATTAATTATATTAGTATATTGGTTCTGAAAAAATGTTATACTCAGATTACGAACAAACTTTTCTCATATTTTTCAAAATGTTCTTCGTCGTATTTCATAATTGCTAACTCAATACAAACGATAATTGAAAATAAGTTTATATATTTCTTGTAAGGTAAGAGTGCAAACAAATCATTTAGTTAAATAACTAATTGAACGAGATGTTACTTATTGAAACTTCGTATTAGAATAAATAATAATCGTAAAAAATAGTTTCAAATAATTTTTATTGTTCACTACAATATTGTTTCGCTAAACTTTAGCTTCATCAGGTAATGACAGAGTAATGCTTACAAAATGATTACAGCGTTATATACATTACATAAGTGTCGGGATTCAGAGAGGGAGTGTTTTTATAAATTTAAAAAGACGGTAGAGGGGAGTGATTTCAATATGTTTGTTCGTTTAGTGTCAAACTATTTTTTTCCCTTTATCTTGTACATGTAAGATTTAAAATTCTTTATTAAATTTGTGGTTTAGTTCTATGCAATTGTTGGCGAATATTGAATCTCTCTTTTTATCGTTGTAGATGTTTTTGTGTTCCTTAATTCTCTGTTCAACGGCACGTTCTGTTTGACCAATGTAGCCTTTGTTGCATTCATGTGTTAACATATTGAACTAGTGTTGATTATGTGACAACACCAGTCAAATACCCACAAACACATACAGTCACCCCTTAAAACCCCTTGAATACAGGCAACCATATATACATCGGCGATGCTTAAAGTTAGACCCTTGTATAAGAGTATAGGTAAAAATCCCAGAAAATTAATGAAAATTTTGCCAACAAATCTAGTAAATTCTGAGAACCCCATCAAATTTTAAATATTAGAAAGAAATTCACCCCCAAATTTAGAAAACCCAACCAATGACTACTCTTTTCAGGAACCCCAACTGAAACCCCCGTACTAAATACTAAATATTAGAATTAAATACCTGATTAGTTCAAAATACACATTAGTCTTATTTTTATAGTTATATTTAGCATATTTTCACAATACAACAATGATTAGTTAATTGTTATATAGGCAAAGTAATAATATAAAATAAATTTGACAGCCTTTACAAATGGCCTAATTTAATTACAAATTTCAACATTTATCATCACACTATGAGCATATAAATGAGTACCATTTTATAGTGTGAATTCTCAAGAGTAAAATGCCACAAAAGGTTGCAGGTTCAAAGTTAAAGCAAGGTTGATAGTATCGAAAGCATCATCCCAAACATTGGCAAATGTATAGCACATACATGACTAATTTTTATCTAAAAATGCATAGCGTAAAACTAAAATAAACTAATAGTGAACATAAAAAACATTTAAACCATAAACTAGTTGACAAGTTACAAGCATGGTAACAAACAATAAAACTGTTAGATGCGCACATTTAAGTTAAGCATCATTTTAATTTTCAAATTTCGATGCGCCATATTGTCCGAAGCATAATTAATTTCAAATATTTCATATACATAATTAAAGTAATTATAAATAAACTGTAGCAGTTACAAAGTCTATCAAGACGTATTTACGTTGGAACATTTTTCAGTGTCATATTTACAAGTTGAGTCCAGATATTTAAATAAGCATTTTGAATAATTTGACAGTTGTCAACATAGGTAAGAGAAAAGTTTAAAAATATTAATTATAAGCGATTTAGATAATTTAAAAAGGTGGTAAAAGATTAAGAAAAGGTCATAGTTTCATGTTATAACAATAATTCGTAAATAAATTAAAAGACCATTTAGTTATTACACTTCAAAAACTAACCACACTAATTTTTTGTATAAAGAAAGATTTTAAAAAGGATTAAAAGATGAAAAAATATTAAATGTATTTATAAGTTTAATTTGTAAAGGTAAAGTTCTACTAAAAAGGCATTTTAAGCCAAAATTCTGATATTTTAAGTTATTTTATTAGCGTCCATGACGTCATCGAACATATGACAGTCGAAATGCTAAATTTGCCCTTTAATTTTAAAAAAAATGTGTTTTTCTAAGAGAAAACGAATTAAAGTAATTTTATTGTACCGATTGAAAGACGATTTAATTTAACTAAGATAAAACATGATTCCACTAATATTCCAAAATAAACTTGCCCGTAAAAAGACTTTGTAAATTGATACTGTATAAATTGCCATGGTTACTACGTCCACAACAGAAGGTTGATATAAAAAGGCACATCCGACGAGAAGCGGGATTATTATGATGATTCATGATTAGTCATTGATCATTCGTTATTCGGTCATTGATTCATCATTCTTCTTTTGATTCATTGTTTGAATCACATCGATTATTGATTTCAATTTTTCACACGTGAAGTTATACGTCCAAGTAGTGATACAGTCAATCTAGACATTAATTGTCTGCTGAGTCATTCCCACGTGCGAGTTCAAGGTCGCAAATTTGAAGACGTTCGAGCTAGAACACCATTAAGGTTGAGACGAATCAATCTAAAGCTGCAATATAAAAAGAAACATTGGAGATATTACTACCCCGCCCTAACTAACCGAACGAGGTCAAGGACAAACCATACGCCCACTCACCTGGTAGCTGTTGAAGCCCACGTAGGAGCGAGGATACTAGTCGTAAACGACGGGAAACCACATCATTTGGCCGAAATACCTGTTCTCAAACAATATAAGGAGTTAGTAACACAGAAGGTACCAAGTCTATTTATTAGTATATGCACCTTTTCTTGACAAAAATTAGGTCAAATCTAAATCTAGGTCAAATTTGTGTAACGTCTTTTAATCCGATTATTTCCATATAATCATTTAATTCAATTCTTGAAATATAGCTAACGTAAACTTTGAAAATCATTTTAAATTCTCAAACAATATAAGCTTATTTAAATATCAGAACATACTTACATTTCAATTTTATCCTATCTTATTGCTATGCAATCCATTTTAAGAGTTTGTATATAAGGGTCAAATTCGTCTACTTTGCCTTGATGTCAATATTCCAAATTAGTAGAACTTTTGCCTATGAAGATGCTGTTTATGTACACGACAAAGTGTATTTAATACTGCCAAAATTTCATTTACACTGATTATTGTCATCTTGTTTGTGTGAATTGCATATTTATCTCTCGTCACGATCATTGTTGTATTGTTGTTATCTTTTATTATTATTTGCTAAATAAATCTAGATCTGTTGTTATTGTATAAAAAGTGTTTGTTTCCATCGCTGTTAAATCCCATTCTAAACATAAAAGAGGTACACATATTCTAGTTGGTGCTTCAGCATTAGAGCTGTAACGCCAAGTAGCCTTACAGGTTAGAATCTTCAAGATCTTCGCACGACAACTGGAGAATTGCGGTATCCTGGACTAAGGTAAATGAAATCTCGAACCCTTTTTAACGCCCTGTAGGTAGAACATTAGAGTCACTTAGCTATCACCCACTGAGATAAACACATCACTTTTTAATTTCGTTTTGTCACGGTAACATTCACACGTACACACATACACGAGAGTTATTGCGATTTCGCGCGTGATTCAGTGCTTTTACCACCTCTTGGATAAAGTCTAATCCGATCTTGCGCAGTCATACGTTGAATGCCGCGAAGTTTTGAATTATTAATAACTTTGTACATTTCAATTAGGACGATTTTGAGATACTCATTGATATAAGAACTAAATATACAATTATCTCTGCTTTTATAGAAAGCAACCCCCTTTAGCTAGCCGGCCAAGTTATAATTGAACAATAATTAAATAATCACTTAGGGACATTAGCCATTCAACTTCATATTAAGTAAATAGTTTATTATATTATTATGTTTAGCAGTCTTTTGCAGGATTAATTAAATATAGCTCTCTTATAAGTCTCATTAGCTCTCTCCTTACCCTATTACAATATAGACTCCTGAGATCGACTTTCTTTCTAAACTCAAAAATGCTAAACAAAATTAAAAATTTAAGAAGATGTTTGAAATTGACTTTATTGAAAACAATATTAAAAAAAAAATTCTACCTTTATGAATTGAAGAGTTATAGCACTGAAAAGGTTTTGGAGAATATCTATTTTTTGCAAATATCTAGTAAACCATGCATTTTCTTAAATGAACAAAAACGTATCTGGATAAGGTTTATAAAGATGCAAATGCTAAACAAAATTAAAAATTTATGAAGATGTCGTTGTTTGAAATTAAATTTCTAGAAAACAATATTAAAAAAAAAAATTCTATCTTTATGAATAGAAGAGTTATAGCATTGAAAAGGTTTTGGAGAATTTCCATTTTTTGCAAACATCTAGTAAACCATGCATTTTCTTAAATGGACAAAAACGTATCTGGACAAGGTTTATAAAGACGCAAATTTTTCTCAATTTTACCTAATGCGTATCTATTATGGTTTTCGAGATCTTCATACAAATAATTAAAAAAACTCACCCTTTATATGTATATGACTTGGGTTTGATAATCATTAGGACCGTTAGTGTAATTTTCAAAATTTCTGCATTTTGGAACGGTGAAAATTTGTGTAAAACACAATCTAGTTTAGTTTTGGCACGGAACTGTTCTTTATAGGGCTACCCTGAAGACGGCAAACGTCATAGCACAAATAACATATATACTGGAATATCCAACTTTCATCTCCCGTGACAATGGTGTCCACCCTTCTTTTTGGATGCGTTAACATTTTTCACTTTTTTTCAAATTTCCGACGCGTTTTCTTCGTGATGGTACCTACGATGCAAAACATCTCTGAAGTTATTTATAAAACAGGAAAATGGTTAATAAGAGATAATTTGAAATTAAACATGGACAAAACCAAAATAATACAATTCATATTCAGAGAAAAGGACGAATTAGAAGTAAGTTACGAAGACTACACAGGAGTATCTTCATTGTTAGAAAAACTTCGTGATTTTACGATTGATTAACAAATCAAGTGGAAGTACCATGTGGATAGTGTATCACATAGGTTATGCTCCTTTAACTGTACTCTGTGAATTTAATCGACTTGTTACCCATAGGGGCAGGTTTCAGAGACTACTTATTAAGTTGAAGACATATATCCAGAGCGTTTTAAATTATAAGGTAATGACTAATACTACCAGATTCTTTCCAGGACAAAAAAGATCCATACTATTCGTACATTTTTTTTTTAAATTAAAACTTGAAAATTATACACTTTCGTTAAGGGATCATCACAATGTGACTGCAAAATGGCGGCGATTTGAAAAAAAAAATATCGAATTCAACCTATTTTTCTGACAGTTTTTTCGTTATGAAAAATAGAAAGATTTCGAAAAATAGAAAAAGCTTCCATAGCAAGATAAAGAGTAACGTAAAGAATGTTGAGTTAAAATTTGAGATCGATAGCTTGAGAAGTCTTCCTTTGAGAGTGTACACCGTTTTGAAAAAGTACATTTCGAGAAAAACGCTTGTCCACGTATGCTCCTAGAGCCTTTCTTATCCTGCCACATAGATTCTTCGGGCGTTTTTCTCGTTGATCTATCCACGCTCGATATCGGAAACGTACTGGCTTATCTAGCGAGCAAGTTGAACGTGTGCAGAAACACTGGTAGTTCTAGCAGTAACTCGTACGCGCCCTCTGCGTCACTTCTCATGTAGCTGCTTGATAAGATAAGTGACGAAAATAATTCGAATTTCACCCCAAAATTTTAACAGCATGTTTATAACCATCTATACTATCTGACAATACAAAAAAAAATTCGCAAATTTGAAAATTTTACACTGTGATGCTCCCTTAACTTCTTTTTATTTTACAATTATAACACTTCAATAACTGTGTAGGAGTTATAAAGAAATTAGCTGTCAGAGAAGCAGTCTATATAACAGATATACACTTTATTCCAGACTGCATTATTTTAAATATTTGAAACATTAGTACTTTTTCACAATTCAACCGAGATAGTAGAAAACCTATTCCGGTGCTTTGTTGCCGTAAATACGTTAAAGCCGTTAAAACCATCAAAAGAAACTACTCGTTAGTTTAATCCCGCATGTTCCGTAGGTGAGATGCTTCTACGCGCTCCCGCAGGAATGTTGCAGGAGCGAGCGTTATTCTGTTCTGTTTTTTGCCGTGTACCAGCAGTGACAGTTTGTTCGGAACGAAACGAGATTTTGAACAGCGGCATCGACACGTCCATTTTCAATTGGTAAAAAGAGAAGTGAAAAGAAAAATAGTTAACGAACGACATGCACTAACTAGTTTCCCGGTCTTTGTAGCATTTTTCAATTTACAGTTCCCTTACTGTGACTGCGTCATCGGAAAAGAATTATTATCCAGTCGCTTTTAACGAAGAAAAAACACTAATTTAATGTATGCATTTGGGTGTTTCTTTTTTTGTGAGCAGGAAGGCGTGCATAGACTTGGTCTAATTAAAATAAATTGGAATTTAAATATGTCTTTAAGTATTTATAACATGTTCTTATGTGATCAACAGTATTATTGGTTGCATTGATATTGAAAGTTAAGAGTTAATACAAAATTCACAAACCGAAAAATTACTTATAAGATATTTCATTTCTTTTTTAAGTTTGTTATAATAACAAATATTTTTAATTTCTTTCAAAATTTCAGTTTTACATATCTGAAATAATAACAAACATAAAAATAATAATGTTATATTAACAAAAATTCATTAAGAGTGATGTTTATAAATTTATTAAAAATAATTTTATTTCATTCTTATATCTGTTTAATTATTTATAATAACGTTTCCTGCTCAAAAACAACCACTTTTCGTTTAATTTGCGACTCTCTTCGACTCAAACAATGCATCTTAGTCACAAATTGTGACAATCATTTATTGGATTTGGTGCTTACTAATGGTGATTGTGCCGTTGATGTTGATTTAGAGGATTCTCCTTTTGTACCCGTGGATCCTCATCACCCGTTACTATGTAATTATTTGTCTTCTTAATCTAATTATTCTAAAATGTTGATTTTTCCATATAACAATAATATGAGGTATAATTTCCGCAAAGCCAATTACCAAAATGTATATACTGACGTACTGAATAAAGACTGGTCCTTCCTCTATGATTGCAATAACGTAGATGATGCTTTGGAATTTTTTTATAGTGCTTTCAATCATATCATTGATTTGTATGTGCGTAAAACAACTTCTGCTGCTAAATCCCTTTATCCGCCTTGGTATACTAAGCACGTCATATGCCATCTACAAACGGCGATGGAAGACAACAACAACGAATTATTCTCAACCGAGTTTAAGAGATTAAGGGGTCTATGTAAATTGTTGATTGCGGATTCTTACAAATCTTACATAAATAGGGTGGAATTATCAATCTTGAAATATCCTACAGAAATATTTAGGTATATACAGAGTGAAGGTGGCCTTTCACGTATACCTAGCATACTTTATCATAACAACCAACAAATTGACTTGCCAAAAGATGTAGTTAACGCCTTTGCCAATATGTTTTCATCCGTATATCAACATAGCTCAAAATTCTCATTTGATGATTCTCAACATAATCAAGTTCCATTTATATTATCCAGTGATTCAGAAGACGAGCTAATACAAATAATGTCGTCTTTCAATATTATACAGCTGGCGATGACCAAATCCCAAGTATATTTGTTCAGAATGCCAGAATTGCTTTGGCTAAGCCTATGGCTATAATAATAAATACTTCAATAATGACAGCTAGTTTTCCTTGGCGCTGGCAACGAGCAAGAATAAGCCCAATCAGAACCAGAGTTGAGAACTACAGACCAATATCCATTCTAGGCAACTTTGCAAAAGTTTTTGAAAACTTAATTTATTCCTGCATAGCTTTCAATACAAAATCTTTGATTTCTGAATGTCAACATGGGTTCATTTTTTTCGAACCTACTCACTATAACTCAATCTATTTCTCATGAACTGGATGCTAATGGCCAATTAGATGTGATCTACACTGACTTTACTCGCGCGTTTGAAACGATAGATAATGGTATCCTTCTGGAAAAGCTCGTAGCAATTGGATTCAGCCCATCCCTGCTCAAACTTCTTCATTCATATTTGACTAATAGGCGCAACTGTGTCTTTTACAATGGCTTCAGGTCATTTAAGTTTGCTCCCTCATCCGGCGTGCCTCAGAGTTCTAACTTAGGGCCTCTGTTATTTAGTATGTATATCAACGATTTGCTTCAATCAATAACATGCAATATACTCTCTTATTGGGATGATTTAAAGATCTATTGTTCTATACGAAATTGGAACGATGTACTACATCTTCAAGAAAACTTGAATCGTATATCAACTTGGTGTTCCAACTTCAATTTGAAACAAAATATAAGTAAATGTTGTTATATGTCTTACTCACGCAAAAATAACAATATACCATCTATCTATTCTATTGAAGACAACCAGCTTAGACTAGTGGACAGCATAAAGGACCTTGGCGTCTTCTTTGACACACATTTGAGATTCTCCAGTCACATATACTTCATTTTCAATTCAGCTTCAAAAGCTCTAGGTTTTGTTTTGCGCAGTTCTTAAGATTGTTTTATTATGGAAAATTTTCAAAATGTAATTCTAAAACTAATGATAAAGCATTTAAAAAACAGGTGTTTGTTAAAATTACTTTGTTCTATTTTCATGGCCAACCAACTATTAGATGCCCCGCCTTTTGCATGTTATACACAGGAGTATATCCCATTAAAGGGTTCTAACTTTGAAAATACTAGAAATAAGTACTATGTTACTGGTACCATATTAAAGGCAATTTTACAAAGACTATTCTGACTTAAAAAAATATTATAGGTTAGATTTAAAAAAAAAACGAGAAAAAAGCCAATAAAGATAGATAACTTAGACACGACATATTTAACACCCTGTATATTTATTCACTTTGTTGTGTTAAACCATAAATTAGTAACACAAGAGTACGTGAGGCATTCTACCCATTTTGAGACTACAACTTAAAATGTTAGATGCTGCAACTGTCAAGATTTTAACAAAATTATTAATAAAATCAAAACTAACAGTCTGAAGTGCACATATTTGTATATCATTGCAAAGATAATTTGAATGGCTATCATTATAGTAAAGCAATGTATTTAAAATAAAAAAGTTGATGGTGGTTGCGAAAATTTGGAACACCCTGTATATTTGTAAATAAAATTATAAAATGCACAGTCGGTAGACCGAACTTTTAAACCGTAACATGTTTTACGAAGGTCTCAAAATTTTGAAGTGGAAATGTAATCTCATCATCATCATAATTTTTCATGGAACTAGGAATTCCAGACATGCCAGTTCTACTGCCGAATAGTTTAGCATCGTCTGAAACTTCATTTTTAACTCAGCATAAATGAGTTTGATGTGTACTTGTAGTAATTGTATCTTCTTAACCAACGAACGTATGTATCCTTTGGTACTCGCCATCCATAGTCATTTTTAGAGCTTGATGGCCTCCACTTTTTAAAGTATAATTTTCCTTTTACCATACTAATTTTATTAGTGACTTACTAGACCAAACAGGAAACTCACGGGAACTTGTTCTCTGAGTTTGGGTACATATTTTTCTATGACGGGATACATTCTGAAATCGAAGACGGCTGTGATAAAGTTTTGGCATGAATTTAGAAAGGTACAATTATTATCAGTCTATGTTCAAAGTCAGCCTTGCGTCATTGGATTAAATATTTTTTATTGAGCCGGAGGGTACTTATTTTCTGATACTATTAGTACTTCATCATCTTTAGCAAACACAAGTAAATTAATATTAGTTTAGAATAAGTCTAATAGCTTACTACACTGTTATATTGCAGTAAGTTTGGAACGTTCTTAAAATTTCGTACGGTAATGAACTTGTGATTATTTCAATTCTCACAGGCATTTAATTTTGGATAATTAAAGGCTGTTTAGGATCATACTTTCGTTTATTATACTGATGTTTTCGTCTTTATTGAAATTCACTTTTCTTTTTTGCTTGAAAACCGGCGCCTCCACCACTTGTTACGTGCCCTTCTATGTTTTTTAAATTACAGAGTATAAATATGTGCGAACGGTACTTACGTGACTTATACCTGGGCAAAGCTCACTCGACTTTATTCTTAACAAAAACGCTTTTGATCTTCAAACTTATTTATGACTTAACTTTCCGACTATCTCTATAAACTAGATTTATCGGTTTTCTATAATCCCACCTCGCTCGGTACGTTCCTTTGCCTCATCAGCGTCTTTGTAGTCTGTTTGACTTTCATGAAAAAGTCACTGATTCAGGTCCGGTATATCGAACGACGTGAGACATATTTATTACTTTTACGTATCTATGGAAATTTTCGTGGCTGTATTTTTTTAAATAAAAGACTTATTCCAAAAAAAGAAACATGGACATACATACATATGTATCTACAGCCTCGTTGCAAGACGCTGGTTCCAAATCCCAGCACGAGCGTTATTGAGGGCTGCAATGTGGCTTTCTTCTTCTCTTTTTCCCTGGATATCTCTCAGGTTTCTTGCTAATTTCGTTTATATTTTCAGTAACATCCTCTTGATTTCCTTGTAAAAGTTATGTTTGTTCAAGTTTTGAATTTCTGTTGCTTATTTTTTGTATTTCTTTATCGTATGAGATGTTGGGATTTGTACGCATCTTACTACTATCTGTTTTCTTGCTCTCATATGCATGTGTGTCCTCTTTCTCTCGTTCGATAGACATGTACTTCATTGTTAGTTTGTAGCTTTCTTTTTGTTATGATTAGTCCCATGTCTATTTTATGTATCAATAACATATAAGTATCTGATATCAGACTTTCCGGTATTATATTTTCAATTTTATATATTCCAGCCATTGCCTTTGAGTTCCCTTTTTGTTAGGTTTTGTACATGTACATTTGAAAATGATACAATAGCGCAATAATGATTCATAATGTATTAAATTCTGTAAATCGGTAATGCTCAGTACTATTTACTTCGAATATGATTCTTAAAGTGTAACTTTACAAAGTGCCATATATTTGCATAAATATATCTAACATAAATATTTTTTATTTTAATATTTATAGAGATCTATAATAACAACTTTATACAAAAGGGAACAATTAATAATTACTGCTTTTCAGAGGCCATTGCAATTTGAATATTGAAATATCGAAAAGCGCTGACGGTTGTTGTATGAATAGGTTAATTGTTTAACTTCAGTTGCATAACATTTTAATTGCTGTTTATGAATAATTTATTGATTCAAATATTTTCCGAGAGAATTGCAAACATAACAAAACATGTAACTAAAATCAACTATACTGAATAAATTATCGTTTCGAATTGGTGAATTTGTAATGTTAACACTTTTGGAAGAGCGTAAAATGTGGTGTAAACTTCTAAGTGGATGCTATTATTAGCGTTGAAGGATTTCTACATAGTAGAGAAATAATCCTTTAATATAAATATTTTATTTAAAGTTAAAGTTCTATATCAAAAATATCTGAAATAAACATGTATATAATAATATTTGAAATAAATAAAGTTATTGCTAAAAGTTGTTAAGAAATGGTGTCAACTTTATACGAAAAGTATTTAATTAATAATTACACACATCGTCGATTTATTTTCACTTCTCTTCGAAGGGTATTTCTGATAGATAGCATTTTAAACAATGTTCTTCGAGTAATCTTTAATGATTACAACTCCTTTTTTATAAATTATCTTGTTTATATATAACCGGGAAAGCGCTTTAATATATTATTTTATACCTCATGAAAATAATTATTTTTCTGTTAAAAGAGTACCCTGGAAATTAGCTTCAAGAGACACCCAAGTTATACGATAGAGACGCTATCTAAGCTATTAAATTTGAACAAAGAAGCTTACCACTGTCTTTTCTAATGAAAATTGAAAAAAAATCAAACTTAACTACTCATTGCAATGGACTATAGAGGTCGACAATGTAGATAAAATAATTAGCAACTTTCAAACCATTACAAAGAAAATCTCAAAAGGATGTCCCCAGGGATCTGTCTGTGGCCCTCTTTTCTGGGATATAACCATGCATGGAGCTGCTATACAGCCTGGATGAGGTGGGAGAATTTGAGGGTGATGATCTTCTTCTACTGGTTGCAGCTAGCACTTAGACAAGGCTGGAGCGAAAACCACAACGCTCTTAGATCACCTTTCGAACTGGTGTAACGAAAACAAGCTACAGATCTCTGCTGAGAAAACAACGTATTTTTCAAGGGAAACCTGCAGCGAAATCTAATCGTCAAAATGTTTGGCCAACCACTGTCAAGAATTAGGTACACCAAATAGCTAAGAATTCACATTGGAGAATGTGAAATTTAGACGGAACATGTCGAGCAGGCTACAGTCGTGATGCATAAAATTACCACTCTAGCTCAGGGGCAATACCGAATATCTCTCTCTGTGTGTTCCGTACAATCATACATGAATGCGGTAATGGCGTCCATAATGTCCTACAGGACTAGCAGCGAAAGCCAAGCAAGTTAAACCTCGGCAGAAGTTAAACTCAGCCCAGACAGAAGTGCTGGTGCGAATAATGGAAGCATACCGAACCCATTGCAGATCATTGCCGGGACACTACCAATTGACCTTCAAATCCAGCGACCGGCATGTAATGGTACAGCCTATTATTACATATTAATATTATAATTTTACCATATTGAATAATTTAATTAATCATAATTTTATTAATATTTTTAAACATATTTAAAATCAATGAATATATAATTGTGATGTTAATTCACATATAGTCATAAGTTTTATTATGTATTTATGTATAAGTATCGTGGCGCCCCAACATCCGTGTTTATTTAAGATTGGTGTTGCGTTCACGCGGGGACTTAACTGTGTGTGTAAAAAGCAGCAGGAAGGCCCAGACTAGTTAAAGAGCGGGGAATCACAGGTGTCCAATTATAAAAAGCAAGAATACGTATTGCTAGGGATGAGTCGAAAGCTAGACTTTAAGTTGGAAGGCAAACTCCGATATAGACTCCTGTAGTGGATCAGCAACATCCAGAAGTGTTGTTGTTAATTATAATTTAAATAAAGAATCGATAAATCAGTGTAAAAAATTTATCGATCCCAGTAATTACTAAAACAGCGGTTGAATAAAAGTAGTATTACAAGTAAAAATTTGTAAAATTAACCGCATATTACATATACACAAAAAATGTGCAAAGTGTTATATCTTTGTGATAAAGTTATTGTGCTCCAATTGGCAGAGTAAGCCGAGTCTTCGCGCTTTATTCAGCGAAGAAAGAAGAGTCAGCTGAAAAGCGTCAAATAAAGAAGAAAGAACCCTTAATATAAGGTATTATTTAAATGATAACAATTATTGTATGTAAATGTATTCTGAAATAAAGAATTAAAGATTATAAATCAATTTTCAAATAGAGACGAAATAAGTAAATATAATTGTTAAATAAACATCGTCTTCGTAATATAAAATGTAATGTAATTCAATACGTCTCAGCTCATTAATCTTATAGCCGAAGTTGTTATTTTTCTTGGCCTTGTTGTTTTTTCATTTGGATAACAACGGATGATACACATGATACACGTAAATATTTGTTTCAATGTAATATTTGTAAAGGTGTATTTAACCCGTCTATTCACGTGTTTTTGTTTCTTTTGTTGTATAAAAACAGTCTATTGTGTAGGATATTTCTTTGTTTGTAAAACATATAAAATCATTGATTTTGAATATAATTATTGTTCAAATTTTCAAATGGTATTTTTTTTAATATTAACATCTAATGAATGATTTAGGAACCTTTTAGTTAATCATCTCTGGTAATCTGAATCGCCCTCGAGAATACGATCTGAGCTTAGCAGGCAAATGTATTTACATTTTATTTTCGAATTTAACGTTACATTTTTATATTTATATTTATAAATTTTATTTTGAGTGGTTTCTTTACATTATGGCTTTCAACTTTGGGGCAATTCGACGAGTATCTTTACAGGCACAATACTGTCTGCGGAAAGGGAAAGTAGATACAGGAACTCCTTAGTATTAAACCGATAACCAAGACTGAAATAAGAACATCCATTCAAACTACTTGCCAAGAGAGATGGGGCACCTCAAGTAGAGGTCGAAACGTCTATCAATACCTGCCTAGCATAGTAGAACACTTACAAATGCAGCACATGGTTCTTTCAAGAGAACTTACGCACTTTCTCACTGGTCACGGCCCATACACGCAGCATCTTCATCATATGGAAATGGCACCAGCTGAGCAATGTAAATGCAATGTGGTGGGAATGCCAGAATTTGCTCTTTTCGCCTCATCGCCAACGCCTTCAAAACTAGGACCATTTACCACATGGACATGGTATAGCTTACTACTAACATTATTTCTAATATGACTATTTAAGTTAGGTAATTGAGGAATTTTAACTTTTATATATTATATATTGTTATGTACATCTATGGAAGTGTTTTGCATGTACGAATATAATATGTTTTTTATGTTCTTTCAACGAATATTACGTGTCAACAATATATATCTAAGTAGTAAATACGGTTTTATTTGAAGTAAGTAGTTTATCTAGTGTATTTTATATTTGACTAATATCAGTTTGTTTCACGTTAGTGTCTTTCTATCCTGATATACCAATATAAAAAAATTAAATTCTTTGGGTGGCTTACATAAGTCTTTTTTTGTGTTATGTTCAGTCAGTTAAGTATAAAAAGAAATAATTGGAAATAAAGTTGCTGCTTAGAATTAGACATATATTAATTAAAAAGAAAACAGACTTTATGTAACAAAGGACATCTTACAAATACATAATATATTACCAATGTAATCCAGTAAAAATTTAAAGAGAAACAATGCAGAAACGGAGATTTTAGAAAAATCGCATACATGAAAATTAAGTTGGCAATGAACATTTTCTACCGTAACTATAGATGCTAATGTTTTGGGAGGGCTGTCAGAAGATAAATATAGAATAATAAGTCAATGATGATGTCACTGCAAAACACATTGAATTAAAATGTATTTTATAGTGTTAAAGTTTTAAATTTATATTTGTGTTAAATATTAAAATACATAAGTTATATTGGAAATAGAAAGACATAACAAGAGAAAGAAGAAGAAAAAGGAAAAGAAGAAATATATTTGGAAAAGAAGACACCTACATAAAAAAAACACACTCTAACATCATACCTGTAAGTAATTCAATTTGAACATTGTATAAAATTTCGAAATATTAGATATTTGTAAAAAAAACCATTGTAATATATGTCATAATGCTAACTCATTTTATTTAAATCATAAATAACTTAACAATATTACTTATTAAAACTTTTCTTCAATTTTGCTAATAAGAAATTTACTAAAATTGTTTCAAAACCGGCCTATTGTAGATTCTTCAAGACAACAGGCCTATAGCTTTGTAAAATACATAAATAAATATCACCCAAAAGATTGTTTAAAGCATAAAAATGTAAGCAAAAAATAGTTATATTTAGGTGTAATTTTTCCTTCTACAATCTAAACAAATAAAATTTTATCATCACCTAATTAATGAACTACGTACTATAGAGGTCGATAATGTAGATTAAAAGCAATTTAATAAGGAATTTTCAGACTGATTTTGTTGCATCGATATCTTCAAATCATACTTCGTCCTAGCAGAAGAAGACTTTTTTTTTTAATTTTTCAGTAAAATCGGTAGACCGGAAGTAGTAGTTTACTTCAGTGAAAAAATCGAATTTTGAAAATATTTCGTCAATTACTAAGTTTAAACATATTTACAAAGAATTTAAATGTACTCAAAATTAAATTTGAGAAAAATTGTGTTAAAAAAGTTTTTCGAAATTCCTACCGAAAGTAGGACTTTTACTCTTATCGAAAATCAGTTTTTGCGAATATCTCGCAAGCCATGCTTTCTAGGCAGGTACATTACGAGTATAAAAGTATTTAGAATATAATTTTAAATATCTTTTGTATAAAAGAGTTTCAAAATTTGGACCGGTAGTAACACTTTTACTCTTACCGAATAGCGACCTTTTGCAAATATGTCGTAAATTATGCATTTTGTATATATTTATCAAGAGTACAAAAGACTTTTATGTAAATGTATAAAGCACTAGTTGATAAAAAACCCTACTTAAGGTATTATAAATAATATAAAACTCTTATTAACTTTGTCACACGTTGGGCTAGTCAAAATGATAAAAAAAACGTTATATTAATTATATCTCTTTAGTAAAACTGCCACACGTTTATTTGCTTCCGGATCTAACTCAGTCTATATAATTATGAACATGAGACTCTTTTATTTATAAACATACCATACATTAATCACCCATAATATTTTAATAAAAATATTACCTTTAAACTATTCCTTTCACTTAGGCTTCCCAATATGCACCAATTTGATAATTTTTTTATTTAGAAGTTGGTACTAACTCAATACTTCAAAATTAGGAATGTTCATACTTACTAATTGCTTTTTTAATAAATATAATATTTATTCTTAGGATTGCGTAGAAGGTCCGGTTAAAAGCACCTTGTTTAATTAATACTCTATTTATTATTTACCCCAATACTTGCATCAGGTAAGCAATCAATCAACGTTAAAAATATATGTCAAATTAAATAATTATTGGTTTTTCTTTTTAAGGTTATGCATCAATACTACTGTCAAATTATCCATCAATCTACCAAAACACTACTTCAATAATAGAGCTATTCAAATCTCATACTATTTAATAAACAACCTAAATGCCAATATAAACGTTTTAGTGAAATGTATAACAAATAAATCTCAGTTTCCTAACTATTATAAACCAATTTAATTGACGTTGTAGATGGTAATAATATGGATCTATTATAGTGGACACTTTATCAAACAACCTCGAAGGTAAATACTTTTCTATTTTTATGAAACATACCCTTAAATATACAAATACACCATATTTTACTTAAATTCATACACATTAATCAATTAAGACAATATTAATGATGTAATTGTATAATTCCAGATATGAATAATATTTCTTTGGTATAGAAATTTAGAAATTAAAATTCAATGGCTATATCACTGTGAAATTTAAATGTTAAAATTATCAAGTTATGTAAACTTGTTCAAAATGTAAATTTGTCAACTTTTATAACAATTGTAAGCTTCTATTAGCTTCGATAAATTTCTAATTAAGACACTACATATACAACCTTTTGGCCAAATTAATTTATGTATACTTCTTGTTTTTCAATGATGTTATTACTATCCTTTTTTATCCTAGAAAACTCCTGTTCTGTATGGTATTCTCGATCTAGCTGTCCTACTGGATACTTGGTTTGGAAATATGTTTAATTTCTTCGGAAAGATGACATCAACGGAATTTTAACCAATAACTGCAATTTCTCACCAGACAACAGCCTTCCCAACTTGCACCACTAGAACTTTTCCAACTTTAGAATTTCCCTGGATTTATGGACACTCAAATTCTAACGGCTATCGCAATTCACCCTAGATCGGCTAATGGAACTCCTGTATCTCACAATTAATATTTATATTTGGTATTCTTCAACTGGATTATTAAAGCTGAAATAAAGTACTGTTTCCTGGATTTGTGTGAACACTGGATTTACAATTGAACTATTATAATCTTCTGGATAGACAATATTCTTTTGACGAACTCTTCAATTATTGGATATTCTCCTTTTAAAATAGTAAGTACTCTTCCAATTAGTTCACGTAATTAATTTAAATTTCTTTTTAAAAAATGTTATCAAACACTTTTTATATCACCTTATTATTTTCTCACATGTATGAATGTTTTATTCATACACTTTCCAACTAATTTTGGTTTAATTTACCTTTAATCTTTATAAATATTTATAATTCTCTCAAAAACGCACATACGCCTTAAGAATTTTTTAAAAGTTCCCTTCGTTGTATCTGTTTCAATAATTCTCCTTGGTGATCTTTAATAAATTTTCAATTCAGCCAATCGATAGGTATCTTCTACATACTTTTTTCAAACAATATAGTTTTTAAATCTGTTTGACCATTTTCTATACTATCTAAACTTTATAAATTTCATTATTTTAATTCTTTTAAATTTCAATTAAGCTTTCCTATACCTTTAGTATTTAAAAATATGCATTCTTAGAAATTTTATAAACCAAATGTCACTTTTGACACTTAACCCTTCCATCCGGTTGTATGATATTTAAAATGTACTTTTCACTCAATTTTAATTATTTATCTTTCAATATTCAATTTTTAAGCATCTTTCACCTCTTTAACGTCATTTAAACTAGTTTTTACAAAATAACAATAATTCTTATAGTACCATAATTAACATTTAAATTTCTTTACAGATTATGGTAAAATCTAATGAAACATGAAACTAGTCGACATGTGAATATACCAGTCGGTCCATCAAGTAATGTACCATACCAAACAATATCGCATTGTACAATAACTTAATAAATTCTCACATCAATTTCAACTACTTTTGTCCATATTATTATCATCTAAGTTCTTCAATAAGTAACTAAATTTTCATATAAATAATTTCTACAATAATGTTATTAGAGTCAACAGTTCAACTCTAACACTAGTGTCGAGCGCTACTTGCGATTGAAAGTGTTCGTTTTAGTTGTCCAGTTTTTTTGAATTTTATACATTAATGTCTTTTTTATTTTTTGGTAGATATACTACTTATTGCTTCAAGAATATAAAAGATTTCCTTCACATTGAATTTAAAAGCAACTATTACTTATCCGAAATCTATTTTCAAATCAATCCGTCTACGATTTAATGCATCAGAATAAGAAGAATGCCTTAGTTTGAAGTGGATACTAAAATTTCCACTTAATGAAATTTTAGAAAATTCTGAACTTTCCAAACAATTACACGAAAGAAACCCGCTTCACTCGGTAATATATCTTCAATTCGTCGCGATAAATCACCCTCTCTCTCTCCCCCGTCCGGAAACTATTCAGATTCAGCAATTTCTTTCTATTAACATTCCCGAATTCCAAAGGAGGGCCACGCCAATTCTTCGCTTCGAATGACAAAAACTTAATTTCTCCCTCTCGGTCCTTCCGTTCCCTCGGCTCCCCGATGTGTACCGATATTTTAAAAGAACTCGAATAATTTAAAATGGCCCGGGTCCCGTTCCGCCACTATTCCCGATGAAGTTTGCCTTTCAATGCCTGCCTTCTTGATCTTACCTCGACCAGAATACAAACCGAGTCGGTGTCGCTTACCCTTCGCGCGAGAAAACGAACTGAAAAGTCCGTGCACGTGTGCACTTCTGCCTCCGCCCTCCCCGCTCCTGCCACACGAGAACCGAGAGGAAAGTGCAAGAGAGGGAAAGAGAGAAGAACACGAGGAGTTGACACGTTGAATTCCACCTCGTTCGGTTTAAAGAACACGACGAGGACAAAGATTAATGGGAATCTCTGGTGCCGTTGAAGTTAAGTGACTGAAAAATAGAGAATCGGTAGAAAGCCGTAACGGTTCACGGAGTTGCACTGACTGACTGAACAGAGCGAAATCCGAGGGTGCACGCACTCGAGTTTTGCCCCCTCAAGCTTAACTATTTGGCAAAAGATCCCCGAAAAAGGAATCAGAGAACGTGAGAACGCTTTTTGCTTGAAAAAGTAAAGATACCGTATACCGTAGAGTTAAATGAAAAGAAAAAACTATTTTTTATTTTATTGTTTATTCAAATGACCACGTTTTTTCTGTCAATTGGAATCTTTATACATATACAGTGTGTCCAGATTTTGATGCTCACCATTGGTATACCGGTTATTAGAAGACATAGAGGAACGGTAAAATGGGGAAGGTTTTTGCAGAATTCAATGCTCGCAACAAATCTCATTTCAAATTCATTCGGACTTTTTACAATTTTGAGATATTTAAAAAAAACAATATTTGTCGCTTTGAATTTTCCTCAAGAACTCGATAACGCCTAATGAGATCGCTTTTAAACTCTAACATTGTTCATACACTTTTTTAAGACAATTTTTTTTAGTAATTGATTGACGACGGGGATATGTGTTGAAACTCCATAATTTACAAGTAAAAAATTGAAATAAATTCAAATTGAGTTCAAAACAGTTATTTATTCACTACAATTGTTTCGCTCTACTAGAGCTTCATCAGGTGATGAATATTATAATACAAAATATATGTAAGTATTCATATTTATGTCTGTGACATTACGTTAAGAGCGGGAGTAACTTATATATTTAATGTAATATTTAATATATAACAATACGAGTAAGAATATTAAAAAATTGAAAATTGATTGTTTACTGATATTACAAAATTAAACAATTTATAAATATATATATATAAATATAAGAATTATGAAGTTGATTTTAAATTTAAATATTTAACAGTTATTAAATTTGAATATTTAAAATCAACTTCATAATTCTTATATTTATATATTGAAATAGTATTTAGCTGGGATATATATATAATATCACCTAAGTCCCATGTTCACGTGCTAAATGAACTAATATTTAATCTCTGCTCACCTTATTCTGGTGTCTATAAATGTTATTATAAATGATATCAAATGCACCACGTTAGGGCAGCAAATGAAACCGTTATTTGAGACTATATAATAACTCTAAAACTCTATTTTATTTCTATAAACCTCGGCTTAGCTCAATTAATCTAAATATTAATAATTTTACTGCTTTTGGTATAGTATATTAAACTGGTAGTACTATACTTTACTGTACTGGTTTATTGTAATGGTGGGGTTATTAAAAATCAATGTCAAAGATTCTAACCTATCTTTTAAAAATCTAATGTAATACTTATTTACCAAAAACAAATCTTTAAGTATGACTTCTTTTTATCACTGGGTGTGTCGATAGTCCGTTATTTCTGAGTATTGTAGAATATACTATTATCTCTCATTAACACGTAAGTATTTTTATTCTTTTGTAATTTACATCTGTCAGAATGTAAATTTATGTCGGTATCTTTTCTTTCAGGATGAATATTCAACCTCTAAATACTCATATTCTATCTACATATATAAATACATAGCACCATCAATGAAGAGAAACAATATCAAATTAATACGTGTATATTAACTTGGTTAGAAATACCATGTGTACAAATTAATTCACTTAATAATACAATAAAAGAAATATGCTCGACAAAAATTGTTTAACTACGTTAAATTCTGTTTATGAAGAATGAGTTATAACCAAAAACTGAACTTATACGGTAAGTAATGCTCTTGATAATTTATTTAATAATCAATTAATAATATGTTTTCCAATGTTCATATAAACATTAAGTTCACTATGCTAACTTTAATACTATATTCAATATTTTCTATCAATAAGGTATCTTTCATATATATTACAATATAACCTAACTTTTCTATATATCATCCTATTTTAATTATGATATCCCTGAAATCTTTCGTATTTAAAATTATTATATTGATTTTACGTTGACGATGACCAATATTTGTTAAAGATTAATTATCAATTTCAATAAGTAAATATTTTATACAACCTTAAGTCAAAAATGCATTGTAGTTCTATCAATTCGTCAAAAGAATATTATTTTCTTTCTCTTAAATTTATACTGCCACGATGAAAACAATTTCCATGAAGTTATAGTGGAGTCCTGGATGTCTCAGCTTCCTCAACACTTGAAGATTGTAGATATTTCCAAATGCTACCTTCTATTGTCTCCTGCAGTACGATAAGATATTTTGATGTACCCTAAATTAAATACACTATTTCTGGACTGGAAAACTCCTCTCAAGACTTTCTGGACTGGATCACGGCATAAGGATCTATCCTTCACCAAATATTGCATCAAAATGGTTAAACTTGCATAATATTTTGGATCTCTAATTGGAAAACATCTTCTTGAATTGGATAACGGCATCAGGATCTATCCTTCTCCATATAGTTCATCAAAATGGCTAAACTTGCATTATATTCTGGACTGGAACACTCTTGGAACCTCTTCCTCTTCAATTAGACACGAAAATGATATACTCACACTAACTCGGATCAGTGTTTTATAAATTAATTATTAATAATTTAATATTAATCACTTAACAACTCTATTAGTTACTTATAATTAGCCTTTGCTTCCACTCAAAGTTGGAAATTGTAAATAATTTTATTTATACGTCGAATTATGCTATATTAACACTTTTAGTAACTTTTATAACTCAAAATTATTATAATATGTATAAATTTCGATGTTATTTAAGTAACACTGAAATTATACACCCGTACTCAATTAAGAAGAAAATTATTCTCTCTTATTTATTCCAAAATCGCCTAGACGATTTCCTAATAGTTTAAATTCTCCAAGGGAATACTTCCACATACCTTTAATATTCAATATAGTTCTTTTATATTCTCTTTTAAATATTTATATCCATTTAACTTATAGAATACACATTATTCAATTCTTTTTACCCTTTTAAAAAACCTAATTTCAATACTTTATATCACATTTTTCCACATATTTAGATTGTATATAGCATGACCTGTCAAAATCTAAAGTGTCACTTATATAAATACCGTTTTTTAAAAAACACGAATACAAGTAAATATATTATATTAAATATTATATATTATATTATATATGGTTAAACAACTATGTCAATATATATTTATAAATTGTTTAATTTTATAATATCAGTAAACAATCAATTTTCAATTTTTTAATATTCTTACTCATATTGTTATATATTAAATATGACATTAAATATATAAATTACTCCCGCTCTTAACGTAATGTGACAAACTCCCCCCTCTTCATTTAGGAAAAGATATAAAATATGAACACTTACATATATTTTGTATTACAATATTCATCACCTGATGAAGCTCTAGTAGAGGGAAACAATTGTAGTGAATAAATAAACTGCTTTGAACTCACTTTGAATTTAGTTCAATTTTTTACTTGGAAATTTTTTGGTGTTAACCGTAACCCCCGATGTTCATTTGTTTCCAAGTTCTTAGCGCTATCTTTTCTTTTTCCTATGACGGCCATATTGGATTTTTAATTATTTAGATAGTCCTTAAAGATAGCTTTTCAATAATGTACGACATGCCTGATAAAAATCTTTATTTATACGAGAGATATGAACATTTGAATAAAATTTCACTCTAATACGAAATTAGTTGGCTGTAAAATTAAATGGTAGTGTAAAACAGACGATAAATAAGCTCTGTCATTATTGACATGGAACAGTGAAATTAGTGGGAGATTTAGAACTTTGTGTAAGTAATAAGTTAGCAATAGTGCCGACTTAATTTATAACACCCTGTATATATATCATAAAAAAAAGGCAAGTAAAACATGAGAATTCATGAATTTTCATCTATTTTTGTCAATATCTTCTGTTCTAAAAACCATACAAATTTGGTTTTTTATCCGAAATGTTGGGGCTTAGCTCATGTAAAAAGAAACATATTATTGTATTCAACTTTTTTGAAAAAAAGCCTAATATTTGCTTACATTTCAGTTAGCGTCATCTACCGGTGACGGCCAAAGTCCGAGATACATAAAAATAAGTTCATTTTGTAGAGCAAATAATGCTCTTTTAAATGAGACTAAGCTTGTTCAAATCGGTTAGCCCAACCGGGAGTAATCCTAGTTTATTTAAAGAAACATTTTAACTGCTCCCATCACGTTATTTCACTAGATAGTAAAAAATTTGCAAGACTAAAAGTATTAGTGAATATATAAGGAATAAAATTTAAAAATTTTCAATACCTCTTTATTTGTAAAAATATGAAGAAGTATTAAATTTTAACATTTATCCTGACTGTTACGCCCCCTTACGGACATTTTACAAACTCCAAAATAATTTCCAGCATTTTCTCTTGGACACTTTCACTTAAACTTTTTTTACCCGGAAGCAATATGACTACTAGTTTCTGAAATATAGCCGGCGGCCATTCTTAGTTGGCCACCCGGTACAATTTTGTTGAAACCGAGTGATTCTCAAAGACCGAAACTGCCAATTGTTGCTTTTTTCGGAATCATAACACTATGCCCATGTTTCATCGTCTGTGATGATGTTGTGCACCAAATGAAACCATCTATGGTTAAAGCGATCTAGTGTATATCTGCACAATCTCGCACGGTCTTCTTTTTGAATTCAAGTTGTGGGGAATCCACCGAGAACAAAGCTTACGGACCTTCAAATGTTAATTGCTTTCACACCAATTTTTAAAGTGCTTGAATGCTTCTGACAGTAGTATGCCGGTCTCCTACAATCATGTTCCGAATAACAGTAATATTCTTTTCTGTTAGTACACCGTTTTTGGCTTAGGAGCTCGAAAATTGTCACTTAAGAAAAGTCGACTGCGTTGAAATTCATTGTACCACCTCTTTACGGTAGCGAAGCAACACGACTTGTCACCAAACACTCGATTAATTTCCACAAAACATTCTTTACGGCTTAAACCACGCTTGAAATTGTAAAAAATCACCGCTCGATAATGCTGTTCAGTTTCATGATTTATTGGCGAAAGGAGTACTTTAAATTAATATAACTTGCAAACAATCAGGTATATTTGATAAATGTCACTATAACTAAACTTGTAAACAACTGATTGAAATTGTAATTCAAAATTTATCGAAAAATATCATCGCCTACTACATAGACTCAGCGGAAAGAGAACATCCCTGGTATGTATACGTATGACTATTTTCTTTTTATGTAGTACTTTCAGACATCTTTTGGGCTTATTCTATTACTCATTACATAATCTCGCTATGATTTGTATTACAATATTGTATTATTAGTAAAAATAGTGGAATTATTAAACTCGCTTTCTCAAAAATGCTTTTAAATCTATTAATACAATTTTAACTGGTAAAAACTTCTATCAGAGCATCGGAGAAATTTAATTTCGTTGGAACGAAATAAAATAAAAATTGATAAGCGTGGGGGGCTTATCAAAGCAAATCAATACTCAACTCCCATAGGAGGCATTTTACTTAAACACCCTGACCAACGAAGTTTCAAAACGGGCTTTCTGTGTGGGCAACCTTAGCTGCAAACGTGCGTGCTTAGTCAAACAAAATGATCGCCCCCAGCGAGATTCGGAATGGATTCGCCTCGAAAATGCTGAAACACACCTCTACATATGTCCGTACGACATACATATACAGATGTGTGTCCGACATATGATGTTGATATTTACTCAAAGTGAGCCGAAATGAAAGAATAGATTTGTCTTGTCAGTTACATGCATGGTATATAAAATACAATCTTCTTATACGAAATACCGTCCTATAAAATAAACAGGTCAAGCACGTGATATGTTTGTATATGAGCATATTTGTTCAGATAAGCTATCTCTTCTAATATCCAGAATAAATTTTATAAGATATTCAAAATATCAAAGATCTGATTCTGTATACTATTACAAAATTATAGCACTAAGTATTTACATAGAGAGAAAGTCAAATTACAATTATGAAACTGAAAATCAAAAGGACGAATGACAAAATACGAAAAAATGAAATAATACACATAATGCAACTTATGGGAAAGAAATTCCTATATCGTCTACCAAGCCATGACGTGAACAATTGACGATCATAAATACTGTCAAGTTTCTGTGACATTTGGTCACAGTAACAATGCTAGGTCTTAGCATATATTATAAACGGTATTTTATCAATATTTAATTCAATCCCCGCTTGCAGATTATAATAGTCTTTGCAAGTATAAGCATTAGTTAAAGATTAACAAACTTGTCTAGACCAAAACAATATTCAAAAATTGTACTGCTTTTAATTGCGCGAACAGGTAAAAAGGAAGTAAGAAAAAACAATTTTATTCCACAAGATCGTCATATTATATTAATATCCTTCAGGCCTGGCGGTGGGTCTAATAACACATAAACCTTGCATGCGAGCAGCAGCAAAATGGGTAACCCTTATATGGTCCCGTCCCATAGCATTACACGCAAACTGCTTCGACTATTGCGACTTTGGGCCCCTGTTACAATGCTAGTGTTATCAAGCATGTGTAAAGTCCTTAGTAAACACGCCTGGAAAATTAGCTGAGAATGGACCACTTTAAAGAGGTCAGCAAGGCCATCTGGACTGAAAAACTATATATATATACCTACAACAATATTAGTAATAATGCCATTAATGCATATAAAGTAAAATAAAATAGTATTCAGCGATGTACAGGTATTTTAATTCATCACTACCTTGATTATATACAAGAAAATAACCAACAATTACAAAATAAAAGTCAGGTCGTATAAGCAACCCCTTATGCATAACTATCAAGCATATTTAAATATGTATTATTGACGTATGCAACATATTGCTCTGATAATTGATTGAAAAGGGTATTACTTGTTGGAAATCTATGTTAGAATAAATAATAACGGCCAAATAGTTTCATATAGTTTTGATTGGTCTGTACGCTATTGTTTCACAAAACTTTGGCTTCATCAAGTGATGTATTCGATGATGAATCCGTCATCACCTGATGAAGCCAATTTGGCTTCATCAGGTGATGACAGATTCATCATGGCTTAGCCAAAGCTTGGTGAAACAATAGTGTACTGAAAAATCAAATTATGTTCAACCATTTAACAAATAATTAACCATCGATTTTTATTCAACACTCTACAAATTCACTCTACAAATTCTAAACTATTACCTTATTATAAATTAAATCATAGCCCTCTCTCCATAGATGGGGAGAGCGACTGAATTAGGTTAAAGAGACAATAAATTATCGAAACTAACATGTACAATGAATATCAAGTAAGGAACTATCTCAGGATGTATTTTATCTAAAAAAGTATGTCAATAATGTATTAATTAACTGGTTAGACTTAAAAAGTTATTTTATTGGAACTATTATTAAATAAAAGCGAGGCAATATAAGCTGAATAAGTGACATGCTAATAGGGGTCTACGTGGAAAATTTGATATGGGTTCGATTGGAGAAATCGCTAAATCTTATCCCACAAATAAGTTAAACAAGTTTACAATTGTATCCTGCCTTGGAACAATACGAAGCGACGCGACAACGTAAGAAAATAAATAGTATATTGTGAAATGGCGAAGCTCCAAAAACAATATATTTCGGCAGAATTTACGAAGTTTTAAGTACCTGCATATATTATAGATAACTAAATGGAATTACTAATGTATATAACAACCTTATTTAATAGAAAAGGGATACTTGGGTTCTGAATAAATTTAGTTTAAAATTAGTACTGAAATTGCTGTATTCTAATCGCTGATGTACATTGAAAATTAACTTTTGCAAGTGCTTTTACCCGGTTATAATTTATTCAAACACTTTGATTTGCTACGAGTTCTTCATTGTGTTTAATTTTCTTAATACTTTTACTGCTTCTAGTGAATCAATGTTGGTCTTATTATTATGAATATTTAATATGAATTAACTTTATTACCAATTTAGCTACACAATAATGG
Source organism: Amphimallon solstitiale (assembly GCA_963170755.1). Taxonomy (NCBI): domain Eukaryota; kingdom Metazoa; phylum Arthropoda; class Insecta; order Coleoptera; family Scarabaeidae; genus Amphimallon; species Amphimallon solstitiale. The sequence continues at coordinate 7,315,826 of OY720681.1, read as the reverse complement.
CAGCAATAATAATAACGAAAAACAGCACATAATAAGTTTGATTAATTGCGTTAATTCTTTTAGCTTTAAGTTTTAAAACTAAATAAACCTAAATATTATTATCGCAATTCACTTAACCCAGATACACCAACTGTTCCTTTAAAAGGACGTTTTGCGGGTGCCTCCTTTAATGAATATAAAACTTACGCGTTGTAATAATAGATGTCGCTTTGAGTTTAAACATAAACGACAAGTTATATGCTACAGTATTTTGACAGTTTGCAATAAACGGGTGATTATTGTGAAAGGTCAGAGTGCAAGAAAAAGTGGCCATGTCTTGTCCATATGACTTTAGTCTTGTAGAGTGGGTATTTTATAATAAATTGTTAATAAATTGTGACATTGTTGATAAAAACAAATGTATTCATGTCTACAGAAAGATAGTAGTACTTAGTTTTCAAGCAATAAATATTTTTATTGTGCGCTGCAAGTAGTTGCTACTAAGTGTGTGCTTTTAAAAGGACAGTGGACACATATAATAAAAAAACTATATATTTTCAGATGGTTTGACACTAGACCAACTACTTCGTTCTTTGGAAGAGGAAGATGATAAAACTTTAGCTCCAAATGTAGTGCCACGTACGAAACGTTAAGAGGCCTGTGGCAACAATAATTATAACAATAATTACAAAAAAAAAAGAAAATATAATGTAGGTCAAGCGACCACTTAAATAATTAAAAATATTAATCAATTACCTAAAGTCCTAATTATCGAGACGATTCCTGCTTGTTACTTTCATAAAATTACAAAATGTATAAAATAAGCGACGACTACTTAAATTCACTCTGTATATTAACAAATGAAATTAAATATATTCACAGATTAAACATCAAAATTCAACTTCACTCTGTATATTAACAAATGAAATTAATTATATTCACAGAATGAACATCAGAATTCAACGTCACTCTGTATATTAACAAATGAAATTAAATATATTCAATGAAGGAAGTAAAAATTACAGAATTTAATTTAAAGGCGAACACCCGGTCGTGTGACACATATGCAATAAAATTCAATAATTATTAACACCACAAAAAAAACTTATTTAAATGAGTTACCCACTTATCTGGGACTAAGAAAGTCTTCATTAGCTGATAGCAGCAAAAGGCAGATTCGAACCTAGGTCCAAAAGGAATGGTTCAATTCCAATTAACATCAACATCCAAAATCCAGCAAAATAAAGGAAAAAAAAGGGGGAAGACTCATAAGTCACCAAACTTTAACGCCTACAGTTTCATGCGTCACAACAATTTCCCTAATTAGAAAGAATAATTAGGTCTAATGAAGAATGTAAAAAGAGAAAATCAACCAATAAGATTAAGAAAATGAATCATTAACGGTTCCAAATGAGATAAAAGATAATTAAATACCTGTTGATTGATTGTTCTTATATTCTCCAAAGGGCAATATCAAGTCTTCGATAAGTGAGGAACCCACACGTGGTTAATTAGGCATATCCGGCAATGGCCGTCATAGAGGGAAAATCGTACATCCAACTAATTCAAAACATATATGTGCACCTTCCCAATCAGCATTTAATTTATAATCATCCAAACAATTAAAGGTTTCTTGCAATAAACCAGACCGTTTTAAATTAAAGCTATGGAAGAAAATATTTTCTTAGATCAATACAATATTTCTAAGAGTGTATTTCATACATGTGTAGTGTGTAGGTACTTTGAGTTAATTTGTTTGTAAGCATGTGTGGAGATTATCCCATTACTTTTTTTTGCCGAGTAACGATTTGTATTTGCAGTTTGAACATTTAATTACGTGAATTTTATTTCTTTATAGTAACTGTATTGTGACACATCACATATAGCCAATATATCATAAAAATTACTTATATCGATAGCTTTATTATTGTTAATAGAAACTACTACCATTCACTACAATCAAATACATCTCAATCCCAAAAAGTTGGCAATTTAAGGCTCTAATTGTAATTAAAGTATCACATTTTAATGCAGTCGTGTTTAATAAAAGTATTGTTTTACACTTAGTTAATAATGCATTCTAGTATACCTATTTCCTTATAAGATAAAACAAAATTATGGCTTAAACTTACGGTTATCCGCAAACGGTGATGTCAATGTATAAAGTACATACCTGAAAAGAAAAAGACCGTTAGAATGATATAATGCTTATTGACACGTTTTTTATAACCGACTTAACAGTCTTAAATTTTAGAATTGTGCACTGTTTTAAATATAAAAACTGTATTTTAACATAGGGTATCATAACACATTTTCAAAATAATTTTTTTATTTATCTGTTTTTACTAATATTAACCTAAAATTTAAAATTAAAAAGGTATTCTAACAAGCTATATTATAATTATTAATTATATAAATACAATATTATTGTTTATCTACCAGCCGAGTATTATTATAACTCTAAAATTAGACGTGGTGGAAAGATTTGGTTTTTGGTTATGCCTTCAGTTAAACACTGTAAGGACTCTATACCCACTTTTACAACAGTTATTAAAAGAAATGTAAATTGTCGGCAAGAGTTTTTAATACATATTCAAAAGTGCAGATTATTGTACATGCATATACCCTATTTTTCATACGAATTGGGATATTTATTTTAATTAATAATTAATAATCAATGGTAATAATAATTTATTTTGATTATTGGCACTTAGTTATTACTAATTTGGTGCGTCTTAAATAAATCGAAAGACCATTTCATACAAAAAGGATATCATTAACACGTTTTTAAATACTGGTATTGGCAAGTCATCATCATTAGCAATAATAATAATAATAACAAAACAAGTACAGTAAAAGTAAAAAAAATGTCACATATAATACAATATAAAATAACACAAAGTTATTTAAAATAATTAATAAAATCCTGTACAGTATAACAACAAATTTGAAAGAGTAGTCCTTCAATTTCATTTTAAAAACAATCCCCAAAATCCAGTTTTCTGAAAGGAAATCGTTCTATGTGCAGGAGGTAAAACACGACCATTTTGAAGGATTCCATAGCTATGCGCGAAACTAAATTAAAACTGCTGCGATTTATATACAGTGTGTTCGTAAAGTATGGAATAAATTATTTTTTTGCGAAACAAATAATTTTAACAAAATTTCCCGAAACAGGTCGATTTTTGCTTTTAATTTCCTTTAATTTAGCGTTATAATTAAATATATAGAGTGAACCATATGTGAGAAATGACTTCATCGACAATTTTTTTAATTGGAACATCATGTATATTGTTCGAGTTTTAGAATATACGAAACACCCTGAATCCAAAAAGGTATCATACATGTCGTTTAGCTTTATAATAGCGCTATTGAAATCAGACAAACAATATTTATCAGGAAACCATAAACAAGGTTCAATAAGAATTTATTCATCGTTTAGGTTACTGTCAAATACATCAAGAGTTACATTAAACATAAAGTCATGTATCTGTTATCATTAGCTATCAATAAAATTAATAAATAAGATTAGTCGCCTACTTTTTTGCAATTGATAAGAAATAGTTGTTCAGATTCTGTCCGCAAGACCCCAAAGTATATACCTTTTTGGAATCAGCTCATTAATAATAATCTAAAAGTGTCACCAAATACAGGGTGTTGTACTTAAAAAATATGCCGATGACGTCATCACATTAATGTGTATTCACCTTGTATAATGAATTTTTGTTTTCGAATGTAGAAGATTAAAATTAAAAATCGACGTGTTTCAGTTTTTTTTTAAAATGGCTTTTGCTTTAAGAAATATCGGATTTATTCCATAATTTACGGACACACTGTATACACAACGTAGAACCTCAAAAACTTACACATCATACAACGTAAAAATCTTATTGACTCTGTGGGAGAAGCAAAGACTGATCATAACTTACTATGCTCTTAGTGTGGAAGGCAGCCATTAATCCCATCAACTCATTCTCAGTTACATATGAGAATGAGTTGTAATCTGATTCTTGACCCGTAAATTTAGTGAATAAAGCTAGTCCAGCCGAAAAGGTGTTCGTAAAAGCATGTTCATCACTTAGTGTATTTGGTATCCTGATACAACGTCTCTATGAAGAAATAAACCCCAACGGTATCTTCTATTACTGATAGATATAAAGTGTAACTTTCATTAATCTCCCTTTTAAGCAAAGTCCTAAATGGCTTAAATTCATTATGAAGTGCTGATGCCTTCATCAAGCCCCTGTGCCACATCATCAATAATTCCTTCACAATTAGATATTTTCCGGAATCTTTAAAACACGCAATTTTGATTCCTGTCCACAAAAAGGGTTGTCCAAATGATCTAATTAACTACAGACCAATCAGCTTCTTAACTGGTTTTACAAATGTCTTTGAAAGAGTAGCATATACTCGTCTTTATAATTTTCTTACTGAACATGATATCGTCAGTCAATATCAACATGGTTTCCTTAAAGGAAAAGCATCGAAACTGCTTTTCTTGACTTAATACAGGTTGCTTTATTATCTCGTGAAAACAAAAAGATTCCATGTGGAATTCTATTAGATCTGTCAAAGGCCTTTGACAGCTTAGAACATTGTAGACTACTCGATAAGATCGAACGGTATGGAATCAGAGGAACAGCTCTCTCATGGTTCCGGTCTCGTTTAACAAACATGAAGTAAACCGCATTAATTCCAAACCAACAACAGGGATTTCAAAAGAAACTATTAATTATCAAGGAAATATATTGGGTTCACTCTTATTTCTGCTTTATATACAATGTTACATGCCTTCCCCTCGACGGTGGCTTCCCAACTCTAACTTATGTTGACGATACGACTGTACTTGTTTATGCTAAAGATTTAAAAGATCTTGTCGAAAGAGTTCTACATCATATTGAAAAATCGTTGGAAGACAGCAATCTGATATTAACTGAAAAAAGACCGAGACTATTATTTTTTGAACTAAGTCGCAATCCTATCCATCGCAACTGAAGTTTAACAATTTCTCCTACTGTGCCTCGGATACTGTTCGTTAGCTGAGTCGTGCAGTTGATGGATGTATGAAATGAAAGGAACATATCGATGCACTATGTACGAAATTAAGTGCTACTTGCTATGCAATACATCGGCTGCGGGACCTTGCAAGCCAATTATGGTTGTTGCTATTCTCAATTGAGATATGAAATTGTTGTTCGCTAACCAAAAAAGAATTCTACGTACAATACATTTAGTGAGTATTTAGATTGAAAACGAAAAACAATAAAAGGTTTTTGTTGCATAATCAGTGTAATAATACTTTAATGTTTTAATGGTTTAACAGGTGGCAGAACGCGAAAATATCCATGGTTGGCACATTTTTGTGAGGCTTTGTTTATTATACATGACAGCTTTGACAGTATTGCTTTGGCTGATTATTTATCTATCTCTGCTATAATTTAAAGTTCTTTTCAGGAGTAACCCAGCGCAAGGTTTATCTGAAAATTCCGAAAGCTTTGTGCAAGCAAGCGAGAGAGATGGTCAATTCTCTCATAAAATACTTTGAAAGGGAAGCCAATAATGGTGGTCCTATCATATCTATCACTGCTGTTAGAGAAGTATTTTGCTTTATTTAATTTTAAATAAATAAATACAATTCATGATTCATTATAGCGCGTAGCAACTGCATTGAATATAAACATATCAACAGTAAGTATTATATCTCAAACTGTGAAAGACAATCAACCCTTATCTTCACCAAAAAAAAGAAGAATTACGACAAAACCAGTCACAAATATTGATAATGCCAGTCAAACTGCTATACGGAATGTTATATACGAATTGTATCATAATCGTAAGTATAAATTTGTTAAACTATTATGATACATTTAATTACTTCTATATTTTAGGTCAATATGTTACTCGACAATCTCTTCTAACATTACTAAGAGATAGAGATCTATTTAAGGGAGTATTTCATCCCTTGGCAGAATTTTAAAAAATATTGGTTTTCGTTGGCATAAAGATGATTCTCGAAAAGGGCTAATGGAGTTGCATCATGTTGGTTTGGCCCGTATTGACTTTTTACAAGCTTATATAGACAATATGAGAAATAATCATTACCAGCAATGTGTTTATTTAGATGAAACGTTGGTATTTGAAAATGGAAGTGGAAATTACTAATGGCAAAATAGTAGTCTTCAAACTGTTAAAAAGCTGAAGAGTGAAGGCAAAAGGTTGATCTTGATTTCTCTTATGTTTCAATTATTTCCAATAATATATTTTGTAGATACATTGTATTTTATGCTGGTGGTAAAGATGGTTTTATACCAGGAGCATCTACAATATTTGCTTCCAAAACAAAAAATACAGACTATCATGGTGAAATGAACAAAGATAGTTTTTCAGAGTTTTTTAAAAATCAATTATTATGTAATTTAAAACCACGGTTTTTAATTATTATGGACAATGCCAGCTACCATTCTGAAATAGCAAATAAAGCACCAGATTCAACTTGAAAAAAAGATAATATAAAGGAGTTGCTAATAAACAATAATATACCATTTGATGCACATATGTTGAAACCTCAGTTGCTCCATTTAGTGGCTTTGTAAGTGTTCGACAAGATTCAAATAGACTGTACATAATTAATTTCTTCTTCTAGACATAAACCACAAAAGGAATATGTTATTGACAATCTCGCAAGAGAAAAACAACATAAAGTTTTACGATTACCACCATACCACTGTATATTTAATCCTATTGAAAACATTTGGGGAATAGCAAAGACATACTATAATAGCATATAGGAAGGAATAGCTATGGAATGGAAAATTGTTTGGAAATGTGGAAAGAGGCTCTGCATAAAATTACAAAGGAAACAGGGGTAAACACAATTGATTATACGGAAAAGGAAATAGTAAGATGGTGGGCAAGAGAAGTAGGATTTGATCGCAATGAAATTGCCCCAATGATAATCACTGATGATTCAACTAGTTGTAGTTATTCAGATAATTAATAAATTGTATAGAAATTAGAGATTATCATAAAACTCTTGAAATAGTTTAGTCTTAACTTATATTAGATATTTATGAAAGCACATGTTTGTAAATTTTGAGTGTATGTGACATATATGTGTGTAACTATAAAAACTAGAAATATAATGTATTCTTAAGTTAGTATTACATATATTGTGATTAATACTCTGAGAATATATATGACTTGGTTAGTAAAAAACGTATTTTGCTATTGTTTCAACTTATTAAAGAAGGAATAAAAAGCCTTCAGTCATTGTATTTTAATATAGTATGCACAGAGTAGAATTATCAAAAGGCTGGTAATTACCTCCTATAAGAGTGACTAATAAAACTCATGTATAATAAAAATCATTAATGAAAATCACAGTTTATGTATTTTAATTTTTCTTTACAATTTTTGTTGTATTTTGTTATACTGGGTGTCATTTTGAAAACGTACCACCCTCTATATTTCGGCCCCTATAGAAATTCCAAAAATATGCAAAAACACGTCAAACTTATTTTTAAGGGGGACATTTTGTAGGCTGGTTTTCAATTAAATTACATCAACCCTCTAGCGGGGGTGGCCATAACCTCTAAAAATTTAAATGGAAATGGGGGTTGAGTGATACCTCATTTTAAAGGTCGTTTAATCCGCTTTTCAAAAATGCTAATTTCTTGTCCTTTATTTTTAATACTTTTGAAGAAATCAAGTCAAACCATGAACATACAAGTATCAAGTGTTTTGCAATAAAACATTAAAAAACTAATAAAAAGTAACTTATTTTATAAAATTTTCTCGCGAACTGCTAAAAAGAAAAGGCAAGAATTTAGCATTTAAAATTTTATAAAATAAGTTACTTTTTATTAGTTTTTTAATGTTTTATTGCAAAACACTTGATACTTGTATGTTCATGGTTTGACTTGATTTCTTCAAAAGTATTAAAAATAAAGGACAAGAAATTAGCATTTTTGAAAAGCGGGTTAAACGACCTTTAAAATGAGGTATCACTTCCATTTAAATTTTTAGAGGTTATGTCCACCCCCGCTAGAGGGTTGATGTAATTTAATTGAAAACCAGCCTACAAAATGACCCCCTTAAAAATAAGTTTGACGTGTTTTTGCATATTTTTGGAATTTCTATAGGGGCCGAAATATAGAGGGTGGTACGTTTTCAAAATGACACCCTGTATAATCCATATTCCCATTTATCACTCCAATATTTCGTAAATAGAACCATAAAAAACGCTTTATCTTGAAAGAGCCAAAGAAATAAGTACTTCTGAAGATATAACCTAAATTATAGGTTAATAATTAACGATGTCTGTCAAAAATGGCGAGCGATTAATATTGCAACACTGAGTAAGCTGGCGTCATCATTTCGTCATGAATTTATAATGACATGGAACGGAACTTAGAAAATTTCTACTATATATCTAATTATTTTTGCATTTATTGTATTTCTAATCTAATGTATTTCCTATTTTTTGCACACATTATTTTTCGATTGAATTCATATCCTGTAAATATATTGGAAATAACAGAAAAAGAAGTATAACTTAATATTAATTATATGTATTGTGGTATTTCAGAATTATTTGTCATTCTGGTTGGCCACTGAAAAAAGGGACATTCAAAATGTGTTCGACGACTAGACAACGTGACCGACACTGATAAGAAAGAGAGACCTCTGTTACATTTTCCAACGGAATGTAACAAAAATTCCAGTCAATAAAATGCGGAATCCTAACCTCTGTCAGTCCGTTCCCGGTAACAAGTAGGCGGAATTGTCAATTCTCCCGTCCGGGCTGAAACGTGTATTCTTTCCGATTCCCTCAAAATCACCGCTCCGAAAATGCTGCGAAAGAAAATTCAATTAAACCGGTAAAGATATCTCTTTCTCATTTTCGCTTACGCTGACTTACTCTGTCACACTCAACCTGGGATGTGACTATTTTGAAAGGTAATAAACTCGGTTTTTTTTTTAAATAAACATCGTCGTAATGTAATTCGATGGTCCGGTCAGTCGTATTCAAAATGGACATTGTGAGATGTATATTTACGTAAACATTTCAGGTCTAAATTGCAAATAGAAATGTTTTCCTTGGGAAATGATGTGTAACACAATTTTTCAAATATTAAAATTATATTATACGTTTGCTGAATATTGCCTGTAAAACGCTGAAATAATTTTAAAGAGGAAAATTCTTCCTAATTATTTTTAAGTTGCCTTTTATACAGTTACCTTAGTTCAAAGGAATTTTAACAAAGGAGACCCTTTCAAATTAAATTTACTAGAATTTAAATAAATTTTAATAGTAAGCAGTTTCTTTGAAATCCAACATTTCAGATTTTATCCATATTTAATTTTTTTCTCATTTCATAAAATGTAATGGATATGAACTAACAGACCGGAAAAAAACCCCGCTTGAATAATAATTATGTGAAATCTACGAACTTTATTCACGTTTAATTTAACAAAAAATATTAAATAAATTAATTGTAAAATTAAGAATGTTTCTATTTCAATCCATGGGGATCTACGTTAGTCTTTCTAAGACAACTTCTGTAAAATTAACAGTAATGCAAAAGTTCTCAACTTTTTAGTATTTGCGACGTAATTTTCAATTACAATATTTAAGTTTTTGAAAGTAGCACAAATACAAACAATCGTATACAGGGTGAGTCAACGATCTAATAAAGTAAATTTACTCTTTAATTCTTAATATACGAATAAACTTTCCTATACTGTAGTTGATATAGCAGACATTGCTTCAAAATTTAAAAATATATACCCCTCTACAGGCTGATCCATATATCATTGGTAAAAAGAATATATATTTTTTTAAATTGAATACCTATATATAATTTCAAATTTGGATTTTGCATTAAAATAAAAATATTTTTTATTAAGATTCATTATTCGTTAAAATTAATAGTTTCCGAGTTATTTATCATCAAAGTTAAAAAGTGACATTTACAGCTGTCTTTTTAATTGCCTATGATTCAATAGTGCTATGATAGAACAGAAAATAATTTGTTACGGCATACACACAAGGTATTCCAAGTGATACATATATACAGAACCTGTTCTAATTTATACTGGGTGTTCGTGAAGATGTTGCATAATGAAGAAACTTTAAATATTATTTTACAGAATCATATTAAGCACTTCAATAGCTAATCGTTTTGTTAAGTATGTCCTATACCTAGCTTTGATATTTTAGAAGATATTCAAATGTCATCCATGACAAAGTAAAAACACGGTAGCCATCGAAAAATATAGTCGCTGTTGAAAAATGTTAAACTCTTTCAAACTTGTCGTAAAAGAGTAAAACAATTGTCGTGTTATTGACTTCTGTTTATATTATTTATTGCTGTTTTCGTTGTCGTTATTTCTTATGCCTTTTCTTCTGAAATATTTTATTTATTTTAACCCGGAATAAAATGTATTATTTTACTAAATCATATTTAGTACAACTGAAACAAGTTCGTTTTCTTTTTTTTATTTATAATTTACCTCACATCTTTGTGAATGTCAAGGAAATACCTCATCACACTTTAGTATCTGTTTAAATTTAAAAAAAGTTATAAAGACATATACGTTGGATTTATTTTGGGGAAATATTAAAATTAAAATTTTAAAAGGAAGAACCAACTACAAGGAGGAATATGAAAACATGAATAAGAACTGTTTTCTGAAAAGCATCTGACGTAACTCTCGAATGGTCGAACAACAGCTTTTACAAGGAATTGATCTATTTACGCAAGTGAAAGGCCGTATCCTTGAACATTTAATATAATTTTGTTAAATTTAGTAATTTATTACTTTAAATATGTGATTTTCACATAATGTCTTGACAACTTTTTTTATTACTTTAAACAGAGATGTGATGTAAATTACAATTAACAAGAAAAATGAACTAGTTTCAGGTATACTAAATATAAACGACAAAAATATTTCAGAACAAGGTACAAGTAATAGTAATAAGTAATATTAACAGACATCAATAATACGACAATTGTTTTATTCTTTTATAACAAGTTTGATAGAGTTTCAACATTTTTGCATTAATATTTTTCAACATCGACTATATTATTCCATGGTTACATTGATTTTTACTTCGTCATGGATAAGATTTTAAAATAAATTTAAATATCGTCTAAAATATCAAAGATAGGTATAAGGCATACCTAACAATAAATATTAGGTTTTCCATTTAAAATAATGAGGTTATTTGTGTTTAAAAAGTTTCTTCATTATGCAACACCTTCACGACACCCAGTATAAATTAGAACAGGTTCTGCATAGGCAATTAAAAAGACACCTGGAAATGTCACTTTTTAACTTTAATCATAAATGACTCGAAAGCAATTAATTTTAACGAATAATAACTCTTAACAAAAATATTTCTATTTTAAAGCAAAATAAAATTTTAAACTTACATATAGAGTATTCAATTTTAAAAAAAAAACATCTTCTGTGTGACAATAATTTATAAATCACTCTGTATAACACGTATATACTTTTAAATTGTGAAGTAATGATAACCCTATCCACTACAATGCGCGAATCTTTAATTACATTAAGCATTAAAGAGTAAATTTACTTTGTCAGATTGTTCACTCACCCTGTATATAATTTTATTATTTCTGATTAAATAAAATAGCTTCATTAAATGCACAATGTTTCTAAATTAAATTTACTTTACAATGTATATAAATATTATTTATAAACATTTGTAATTATATATATACACAGGGTATATCACGACGAGATTTGCTTAGAACAATAAAGAAAACTAATAAGAGTTGAGTTTTGAAATGTCGCAAATATTAGTTTCGCCTTAAGCTTTTTCGATTTCAAATAGTTTTGAATTTTTGCTTCTGCCAGTTACACCGGAAATGGATATCAACTTCCTTATTTTAAATGGAATATCCCGTTTTTTATGATTGGTTCGTATTTCCAACTCACTTCTAAGGATAGTTTATCTCATAAACTATGCCTCTAAAGTTAGCCATTTCTGAAGTATTTCAATTTTTGTAAAAAAAATTGACAGCTGCAGTCTATTACTCATAACAACATTCCCAATAATTGAATGCATGCACCTATTTAAAATTCTAGGTAATCATTTTGGAAAGTGTACTGCATCAAATGTGGTCTTATAAACTTTTCAAAATAATACAGGCTTCGCAATCACAAGCTGGACTCGCAATCATATTCCACTTGAATAAATTCCATTTCCATCGCCAATCTCTCTAAGTAGTTACATTTGTCTTTGAATATACCTTCGATATTAAGTTGAAAAATCTTAACAACTGCACCAATATCCCTAAAGGAAACTCAATATGAAGTCAAACTTGAAAAATTGTACCTGTCATATGACCGTGAGGATCTTGGGGATATTGTACGGTCTTCCAAGTGATGGTTATTATCGACAACATTAAATTCTCCATTTTGGACCATCGTAAAGATGGTTACCATCAAACAAAGTCAAATATAATTAAAGAAATATAGATTAAATCATAAAAATAACTAGGAAAATAGAAACCTAAAAGTGACACTGACAAGATGTCAAACCATATTATTGTCAATTAATTACAGAGTATATGGTAGATATGCACCTCCACAAAAATGTGAACATATAGTCAAATATTTACCGCTACGAAGTGGCTATCCATTGTCCAGATCCTCCGTCTTTTATAAAAACAATGTCTGACATGCATTGGAAAATTAATTTCCACGCCAGTGGCGATGCTAACATCTTTGGTTCTCCCCTGGAAGTGTACAGTATTGTGCTTTCCCTCCTTCGTCCTACACTTTATTCGCGTAATTATAAAGCAGTCTACACCAATACTCTAATATACTCCACAACAACGCCTAATGTAACACCTTTTAATATATCCAAAGAAATTCTTTTTTTAGGCAAGTCCCATCCCATCATGACAAAAAATCACTCGCCTTGTTAGATATATGGCGCCCGTAAAAAACTCATTTCTAGAGACGGCTCATGCATTTGTTTTAATTAGTAATTAGGTAGCTTTATGCGCGCCAGTCAACTGTTTCAGTCATAATTTATAGAAAATTTCACGACAGGACGCGTTTTCCCCAGTTTATTATCCCCAAGTGATGCTAGCGGAAATAATGTGCCTGGTGTTAATGCAATATTAACGACGAACTGGTTGACAAGATTGAAGAAGTAAAGAAGCGTGATTATGTATGTACGATGGTTGATCGTAAATTAGGTTTTCTCTGTTGTTATTTTTTCTATACTCAGGGAAATTCAATCTACTAACTAGTAAAACACAAATTTTTGAGTTGCAAAAATGTATAATGTAGATTCAACATATTAATATTATCGTTGGTTGTAGAGTTACAACGATACGTATGTACACTTAAGTAGCTTATTGTTTGTGTTCTTTATTAAGTCAAGGACATCAATTCAGTATTAGCTCTTCTATAACAATGGTAAAAATGTAGGTCAATAAATAAAATGAAGAGGGGAAAAGTTCCTTTAGAACTGAAAACTAGCATCACCATCCCAATCTTCAAAAAAGATAATAAAAACAACACCGAAAACTATAAAGAGATTACCCTATTAAAGACGAGAGTTTCTAACAAATGTGATGTTAGAAATCGCAATCGCAATTAACCATTAATGAAGAAGAACAAGGATTTTGCCCAAATATATGCCCTTCCTACTGACACCGTATTTGTTATCCGTCAGCTAGTCGAAAAAGCGATCAAATTTTGCTCGGCAGCCTTTGATTGGATGAAACTACAATTGCAAGCAATGAACTCTTTACTGAAAAATTTTCTGTTTGTCAAAGTGACAAGAAATTCAACTTGGTAAACCTCACCAGCTGTGGAAGCGTGTCAATTGCCTTAAATCAAAACATTAAGTATTATGTGATTGATGTCCTAGTATGCAGATGTCACTTTGCTGACTATGTACTTTACATTGGTGCTGTATATATTCCACCAAATTTAAGCGTTGATGATTTTAATTTAGTTTTTGAATTCCTTGAACTTTTATTACTTGGATAATCAAGTGCTTCTTGTTGGCGATTTCAATGTCCCTAGTTCTTTAAATATTACTGATCTGCACTATATTCGCGTCTATTCTCAATTTAAATCAATTCAATAATATTACCAATGCTAGTGGCAGAATTCTTGACTTAATACTTTCAAGTTCTGCTTCCGAAGTGTCAGAAGAACGTAAACCATCACCAATTGTTGCCGAGGAACCTTATCACTTTCCATATATTTTAAGATTCCAGTAATTCATAAAGTTTCTGAATTTCCCTCTAACAACAACTTTCGATACAACTTTCGTAAAGCTTATTATATAACTCTCTATAATGACATCCTTCCAATTGACTGGTCTGAATTAAGTAAATGTGATGATGTTGGTTTGTGCGTTCACATATTTTATAGTAAACTATATAGCGTTCTTGATAAGTCGGATCGTTTATGTAAGTCGACTTCTCATAATTGTTTACCCATTGGTTTACTAATGAAATCAAACAGAATCTTAAGCTTAAAAACTAAACATCGCAGATGGAGAGACACCCAGCAAGTTTCCTTTTATCGTGAGTTCAATAGTCTAAGGACCATCACTAAAAATCAGATTCACGAGTCTTACTTGAGATTTTCCTATGAAGCTAAATCAAACCTAATGAGTGACCCAGAACAACGTTGGCTCTATATTCATCTTCAGGAAGGCACTTCTCGTATTCCGTCAGTAATACATGGGGGCGATCTCAGCTATGACAACCCTGCCCAAATAGTCCAGGAATTTTCTCATGTGTTTTCCCAGGTTTACCGAAAAGACTCAAATTCCACTGGATCTGACATCAAAAATCAGCTAAGAGATGCTGATTATTTAACCATAACATCTCTCAACGAGGAGGATATTATGTGGAGTGCCAATCGCCTTAAATTAACCCCGACTGCTGGTGACGATCAGGTACCTTCCTATCTCAAGATTGCCGTGTGGTGTTTGTATGCCCACTTAAAATTATTTTCAACGTGGCGTTGCGCAAAAATGTTTATCCGACGAGATGAAAGATTGCTAGAATTAGCCCTGTTCTGAAGAAAGATGATCGGAGTGACCTGAGGAACTATCGTCCAACTGCAATTCTCTTCAACTTCTCCAAGATTTTGAGCAAATACTATAGAAATTCATATATGCTCACTATCACAGAAGAATATCTCCTATACAGCATGGGTTCGTGACTGGTCACTTAACGACGAGTAATCTACTTTGTATCACTCAATTTATTAGTGCCGCTCTTGATTCTCGCCCTCAAATGGATGTCATATATACAGATATTGCGCGCGCATTTGTCACTAGTATACACGACATTCTGCTGAGAAAACTTGATGCACTGGGACTTCATGACCATCTGGTTAGTTTTCTGACGTCATATTCTCGGAAACTGATCAGTTATGTGTACTACAATGGATTTAAATCTCCTGAATTTGCTGCCACGTCAGGCGTTCCACAGGGGTCTAATTTGGGCCCTCTGCTTTTTATACTATTTATTAATGACCTCTTGGAATTGCTTTCTTGTGATGGGTTGACGTACGCTGACGACTTGAAAATCTAGCGTCGTATTGATACTATCTCGGATGCTCTGCGTCTACATTGTGACTTGGATACTCTCTATGAATGGTGTCAGCACAATGATTTGGCACTTAATATTAATAAATGTCATGTTATGAAGCACTCTGGTAGGATGGAACTCATTGACTTCGATTACAGCATAAGGGGACAGATATTGACCTGATTGACATTTATCCTTCGCCAAACATATTACTAATGCATGCACTTGGTACACTTGGTTTTATTCTTGGAAATAGTAGTCATTTTGCTGATGCAGCCACGATTGAACTTCTTTAGTTTTCGCTCGTGCGTAGTACGCTAGAATACGCTGCTGTTGTTTGGCATTCAATTTATATCTGCTATAAATTGAAGTTGGAGAGCTTCCAGACGCGATTTTTAAAGTTCTTGAGCTTTTAAGCCAGTGGAGTTTATCCCTGTAGAAATATTGACCATGCAGTTCTGTTGGAGAAGCATAATTTCGCTCCACTGGACACACGTCTTGAGATTGCTAGTGCCAACTTTTTACATTGTTTAGAGCATAACAGGATTGGCTGTCCTTATCTGTTGGGTTTGATTCACTTCAACGTGCCACGGTTTTCTGCCAGAAGCAAGTTACGTTTTTTACTTCCACGTGCAGAACAAATGTCAAGCCTTAAATGAATGATTTATGTGGAGTTTATTGTAATATATTGTAATCCGCATATCTATTGTGAATTACACTGTTCCCCTTGTTGGTTTTTTACTGTTGGATACACAATAAAGTATTATTATTATTATTATTATTATTGTATAAAAATGTACGGTGTAATTTTTAGAGTTAGCTATTTTGTCTAGTGCTTGTAACATCACTGATTTTCCAATTTATGTACTGCTTCATATAAACCTAATTTTTAAAATAATATACCCATTCACTTCATTAAACCTCAAAGCATACCATTTTACATATTTACATGCTTCCTAACCTCCAAGAAAACTGGAAGTAAAAATGCTATTTTCTGAACACCTTTGAACCATTCCGGGCACCCGCGTTAATCCCGTTAATACCTTCATCTCCGAAATAAACTTAGACATGCGTCAATTACGCCAGCCACTCTTGTCAATGGGAATATGCAAATAATGTACTCAATAGTGGACGACAATAACTCAAAAAACGCATCCATCTGGACAGACTAATAAAACATTTTCGTCTCCATTGTCAGTCGTTGCCATTCCATTTACGTTTTTATTTCGTTATTTCGTTTTTGAATAGCGCGTTGTAGTGTGCGGGGTAGTCAATTCCGCAATAACATGAACCTGGCAGAATGGGTTATAACGGTTTTTGTGTGAGCGCACGTGAAGTTGACATTGTGTCTCGTAAACTGAACGGCCCCGCATGCTTACGTGTAATATGTAACTCGCGTAGTATATATGAGTGCATTTCGGTTGAATATGCAGTTGTGACCGTATATACATTTATGCTTGGATACTTGCAGGAAAATACATCCAGGCATACATGCACGTGTATCTGTATATACGAGAATGGGAACCAATGGGATTAAAGATGCGCAGTATTGATCCTTCTCTATCAGAATCACTATTACGTTTTTAATTGTAGTTTTTGTTGGAACATTTGGCGTTAAATTACTCGTTTAACGACGAGAAAAGTTCCCAAAATAAAATCATCGATTTCAATGAAACCTAATAATTGCATGAGGTTGTAAGTCAATTCGGAAAATAGACTTCCAATTCTGAAATGAACGTGTGTGAAATTCTAGAGAATGTCCCAAAAAATAAAGCTATAGCCATGAATCTAATTAATAGCTAGTAAAAAAATTTCTTATAAAAATAAACCAAAGCAATTTACGCTGAGTAAACACATTAATATATTCAAGGGGATAAGCCTAACATAGAATGCCTTGAATAGACTTAGGATAATATGGTCAACATCAAATATTAACAGAAAGCAATGTCAAAAGCGTATTGCTAATAGATCAAAGCACCAAGAACCTGTAGATTTTCGAATCGGCCAATATATTTTGAACATAGAACATAAAGAAAGGAAATATTTTTTCAAAATTCTGTAAATTCATCGGAAATGATATATCTCATTTATTAACTAATTAATGGTTCATGATATAAAGGTCTATGCAAGCGACGAACGTTATTGTATTTGTTGGTGATGACACTTTAGAGTGTGAGAATATACAATCGTGTTATCAGTACCAGCGCACGTGAATAGTTACAGGGTTTATTCATAATTCTAGCAGGCAATAGCGATGAATCAGATCTGTGTTCACTGGTTTCAAGATTATGTTTTGATAATTATGACGCGGTTTAAACCATGCTAGTTGGACTATTTTGCAATATAATATTGATTTATTTTTAAAAAAACATTTTAGTTGCGTCATTATACGCTGTAGATACCTACACTATACTAGGATCAACTTTATTAGTATAAGAAAATACAGTCATAATAAAAGATGTAATGTATTAAATAATTTTCTTTATATATAAGGTACAGGATTTTTCTTTTGAATACTATGACTGTAATAATACTATTTTTCTAAAATACGTTAAACTGTTTCTAAAGGGTAATTTAATGTAGGTAATAAATTTGTTATTGTTTTATATGAATCCTGTGTTTATTTTATTCATTACCTCATCCATCGATAACTGCACCTGAGAGTAGGAGTTTTAGCTGGGATAGAGAAATTAATATTATACTAAAAGAGAAAAATAATCATACAATTATAATGAAGATACTAAATGCAGAAATACCTGTAGATTGTTTTACAGGATTTACTAAAACTATCAATGCTTATATTTTATTTAACATAACAACCACAGCAATATGTATTCGGAACTCCTCCGTTCTTATAAGTTTGCGTATACTATTTCGTATATTTACTCTTAGTAGACTGTTGCTGTTATGCCTTACATAGTAATTTCGGTATTTATCAATAAAATATCGTTTAAAAAACAAAGTACCTTAATCTTCATGAAAAGTCACCTGTTATTCAAAAATTGAATACACAAAAATCGTTACATTACGTACTTAGCCCAAAAATATGTCGCAAAATCTACAACTTGTAAAATATAACAAAAAAAGAAAATGGTTTCTACAGCTATGACAGATACTTATGTTGGATCAGACAAGTAAGTCTTTCACTCGGGGAAGAAATCTCGAAAAACTTTTTTTTTATGAAATTGTTTTTAAAAATCCTTTTCAATATTTTGTATTCTTCAAATATTAGTTCAAATCCAGTTTGAAATACTTTTTTACTTAATAACAATCCCTAATTTGTAAAATATTTGCAAAAAAAACTACATTTTAATAAGAGTAAAAGTTTATTTCTGGTTTGAATTTTGATATTCTGATTATTCCAAATCAAGCGTTAAATAGTTTATGCTCTTAATATATCTGTCAAGATTTTCGATGAATAAAAGATTGCTGAAATTGTATTTAAAATTGTATGTCAAAATATGATTTGTTAATGAAGCATTAATATTTCCATATATAATAATAATAATAATAAGTACTGCGTGCGCTGTATCTTGATAATGTATAATTTTTCGTCCCAACCAAGAAAGATGGAATTGGTCACATTGTCTGTGGTACACTTGAAATTCTTTAGTGTATGTAATAGCTCATTCGTAATCAATACATTTTTCCCGATGTTTACGTCTGATAAACTAAGCTAAGTAGAAACGAAACAAACAATTTATACTATTTCTTGTAAAAAATGTTGTTGATGTATTTGATTCAATAAAAAATCAATAAGCAAAGTTCAATTTCTACTTATAAAGTAAAATATTTAATTTATTTTATTTATATGTATTCTGAATTCTATTTTGTATATACTTTCATGAAATTAGAACAATAAATCTATTTTATTGTAAAATGTAAATATTCGTATTTTTATGAATTAATAGATACATAAACATTAATAAAATATAAAATAAGATTTATATAATGCAACAATATCATAAAAACAAGAATATTGTTTGAAGAAGTGCCTAGAGTTACCTTTCCATTCATAACACTGCACTATTTACTTTCAAAAGTTAAAGTACAAAAATCACACATTGTCTTGGCAAAATCCAAAAGGAATATTATCTTTATATTGTACCATCTACAAGTAATTTTAAACCAAAATATACATTAAAGTATAAATCAAAAACAAATTCGTCACTATCTTATAAATATTATGTTCATTTTTCCAAGTTATTTTCACAATCATCGATGCATTATGGCATGAACACCAATAACCGGTAAATCTCTTGATAAAATACCCAATCTCAGCATATTATGATCACATATCATATGAGATTTGTGGTGGACATGTCAAAATTCCTGAAGTTTCTATGTCCCATACATGTTCAAACATCAGACATATACAGGATGAATCATTAGTAGCCGCTTCTTCGATTGCTATTTCGTGTTTTTAATAAAAGGAGAAACAATTAGTGGAAGATTCATGTTTGTTTGCGGCACATATTCTAAAAATACTTTAAGCACTGACGCACTTCCGGTTTAACCGCAAATGCATGGAACTTAATTTTTTTAAATGACACCCTATATATTTTTGGATATTCTAGTATTGCCTTCATTGCCTATTCAACGATTTTCTCTTTTTCAAAATTGAGCCAATAGTTTTTGAGTTATTAATTTTTTGTGAAAATATTTGACCAAAACAAGTGTTCAGAGAAAAATCGTTTTTTCATTGTTTTTAAGAGTAAATACAGTAACTTTGACGGTGCTTGCAGTTAGATGTAACTCACATTTGAGAATCCAGAATAATTAGGAAATATATAATTCATCGGTATCATATTCATACACAGGGTTAGATAAAAGAAATTTTCAGAATCCCTTACATTTTTTGTCAATGGACAGCAGATAAATTAGTCTTTTCAATTTTTTGTTGTTTACCGACGAAGCCACCTTTTATTAAAATGGATACGTTAATCGTCACAATTTTCGTTATTATAACACATAAAAACCCTTCCTGCAAACTTTCAAAATCGTTGGTCATTAAATATGTGGGAAGGAATAGTAGGTAGTCACATAATTGAACCTTACTTCTTTGATGAAAATGTTAATGGAGAGGAGTATCTTCATTTTCTACGGACGGATTTCAATACTTTTTGAAGACATGAACATTAAAATCAGAAAAGCGTTTACAAGAATATGTCGAAACGTTTTACGCAACGCTAGTACTTCTTTGGAAAACAGAATACCTCACGCGCATTGCACAAAGTTGTGGTTATGCTAAATATATTCTTAATGAAATTGGTTTTTCTTACTTTTGATTATTGTTACGTTGCTCAATAGTTTTGGGTTACTTAAATTTCGTTATTTTGTTGTTAATTTTTTTTCTATCAGAGTTTTAGGACATCAATTTATAATTTTGAAAAACTACAGTCATCTGTTATAAAGAGCTTCAACAATGAAAGAAGACGAGCAATTAGGCAAATTAAATTGAAAACAGCAGCATTGTTTCATGCACCTTTTAGTGGGGCGGCATCTTGAAATATGTCAGTAAACACAATCTTTATTTTATTTCGTTGTTAACCAACAGTGTAAAAAATTACATTGCCGGAATTAAAAAAACTGAATTGCGATGCCCTTCATTCTTCAAAATTATTACTTTTGGGATAGTTGGATTTAACCTGTACTTTGTTTGACAGTTGACTAAGGAAGTCGCACCTCATTCCAGCTTTCCATAGGTTGAACGAATATTTGGGTGCATAGAACAACAGCTCTTGTAGTTCCTTATTTGACCGCTAATTGCTCCTATAGTGATTATTTCAGAAATTACAAAAGATAGGTATAGGACATTGTTAACAAAAATAAAAGAGAATAAAAAAAGGAACAAAATACCACAATAAAATACTGGGTGTTCTATTTAAAAAAAAAGTTTTTGGTATGTGAAAATTTCGGAAAGTAGGCTTTGAAAAAAGAAAGTTGTTTGAAGTATTGCCTAGCGTAACTTATACCAAATGATGCAGAATTTGCTTGGCTACAAGCACCGCCAAAGTTAATGTTTTTACTTTTAAAAGCAAGAAGAAAATTATTTTTTTCTGAACACGTATCTTGGTCAGATATTTTCAAAAAAAATTAGTAACCCAAAAACTGTTAGTTCAATTTCGAAAAAGGAGAAACCGTTGAATAGGCAATTTAAAGCAGTACTAGAAAATTGAAAAATATATAGGGCGAGTCATTTAGAAAAATTATGTTCCGTGAATTTCCGGTGAAACCGGAAGTGCGTCAGAGCTTAAAGTATTTTTAGAATATGCGCCACAATAAACTATGAATCTTCCAGTAATTGTCTTTTCTTTTACTTAAAACACAAAAGAGCAATCGAAGAAGGGGCTACTAATGACTCACCCTGTATAAAAAAAAATAGGAGGGCATTTCCATGTTTGTTTGACGATTTACAAACTTTAATTAAATATTTATAGTAATAAATCTATGTCATAAACAAACAGATCTAAAATTGAAAAATCATTTGTATCGCATGCGCAGTTTTAACAACGTGACTCGAGAACGGCATAGCACTATTTTTTCTATTTCACAATGTTGGAGCAAAGTTTTCCTTGTCTACACGCAATATAGTAGTATTATGTATAAGGATATTTCCATGAAGGGTCACACCTGTTGTAAAATTATGAAAAGGGCCCATACCTCTGAAACGAGTAGGTAAATTTGATTATTTTGTAATACAATATCCATTTAAAAAACACGTCAAATTCGGTTTTTGTAACACGTGTCATCTAAAAATCAAAAGTTTATTGTTATCATGAAAGTAAACAACCTGTATAGTAAAATCAAAATCACACACATTAGGTGGGCACCTCATATATAATATGACTACAGGTCATGATAATTAAGCTTTGACAATAGGACAATATTACACGACAAGCGGAGATCAGTACTTTTTGTACATCCAAATTCTTAATCACTTCAACTAAAAAATCACTAAAAACAAAATTCTATTTTAACATACACCACATACACTGGTCAACAGTGAAATTGCTTCTTAGGTGAAAGTACCCAATCCTGAATGAATTCAACGTGCTGAACACGAATATCACATTGAAAAAAGTTGATTGGCTCACGTTCAAGAGATATTGACGTTTTGTCCATTGTATAGATGCTATTGCATAATGTAATGCAATTTAGTGAGAAATTACGAAATTTTGCGTCATATTGCATCACCCCTTCATGCAAAGAAGTTAATGCAGCATTTACTGTAAGTTTCCATTGAGAGTGTTGCGAAATTGATTGCGCAATATCAAGCAATAGCTAATTATAGTTTATTTATAAATGGCCGACGTGACAGTTAACTCGTGCAATGTCCGTTCATTCGCGCATATTTTTCGAAGCTCTAGCATACATAAGTGATTGCTATAGTGTAAAGTAACTAAACAGTAGCAATGCCTCGTAACTGTGTTAATAGTGCAAATAACTTCTGTTATATTTGCGGAGAAGTGACATTTGCTGCACAGAAAAAGAACCAGTGCAACAGTTAAGAAAGCGTATCATTTGTATTTTGGTTGCAAGATAGGCGACCAGGACAAAGACTGGGCCCCACACGTATGCTGCCGCACTTGTGCCGTAAATCTTTCACAGTGGCTTAATGGCAAAAGAAAGGCAATGCCATTTGCTGTGCCCATGATTTGGAGGGAGCCCACCAATCACGTTGACGACTGTTATTTCTGTATGGTACGACCAGCTTCTGGAGGCATCACCAAGAAGAAGAAGTGGACAGTTGAATACCCTAACATACCATCTGCTCTGCGACCTGTCTCTCATGGCGAAGGACTCCCAATTCCAGAACCTCCTACAGATTTTTCTATCAGTTCAGACGATGAGGATGGCCATGCGTCGGCGAGTTCTCCTCAACGTGGCAGTAAGGATGATGACTTTTCGTGCTTTGACGAAACATCTGCACCACATAAAATTACCCAGGATGAAATGAACGATCTTGTTCGCGATTTGGATCTGTCGAAAAGCAAAGCGGAGATACTGGCCTCAAGACTTCGACAGTGGAATCTTCTGGAACAGAATGTCCGAGTGACTTCATTTCGCACTCGCCATCAGCTCTTCGAATCTTTCTTTAAGAAAGAAGAGAGCCTTGTGTTCTGCTGCGATATTGATGGTCTACTACAAGCTCTCGGTATTGCACATGATCCCCACGAATGGCGGCTGTTTATAGACGCTTCAAACCGAGCCTAAAGGCGGTTTTGTTGAATAATGGGAACCAGCTTCCATCCATACCTATTGCACATGCGGTCTACATGAAGGAGACTTACGGCAATCTAAAGCAGCTACTGGAGACGATTAACTACAGCAAGTATGGCTGGCAGATATGTTCTGACCTGAAGGTAGTATCTCTGTTGATGGGTTTGCAGCAGGGATATACAAAGTACTGCTGTTTTCTTTGTCTGTGGGACAGCAGAGCAATCGATTTGCACTACATCAAGAAAGACTGGCCTCCGAGAGCATTTTTTAAGCCTGGAGAAACGAATGTACAGCACCCACCATTGGCACAGCCACACAAAATCATCATTCCTCCTTTACACATCAAACTCGGTCTTGTCAAAAACTTGGTAAAAGCCATGGATAAGAATGGACCAGCATTCAAGTACCTGCATGACAAATTCCCTCGACCCAGTGAAGCCAAAATTAAAGAGGGCATCTTTGTGGGGCCTCAAATTAGACAGCTCTTCCGAGACCCCAAGTTTGAGGAACTTCTTCAAGGTAAAGAAAAACAGGTTTGGGATGCATTCTATCAAGTGGCAGCAAACTTCCTGGGGAATGACAAGGCAGAAAATTACAAGTGTCTGGTTGAGGATATGTTGGCTTTGTTTCATGAATTCGGCTGCAATATGTCCTTAAAGATCCACTTTCTTGATTCCCACTTAGATTTCTTTCCTGATAACTGCGGGCAGGTCAGCGATGAGCACGGCGAACGCTTTCATCAGGACATTGCCACCATGGAGCAACGGTACCAAGGCAAATGGTCTACGTCAATGCTAGCTGACTATTGTTGGACAATCAGTAGAGATGCTCCACAAGTCCACTACAAACGGCAGGCCAAAAGAAGTCGAAAGCCGGAAGCAGACTAATGTTTTCTTACCATGTATTATAATATTGACATAAGTACACTTTTTCTGAAATATGCGTAAATGTTTTCTTACCATGTATTATAATATTGACATAAGTACACTTTTTCTGAAATATGCGTAAATGTTTTCTTACCATGTATTATAATATTGACATAAGTACACTTTTTCTGAAATATGCGTAAATGTTTTCTTACCATGTATTATAATATTGACATAAGTACACTTTTTCTGAAATATGCGTACATATTACAGAAAACCCGTAGCCAATTCAGCTTTTTCTTAGTCATTTTCGTGTTCAGCACATTGAATTCATTAAGAAATGACAATTTTCAGCTTGGAAGCATGAACTTTTCGAAAATTTGTTGCCCAGTGATATCCTTTAGCTAATTCATCGTTCTTGTCTTCGAAATCACATTTTTGTCAAACTATAAAACAGGGTTAATTTATAATAAATTCCCCCCATCACAAACTACATATTCGCACGAGTAGGGTCGAATGGCTCTTTAATAAAGCCACATCCACCCCACATCTCCATCTTTCTTCTCTACTTAACTCGTCAATTACTTGATATACCGGACCCGCAATATATACTTTTTGCGGTGTATCCGGGCCACCCCCTTCGTCCTGACACGACGCCCAACCAAGAATCTATTAAACCGTCCCTTCTCATCGTAATAAATTTTCGAGTCCATGCTCTATACTATACATATAACGGCGACCAAGAAAGCACTGCGGGAGGCGTCTGCACAACATATACACACTCACAAACTATCCAAAACCCATATTCCTTCTTGTTCTTGTTGTTAATGCGGTAAAGTTCAGGAAATAGCGCTAAGATTTTATGGAACATGGCGGTTGAGTTCGGTATTGTTTGATGAAATAAGTTCTATACTCACATTCCATATAAACATATACTAATAAAGTAGTATGTGTGTCTGTACCATTAACAATTTAATTAATTTTCCAGTAATATAAATATCACCAATCGCAAAGCTCATTTATTTATTAGGTACATAAATTCAGAAAAGTGAGAAGTTTTGAAGTAAACAAACAATAATTCTGTAGTGTTTATTTAAGAGGGGTTGGCGCATTCTTGTTATTGTCATACTGACGATGACCAACTAGTCTGAAGCACGTATCTGCGATTGCACTACAGCGGAATTGCCCGACATTATTTCCGTTATGTGTATATTAATCGCACTATTTAGTAATTCTTGATTAACAAGATAATTACTGTCCTCAATGACAAAATTAGGGTTATCGGATATTCAAATGAAACACTGTTATAGCTTTGTGACGTTTCGTTTTATTGCTTTTAAACCTTCTTCAAACCTGTGATTTAGAGAAAACGTGTTTTACAAAGGTATTACAATTTAATATAAAATATAAACGGCATGGATTAAATGATGAAAGAAACAGGGCGTCACATGTTAAAAAACAAAAAATACAGATTGCTTTCTTTAATTAAGAATTATATAAATACTTACATTCCAGGTGCGTGAAGTTGGCACCACAACTTGCGGCGCAAATGTTCTTTTTAGTGCCAAAAGTTTGCGCCTAATATGCGCCGTCGATATCTGAAGAAAAAACACCGGCGCATTCATTTTTTACAAAGTTATAAACAACACAGTTTTTTGGTGCCAACTTCACGCCAGCACCACAACTTGCGGCGCAAATGTTCTTTTTAGTGCCAAAATGTTGCCCTCAATATGCGCCGTCGATATCTGAAGAAAAAACACCGTCGCGTTAATTTGTTACAAAGTTATAAACAAAAACATTTTTTGGTGCCAACTTCACGCGTGAAGTTAGCACCACAACTTGCGGCGCAAATGTTCTTTTTAGTGCCAAAAGTTTGCGCTTAATATGCGCCGTCGATATCTGAAGAAAAAACACCGACGCATTAATTTGTTTCAAAGTTATAAACAAAAATAGTTATTTAGTATCAACTTCGAAACATCGAAACACTTAATGGTTAGAAAGTTATAAACAAATACAGTTATATAGGTGCGTGAAGTTAGCACTACAACTTGCGGCGCAAATGTTCTTTTTAGTGCCAAAATGTTGCGCCTAATATGCGCCGTCGATATCTGAAGAAAAAACACCGGCGCATTAATTTGTTAGTATCAACTTCTTACCAGACCAAAATTTCCGGCGCAAACTTTCAATGTAGTGCAAATCGTTGGAGCACAACATGCGTCGTCGATATCTGAAGAAAAAACATATTGAGCGCAACATTTTGGCACTAAAAAGAACATTTGCGCCGCAAATTGTTGTGCTGGCGTGAAGTTGGCACCAAAAAACTGTGTTTGTTTATAATTTTGTAACAAATTAATGCGCCGGTGTTTTTTCTTCAGATATTGACGGCGCATATTAGGCGCAAGCTTTTGGCACTTAAACGAACATTTGCGCCGCAAGTTGTGGTGCCAACTTCACGCACCTTTACATTCCCTATTTTTACTAGGTAAGTATTGTGATGAAAATTTTCGACCTCGAGATTTTTGCAGATGTCCATGTTTTGAAGTCCCCTGATACCGAAAAAGCGGTTTTTAAAAAATGTCTCTGTGTGTGACCACCATAGCGGTCAAACCGCTATAGCTATCAATTCCAAATTTTGCATTTACTAGTATAATCTTCCTCTTGAGAACTGATTAGATTTTCAGTAAAATCGGCAGACCGGAAGTAGTAGTTTACTTCAAATTTATAAAGAATTCATATGTACTTCAAATTAAAATTGTGAACCATTTTATTAAAAAGTTTTTCGAAATTCCTGCCGGAAGTAGGTCTTTTACTCTTATCGAAAATTAGTTTTTTGCAAATATTTTGCAAGTTATGCTTTTTAGACAGGTACGTTACGAGTATAAAAGTATTTAGAACTTAATTTTCAATACCTTTTGTATTAAAAAAATTCAAAATTATATTATATTATATAAATATATCAATTATATAAATTATAGTAATAGATCAATTTTCATGAAATCTCAAGTATTTTTACTTTAATTTTGTATAGTATGTGTCCGGTATATTTAGTTTCTCGCAACATATTTCTTGAAGTTTGTGTTAGGTTGTTTTTTCTTGAATTATTAGGCGCTTTAAGTGGGATAAAAATATAAGTATACCTTTCTGAATATTTTTGAGTCTGTTTTTGCATTTAAATTTTGGACTGTGGCTCTAATTGTATTCTACTAATATAATTAGCTTCTTTAAATATAATTTCAGTATTAGCAAAATCTGCTGTATGACGTGTTGTTGCTATGTGGTTAGCTAAAGCACATGACTGTGGTTTGATTCGGTTTTCACTCCAATGTTGAGTTATTCTGTTCTTTAGCCTTTGTTTCGTCTATCCAAAATAATAAATGTTGCATTCGCATGGGATAGCATAAACTATGTTGTTCATTTCTGTTGGTAGTCTATCTTTTAATGTAGTATATAGTTTTGTATTTGAGCACGCTGTTGTGTAGGCAATGGAACAGATCTTTTGAAATAAAGTTTTAATTTTGTTTGTTAGTTCTGAAATGTATTGAATTTTTTTGTATTTAATTATGTTTTCATTGTTTCCTATTATTGTTATATTGTTCTGTGTTGGTGTATATCTGAGGTTTATGTCTTGTATGGCGCTTAAAAATAAAATTTAGTTTACTATACAATATAAGCTGTAAGCATTGGTTTCTGTTCTTATAGCATAAACTATATTGTTGTTGATTTCTGTTGGTAGTCTGTCTTTAAATGTTGTATATAGTTTTGTATTTGAGGCACGCTGTTGTCTAGGCAATGGAACAGATCTTTTGAAATAAAGTTTTAATTTTGCAAGTAAAAATTGAAATAAATTCAAATTGAGTTCAAAACAGTTTTATTCAGTTCACAACAATTGTTTCACCCTACTAGGGCTTCATCAGGTGATGAATATTATAATATAATATAATTATAATATTCATCAGCTGATGAAGTCCTAGTAGGGTGAAACAATTGTTGTGAATTGAATAAAACTGTTTTGAACTCAATTTGAATTTATTTCAATTTTTACTTGTAAATTATGGAGTTTCAACACGTATCTCCGTCTTCAATCAATTATTTTAATTTTGTTTGTTAATTCAGGAATGTATTGAATTTTTTTGTATCTAATTATGTTCTCATTGGTTACTGTTCTTATAGCATAAACTATATTGTTTTTCATTTCTGTTGGTAGTCTATCATTAAATGTGGTATATAGTTTTGTATTTGAGCAGGCTGTTGTGTAGGCAATGGAACAGATCTCTTGAAATAAAGTTTTAATTTTTTTTGTTAGTTCAGGAATGTATAAAATTATGTTTTAATTGTTTCCTGTAATACATAGTCTTGGTATACCATACATATACACGAATAAATAAAATATTTATGACAGTCAAACTTAAAAATCTTCCTGATACCGTAGGTTTCTGATACCAGTCTACACACAAAATATTCTCATCCCTTCTGATTACTTTAGTGTCAAGGAAGGGGATACTTCTTTGTCTTTCCACCTCCACAGTGAACGAGAGGTTTTTATGGAAAGCATTGAGCGCCTCTGTAATTGTATGTATAGAGTCCAGATGATGTCATCGACGTATTTATAGATAAAGGGAAGCATAATAGTTATTTACGAACCAAGTGCAGAAAGACTGTTTTCCCGCATGAGCGCACATTGTAAGCACGAGCGACCGCAGGAAGCGAGTGCTTTTAATTGCGCGAATGCGTGGAAGATGTCTTCACGCAAGTGGTTTGTACAATATTTTTTGTACGAACATTAAATTAAAGAAATATTATTGATTAATGTCATTAGTATTATACCTAACCTAAGATAGATTACCTAATCAATTTAAACATTTCATGTACGTAACTACTCACCTTTCCCTAAAATTAAGTTATTAAACATGAGGTATATATTCTTATATTTATAAATTTATAGTACATTTATTGCGTTTTTTGGTTTAAATACAAACAATTCCGAACTGCCAATACGAATGTCGATGTGGTTCAAATAGATGGCGCTTGAATCTTGCTTAAGATGTCGCTTAAAATGTCATCAAATAGATGGCGCCACAATTTTTTTGGCAGAACTTTTAATTATTACTCCTATTTCCCCAACTTTTAGTGAAGAATAGTGGGGGGAAGTAGTATTTTATAGACTAAATTTTATTACTACCAAGTTAGATTTTTTTTTAAATGTCCCAAAGTGCCAGTGTTTTTTTCAATTTTTACAGTCGCCTCAACCGGGAAAACGTATTTTCCAATCGAGCTACACATGCGCCAAATGTCACTTTACAGGCGGTGAGTACAAAAAAGGTAATTTTGGAATCACACTATCCAACAAGAAATATTGAATGAGCTTCCATTTTATTTTTACCATTCGTTCTCGAAAAGAAGACATTTTTTGCAATTTCAATGGATCATACACACACCACATTATATTTCGGTTCAGAAACCAGTATAATATACAGTTTCGTTTGAGTTTTTGTTGGAATATCGCGACAAGCTTCTTATATATACTCAAGCATGACATTAATCTTGTTTGTTTTGTCATATACTATGCTCGCATAGCAGTTAGTTATCCTTACTTGATTGTCATGTTCGCGCACGTATTCACTCGCTCTACAATGAACAGCTTAATAACACCGCAAGGTACCGAATCTGGGTTTGAGGTACCGAAGTGTCCCTTTGTTGTTTGTTTATTCGATAGACTTCAGGCGTAAAATGTCAATTTAAAGTTTGGCTTTCGGCATGCATGGCAACCTACACACACACATACTACACTCGAAAGCTACCAGATATATCTGTACAACGAGCGTGGAGCAGTGTAGTAGTAGTATGAACGGCGAACCTCAAACATAAATTCTACGCTAACAAAGGCAAGATTTAAACGGTTAATAAATAGATTTTCTCACTTCCAGCTGTCTCTTTCTTATACGTGTTTATATGCCTAACATTGTTTGCATATAGTACGACTACGTATAACGCAAGAGTATATTTATTGTGTTAACATTCAGATGTACAGCCAGCGATGTTGATAATGGCTGGCTCGAAGATGCAATGGTTGGTTGTAAATTTAGCGTATAACCATAATGAAATGACGCTGGGGAGATTATGTTTATTTCTTGTCTACAAGGCATTCACATGCACTAGTGGAGAAGTATAATAGTATCTAGTGTTGCTAAACATGATATGAATATTCGAATTTATGCAGTATTGTGTCATTGCGGCATGCGTTATATCCGTATTTCTCCGTTAAAAACGTACTTACATGCGAGCATACCAAAGAGAAAGGCGTGTTAATTGTTATATTTATTGCTCAAATACATTACAGAAATTATGTTTAAGAAACAGTAGTACATCTATTCACAACCTTCAATATAATTAACGATTAATTATGATTGATTGTAGTCACATCAGCTATTTTTTCATTAAAAATTATAATCTTCCTGCTTAGCAATGATAATTTTAATTATCGAAACCTTTTTATTAAAATTTGGCAAAATGTGTGACTCCGTTACACTCCTAGATTGCCGGTTGCGCAGTATGCAAGTAAGCCACGGCAACGTTATATGTAAAAGTTCTTTAAACGTTGAATTATATTAATAATATACAACGAGTTCCAAAATTCACGAAATAGTTCGACACTGCGGTTTAAAGTTGCGATAAAGAAGCACGAACAAAATATTTAAAAAATTTCACATTGTTAATTCTAGACGATATTGTCCGTTTTGTAAAGAAAAATTTGGCAACATGTTTGATTTATCCTAATAATGGATAAGGTACTAGAGTTGTCCATATCCATGGGAATAAGAGAGAATAATTAATTAAAAATTTTAAGTGTAACGACAAATACGATAAATATCAAAAGTGATGAAATTATAACAAGAAGAATGAGTGTGCTTAAAACCACACGGCAGAAGTGAAAACTTCATCAAGGCGAGGTTAATAATACGAAGTACACGCGTATAATATTCACACATGTACACACGCGTATAATATTCACTAACGTATTAAATAAAACGTAAACCTCAACCATCCCCGTATCTAAAATTTCACAATCATACGTCAATTTTCAAAAAATTATTCCGCCATTTTGTTTTTTGTGACATTTTGACTTTGGATTCGTGATCGGCGATCCCCCGTATCTAAAAATTTCACATTCATACGTCAATTTTCAAAAAACTCGTCCGCCATTTCGTTTTTTTTGACATTTTGACTTTGGAATTGTGATCGGCGACCCCCAAAACCCTCGTATCTAAAATTTCACATCCATACGTCAATTTTCAAAAAACTCGTCCGCCATTTTTTTTTTGACATTTTGACTTTGGAATCGTGATCGGCGACCTAAGACACCCCCGTATCTAAAATTTCACATTCATACGTCAATTTTCAAAAAAATCTTCCGCCATTTTGTTTTTTTTGACATTTTGACTTTGGAATCGTGATTGGCGACCCTCAAAACCCCCGTATCTAAAATTTCATATCCATACGTCAATTTTCAAAAAACTCATCTGCCATTTTGTTTTTTTTTGACATTTTGACTATGGATTGGTGATCGGCGACCTAAGGCACCCCCGTATCTAAAATTTCACTTTCATACGTCAATTTTCAATAATACGAAATACAGGCGTATAATATTCAGTAACGTATTAAATAAAACATATTCGCACATTTATTACATTTACGCGAGCGGCCATTTCATTTTGTCGGTTCGGACGTATGTGTATGTATAAATAGACGATATAAATACTCGCTTACGGTCCCGCGCTTGGTCTGATGGTAACGTGCCGTCTTCATACCCGTGCGGCTCGGGATCGAATCTGTTCTGGAACATGAATTTATTTATTCAGTTAAATTTCAATTTAATTGAAATTAAATACCTCTACATATATGATATATTTATTTATCTTGTTCCCTTAGCCGACTTTACCCGAACGAGCGTTACACATATCCGAGCGTTACATATCCGAGTGTTGCAGTCAGTCTTGTTCAGTGCCTACAATCAGCACAACGCGCCTAAAGAAGTTTACAGTTCAATAATAAATTTATAATTAATAATCAAAATTATGCCCGCGCTGATCTCTGCAAATTTCTTGTAATTGTATTCCCCTGCACTCTTTGTAGCATTTCTCCATCTACTGAACGAGCTGCTTCAAATATCCGGTTAGTTAAATCTGCATCATTTAAAACTGGTATTCTGTACAGCAATTGTTTAACGTCTTCCTATCCACCTTTCGGCAAATTGCTCTTATAACTAATTTCTCACCGGTGCCGCATGATGAGTATGAGCACCATCCATTTGTAGCCACATATTATTGATTATAGCAAATGGAAGTTCATCTAACAAATTTTGAAAACCATTTACCAAAAATTCTAAAAAGTTATCCCCAGCCGGCCTGTTAAAAATAATGACTGGCCCGATTGACCGATTCACGATAATATCTGCCCAGACATTTACGCTAAACCTATGCTGGCGGTTAGCTGATCTAAATACCTGAGGATTTTCCAAAGCATAAAAATGTGAATTTCGATGACTGTAAAATCCATCTCGTGAAAAATTAACTTCGTCCATCCACAAGATATTTCTCCAAAATTGAGGATTTCTTCGTATTTGTTCTAAAAACCAGTTACAAAAATTCTCACGACACGTGGAAAATGTTCAAGGTAATAGAGCTGGAACTTTTCTGTAATGATAATAGTACAACTTCTCATCCTTAATAATGCGTCCAATTTAATTGTGTGATATATCCAGTATAGTGCCGAGTTCACATGTTAATATTGTTGGATTGTCTGCTAATAAATTTAAAACGGCATCATCTACTTCAGTGGTACTTGTAGTTTTTGGACGACCTGTATCCCGATAAAAGGCACCGATTCGTGAATACGCTTCCTGTTACTCTTATTCTTCGGTATAAACGTCCAAAGACATTACTACTAGGATGTCTTCTCAGAGAATACCTTTCACGATACACTCTAGCAGGTTATTCATCTTCACTTTGTTCGCGGACATGTTACACTCATCTGGACAATCTGAAGGCGTCGTGCGCTGTTACTAATAAAGAAACAAAGCATCATCCGCATATAGGGAAGCCCTGTCGCGGCTTACGTTCATAGGAAGATCATTCATATAGATGTCAAACAGGGTTGGTCCCAGAATGGATCCCTGCGGCACTCCATGAACATTAGATGTTATATCAGACCTCCTCCATACTAAAAACGTAGCTATTATCTATCATTTAGGTACTATTTTAGAAGTTTCTAGGCGTTACCCTAACCTGTAGCATTTAATTTTTCTACACCAAAGTCTACACAGTGAAATACTTTTGACAGATCATTGTAATTTGTAAATTATTAAAACAGTTATTCTCTATGTTAGATAATCGATCATCTATACATTTTACTGTAACTGAAACTTGTTGAATCGTTCATCTACCACATGTTTCTGATCTTTAATGACGCCCACCAAATTTTCTATCGGAGACTTGCAATACTGGTATATCATGGTGATCAGTATCTTGCATATTCATATTAGCGCTTCTTTATCTCGTTAATAACTGAAAGAATTTCGAAAATTAAAAGATTCCCCACGTTGAGCGCCAAAATTATAGTTTTATTATTTGAAAACGAATTATTGTTCAGTTGCTTTGGATTTAGACTGCTTTTAGAAAATTTCAGAATTTCTACTATCTACAACCAAACCTCAGTATATTTTATATCACTGCAAGCTAAAAATTATGGCAATTATGGCAGTGAAATAAAAATAAATGTTACTATTTAAAATAAACGAATATCGGGCATTTTGTTAAAATATTTTTTTTTTATTTTTTATAGTAATTCCAATGTTAAATAAATGTTTCCTTCGCTAATGCGTCTAAATGTGAAAAATACGTTACGTAATTTTTCCAATGCCAATTTTGGTGGTTTTTATGGTTCAGAAATTGTTAAAAAGCAGTTTCATTTTAATCCCCCCGCCATCTTAGACAGAAATGCCAAAATTTAACCTGTAGTGGATAGCAAAGTCTCAAAGTTTAATTTTAGGTATTAAATAAATGACCGGGCTAATACATGATCTCGTTGACACACGGTATATATTAAAACTATTGCACCAACTGTAATTTTGTAATTAATAATATAAAAAAGCAGATTATAATGTTGTTTTTGTAGGAGATTTTATTGTAATATACTTTACCGAAGATTTATTACCTTATACATACCGTACGAAGTTATCAAAGAAATAAATATTACCTAAAAGTATTGTTATGTTCATCATTACATCTAATAAAAAATTCATCAAGCAGATAAATTTCGCTCGGCCCACACAAAAAAAAAAGAAAGAAAATCCGCACCGTTTCCACCTCATTTTTTCACACGTCCAATAATTAACACTACTAACGCGAACTGCTGAAATAAAGTAGCCATATTTCTCAGTGCTCGTAACATTAAATATTGCCCTATTATTCGACACGGTCCGACAGGGAGTTCCATTAAAACACAATACTGGACACAATAGCGGGCGTTCTGTTCGCCGCACCAACGAAAATTACTAGACGAGAGAGATAGAGAGAAAGAGGAACCAAAGAGAACGTCGAAAACGATGAGTCAATAGATTTTCATTTTCGGTTTAAATATTGCAGTTTCCATGGATCGATTCGGGAATTATTCCTCCCCATAGATTTTGATCATTATCAGTGACTGATAATATTTTTCCACTAACAAGGCTGTCTAGATGGCGCTGCACTTTATGTGTATTTGTAATGAAATAGTTCGTAATTCTACGCCCATATTGGGCGCCATATACAGTATAGTTGCCTGCGTAAAGTATGATTTTTTTGAAGTTATTTCTAATTTTATTAAACGTAACTTGCATTTCGTCAAATGAAATATTCATTGTATAATATTTAACATACATACACATTCGATGATGATGATTTATGGGAAAGTTACTCGATTACTAACATCATATTTTAGAAAGGTAGTATCCTAATTCTGGCATCTTTTTCAACGTGCTACATAAAAAGTAGTAAGAGCCTGTGTAGCATTGTATACAGGTGCCAAAGTTGAAGGCAATCCTAATTACAACAGAAAACCTAACATACCCTTTAACCCATCCATCTGAGGTTACACCTTTCAATCGAGCTGCCACCGACTCAGTTGGTGATGGCCGGGGTCGAAAGAGGTAAAGCAAAATAAGGGGACAGTCACAAGTTTTGAGCTTGTAGATGAAGACCGAACACAGTGATACAGCTGATTGTATAAAAGATATACCAGGTGTCCCAGCGTGCGGTAAAGTTCATTACTGGTATCTACGAGGGCGTATTTTTATGTTATCTACCTAGCCATGAAACAAAAGGGTGACGGTGTCAAACAAATTATTGAAAAATTGCTGTCACTTTTAGAAGTACATGTGCTAAGTTGTGTTTAGTTTATGCTGTGTATAGAGATTTGAGACGGTCCATTTCTCGATAAAATGAGTGAAACTAAAGTTGAACATCGCAGCGTAATAAAGTTCATGACAAAGGAAGGCAATGGTCCAAAAGCAATTCATGAAAGAATGGTTGCTGTATATGGGGAAGATACACCATCTTATTTCCAAGTAAAATATTGGTCTAAACTCTTTCGATTGGGCCGAGAGTCAATCAATGATGACCCAAAGTCCGGACGACCCGTTGAAGCTCGAACTGAAAACATTGTGCTAAAAGTCGAAAATTTGGTACTGAAAGATCGGCGTGTAAAGATCTGTATATCTGAAACAAGTGTTCTCAAAATTTTGCATGACGATTTGGGTATGAAGAAGGTGTTTGCACGGTGGATACCCAGATTGCTTACACCTGAACAAAAACTGCGCTGAAAAGAAGTTTCTCAAGAAAATTTGGTCAAGTTGGAGAGGGACAAAACATTTTTATCTCGAATTATTACCGGGGATGAGACTTGGGTATATTACTGGGATCCTCCTACTAAACAAGAATCCATGCAGTGGGTTCATAAGGGCTCTCTACCACCAAAAAAGGCCAAGACACCATTTTCTGGGGAAAATAACTGATGGCAACTGTTTTCTGGGATGCCGAAGGAGTTTTGCTTATTGAATATATGTCGAGAGGGGCTACCATAAATGGAGAGGCCTACGGAAACACAATTAAAAGTTTGAAAACTGCTCTGGAGGAAAAACGCCCGCATTCTTATCCACAAAAAAACTTGTTGCTGCACGACAATTGTCGGGTTCATAAGGCAAATAAAGTTCAGCAGATAATCAATGACTGTGGGTTTATAGAGTTAAGGCATCCAACTTATAGCCTCGACCTAGCTCTGTCAAACTTCTTCATATTAAAAAATTTAAAAAAGCATCTCAGAAGAAAGCGTTTTGCTTCTGATGAAGAACTCAAAGAAGCTGTTAAAGAATATTTTGCGGGGTTACTGAAGCAATTTTTTTCTGAGGGTATGGGGCAACTGGAAAAAAGATGGAATAAGTGTATTAGTGTTGAAGGGAGATATGTAGAAAAATAAAAAAAACTTGTTCTCTTATGTGCTTTTTTTCATGGCTAGGTAGATAACATAAAAATACGCCCTCGTACATACCTTTGAAATATAATTCTATTACATTGTCTTTTATTATTTTCATAACAAAACAAAGAACTTGCCAGCGTCTTATTTGGATTAGGGATTTATAATTTAAAAAAAAATCATTAAATTAATCAAGTTACAGTAAGTACCCACTTTACTTCCCGTACGAGTGCTTAAAGTTGAATTTCCCACATCCATTTGAATGCCTAAAATTGTATATTATTTTATATGAGTACAAAATCTTTTGTTGCGCTATGGGATTTCCAATTTTTATTGCACAGTTAGTATTAGAAGATTTAGAAAAGGTTATTCTTTCCAAAATTGTTTTCATAGCATTTTTTACAAAGGTTATGCAGATGAATGTATTTTATGTTTACCATAAACAAACTTGAATATATTTTAGACCAATTTAATAGTCCAAATCAGTCATCTAAAAAAAACAAATTCGTATATTTTTTGCGTGCTATGCAAAAAGTATTTATCCAAAATATCAGAAATGTCAAGTCATACCGATGAATGAGCAAACACATTCCTTGGCAATAGAGCAATAGATTTTTTTTTCATATACTTTTCTGATTCTAAAATGTCATTTCTGCTTTATTGATTTATAATATTCCTTTACTGATGTCACGGTCAGTAGTGCTTTAATATGTTTTATATTTCATTAATATACTCTCGCCAAATTTATATTCCTTGAATGTGCGAAATTAAATAATATATACGTTGATAACGCACAAATTCACCATTTATTAATATAAAAAGAAAAAGGCATATGGTACGGGTAGATTCCCTATTAAATAAATAACGAGAAACAACTTTTTGCCGACCGCAGGCATCGCATAGACGACGGCATTACCAACCCTATACTATTGGGAGAAATTATTAATTCAAATCCCCCGAACGTTAGCAAATCTAGATTTACACATGTAACGGACCCGTTGCGTTGCCGATTTAAGATACCTCTCCCCCCTTTTGCATCGTATGCGTCAAATACGAAATAGTTTCGAACCCATACAGAAAGTTCTGGTGGTATGGGGTCGAGGAGATTATGTGGGGGAAGGAAGGAAGATATCGGATACACCAGTACTGCTAATATTTGATATTTACGATCCCACACTGTTGCTTGGATCCACTTTCGCAATGTTTAGAGCTGCTGACGCCGCATACCGCTCGCCTCCCTCCACCTACCTTTCCAAAAACAACAAATCAGTAAAACACCGTTCGAAAACCGCACAGTTGATACTGCATGGTGTGCTGTTGCTGTTGGTATTATTAGCACAAAGCCCTTCCTTCACTTGAGCCCCCTTAAAGTCAAGTATTAATTAAACTATATTACGTACATATATATATAATTCTGAATCTAAACGAGATATTTGGTAAGCACGAAAAGGTCTTTGGGACTAATGATGTAAATTAATTTGGTAATGTGAGAGCCATTGACCCCAAAGTGGATTACTCTCTTATATCATCGCCCTTTAACTGCTATCGATTTATATATTGAATCTCCATTATCGATAACTGTATTTTCTGAATTACAACAACAAGATGTTACTATAACACTTTAATTATGAACTAAGTATGTATATTGTGCTACGGTTTAAGATATAAAACATGTTTAAAATAAATTACAACGTTTTCATTAAGCACATCTACTTTCCCATTTTTATAGTAATATAATAATATAATAGTTTGAGGAAAGTGATTCAACCAGTGAAACAAGTGATAGTAGATCAACAAAATGGACAGCTAAAAATATCGCAGATGTTGAGGAACAAAATACGAGAAAAAAATTACTGGTTATATTACCTAATAAATGTACTCTAATTTTAGAAAGTTCCTATTTTATTAAAATTTTCCTGTATGACGATCATGTCATCTCTAATTCTTTCAACGTTGCCAATGCATTTGCCGACTACTTTCAATCATCATTTGTGAAGCACTCGAACTCCTCGTCTCGGATGGATCGTGATGATGGCTATGACAGTTTTAATGTCATCTTCTTTACAGAGAACGATGTTTACGAGTCCCTGAAGAGTCTCAAAGGCAACGTAACTGCTGGCCCTGACGGCGTCCCTTGTTTTATTCTCAGGGATTGTGCTTCTGTTTTGTCATCTTCTCTTACTATCCGCCTTAACTCGTCGTTGAAAATATGTCAATTTCGGGAAATGTTCAAAAAAATGGTCGGGAATGCATGGGAAACTATCGCCCAATCTCGATCATTTGTAATTTTGCAAAAGCTTTTGAAAAATATATCTACAAGCCGCTTTATAATTTCGTGAAAAATCGCCTATCCACTGCTGCGCAGCATGGCTTCATACAGAGACGTTCAACTGTCACCAATCTTCTTTTTATTACCTTATAATTTTTCTCAAACTGACGTGTTGTACACCGACTTCTCTAAAGCTTTTCACCGGTTGAATCATGACATCTTGTCGGGTAAGCTATCAGCAATTGGGATCTTAGAAAACCTTCTTTTATTTTTCAAATCTAGCGTACACAATTTGTTTTATTTGATAGTTTTCGATCTAACAACATCACTGCAACATCAGGAGTACCACAGGGATCTATATTGGGTCCATTATTTTTTAACATTTACCTATATTAATGATATCACTGAGTCTTTAGATGTAGGCTATCTGTTGTATGCTGATAATCTCAAAATATTTGCTTACGTTAATAATCTTGATGACTGTTGAAAATTACAAGCAATCCTTGATAAGGTATGTGAATGGTGTGTACTTAATGATCTGCCCCTGAACATAGATAAATGTTCCGTTTCCTTCATGTCATTCACGACAAAGACTGAGTCCGTTAGCTATAATTATAATGTTAACGGTTCTGTTCTCCATAGGCCTCACACTCTCTGTGATCCTGGTGTCTTCTTCGATTGCAAGCTATTATTCAATAATCACGTAGCGACCATCACGTCTCAAGCTCTAAAAAGTCTTGGTTTCGTTATTCGGCATACCAAAGAGTTCAATAATTGCTCAGCTATAACCAAGTTATACAGTGACCGGCAGAAAGTGCGCAGCATATGGGAAAATGGTTTACCTTTGAATATAGCAAAATTATTTTATTGCATCATGTCTCGGCATGACTTGAGACCAAAATAGCACTCGCGATTTCTGCCGAAACTCTCATCGTATACGAGGGAGAGTCAAATATACAAAATTACGCTAAGAGTAAAGTACCCCCATTTTTAACATTAGACTTTTCTTTATTAAGCAATAGTTCTTTGGTTTTAAAAATTAAAGTAAAATATCGAGTTTCATTCACTTTTGATAAAAAAATTCAGTTTACTGTTTATTCTGAATTAACCTGTATAAGAAATTGAGCGCGCTCATACAATACGCAAATCTTACTCTCTGTAGACATCGTAACAGAAAACCATAAATAATACGTCGCAAAAGTCAGCTACA
Organism: Amphimallon solstitiale; assembly: GCA_963170755.1. Taxonomy (NCBI): domain Eukaryota; kingdom Metazoa; phylum Arthropoda; class Insecta; order Coleoptera; family Scarabaeidae; genus Amphimallon; species Amphimallon solstitiale. Next base: position 7,275,167 of record OY720681.1, on the reverse strand, counting down.
AAAATAATATAGCTCTTGAAAATAAAAATTCAAGAATGTGAAATAATTTTGCTGCACACCATATTTTACGTTTTCAGAAGTCAAAAAATTTTATTTAACTGAAATTGTGTGATTCATTTTAACTTAATCATCTTTAAAATTGTAATATTTTTTCATAAAATTAGCAACACTTCTTTTTATTCAGGTTTTAATAATAATAATAGTAAAGATACATAATAGTAGGAAATAAAACTCAAAATACATTAACAAAATCGTAAACAAAAATATTTATTTACAAGTACATTATTTTTCTACGTGAGCTCCCCCATTCTCAATACATTTCATTGTCCTGTTGTTAAATTCTTGTGCTACGTTTCTTAAAAAAACCGGATTAATTTGAACGACACACTGCCTAATCGTATTTTCTAAATGGTCGATGTTTGTATACTTGGTTCTTTAAGTAACCCCAGAGAAAGAAATCCATTGGGGTAATGTCAGGCGATCTTGCAGGCCAATGATTTTCTGAAAACCGTCCGATCCATTTTTGAGGAAATTGTTGATTAAGCCATTCTCTTACTTGCAATGTAGAATGGATCGAAGCACCATCTTGTTGAAAATACATATTCGCTCGTAGATTTAAAGGCATATCATCTAGGAACTCGCTAAATTCATTCTGCAAGAATTGTAAATATCTACCTGCATTTAAATTTTGCCGGAAAAAATATGGTCCAACTATTTGAGTATTCAATATACCACACCAAACGTTTGTTTTAAATGAATATTGGCTTTTACATTCAATTGTAAAATTAGGATTTTGATTAGCCCACCACCTACAATTTTGAGAACTTACTACGCCGTTGTTTGTGAAGGTTGCTTCGTCAGTAAATAATATTTGACTTCCAAAATGGGGATTATCTTCCTTCTTGCCTTGGAACCATAAACAAAAGTCAATTCTAGCATCTAGATCTCTTTGTTGAAGAGTATGGGTGAATTTTGGTTTATATGGTAAGTACTTGTTTTTTTTAAGAATTCTTCTAATCGATTTTTCGGAAATACCTAATACTTCTTGTCTTTCATACAATGGCATAGTAGGAACTTACTGACAATAACACATTTAAACTATTTTCTTCATTAGTTACACTTTTCTCATGGGGTTGCTTGTATTTACTTTCCACCGAACCATTTGTTTAAATTTGTTCACAATTCGGCATACAGTAGAATCGTGAATATTTTTATTGTCTATTGTTAAAAATATTTGCTGTTTCGCGATAGCTATAGTAATTTTCACCACGAATTAGAACTATTTCTACCTTTTCTTGTACCGATAACCTTTCCGCTTTTATTTTTATAGCAAAACTAAATGTCTAAATGACATTTATTGAATTAAGTTCATGTTTTTTAAAATCAAACACATGCAGTACGAAAAAACATCTGTCGAGGATTATGCTGAGACTAACTTTTTTATTTTTGTCGCTCTTTCTCGTCAAGCGTTTATTATTAAAACCTTAATAAAAAGAAGTGTTGCTAATTTTATGAAAAAATATTACAATTTTAAAGATGATTAAGTTAAAATGAATCACACAATTTGAGTTAAATAAAATTTGTTGACTTCTGAAAACGTAAAATATGGTGTGCAGCAAAATTATTTCACATTCTTGAATTTTTATTTTCAAGAGCTATATTATTTTTGTAGCTGACTTTTGCGACGTATTATTTATAGTTTTCTGTTACGATGTCTACAGAGAGTAAGATTTGCGTATTGTATGAGCGCGCTCAATTTCTTATACAGGGTAATTCAGAATAAACAGTAAACTGAATTTTTTTATCAAAAGTGAATGAAACTCGATATTTTACTTTAATTTTTAAAACCAAAGAACTATTGCTTAATAAAGAAAAGTCTAATGTTAAAAATGGGGGTACTTTACTCTTAGCGTAATTTTGTATTTTTGACTCTCCCTCGTATACGATGAGAGTTTCGGCAGAGATCGCGAGTGCTATTTTGGTCTCAAGTCATGCCGAGACATGATGCAATAAAATAATTTTGCTATATTCAAAGGTAAACCACTTTCCCATATGCTGCGCACTTTCTGCCGGTCACTGTATATGCATTTGTTCGGTTGCGATTGGAATATGCTTCTATAGTCTGGAATCCATTTTATGCCATACACTCTAATGCCCTGGAAAACATTCAGCGTCGTTTTCTGAAATATTTATATATTTAAGGTTGATGGCCAGTATTCTGTCATTGGTATACCACAGAGTGATATGTTACCGCGTTTTTCATTGGACACTTTGAAGTATAGACGCATTGTAATATTCTTACTTTTCTTATCATATATATTGGATGTTACAATTTAGTTTTCGTTCCTAACGCATATCTTTTTGTACATATTATTTTGAACCTCTCTGTATACTTATATCTCGTTCGCGTAACATTTAGTATTGCTAATTACCCTTTGGTACTGTTTATTTGTAGAATTTCTATTTTTCAGCTTAGTGAAATTGATTCTTGTCTTGGGTGATTTCTTCATTTAGAGAATATTAATTGTGCCTTCTACATTTAATTTCATTTGTTAGAATGCCTGTATTGAATTCTTTAGTTATCGGTGTAGCAATATTGATTCAGTTAATTGATTTTGTTTGTTACCGGCCCGTAATGGACAAATGTGCAAGTGTAGATTTGTCGACCGTGCATGTTAGAGCGCTTGTCTTACTTCTATCAGCACATTTTCGTAGTTGATAGATGGCGCCGTATATATTGATTAACACTTTTAGATATTTATGGAATTTCTTTTATTTTATTTCTTGTTGGTTATTTTAAGCATCGTTTGAGGTTTTATAATTGTTAATAAAATTATTCCGCTTGAGATTATCGTTAGTGAGCCAAATATGTGTTAGTAATTTGTCCGCCTTTAGTTTATCCTTCAGAGAGCGCTTTGACATCTTTCTTTCGCTTCGCGACTGCAGCTGGAGGCACTACTGTTTGATCATATTTGACATCAACCCTTGGAAAGAGAGGAAGGTAAGACAATAAATGTCGCATAGGTTGGAAGTGATATAAATAGACAAGCGTTTCTTGGTATCTTGAAGTTAGCATTTAGACTCTGAAATAGAAGGTTGGTTATCGCGGTGGCCCCATACTCTTTGCCTCCTTGGATTATAGAACAAGAGGGTAGCATGGATTTGATTGATTGCCCCGAAATTCTTGAACAACAGCCTCTGTATATTCCTCGGGCATCTTCGCGGTCGACATTCAGTTTTTACCTTCCCACACAGCGCACTAATATCCTTAGATATTCACCTTTAGACTACATGTGCAACATTTGTAACAAATATCAGTCTCTTGACATTCCCAAATATAATATCTGGGATATTAGGACTGTCATTACTATTTAGTACTATATCTATATTTATTGTTACTATTACTTTGTTTTTGTTTCTTTATATCACGTGTTTATTTGATTTTAATACCATGTATGTATATTTTTTGTGTCCCTAATCTGTAATTAGACATCTGTCTGTTGATTAGTGTATCAAATAAATAAATAAATATATAAATACAATTCAGTCGTCTACTTATATGTGTGACACAGTTACTTCTTTCACTAAATATTAATAATAATAAATATTCATTGTCCAACAGATTAATATCTTTAAAGGACAAATATAAACAAAGTAAGAAAAGTATGAATTCACATACCAGTTCTAAACGAGGAATATAATCCAATATTCAACAATTCAAAAAAATTTTTCAGGAATGTCGTTAGATTTTATTAGCTCTGCTTTTGAATAATTTGCGGAATGTTGACAATCATTTATTTATCATAAAAATACTATATGCTTTTGACCAAGACGTACTTAAGTATATATTTAATGTCTCACTTCATCAAGAAGCGATACCTTCCATATTAAAAGTAGGGGTGCATAAAGCTAGCCCCCGATTTTCGAAAACCAAAAATTTGAGTTACCCAGATTGTTCTAGGTTTGTTCTAAATTGTTCCAAAGTATTTCAAAAGAAAATCAAAATAGGGCAAGAAAATGGCGTAAAACAATTGTTTTGCCAACCCCTTTTTATTTTATCCATTTTCGAAAAACGGCGGGCTAACTTTACACTTTCGAATTTCTTCTTTTGCAATATCTTTTGATATACAGTGTGCACGCGGTTTACCTGCGGATGAATATACTAGACAAGCTGGTCGACTATAAGTGGGAGAATAAGGGGATAGCCTCTATATTACTAACATTAGAGCTACGTTAAAGTCGACAACGCAGAAATCGTTACTGCGTTAGTCCGTGAAAATTGATACTGTTACTGTTAATAACAAATTCTTTAACCAAGAATAAAGTCATTTACTGTACTGCTTTGGAGAAGATGGAAATAATATTACCTAATCAATAAAAAATCACTACCTGGATAATTTATAAGTAGACACTTGTTGAAGCATCAAATAATCGCAGTAAACAATTTTAGTAACGGATTTCATTACAGCTTCCCAAATTGTATGAGTAAATAAAAGAAATGATCATCAATTCTAAAAACTTAAAAATAATATTTTTTTTAAAGTATCAAAGATAAGAAATATAGCTGATATAAAAAACGAAAATGTAACAATAGCAAAACTCTTATTAAGATAAAAAGTAAATACTTCCGTAGTATTGTAAAATAGAAAAGAAAACAAACTAAAATTCTGAAAGAAGACAATAAATTTGTATGAAACTAAACAAAATGTTTCAGTATGATAAACTATAAACGCAGAAACAATGAATTTAATTGGAAGTTAAGAATGAAATTATTAAAGAAAAATTAATTTCTACAAGTACTTAATTATTTATTAAATGCTCAAATAAGCCTTCATCTTGAGCTGAGCAGTAACCCAGCTGATTATAAAAATTTCGTCAGACATTTGTTAACATTTTCGAGGTAACATGATTCGAAACTTCAATAATTTTGGAGCGTAATTGTTCTAAATTTAAAATTAAAAACATGCATTAGAACAATGTTTTTAGGAGAAATCTAGAGCAACTTGGAACAATTGTACCATTAATATGTAATGGCACATTTTTGAAAATTGTAGGATAAACTGTTAATCTTTCGAACTTTGCTTTTAATTTCAGTTTCAGTCTTGATGATGCGGCAAAATCTATACCGGGTGTCCACACTTAAGTGCGCACTATTGATAACTCTGTTATCTTTGGAGGTGCAGAATCGGTCAAATGGGCAAAGTAGTACCATTTTTTATGGCGGTTACAATTGTGAAAATAGAAAAACAATTGAAAGTCGGGTTCTCTAGATATTCGACCAAACAAATTTTTTTTAAATGGAACACCCTGTATATTTTTTGGCGATTGGAAAGAGAATCGCAAACTGAACAAAAGAGTCTTAGTACACTAGTATAAAAAAATGTCAAATAAAGTAGTTACTGAGAAATCTGTATCTTTGCTTTGTTTGCATGAAATCGATATATCTACGGACAATTAAACATTCATTAAAGCCTTTAATTTAATAAACAAATAAAAATAAATACAAAAATAGTAAAGAAAATTATTCAAATTAAATGTTCAAAGACATCTCCTTCCATTTCAATACATTTTCTCAATCTTGTGTGAACATTACGAGTAGCTCCTAAAATGGTCCTACCATCGATGGCGTTAATGATGTTGGAAATTCTTTCCTGAAGCTCATCCACTATTGCATATCTATGTTTGTACACTTGATTTTTTACTGCTCCCCACAAGAAAAAATCTAATGGCGTCATGTCAGGCGAACGTGCGGGCCACTGAATAGGACCATTTGTGCCAATCCATCTATTGCCAAATAATCTTTCTAATAACTCCCTTGTCTCGCGGTGATTATGGGCAGGCGCTCCATCTTGTTGAAAGTAAATAATCTGTCTGTCTACCAAATTTAATTCATCCAGAAAATTTTCTAAAATTTCTGTCAATAATGCCACATATCTTTCTCCTGTTAAAGAACCCCGATAGAAAAATGGCCCAACAATTCGGGATCCGATTATACCACACCAAACATTTAAACTGAATCGGTGTTGTGGATTACAAGGATAAACAACAAATGGGTTTTCACGACTCCAGTAATGATTATTTCTTTTATTGATCATCCCGCGATTAGAAAAGTTGGATTCATCACTCCATAAAATGTGTCTGAAGAAATTGTGATTTTCTTCAAAAGCATTGATAAACCATTGAGCAAAAGTTAATCGTCTTTGATAGTCACCCAAAAGTAGAGTTTGAACAGGCTGATATTTAAAGGGAACATATTTATTTTTTTTCAAAATTTTATGCATCGTACTACGAGAAACACCTGATTCTCTGGACAAATCCCTTACAGAATTATTTGGATGTACCTGAAAATATGCCAATACATTTATTTCTGTCTCTTGTGATAATATAAAATCATTTTTGATCCTCTTCTTTATAAAAACTGTTTCGTTGCTTCTTAATCTTCGATAAAGTTTTAAAAAATAGCGACGATCTGGTACATCACGATCAGGAAATTGCTGAATGTAACATTCGAGCGCTTTATCTGAATTTTTGTTAAACTTCAAGTACAACTCCAACATATTACACTTTTCCAAATGAGTAAATGCCATTGTTACGGTTGAAAAAATTGTAAAACCAGTACTTTTTCCACACAGTAACTTTAACAACAGCAAATACAAATAATTTGACAGCTACTAGACAATGTGACGCTTTAATTTTCCATAGGTATATCGATTTCATGCAAACAAAGCAAAGATACAGATTTCTCAGTAACTAGTTTATTTGACATTTTTTATACTAGTGTACTAAGACTCTTTTGTTCAGTTTGCGATTCTCTTTCCAATCGCCAAAAAATATATAGGGTGTTCCATTTAAAAAAAATTTGTTTGGTCGAATATCTAGAGAACCCGACGTTCAATTGTTTTTCTATTTTCACAATTGTAACCGCCATAAAAAATGGTACTACTTTGCCCATTTGAGCGATTCTGCACCTCCAAAGATAACAGAGTTATCAATAGTGCGCACTTAAGTGTGGACACCCGGTATAGAGGGTTGATAAAGAATGTGTGAAATAATACCATGTGTTTTATTTATGCTATTTGAAATTTATTAATTTGTCCTCATACAAATTATATTGTCAACAATTTTGGCGCCCTAACAATAGTTATGACAGTGTGATGTGCTAGGGCACGTAATCTTCCATTGCGGTAATCTGCCGTGGCCCTCTCCTTCCCCTGACTTTACAGCATGTAATTATTATTTATGGTGATATCTAAAGGCGAAGGTCTACATCGATAAACCTCGAAATCTGCAAGAGCTGAAAGAAGCCATCACAACAAAAATTGGATAATTGACATCGACTTGTGTGAGAGTGTTGCGGAACTTTGAAGAATGACTACAGCAGGACATTGCAGAAAACGAATGTCATCTGCTTAATATAATTTTCAGAACATAATTTTACTTTTTTTATAGTTAAACAGCTTTCATTTTTCGTAGTTACATTTTTTTTATGTTAAAAACCAACTGAGTTTTTCTCATTTCAAAAACGCCCTTCCATTCTGTCCCACCTGTATATATTCTCGAATCGTTGCGTTCGTTTTGTGTCTCGCTTCGTCGAACTACCTGTAACTTTCTAATATTGTGCCAAATGACATTTAGTCAAATTCAATAAAATCCATACAGCTCACACACACACACATATGCATGTAGATACCACGTTATATTTCCTAGACGATAGAAGCGTTCCTGCACCAAAGTCAACTAAATTATGCATTTCCTTGCGGTTTAATGAGAATTACTGAATTTTGCTTGCGAATCTAATTACCGTCATATTCCCGGTCAATTACCCCATCTGGCTAAAATCCATTTCGATTCAATGCGGAAGTGCTGACTATTTACTTACACATGCCGTCCACTAATTGCTGTCTGTTATATTAGATGAAGCGTCATCAGTAGCACAGGAAAGTTTATGACATTGCTGTTATGTATTGCATTAGACTACTTGCATGCTTTAGATCATTAGCACAAGACAGTATTTCAAATATTGACATAGGTAGGAGTTCTAATATAATATAAGTACGAATTAATTACTACTAGCACATACAATCCTCCGTTCAAATATAATAATTTTGTTCCTTCAAGTTATAAATAGTGTCATGGGAGCTGTCCTCAGCAGAGGATTCATAATACCTAGCACATCAATTTAATCGATTTCTTTCTCTGCTGGTAATGACAAAAACTAGATAAATATACACATATTCTTATCTAGTCCCCACGTCTAGTGATAAACTATTCATATACTACATGATTATGCAATTATAATCCAACACGGATGTATTGTGCCTGAATAAATTTCCCCAAAAACTGTGCCTGCACTTTTGCTGTTCCTTTACGTCATACACTCAACCATTCTTTCGTAACTAGCTGTTTCTCTGATTATGTATTTAAAATTTGCCAATATTATGCTTATTTATATTTAAAAAAGGCCATAGTGTAAAGGAACAGCATTACATTGCAATTAAAATGCCAAAACTGCCCCAAAGTTGGGCGACATAATGTAATGGAACAACCCCACTAATAATTAAAATGAATAAAATTGCCCCAAAATTGGGCGACATGACGTAAAGGAATATGCATTATTTTATTTAATATATTTTTAATGTAGAGTTTGAATCTAAAATAAAATTTAAATAACTTGCTTTACCGGCTAAACTCAAATCAGATTTTCTCAGGGCGATTCGGATTAATAAGAAATGATTAAGTAAACGGTGTTCCTAAACATTAATTATATTTAATAAAAAAAATACCATTGTGAAACTTTAACCAATTCGTATATTCAAAACCATTGAATTATATATAACTACTTTTTACATATAACACAAGAAATAAAATATATTTAAAGACAATTTTAATATATTTTTACAAATAATTAATGGCCATAGATTTTTATGTATATTATTCGACGTAGTCTAACATAAACAACGGATGCCAGAATTTACTACGTCGCGGTCGCGCGTCGGCTGGTTTTGTGTACTATTATATAAAATACACAACAATGTTAATACAGATTAAATTACATTCTCCTTCATAGAACGGAGGTGATATATATTTATCAACCTTTTTATGTAAATCTCAATTTAAAATTTATTTCATAATTATATCATAATCTTTAACTTTTCATTATCTACAATATTTTCATTTACAATAATCTTTTAAAAATACCTTATAATAAAGTTTCTTTCTTCGCTCTTCGGCGATGTCTATCCTCAGCAAACTCTTCTTTGCTTGGCGTTGTCATCAACGGAATTTCCTTAGTAGTCACGATCCTGACGTGACGAATCTACTTGCCCTATTTACTGGAGCACAATATATTTATTATAAACTTTTAACACTGTGCACATTTACTCTTTAAGTGCTACTTTAATCACTATTTTTCAAATAACAATTCTTATGATTGTTATCGAATTTATTATAGGAGTTTTAGGTTATCCTTTTTATAGAACATTTAATGTATATTACTTGAATTTCTGCTAGTCGGGGTTTGACGACTTCTTTACGAAGCCAGCCAGTCAAATCCCTCCGACTTTGGAGTTAACTTTCCGACTCGAATGAAGTCTAGCGGTTGACTCTCTCGTTCTTAGCGCGTGTTTCTATTTTATATAAAAGTGTCTGTGGTTCCCCTTTCTCTATATAGTTCGGTTATTTCCACTTAAGTTTCCCATATACACTCTTTTACGTAGGCGAATGTTTATCACAACTGTAGTGTTTATTTCACTGTTGTAAACATTCGGCGACACGGTTCTTAGAACTAAATGCACACTAATCTTATGACTAATATTTACTTAATAATACCATAACATATTCATTGATTTTAAATATTATTTCTCTTCAAAATATTAATAACAGAATATACTTAATTAGAATCTAAAACATTAAAAATTATAAAATTAATAAATGGATTGGTATGTACCGTTACAGTAGTGATGACATAAATAACCACAAACCTGACAAGTTTTCCTAAATTATTAGAGAAGGCTTCGCATGAGTATATATTTAATTTGTTTGTGAAACATAACTTAATAAGTAAATCTCAGCATGGTTTTCTCAAAGGTAAAAGTATAGATATCGCACTGTTTGATTTCACAGATCGTAGCTTGGCTGTCTTTGAAATTAAAAAGAAAAAAAAGCTAGCCCAAAAGACGAAAGGAGGAGAGCATATCGAAAGAGCAAACGAGAGGCATTTGTATGGTATGGGTCCGAATTAAACAGGTCTTTCAAAAAATATGAAAACACCATGATTAAACTTGCCAATGAAGGTAATCACAAACCTTTCCTTACAATGCAAAGAATAACTATGTTATTCCAAAACGCTTAATAGTTAGACTTCCAGTAAGAAGTACTCGAAGGGAAATAATAGCCAAAAGAGCAAATCGAGCACTAGTTAGGGGAAGAATCAACCATCACAGGTTCAACACGTTTCGGCTAAGCAAAAATCCGAGATCAGATTAGATATCAGAAGCATTACCAATGAAGAAGACTACCATGGCATCATAACAGTTGTGCAAAGGAGCTACGACAGAATAAATAGCCATCTCAAGGAAAGACAGCAAAGGAAGCTCGCGTCATTATTGAATAAGCATAAAAAATCTAGCCACCGGGACTTGCAGGAGAATATAGAGCAAGATCGGCCATAGGGAACGCAAGAAAAAGAAGAACCAATCAAAATTTGACGAGCAAGGAGTACCTCTAACTAAAATAATTCAATGCGGACAAGTCATTAAAAATTCTTCTGGCTGATAAAGAGCACGCAATAGTAATTATGGATGTGGCTACATATTTAAACAAAATATAAACTTGTTAGGAGCAGAACAATACAAAGAATTACGAAAAGATCCAAATAACATCTGTGGAAACTAAAATGCACAAAACTCTTTATAAATATAAAGCTGCTTTCCCCAATCAGAACATCAGAAATAGACTTGCCCCACATTACAGTAAGCCGGCACACTTGTAAGGACTACCAAAAATCCATAAGCCAGACTTCCACTAAGACCAATAGTCAATTCAAGAAACTTTTGGTGCCATCCGGTAGCAAGATTCCTACTGGATATGATAAGACCTATATCAGGAAACACCCAGACAGCGATAAGAAACACACAACAATTCGTAACTCAAATCAAAGATTTAGAATTGCAGCCGGGAGATACAACGGTTAGCTTTGATGTTACCAGCTTGTTTACAAACGTACCAACAGAACCAACCCTAGCAATAGTCACGAACAGACTCTCGTTTGATGATGGAAATAGCACATGGAAGAGCGCAAAACTTTAGTTGGATGCGCTACTTATGACACTAAATAAATGTAATCTGAGACAAATGATTATTGGAAATAACATCACTATTCAGTTCAGAATGAGAAAATCAAATGCTATGCTGGTATGATGGCGGCCGATAAAGCAGTTTCAGATCGAGTCGGAGGGCGTTGCAAAAAAACAGCATAATATCCGTAAAAATAAGTGCAAACAGACTGATGTTATAATGGCAGCAGGAAAGGAATGCCGGAAGTACTTGTAGAAAGACTTATGGAATGAAGTAAGTAAGTTTTGGATGCAAAAACTTATCGTTGAAATCCAGGCAACTAACCTTGGTCATTTCAGGCAATATTACAGGAGATTTCTACTCCGAAATACTGCTGAAACATGTGATTGTGAAGAAAGGTAGAAGAAACAAAGAAGATAGCAGGAGTAAGGGTAGTAATTTAGAAATTTTCCCAGGCTATTATTTTTGAACCGAATAACGGTGTTCCCAGGAATACCACACTATCTCAGAAAGTTCTGTAAATCTATTAATAAAAAATGAGGTGTGGCCATCACACGACTTTCTTATACGTATGCGCGTTTTAAATTATACTATTTAAAGAATTTTTTTATACAAAAATTATTCAAAATCCTATTCTAAATACTTCTATTCTCTTAATAAATCTCGATAAAATGTATACTTTGCAAGATATTCGAAAAAAAGGGCTAATCGCTAAAAGTAAAAGTGTTACTTCCGGTCCGAATTTTGAAATTTGATATATACAAAAAATATTGCAAATCCATCTCTAAATACTTTTGTACTCTTGATAAATATATATAGAATGCATAATTTACGACATATTTGCAAAAAATCGCTATTCGATAAGAGTAAAAGTGTACTTCCGGTCCGAATTTTGAATTTTTTTTATACAAAAGATATTGAAAATTATGTTCTAAATACTTTTATACTCTTAATATACCTGCCTAGAAAGCATTATTTACGATATATTCACAAAAAGATGATTTTCGATAAGAGTAAAAGACCTACTTTCGGTAGGAATTTCGAAAAAAATTTTTCATAAAACTCTTTTTAAATTTAATTTTGAATACATTTAAATGCTTTATAAATTCGATTAAACTTAGTAATTGACAAAATATTGGCAAAATTCATTTTTTTTACTAAAGTAAACTACTACCGGTCTACCTATTTTACTGAAAAACTAACCAGATCTCAAGAGGGAGATTATACACATAAATACAAGATTTGGAATTGATATCTACAACGGCTTTACCGCTATCGTGGTCACACACACACACACAGAGAGAGAGAGACATTTTTTAAAAACCAATTTTTTGGTATCAGGGGACTTCAAAACGTGGATATCTGCAAAAATCTCGAGGTCGAAAATTTTCGTCATCACAATACTTCCTTATACTACGTATAAGAAAGTAAAATTGGTGTTATTTTAATCAACCCCAAAAGGTCTATTATAAAATGTATAGTATACCATTTAAGAAAATATATTATGGTTCGTCATTCTCGAGCACCCTGTATAAAGGAAAATGCTTTTATATTGTTCCGCTCGTGATTTTCTACAATGTTTGTATTAAACATGTTTTGCTATCTACATAATTAAATACTAACAATGGACCGGCACATGTATACATTTTGACATTTGATAGCAGATAAGAACATCTATAATATAGAAACCAGAAATTGCAAAAAAAAATAGAAGCAGAGAAAGGGAATATATCGGAAAATTATTGGTTATACAGACCTCTGCTGATATACTCTTTTTGTAAATCTCTTTGTGATCAAATTAATTTCAGATATATTTAAATAATTTTTGGAATAAATCGACATTCGTGACGTGCTTTACACATATAACGTTAATTAATTTGGATTATAGCTGTATCTGTTGATTGGTCTGTACCGCTTTGTCATTAGCTCGAAAAATAAATCACAAACGACGTACATAATTGAAGAATTCCAATGTTGATTCGAAAATTAAACTCTAGCTCGGTCGCGATTTTGTTCAATAGATATCAAATTAACGCAAAACTAAATCATCTAATTTGATTTGTCGATTTTGTATCGTTGTTACACATAATTTCGCGCGGCGATAATTTATTTTGTAAACTTAAATACAAAATTAAATTTTATAAATAGCTTTGTAACCTATGCAACGATGTGTTGAGTTCGTTCTGAATACCTAATCGGTTAAATATACAAATATGTATTACCTACGTCAGAAATATTTAAAAAATATATTTACATCTAAATATAAACTTATAGGTACCATATACCAAATAATACAGAATTTTTTAGCTAGCACTACCAAAGTTATGTTTTTACTTTTAAAAACAATGCAAAAATGATTTTTTATTTTGGTCAAAAATTTCCAAAAAAATTAATAACCCAAAAACAAGTGGCTTAATTTTAAAAAAGAAAAAACAGTTGATTGGACAATTTAAAATGTTTTAGAAAATCCAAAAATGTAAAGGGTAGGTCATTTAAAAGAAATAAGTTATATGCAAGGATGCATCTACTAATGACTCACCCTCACTCACTATATCATGAAAGTAAGTAAAAGAACCTATTATTATATCTTAACATAAATAAGAAAATATATAAATATATATATTAATATTTAAATCAGAAAGTACAAAATATAAAACAAAAAAGAACTTCAAATTAACAAATAATCAAAGTGTTCACCATTATTTTCAATACACATGTTTTCTTGTTGATTATAGTAGAAAGCAGAGTTACTTCAATTTCGGAGCCAGCAATTGTTGTAATCGGCTTTTTGTGATAAACTATGTCTTTTTTACCCTGCCCTTTAAATAAAAATCAAGAACATCTCGCAAGGCGAATAAAAACTCAATAATGTCTGCTTTCGGGATAATTTAGGGAATATTGCCGGGAAGCAAGAACTGCATTTTCAAAGCATTTAAAATACATACTGTTCATGTCATAAGCTTCAACGTTAGAATATGACATTTTACAAACTTAATAAATATGTGTTCAAAAAGGCTTAATTTGCTAAATACGTACAAAAAAATTAATTATAAGTGACAATAATATTTTTACATTTCGATTTTCATGGCCCACCTTGGAAATCTCGTAGTAATGTAATTCATTATCACGATGCATGCGATATTGTATGATGGAAATTAAAAAAGAAAGCAAACTAAAACAATAAACAAAATAATAATAATACTGAACAGTGTACTCCAATATTATTATTATTTTATTTCAATGTTGGAAAGGACCAGAAATGATATTTAAAAAATAATAACTAGAGAATTTGAATACATTTAAAAGGAGGATCTAACATATGCAATGAATTAAAAAATCTATAAAAAGATTGAAATAAATATATCTATAGGGAAATATACACTGCCTAGTGACCCTCTTAAAATTAAGTTATTCGCAATAAATAAATAAATTTATATTTAATTTTTTTTATTTTTCTGGATTATCTTTGTATGACTATATCTTCGTCAAGAAAAAAGGTAACAACTTCCGGTTTTCATCATTCCCTTCAGTATTTTATGTGCTTCAATATTACGATATTAAAAATATATCGTTCCATTTAAAGTTTTAAAGAAAAAACAAGTAATATACATAAATTGAGAACAGCGCCCCTGTTATTTTTTTTTTTTGAAAACCATGTAATTTCGTACTACATATCCTTCAATTCTTTGTAAGATTCTCTATCTAATGAGCCTAGAATCATTAAAATCCGTTGAGGCAACCGAAATTATACCTACTTTTGTACGCAGACATATGCCTCCACCACCCTCCCCTTCGTATGGGGCTTGGATCAAAAACTTTCAAATGAAAATTACATAAAACGTCTGGAAATGTTGCTAGTAAAAATTTTAATGTATCTTAATCTAGAATTTAATGAAAAATTATGGAATTTTTAATCCACCTTGAGGATTGCGGCCCCTTGCGATCATATTGGAAACTTAAAAATATTTTTGTTGAAATTCCCGTTGTTCCGTTTTACTATCAAGAATTTTTCCTGCAGTTTGTACGATAAACCGTTGCCAGCGGGCATACCTCGCAGGTGGCCGAGCTTAAACAGACACCCGGTATAGAATATTGAAATCTCTATGCTGCTGCTTTCATATAGGATGAAAATCAAATTACACTACACTTTTATCAATATTTATTTAATAATCAAAAACAAGTACGATTTCAACGTCACCAAAACTAAGTCTGCACAGAATTAACCAATAGAAACACATGCATATGTATTAACATGTCTGCGAAGCGCTTGTCCTCTCATCTCCAAGGATTAAAACAAATTTAATTTTCGGGCGACGCGACGCAGGCGATGATCCACTTCGCGTTCGGGAGAACTCCGCAGTTAATTAACTTAATCCCGCATTCAAATTTGCTCATAACTCTGTACCACTTACGCGATATGTCCAAACGAGAATCGACCGTTATACGCGAACTCAGTTTTAATCAATTTCGCAGAGAGACGCGACGAAGTTACTACATTCTTCGAATATTTGATTCGGTGTGTATTTTAAAGAAAGCATCCATTAGGAAAAATCTTCAGAAATGATAAAAAATCCTAGGAGTTGAATCAGCATGAGCATTTAATATATTTTGAGCTTTCGATTAGAATTTGCGGTTTCCCCAAGGTATAATATTAGTGAAATTAGGAAACTCGTTCATATACTGTCAAGGACGAAATTTGCAATTTAAGCAATCTTCTAATTCTATTAGGTTTGTTCCAACAAAGAAATCGCTGATCAGTCTTGGATCGATCTATGACTGTTGCAATAGCGCATGTTTTATCAGAAACCAGTATCCGACCAAATTGCAATTAAAGTGCGTTGGAAGCCTTTTAGTTAACATATTTGTGGGTAGATGGTACTTGTTCAGTGATTGACGAGTATTTGATGAATCGTATGATTACATAAAAGATTATTAGTCTTAATTCAAGTAAACTAGCATTAAAATTCGTATTACATACGTAGAGAAATTTGAAACGCTCATACGTATAAGAAAGTCGTGTGGTGACCACACCTAATTTTTTTTTTTAAATATCGACGGCGCATATTGTCCTTCAACGATTTGCAAATTGGAAGTTTGCGCCGTAAGTTTTGGTCTGATAAGAAGTTGATATTAAATAACTTTTTTTGTTTATAACTTAATAACAAATTAATGCGCTGGTGTTTTTTCTTCAGATATCGACGGCGCATGTTGGGCGCAAGCATATGGCACTCAAAAGAACATTTGCGCTGCAAGTTGTGGTGCCAACTTCACGCACCTACATAATTGTATTTGTTTATAACTTTATAACAATTAAAACACTGTTTTTTCTTCAGATATCGACGGCGCATGTTGTTCGCCAAAGAATTGTACTAAATTGAAAGTTTACACCGGAAATTTTGGTCTGGTAGGAAGTTGATACTAAATAACTAATTTTGTTTATAACTTTGTAACAAATTAATGCCCCGGTATTTTTTCTTCAGATATCGACGGCGCATATTAGGCGCACACTTTTGGCACTAAAAATAACATTTGCGCGGCAAGTTGTGGTGCCAACTTCACGCACCTACAGAATTGTATTTGTTTATAACTTTATAACAATTAAGTGTTTCGGTGTTTTTTCTTCAGATATCGACGGCGCATGCTGTGCGCCAACGATTTGCACTAAATTGAAAGTTTTCGCCGGAAATTTTGGTCTGGTAAGAAGTTGATACTGAATAACTATTTTTGTTTATAACTTTGTATCTCGTTTTTAGTGAGTTCCCTAATACAACAGCCTTAAGGCTATTGGATCGTAGTGTGGTAAGGTGTTTTAGTGTTTTTGTGTAGTTTCAAGCCACAGACTCCAAGTTTAGTTTCTATAGAATGCATACTTTGCGGAATATTCGAAAGAAAGTGCTACTCGCTAAGAGTAAAATCGTTACTTCCGATCCGAATTTTGAAATTTCATTAATACAAAAAAATATTTCAATCCAATCCTAAATTTTGTATTCTTGATAAATATATATAGAATGCATAATTTACGATATATTTGCAAAAAAAGTGTTACTTCCGGTCTGAATTTTGAAATTTTTTTTATACGAAAGTATACCTTTATACTGGCAACGCACCTGTCTAAAAAGCATGACTTGCGAAATATTGGCAAAATTCGATTTTTGATTGAAGTAATTGGAAGTTTGCGCCGAAAGTTTTGGTCTGATAAGAAGTTTATATTAAATAACTTTTTTTGTTTATAACTTAATAACAAGTTAATGCGCTTTTGGCACTAAAAATAACATTGCGCTGCAAGTTGTGGTGCTAACTTCAAGCACCTACATAATTGTATTTGTTTATAACTTTATAAAAATTAAGTGTATCGGTGTTTTTTCTTCAGATATCGACGGCGCATGTTGTGCGCCTACGATTTGCACTAAATTGAAAGTTTGCGCCGGAAATTTTGGTGTGGTGAGTTTATAACTTTGTCACAAATTAATGCGCCGGTGTTTTTTCTTCAGATATCCACGGCGCATATTAAGCGCAAACTTTTGGCACTAAAAAGAACATTTGCGCCGCAAGTTGTAGTGCTAACTTCACGCGTGAAGTTGACACCAAAAAATGTTTTTGTTTATAACTTTGTAACAAATTAACGCGCCGGTGTTTTTTCTTCAGATATCTACGGCGCATATTAAGCGCAAACTTTTGGCACTAAAAAGAACATTTGCGCCGCAAGTTGTGGTGCTGGCGTGAAGTTGGCACCGAAAAACTGTTTTTGTTTATAACTTTATAACAAATTAATGCGCCGGTGTTTTTTCTTCAGATATCGACGGCGCATATTAGGCGCAAACTGTTGGCACTAAAAAGAACATTTGCGCCGCAAGTTGTGGTACCAACTTCACGCACCTCCCTTCTGGGAGTATGGCTGGAAGTCTAATTCAGAAACGGTATCTGTTTATAAATAGAAACTGCCTCCAAGGTATTTGTAATAATAATTTTACCTACTATACTTAATATATTTTAAGATAATCAATTCTCTTTAAAGAATTTCTATAGTTACTAATATTAATAGTAAATATATTCGTATATATTATTTCAAAAATCGATAAAGTATAATTTGGTCTTTCTTTGTTTTGCCTAATCATTACATAACAGTATGATAATTATTTATATTTTCTTTAAAAACATCCCCGTATATACAGTTTTTAACCTTGACTTGTGGAAATATCACTTCACACTCATATAACTAATAGCAGTTTTTGCAAATATCTCGCAATTTATGCATTCTATACAAATTTATTACAAATGCAAAGCATATAGAGATGTATTTGGAACATAATTTGCATTAAAGAAATATCAAAATCCGGACCGGCAGTAACACTTTCACTCGTAAGTTTTTTTTTACTTTATTAACAAGATAAAACAAATTAAAACTTAATTTCAAACAACTCACCTCATTTTTTATTCTTAGCCACAATCTTTGAAAACCATTGCGTATGTGGGAAAATGGTGGGGGTTCATAGGTGGTTGAGAACATGGTAGAATTAAAATGTATAGATGAAAAGCTAGTAAAAAATTGTAAATCGGTTCTCTTTGTGTCTATACTTTCATAGTCTTTGCTCATCAGTTATTTCATGTATATTATTTGTTGCATATCCATTGCATCGATGTCATCTGTTGTCTAGTTTTCTTTTAGTTTTATTTAATATTTTATCGTAGTCTTAAAAGACGGTTATATATATATATATATATATACAGACAGGAGACTTTTAGGACGAGCCTTTAATCTTCATGATAGGTTAGTTCATAGAATTCTCAATTTAGAAATATCAATAACAATGTCAGATATAAATTTTCACAATAGGGAATTAGATAAAATTAAAATTGTTGTTAAGAACGGATTACCCATCCACGTTTTTAAAGATTTTGAACTTTCAGTTAATCATAGATATCAAAAAACATTTAATAAAGTAAAAAAAGTAAATCTTGCTAAGTTTGATAACCTCATAAAACATGTTAAACATAAGAAATTGTTTATTAATAATGAGGATTGGTTTGTTGACCGCACTATCAAGGGTGTCCCTGATAATATAAGGAATTTCCTTTCATTGGGACCAAAATTTGGTATTCCCGTTTCGGAAGGTACTTTCGATGTTACCCGGATTTTAGCAGATTGTGAATTGGTTCTTAACTCGGGCTTAGGGGATGATGTTAATGTAAGAAGGGCTAAATTGACTAATGTTTTGACTAACTTTATTAGGCAACCTCCTTTTAAAAAAAATGACATATTGACGTCGGATGCTAGGGATTGCAAAAAATTTCTTAAAGACAATCCTAACATCCTAATAATTAAAGCTGATAAGGGGGCCGTAACAGTGGCTTTGGAAAGAAGTGAGTACATAAATAAAACAGAGGAACTTCTAAAAGATGAGGCTACTTACTTGTTTTTAAAAAAAGACCCTACTGAGAAAATACAAAAACAGATAAATAATACATTAAAATTGTTAAAGAGTAACGAAGAAATTACAGAGCCAATATATAAGAAATTAACTATACATAACAGTGTTAGCCCTAAGCTATATTCGCTACCAAAAATACATAAAACGGAGGTGCCCTTCAGGCCAATTGTTTCATGTATTAACTCACCAACTTACCATGTTTCCAAATTCATAGCGAATATACTTTCTAACACATATACAAATAATGAATATGATATTCCGGATTCTTTTACTTTTGTAGACAAATATCAAAATTACATACTCCCGGAAAATTATGAAATCTTTTCACTAGATGTCATTTCATTATTTACCAATGTTCCCACTGACTTATTATTGGAAATATTGGATGGTAATTGGCCTTTGATTTCGGAAAATACTAATCTATCAAAGCTATCTTTTTTTAAAATGTTAAAACTCATAATAGATAATAGTTATTTTAGTTTTAATAACAAAATTTACTTACAAAAGGAGGGCTGCCCTATGGGGAGCCCATTAAGCTGCATTTTGGCCAATATAGTTATGAATCACTGTCTAGAAAAAGTAGTTAAAGGCAATTCTTTCGAATTTAATTTTATCCATAAATATGTGGATGATTTGATCTTGGCTGTCCCAAAACATAATATTGATGACGTTCTTAACTCATTTAATTCGTTTCACCCAAAAATCCAATTTACTATTGAAAAAGAAATTAATGGTGAAATAGCCTTCCTTGACACCAAAATTATAAGAAAAGGTACTAGAATTACCATAGATTGGTACAGAAAAACCACTAACTCAACAAGAATTCTAAATTATTATTCAAACCACCCTGTACAACAAAAAATAAACAGCTTAGTAACAATAAAGAATAGAGTATTAAAAATCAGCCATCCTGATTATCACAAGCGAAATCTAGACATGTTGTCGGGGCTTTTTGTAAATAACGGGTATCCAAGGACTCTGGTTCAAAAGATTCTATATAGCACACCAATCAATCGCATAAATAACAATGATGAGGACAAATCACTTACGAAATATTTCAAATTACCGTTTATAAATAATTTAACCCCACAGTTGTCACGTATTTTATATTATGACAATGTTAGATTTGGTTACTATAACGAGCACTCAATAAAAGATTATTTTTCAAATATAAAAGATAGAACAGATAAAAAATACAAATCTAATGTTATCTATCTTATACCTTGTGGTGGGTGTGATGAAGTATATATAGGTCAAACGTCCAATTGGCTAGCTACAAGATTATCATTACACAAAAGTGATATAAAAACAGGGAAAAATAGATGTGCTTTGGCTAAACACATGATTGAAAAAGATCATTCCCCTAATTTTGATAATGTAGAAATATTAGATAATATTGTAAATAGGTCCTCCAGGGAATTCATGGAGATGGTTCAAATCAATCTTCATAAAACAATGAATTTTAAGTCGGACATGCAAAATTTAAGTGCAATATATTCATATTTATTAGAGTTAAATAGAGAACGTTGTGGGTAATTTTGTTCAATAATAGGGTTAAACAACTAGATAGAACATTACTATGTATATATATTAGGTCAACATCTACATTCATTATTAATGTATACCTCATAAAAAAATTGTTTTGGTGAATTGTTGCATATTTTATTCATATACGACTAAAAAGAGTAATATGTCCATCATATGTATATGTAGGGGTTTTGTGTGTTGTCAGTCGCTATGTGAACGTTTAGCAGCATAGATCAAGTAAAATTGTTATTGTCGTTTATATTGTGCCTGTTGTCTTGCTGCGGAGTGTTAAAGTAATTGTTTTTAAATTGTTTGTTCAAAATGTTATATGTAAATGGGAAAGGAGAAAGAACTATATTGTTTCTTTCTTTCGTACATTAGAACATACGAGATATGATAGCATTACAATTTTTCCACATAGAAGTCGGAACTGTAAGTACTATACACCGTGTAAAAAGTTATTTTGTGATATCTCATTTTATTTGTGTTTTCTCTTACCGTTAGTTTTCCCTGAGGAAGCAATAATGTAATTGCGAAATATTGGAGAAAATAAAGTTAATAGACTTCCATTTTGTTGTCTTTGTTGCCGGACTCCCCAACATCCTCCACACATATATATATATATATATATAATAGTATAAAATAACTATAGTGACTGTTATAAATTGTAGTACATTCAGCATTAGTTGGGATAGCAGTCAGGGGCAATAAAACAAAAGTTCGCTCTTTTGAATAAATTCCAAGCTTTCGGCAATCTTTATTGCCTTCCTCAGGGCTGTTAACAACAAAAAAAATTCTACAATGAGCCACAGAAGATTTCAAATTGACAAAATGACATTTTTTTTTTTTTTCTAAAAACAACAACAATACTTACAAAATTCAGTGAGTACAAAGACTTGGCTCTCATGGCAACAGAAATACACCACTGTTTACACTGATATCATTCATCTTTAAAAACAATAAGCGGTAATATAAAATTTAAAAAATTCTTAAAACCAAAAGTCAAGTGCACCGGCATTTGAATGTCAACGGGGTCAACTCTCTCTTTACATCGGACTATTTCAAATGCCGTGCGTATATATATATAGTCAGCCAGTCATGCATGCGTGTCTTATTTGTTGTAACATAAATCTGAATTAATTAAATATGTATAAATATTACTCAGGTTTGACACATCTGTTTTTTTATTCATATTGTGAGGTTCGCTCTGAATGTGAAACATTTCCAAGAACGTGCGTTTGTGGTAATTTCTTTCAATCTCTAAAATTTTTGTTTTTTCATAATCCATTTCATGTCCAGTCGCTCTAACGTGTTGCGTCAGTGCCGATGAACATTGTTTATTTTCATTCCTGGAGTCACTTTTATGAGAAATTAGTCTGCTGTGCAACGTTCGGGAGGACTGGCCTATGTATTTCAACTCGCAACCCTTACAGGGAACCTGATATACTACATCCGATTTAAATTTGTTTTCTATCGGAAATTTTATTTTGCTGAACAGTGAACCAACCGTCAAGACAACTTTATTAGCAATTTTAATATTATCTTTAAACAGTTTAATCAGCTTGGGGGTTAGATTTTTTATATACGGGAGGGATCCGAACACCACGCTGTTATTCCCATTGGTCTTTTTCTGGTCAGGAGTGATTCTGGTTGGATTTGTACTAAATAGAAGTTTGTTAATTAGGTGCACAGGGTAACTATTCTCTATGAGGATGTTTTTTAGTAGGTTAATATTTTTATTATATAGGGATGAATGCGATATTTCTGTGATTCTGCGTTTGAGTTCTAAAATAAAATTTATTTTAATTTGGAAGGGATGATATGAAAGAAAGTTAATGTACCGACTGGAATTAGATGACTTTCTGTACCAATCCAAAATCAAAATGTTGTTTTGACGTATAACTAAGGTGTCTAAAAATGGCACAGCATTGTTATTTTCTTGTTCTATGGTGAATTGGAGGGTAGGGTGGTAGGCATTGAACTTCTTTAGAATTTCATCGGTGTTATTTATCGGGACTGCGGTTATGAGGTCATCTACAAACTTTTTCATGAAGGGGAGGGGGAAAGAGAGAACCGGAATACATGCCTCTAGGAGATCGTCTAAGATATATTGTGAAATAATAGGTGAAATAACACCTCCCATAGGGGCACCTAAGATTTGTTGACACTTGACTTTTGGTTTTAAGAATTTTTTAAATTTTATATTACCGCTTATTGTTTTTAAAGATGAATGATATCAGTGTAAACAGTGGTGTATTTCTGTTGCCATGAGCGCCAAGTCTTTGTACTCACTGAATTTTGTAAGTATTGTTGTTGTTTTTAGAAAAAAAAAATGTCATTTTGTCAATTTGAAATCTTCTGTGGCTCATTGTAGAATTTTTTTTGTTGTTAACAGCCCTGAGGAAGGCAATAAAGATTGCCGAAAGCTTGGAATTTATTCAAAAGAGCGAACTTTTGTTTTATTGCCCCTGACTGCTATCCCAACTAATGCTGAATGTACTATATATATATATATATATGTGTGTTTTATATAAAGCTCTATAAACCCTCAAAGTCCTTGGCTTGGTTGGCAATTTGTTTCCAAACCGCTTTGTCTCTCCCTATCTATTCAAGTCGCTCTACGGCCAACCCAACCCAACTAAACCCAACCATTTCCTCTTCGGCCTTCATTTCTTCCTCTCTACATTGCTTGCCTTTTTACTCTTTCTTCTGATATTCTTTCCGCCATGTCAGTCTCTATGCTCTTACCTCTTGCAATATTGTTGGATCTCCAAATATCGTGCTTCATTTGTTCTTCTTCTCCATCGGCCTTGTGTCTTAACCCCTCGCCCCCCTCCCCTCAACCATTATTTTTTTAGATATTTTGCGTTCCCATACTTCTACCACATTTCCACACGTTTTGCTTAGGTTCTAGCTTTCTGCATCAGAGAGTGTCTTATAAATCCTTATTTTGGCTTGTCTAGATTATGCTATATTCCTTAACAACACGTTTAATATGCCAGCACACTTATTTCCTTGAACCAGTCTTGCTTGGATTTCCTCTTTCATTCCGTGTCGATATGTTACTTTGACACCAAGGTAACTGATACCCCTCACCCTTTGGAAGCGGTACGTTTCGTCATTTATCACAATTCACAACACTCAAGGTATCTCAAATGAATTAGACAATCAAATTGATGTAGTTTATACGGATTTCAGTAGTGCTTTTGATGTGATAGATCATTGTGTACTACTTCAAAAGCTTTCTGCGTTCGGATTTAATGCGTCTTTGCTTAAATTTTTACACTCCTATTTGACAAGCAGATGTAATTCTGTTTTTTACATTGGTTTCTGATCTCGTGAGTTCTGCCTCTCTTCCGGTGGTCCGCAAGTATACAATCTAGAACCACCACTTTTTAATTTATTTCTAAACGATTTGTTTGGATCTTTGTCGTGTACTGTACTTGCGGATGCCGATGACCTCAAGAACTACAATCCTATAAAATTACTGTCTTCAACAAGACTTGTATACTTTGTCAAATTGCTGTTCCAGGTACAAATTGCATTTAAATATAAGTAAATGCTGTTTTATATCATTTACTCGTAAAGTAGGCCATTATAATTCTACTTATTTCATAGATGGTGTTTTGTTGGAAAGGGTAGACACTTTCCGGGATCTCGAGGTCCTTTTTGATAGCAGATTAAGCTTTTCCAACAATATTAATCATGTTTGTGCATCGGCCTCAAGATTTGAAAACATTATATTTTAGTTTTGTGATCATTAAGATGGAGTATGCTTCACCAGTGTGGTCTCCGCAATATATTTACTTGCAGCTCTCCATTGAAAAGGTTCAGCGGCGATTTCTAAATATCTCTCGTTCAGGTTACCGGGACTTATCCTCCATGAGGTGTTCACTACTCGTTGCTAATGGCGACTCATGGCCTTCAGTCTTTGAAGCACCGACGCGATATCCATGGAGCACGATTTATAAAAAAGCTGTCCAACGGATGGATGGACTGTCCAGATCTTTTTTCCTCTCTGAACTTTCTCACTCCCAGACTCTCCTCTCGTTCCTCTTCTATTTTCTTAATTCTCTCGTTAAGATGTGTCGCTTTTAAAACTTCCACTGTGATGACATTTTCTGCACCAATGGCTAATTATATAATGTTTTGTTTTTAATTTTTCTAAATAACATGTATGTATATTTAATACCGTTGTCTTTTAATTCTAAAGCGTTGGACAAATAAAGTTATTATTATTATTATTATTATTATTATTATTATTATTATTATTATTATTATTTATTTTACCTTTATAGTAACTTAAATAAAGTTTATTTAGAGTAGTTTATGAATTGTGTGTTTTAATTCAAAGAAAATGTTAATAATGTGTATGTGCAAATCTATAACAGTAGAAGTACTACAAACATTATGCCAAGTTATTTTGTGAACAGTAGTACAAAAGAAAAAACATTCACTATTTTTCCATTCGAAAAGATTATAATTTGGCATGTAAGTAGCAAGAATTTATTAAATGCATGCCGATAGAAAAAGTTATATGCAATCATATTTAAAAAATAAAAGAATTGGGTATCCACAATATTAGATATTTAAAAACACAGACAATATCCAACAACTTTCGCAACTTTCAGAACAATTTGCCATCAACATTACATTATTCTCTTACTAGAAGATATATTTAAAGTATAAAAGTATCCATAATGCGGACCGGAAGTAACACTTTTACTCTTATCTAATAGCAGCTCTTTGTTTCCCTAACTTGTATCTTCAAAAGTTACCCAGTAACGAGTTTCTCGTCAGATATTTTGGTCACTTAGTATAAATAGTTCGCCATGCCTACGCAAACTTGTAGAGGAGTAATATAATGGATTGTAGTACATAACGAGCAGATATCTGTTAAACAGGATATGCTCGACTCTGTCGTTGTCGTGTAAAACGGAAGACGCCGGTTGTGGCTAATTACCAAGCAAACATTATGTACAAAGACGAAGGTGTCTGTTGATTCAGTATAATGTGTCCCGTTACGAAATTGTATAACATAATGACAACATGCTAAACTTACTATGGTCGGCAGAGATGTTCTGCCTGAATTAATAGTAAGTAATACGTTGCATAAATTACCAAAGCCTCGTAATAATTATCTATGAATTTTATAATAACAGAGATTTAAGTAATAGCTATGCAAATGAATAAAATAATTGTGGAATAAGATTTGCCTGTTTGCAATACAAATATACGAGGGTGGATCATTATTATTTTTTCGGTAAAAAAAAACGGGTTATTTCTCAATATCTCATTTGTGTTCAATACTTTTCGTCCAAAATTTTTCCAATTTTTTGATCCCTTTTAATTGATAAATGTATGCACAATCTACTCTAGAGTCGGCATTACAGAAACCAACTCACAGACACGTGTTTCAGTTTTCTATGACTTCATCAGTGTGCGACGTGCTTGCTGCATTGCTCAATGAGCTCCAGAGCCGTCGCATATCATGTTCTCACACTACATTGTATGCGAAAATCTCAGCGGCCTCTGTTATGCAAAATCAACACGATATGTGGATAACTAAGTTATCATATTTTAGACCACTGAAGATATATGCGCATCCCATATATCGCCAACAGATGGCGTACCAATATCAAAAATAATAATAATAAAATATTATGATTCATTATTCTTTTTGATCGTTTATATAGATTAAAAATAAAGTATATCCTTGAGGCACACCAATTTCAACCGGCCTGTACTAGGATTGATAGTTATCTATCTAAACACATTGTCTTCTGACAGACAGATAAAGGCGATTTTGATCTAAGATAATGTAAATTTCTCTTAAAGAGATAAACAAAGCCGTATTCATAGATTTATTTATGCTGATTAGAATGAAAGAAGTTAATACACATTTTGTTTGTCATTTTTTGTAAATTTTATATAAAAGACGTAATAATAAAACAAATAAATAAGAAAAATTAATATATAGTACAAAAGACTCCGTGAAAAATATGGTTAAAATTTTCAAAGATGATAGAACAAAAGTACCACGAGGGTCCAACAAAAATGCGAACTCTCCTTATGACCTCAGTAATTCGTATAAAGTGAATGCTCGAGCCTTAAAGGACTTTGAAATGAAATTCCTCAAGATGTCACAAACAATGCCCGTTGAAAGGAGTAGCAGGGGCTGCTGGTACGAAATGACGTACACCTAAAGCCGACAAATTCACTCGGGCAATATTACCGCCTTCTCACGTTCCTCTTTTATTTGTTACTATTAATTTAGGTCGTAATGGTCGAGATAAAACAAAGGAGAACCGTGAACTGTAACAATAGTACTTACTCTCAGAAAGCGCGGCCTCACTAAGCTCTACAACAATGACTCGACGGAATTAACTTACCTGAAACAAAAAGAAAAATAGATTGTAATTACTTAATTTATATCTTTCATAGGACGTGGAAAAACGAAAAGGTATTAACCATGGAGTTTTATAACAAACAACTAATTGAAATATTTACAAAAGTACACATATGTATATCAACAAAAATATATAAATTAATTTATTTTGGTACATATAACGAGCAATCAAATAAATCCGGAGTTGAAGTAGGTTGTGCATGATAACACGTATTTCCTAACTTACGCATTTGTAATATCAACAAACGTACATAATTCCAACGCTAACGTTTGATATAGTTATTTAATTTTAAAATGATATCGACAATAAATCATAGAATTTTCATGGTTGAAGCGTATTTGCGAAATGGACATCTAGGTTCGAAGAAAAAAATGGCCCCACGTTGGGCGCCAATTTTCTCGTTTTACTTCTTAAAGAATATAAAAGACAATATGTATGCATATATGTAATATATTGAGACAATACTCCTAATTTATAAAGAGTATTATGACATTCAGGTAAAAAAATTAACTTTAAAATCTTTTATATAATTTTATCCCAAAACTAGCTCAGTTATTAAAACTATCAATAATTTTAAAATAATAAGCATATACTATTTGTACTAACTGGGTTGCTGACTTTCAGTTACTTATAAGCATTAGCATATACTATTTGTGTTAAATGGGTTGCTGACATTCAGTTACTTGAATAAATCATGCAGATTCCTATATCTTAATTTGTTCAGTACCAAATAATGTAAACTAATACGTTCGCATCTTTACCGATCTTTAAAATAATAAATTATATCAATTAAATAATTCCGTAAAGATGTGGAATTGTCCAAGAACCTATTCTATCTGATTACATCAATTTTAAGCAAAACTATAACAAGGTATGTATTTCAATAACTATTTATACCAATTACATTTACTGACATATATTTTCTCCTTTTAGGTTATTGTTATAAGCGTCTCTGTTTATTTTCCTACTCAACTCTAAAAAAAAAACTTTATTTCTATGCCAAATAAAAGAAAATATCAGTACAGATTTGTTTAATTCGTTCGAAAATTTATAAATATGACTATGGAAATTTTAAACATCAATCAAAAGAACACATATAGATATTTACACAACACGTCTAATCAACAATATGAGATGTACATACTTCAAGATTGTCAATTGACTAAAATGGATATAAATGCAATAACGTAAGTACTAAATTTTATTATTGCTTAATACGATAACTGAAACCTGTTTGAATCTGTCATTCACAGAATTTTTATAAAGTATTATTCAGCAGAACTTTTATATTTCATGAAATGCTAAATTATGTTATTCAACTATGTAGTATTTTAAAACACCCTATTTTTAAACAATCCCTAAATTGAGATTATGATTTTATATCGTTAAGTAAAGATTTAGATTTACTGTTAATTATGATAATATACAGTAATTCACACAATTATAAAAATGATTTATAATTTCTCATCAGAAATTATGCAATTAACATTACTTAAATTCAGAAATTAATTCAAATGGTTATACAACCTGATATAATTATAAAAGTATTTTCTTTCTTATTCTTCAATATGTATTTCTTTCTAGCGTAACTTCTTCTCACTCTAATGATGATGTTAGTATAACAACTGGAACCCTCGGACCTCGAACTGCTATCCTGAAGTACCTGGATGAAAACTCTGCACTCTCGCACACCTGGAATAAACACACTATCCTGATGTACTCCGGATTTCTGTTTTCCTGGAATGCTTGAACTGGGACGTCGGAATATCTCACTCCTGTATTCGTAAACTTGTACACCAAAAATTATCGCTCGTATTTAAACTCTTCTCAATTTAACTGGATCGATGATACACATGCAGGAACTCAATAATTATTCTTACGAAATGGTTTTAGCTGAATTGGATAATACTTCGTGAATATTCGATAATAAGGTAAGTTTGAATAAAACTCTCTTCTCTTTACTAGGCGTTAGTAATATTAATCCTTTCTTCCTTCTTTTTTTTATAACACACCAGATAATCTCAATGGGAAATTTCAAATTATTAAATATTTTCCTAAAATAAAATATCACTATCTTCTCCGTTTAACATTAAGCACTTCTATATCACTTTGGAGCGAAAATCGAGAACAATAACCGTATTTATCGAGAAAAATCTTTCTCTACTCGAGAAAAACGACCGCTCTCTTCTCCAAAATTTTAGAATTGTTATTTTTTCATTTCACATTTCCTTGACGATCAATAATTAATTTTCTTTATCCAATTATATTATTCCACACAGTTTATTTATCCAACAAAGTTTCCACATTATTTTTGAATCAAAATGAAAAGTGTGAACACATGGATGTTAAAACTAACATCAAGCAGTAAATAATTACTGTGACTTACATATATATCTATACGTAAAACGTGTGTATCTCAAACACATGCATATATGCATATACGTTTTACGTATAGATATATATGTAAGTCACAGTAATTATTTTTGAATGTTTTAAATACTTATATAAAATTCCGATATCTTACTATTCAAACTCTCAATTTAATATTTGAATTCCCCTGCTACACTTCTACATATTTATACCCATTTCTAGTAGTATTTATAAATGTCAAAATCTGACAGTTCCAGAATTTGAATTTAGGCGCGTTAGCTATTCATTATTTTATTGCATTTATATTTCAAATTTCATTACTAATTACTATTCTCATATACTTTGTTAATTAAACAAGTTTTCACAAAAATTATATTACATATACAAACAAATCAAGTAATATTTAAATCTCTACTTTCAGACTGAAGAAAAACAATGCAGCAAAGTATCCTGCCACATCCATCTATGTAAATGCATGAAGAAAACAATATAAACTACACATTCGATAACATCAACATCTTTATACTTTTGGTATATTTTAAATATTTAAACAATATAAAAATTCTGCTATATATAAAAAAAACAATTTAAATTAAATTCTCCAAATTTATTTATATACGTGTTATCAACAATTGTGATAGCCGATCCATATTGAATACCGAAATTTGGTGTAGGTTCTAGAGAAATTTGACAGTCTACACGTCCTCAGATGAGAATAAATCGATAAAACGTGACTTTTTCCTCGCGTCGGCCGATTTTTAAAATTATTGTTCGAGACTTAGTCAACACTTTGAAGAAACATATACTGGTATATGACACATCGGAACAGTACCCAAACGACATCGCGCTTTCGATATTTAACCTAGAGAAATGTAAGCAAGTAATAACAAAAAACACACTTGGTATTGTTTCACAAATAAATATAATTAAATACTCGATGTACATTTCGCCTTGCGGCATCGTCAGGAGGAAAGAAAGAAAGAAAGTTTACTTTTACAACCAGGCAATGTTCTTAATGAACAAACAGAACTCATAAATTCACCGCTAATAAATCCTAGCCTTGTAAAAACGGTCTTTCCAGATAAGCCATGATGACCTTTTCATAATTTTCTATTTTTGTACATTTTTATTTACATTTTTGTTAGAAGTAGGTAGTTACAGTATATTAAATTTTACTTTAGTTTCTCGAGAACTCCTGACGATGCCGCAAGGCGAAATGTACATCGAGTATTTAATTATATTTATTTGTGAAACAATACCAAGTGTGTTTTTTGTTATTACTTGCTTATATTTCGACATGTTTCACCAAGAGATTTCCATCACTTCATTTAATTATTTGTCTAGAGAAATGTATTAGTATAGCATTCAGAATTTGAAGTTTTTGAATAATTTCTAAAGAAACTGAACTTTCAATAGGTGTGCCAACTAAATTATTGCAATGAATGCAAATAAAGCTTGATGACAATGTCTTCACATTAATGGAAATAAACATGCAAGAATATACAATTTAATCTTGTTCAAGCTTGAACTAAATTTGGCCCATTACTTTCCTTTTACCGTATTACTCCTTGGCAATGTTTATTTGATTTATAAATTTAACTTGAATAACTCATTTATCGAAATTTAAAACGAAAAAGATATCAATCAAATTCTGTTTAATTGCCTCATATGTAGAAAGAGGTGGAAATTGCGAAACGCATTTTTGCGCTATGTGCACCAAATGTCAGCAAGCATTTTGGCCATTAAAACATCTAACTCATTAATATACCGTTTTATTTCCCCGTTTATTTTTTGTGTCTGTTTTTTTTCCACCGCGCATGGGTCAATCCCATTAGAGCGGAGATTTGCTGTTAAATGGAATAGGATGGCGAAATATTAATTAAAATGGAAAGCTGGAAATTTTATATTCGGACACGGTTTCGGTACTTTTCCACAATACGATATCTCCCTGAGTTACGTACATTCAAACATACATGTGCCACGTATATGCACACACAGTCGGGCTTTTTACATATTTAGGTATACAAGTTGGGCTGCGAATAAAATGGTAATTGCTTACTTGCGGTCACGTATTTTTGTTAGTCATGGAATAATTTTAATTCAAATTTACTTTAATAACATTATCAAAGTGTATTTGCCGTCCATAATGTTTCATGTAATTTAGTTGGAACTGTCGCTATTAATTTATTTTTTCTTCTCTTATTATTACCGTTTTGACTGATTATTTTTACGGATTCGTTGCGCCAATTGTTCTTAAAACTGTTAATTTGTATTACAGTAATTAAATACAAATGCAATATATATGTTATATACAAAACTATTTGCAGCATTATTATTTTATTTAGATCTTTGAATATAATAATAGAATTTATTGAACGATAAATTCTAGTGTTGATAGTTCTCCTAGCTCTTCTCTTTCTCCATTTCTTATTGTATCCCTCTTCGTTATTCCTTTCACTCTTCTTAGATATTATTATTATTATTTGCATTGTATTTAAATTAAAAATAGTGTGGGCATACTATAGTTCATGTCTAAAAGAATTCATATATGTTTGTTGTTTTTTCTATAATTTGTGGGTTCTCTAACAAGTTTTGACGAAAATTACGTATTTCAGCATGCGTTTTCAAAATTATTTTCAATTATTTTCTTTTTTGGACCAGTGATGGTTTCTGGACGATGGTCGCCTTGGATAGTACCAAGTTATTAGCCAAGAGCGAAAATGTGAATACTAGAATCAGAGAAGGCTCTAGCGATATAAGAGACCTAAAAGTTTAAATAAAATAGACGACGGCCAACGCCTGCCGTACACTTGGAAACCGCTCCTGGCCGACATATAGATTAAGACTCACACAAAACACAGCACTCCACAACCGGAACGCGCCTAGACGCAGGAATCATAAACACCCGGACCAATCATACGCAGCAGCTTGCTCGTCCCCTCCAGCGCAACAATATACAAGCAGGCACACGACAAGGCACACAGGAGATAACTTTCAACTGTAGCCAGCAGAAGGCCATCTCTAGAAAATAACGAGTACAATCTCGTTGAAACTTCGAGACACGGCCAAGAACCCGAGAAGCCAATATTTAATAATAATAATCATCTTTATTACCCAACAGGAAAATCCCAAAACAGGGTTACAAGCAATACTACATGCATACATGTAATCAGTAAAAGGAAATGCGAACTCTATGACGATCCACAGTCAGTGTCTTCACGCAAGTAAGTCTCCATTTTTGTTCGCCAAGCAACAGACCGTGTAAATTGGAGCACTCTCATGATGTTGGTTCTCACAAATGGTGCTACAAAGGTGCAATTATGTCTGGAGTTAATCCGCGGTACTAGAAATGACATTCGATTTAGGATTTCGGGGCAGTCAATACTACTATCCAACAGCCTATGTAAAAATCTCTCACACGTAACATCTCTTCTAAGAAAGTAAAAACACCTCCAAATTAACGTTTAGACCTTTTATTTCTTCATGTCTTCTGCAGAAAAATACATATAAAGCTCAAGACTAATATAACTATCTTGGTTATATTAGATTCTCATGGATGTTATGACAATAAAACTTTAATTTTATTATACTAAATTTTTAATCTTAATATTGCTTCTCATTAATTATATAAATAAATGACAGACTTAAAAAACAGTAGCTAAAAACTGAAATTTTTAAAACCATAAAACAAGACGATAACCTTTCCGAACAGTTTCCTAGCGATGTATATTTCATTCGCCGATGTTTCTGTAATTTATTCTTGTCAAATACGTTTACCCGCTAGGGTGCATGCTATGTACAATATTAATGCATGTTTTACATCTTTGCTCTGACAATTTATAAAGTTTCTTATCTGGATTTTGTCTTACATAATAATATAAGACGTGAATTATGTACTTCGGTAGATTCTCAGGAACATGCCATTTTTAGAAGAAAGCCGTTGGAAGTTTTAACTTCTGCCAGTACTCCATGCTTCTTACGCTAAGCATTTCTCATGTGTTTGTTTTAAAACGAAGTGATCTATATGACCTCAAATAGAAATAAGAAGGCCAATAATATTGTAACTATTAAGTACATTTGTTTCAATAAAATTTCTGTCAAAATGAAAAAGATTCGGTAGCATATTAATAGATATAATTATACAAATTACAAATATAAGAATAGAAGAAGTAAATTCACAATCAAGTTTGTCAAGATTTAAAAAAGTATAAATTGGCAATAAAATTGAATGGCTACCATTGACATGAATTACAGGTATGTCAGAATGAATAATAATAACCTTACAAATGGCGCCCAGCGTGGGGCTATTTGCAATGTTTTTTTTCTTTTTCTTTTGATAATTACATATTTGAAAATGTATAATAGGATAATTGACAGAATTATGGCGTAATTAATTCCACAATATTTACAGACAATAACACTACTTTAAACATTTTTGAAATTTCATTAGTGTTGTATGTAATATCCCCCGTATTCAGAAGTAAATATAGATATTACTCCCTTAAAATGTTTATTTCACCTCTCCCCACGAGACAATTTTATCCTGTAATAAACACATTATTCCTCATTGATTCGATTCTAGGTATATATGTCTGTCAATACCTGCTGCGCATAAATATAGAAAAAGAACCAAGCTGGGCAGGTATCTCTCACTCAGTTGGAAGATCTCATAATAGTTTGTTATGCGTGTGTGTGGATTTCATTGCGTGAGTGACGACGGTGGGTGCTCTATTTTTGAAACGAATATTCCTACTCTCTCTCTCTCTCTCCCTCTCTCAATGTCTGTCTGCGTGTCCCTCTTTGGATAGCAACGCGCCTTCTCCGTCTCCCTTCCGTTCTCTATTCGAGCGTCCGTCCATACAAAATACCCTCTTTTCTCTGCTTGTGCGTATGCTAACTTGTATATCTTCATCGTGCTCGTGTGGGAATTCATTTAGATCGTGATCACGTGTATATATATATAAATACGGATTCCTACATTTCGTATTGCCAAAAAGAAAATCAATGACCACATGGAAAATAAACGATAGCAAGGGATATTACATATTGCTATGATATGTATATACCTGAATAAGTTATTCATATGAAAAATGTTCAATGACATCAGTCACATTACCAGTGAATATATACGTATGTTACTGTAAAAGCCTGTATATTGGTTAATTTTAGGTTTTACCAGTAAATCTTAGGATTTATCTACATGAGTTGGTAAATGAAAGGAATTATAAAAGAGAGAGGACTTTATCGGGCTCTTACCATTAGACTTTAGTACATGCTAAATTTTACCAGTGACGGTTGGTTAATGTTGGTTTTGGGAATCAAACAAAGAGTATTTTCATCGGGTATTTTTATTTATTAATTTTTAGTAACTAGTCATTTTAAAACACCTTTAAAATACTTCTTGAATAATAAAAAATAACACAAATAAAATTATCCTCTCACAAACGTAACGCTTACGTTGATTAATCTAACTTAATCAGTATTTTTCTTATTATTTGGTATGTAACAAACAAATTGAAAAAAGATAATTAGTCAATTGTCATTTATTAATAGGTAGTAAAACAGGGAGCACTATTGTGGCATTTAGAATTACAAAGTAACCCTGATGACTTGCAAGCGCATTTCTTCGACCAGTATTTTCTCGGATAGTTACATTTTTAGAATCCTTGTCCTCCAATCAACGACAATTTTCCAACAACTTCTCGAAGACTCACTTCTTTATCTTTAATAACTTCTTCTATCGTTATAAAATCTTCAGAGCATAAGGTGAACTGATTCTGTGTGTAAAGCTGCTTTAGTACTCCAATCGGAACCCAGTTGGTAAAACTCACTGTTCTTTACATCTACCACAACTGCAATAATGCTTTTCGGGTCAGTTTTAGCTCTATCAATGTACTTTCAGTCTTACATTTTGGCCAACTTTCACATCTGGATATTGATCAGCCGACATGGCTTTCATTTTTTCAGTTTGGTTTTCGAAATTCAATTTTGCTTTTTTTCTTATTGTCTGTGCAGATTCTATCTTCTTCGGTATTGGATCTTCTTCAGCTTGAGTTGCGTCTTCTGTCTCTGAATCGGTATGCCTCTGAATCTTTATATTGGTATCATTGGTTTTCTTCACCTTCACCTTTTCAGGTACAATCATTTCGTTTTCTTGTGTTTTCTTCCTCACATTGTCACTGTTCATATCCTCTTCTGACTCATTTTTAACAACATTGTCTTCCTTGTTCTGTTCAATTAGATTTTCGACGTTAATGCTTTGTTCCGTATTATTTTGCGAATGCAACAAATTCTCTAAATTTTCTTCAAATCTTAAGAGTCTAATCTTATCTTTAGGAATTGCTGACGTTACAATGCCCATTTTCATTGGACCACCAAACATTGTTTCGTAGGGTGGAGCATTTAATTCCCTAATGATATGCTCTATTTGCATGGGCTGGATGAATTTCAAGCCTTCTGACCACTTTGGCGACTGATTGTTTTCCATCCATGTGCTGAGCATATTCTCGATGTCTTGATTGCCACACTCCACTGATCCTTGACTCTGGCTATGTTTTGGCTTACCATGTGCCATTTAAGATCCGGGTACATAGAGCATAAATTTTCAATTACTTGGTTACAGAATTACCGGCCATTATCCGAATGAAAGTTGTTCGGCGCTTCAAAAGTGGTGAAGATATTCAAGAGATGGTATGTAACTTCTGCTACGCGTTTAATTCGAAGTACATGAAGGATCACAAATTTAGTAAGATGGTCTTGTTAAACTAATATATAATTTCCGTCAAGATTGGTCTGTAGGTCTATGAGATCTACTTGACAATGTGAAGTCATTTCACTGTGAAGTATAGGTTTGATGACAATGCCCTTTTTCAAAGTCTTCTGTTCCCTTTGACAAGGTTGCCATAACTTCAAATATGTCATGAGAGCCTCAACTGGTATATGTTTATACTTGCGGTTACATTCCTGAAACATCCTTGTGCTTCCAACAGCAAGATGCGTTTCTTCGAGAGTGTATGTGTGTGTGACTACGATAGCGGTCAAACGGCTAAAGTTATCAATTACAAACTTTGTATATACGAGTATATTCTTCCTGTTGATATCTGATTAGATTTTTAGGAAAATTGGTAGACCGACAGTAGCAGTTTACTTCAGTGAAAAAGAGTTTTATATAAAGCTTGATTTTCAATACTTTTTGTATAAAAGAGATTTCAAAATTCGGAACGGAAGTAACAGTTTTACCCCTATCGAGTAGCACTTGTTTGCATATCTCGCAAAGTATGCGTTCTATAGAGATTTATTAAGAGAATAGAAGTACCTGGAATAGAATTTTAATTATTTTTTGTATAAAAGAATAAAAGTATTTATAACTTAACGCACATATTGCTGAGACTCTTGCAAATTGAAGTTTGTATAAAAATAATTTACACCATTCCATCAGTAAGCAAGTAAGAATCAAGCGTACATCAGTGCTAGACTTTGTGCTAGACCAAGATTTAATAAATTTTCTGCAAAATAGTAGGTTAGGCAATTTTACATTTTACTAGCTCAGTTTAGAATGACTAAAGAAAATTTTCTCTCAGGGGCAGAAAATATAAATAAACTCTCCAATCAACTTGAATGCTCTTCAGTTATTACCAGGTCAGGTAAAGAAAATAAAATACAAGATAAACCTTATAATCTAGTTTATTAAGAATATTAAAGAAAAAGATTTTTAAAATTACACAAATATATTTACAAAATTTAAATATTTCAAAATAATATTATATAAAATCATACATGTCATGATCAAATAGTCAAAATAATCAAGAAATTATAATTAATGAAAGGATAACATCGAGTACAAATTTATACTTTTAAAATAAATATGATTATCATTATTTTTATTCGTCAAAGATACATGTAAACAATCAACATATCAAATGAAAATAAAATTTATTGCATACTGTGAATTGTACTGGAATATGAATAACAAAATTATGTGATTTATCACTTGCGAGAATATAAACATTAAGGAAATGGCTTTGCCCTAATTAGTTCTGCCTGGCGCCTTTGCTCGCTCCCAAAACAGTACCACCAAGACCAATTCGTGCTTTAAGGATTCACCAAGACTCCATGCTATGAATTAAACATCTACTTAATTCATTGCACACATCCCTGATCTATTACCCAACACGTCAATATCAAATACACAAACACAATAAAATATAATTGATATATATAAATAAAAAAAGAAAATATATATATAAAAATAAAACTTTACCTCGCTCTGAGATTCCAATACAAAACACCACTAAAAAAAAATTTGTATAACACTATATACACATTTATAATAAACATTATTAAATCACCTTAACTCTTCGTACAGCGTCTCAAACTCATCCATCTCAAATATATATTTTAAAACTTTGTCACAGTCTAATTATCCTATATGTACATAAAACAAAATTATTAAACTACAAATCTCCTAATCTTGCAAATAAAATAATAAGGAAAATTTTATTTAAAAAGCAAAGTGTTTATATTTAATAAATAAAAAAAAAATTATTATGCTATTTAATTTGATCATTACAGATACTAAAATGCTTTACCATAACACACGGTATAATAACCCTGCATATAAAAATAAAACATTCTTGTAATAAAAAAAAAATAATTAAAGTTCTAATTAAATAAAACTGTTCTAAACACAAATAATCATTTCCCAAAATAATTACAAGTCCCAATGTAAACCAAACTCCCGAATTAAAAATGATATTTAATTCATAAAAATATTTCAAAGTCCCACTTCAGTCTTAAAATTCATAAATATAGTAAAATTATTACGAAAATATTATAAGTTCTAATACATGAATAAATTTCTATGTTAGAATAACGTTTAATCTATAAAATATTACAAGTCTAAGTTAATATAACATTTTATTTTAAGAGGAAGAAGAGGTTTCCACCTACTTCAGATTTTTCTTTTGAGTGCGGTTTACACCAAGCAACTCCCGTTTTCTCATCTTGTCCGGACTTATATGGATATTTTTCTTCACAAAAACGTACGGTTATCTTCGGTACGATACGATTCCACCTCCAGAAATACATAGCTGCAGTGCTGCACCACTCGGGAAAGCAGCACATTACTAATCTTTTAAAAAGGTAAACAAATATGTAAATATCAACTTGTTTACATGTTCATGATTCATCTAATGCATCCAGCGCAGGATATTGTTTTCGCCGGGCCAAACGGTCGATCTCTCCCAGTCACAGTATTCTTCGTGCGGGAAACACTTTCTTGTTATAATTCACGTAATATTTTATGCTTATTCTAATACTATAACTTTTATAAAAATTATAACAACATTCTTATATTATCTTAGGTAAATAAAAATTAAATTTGCCAAAATATTTACTCAATGAATATCTATATACACATCATGATAAAATAAATAAAATAGTAATTAATTAATTTAAATCTCGAAGTGATCTCGATTATGCCTATTTATAATTTACCACCCAACTCAAGGTCACTGCAGTATGTATAAGAAAGTCGTGTGGTGCCCACACTTCATTTTGTTAAATAATATTCAGAGTGTAAATACGTATATGTTTTGGCTGCAAAAGAAAATCAATGGTCACAACAAATTAACAATTTAAAAAATGCGGAAAGAGCACAAAAGAAGGATAAAAAAGGGAAGCTGTATATATAGATATATATATATATATATATAATATTTATCAAAATCACAAGCAGGCGTTGCCACACGTTCGCAAACTTGATTGTCGTTCTGCACGTGGTTGATTTTTGTTTTCATTCCTTCCGTGGATATTTTCCTTTGCTTGGGACGTGATGGTTGCCAATTTCATAAAGGAAAAATATACGGGCACGTTCTCTATCTTCGCGCAGTTTGTGTGTATGCGGTGCGTGTGACGACCTTTCGCCTCTCTCCGTCTCGTTTTTGGTCTAATTTACTCGCACACACGGGATCCTTCTTATTAATGCCATAATTCATTCTCCTCTCGTGTATTGCCTACCGAACATTCTGACAATGAGCGTAAATATCGTGGATTTAATTTATTTCTGTATCAGCCCTCGATATTGTGACAATGATATATTTATGACAAGTTATTGACAAATCTCCGACATTTAGAAAAGTTGAAAATTGCACAAGTTTTACCATGTATTTCTTAAATACTCCGCTTTAAATCTCTTTCACCATTAGTACAAATTGCAGGAATAATTTCAGGAAAGCTTCTATTCCTATTACAGAGTTATGTTTATTTTATCTATAATTATCGTAATAAAATAACAGTTTTGCTTCTGTATTCAGCAAGTAATTCTTCATGATATTTAATGTTTTATTATTAAAAAGGATAATGAATACTTGGAAAAATCTCCAGTACATAATGAACACCAATATACATGCACATACGAATTAAAAATTCATATATACTATAATGATTTAAATTGTCAACATTTATAGTATAAAAAAAAAATTAGCTTCTCAAGAAAATTAATTTATGTTATACATATAAGGGATCATTCGTATATAAAATAGAAGAATTTTATTAGTATAGTAGTGAAATGTATAAAATATTAGATAGGATCTAAGTTTATTGTAATCTCACTTCTTAATGAAAGATTTTAAAAAAATCACAATGTTAAAAATATTGTCAAGATAAGATAGACAACTTAAATAACAATACAGAAAAAAATGTCATTATTATGAAAAATCAAATACGTATATGGAAACTAAGAAAAATAACCTGGTTACTTATAAACAAAAATAGATGATTTGTAAATTTTGATAGAAAGGTAGCAAAATATTGAATGAGACTAGAATTTTGGAATAAAGAAGAATTAATATAGAAATTTTGTTATAAA
Source organism: Amphimallon solstitiale (assembly GCA_963170755.1). Classification (NCBI taxonomy): domain Eukaryota; kingdom Metazoa; phylum Arthropoda; class Insecta; order Coleoptera; family Scarabaeidae; genus Amphimallon; species Amphimallon solstitiale. The sequence goes on along the minus strand of OY720681.1, from coordinate 7,234,269 downwards.
AATAATACATACTTAATTTTACAAGTTGATTATCATCATCTGCGTGTTATGGGAAGTCATAAGACTTGTGAAATATATTGATCAAATTGATTATTAAGTCGGAATTATCTTAATGTTACGTATAAAATAAATGTAATTGGATTTATAGACAGAGAAAAATACATATAGGAGACGTTTTGCTGTTAGAAGAATTCCATAATAATCGTTAGAATCAAGTAATGAAGTGAAATTTTGAAGAGATAAAGAGAATTAATCTATCCTTTGTTGTAAAAAATGATTCTATTTTATATTATCTGAATAGTCATATTTATATTCTTGAATTGGTGATTTTCATTAAGGAGGAGAAGTTAATTTTGAAATTGAATTGTTGTTTAGTTGTTAAAAAGCGTCGGCATTACAGCAACTAACGCACAGACACCGTGTTTCAGTCTACTATGACTTTGTCAATGTGCGACGTGCTTGCTGCAATGGTCAATGTGCTCCAGATCCCCGTATATCGTGTCTTCGCATAACTATACTTATTAGAAAATCTCAGCGTCCTCTGTCATGCAAAAGCAACGCGCCAGCGGGTATGATCTATCGATAATTAAGTTATCATACTGGATGCATATGCAAAAAAGTGCGTTAAGAAAACGAAAGGTGGAAGATCTGAAAAGTAGTTTAAAGAGAGAGCACGCCATATTTACTAGGCCAGCGGAATAATCAGTAGCTGTAACAATAGCATCTTTTAAAATTTCCTACATACTGGCGCAACACAAAAAACTTTTCGAAGATGGAGCGGTAGTAAAAGAAGCACTTGTTGAAGCGGCGAATGCATTCTTTGATGACTTCAAAAATAAAATGGAGATTATATCTGCTATCAAGGATGTTCAATTATCTCGCCAAACTGTTGCTAGACGTATCGACATCATGAACACAAATTTGGAAACTAACCTAAAAAAAGGGTATATGGAATGTACATACTTTTCGTTGCAGTTTGATGAGTCCACCGATGTGACTGATACTGCCCAATTATGTATTTTCATTCCGATGGTATTTTCTGATATGTAGGATTAAGAAGAATTGTAAATGTTGCTGTACAATATGAACTACCGATTAACAAACTCGTGTGCATTACAACTGATGGAACACCATCATTGACAGGCAATCAAATTGAGTTGGTTGCATTGTGTCGAACTAACGAAGACTTCCCATCATTTTTCGCATTCCATTGGATCACCCATCATCAAGGTCTATGTTCAAAAATACTAAATATGAATGATGTCGTGGATATTGCCGCAAAAATCGTGATTCAATCCGTGTCCGAAGCTTGCAAATACGCCTCTTCAAAGTTCAATTGGAAGCTAGCGACTCTGCCGAGTAAACTGATTTACTTCTTTTTACAGAGATAAAATGGTTGGGTAGCGGAAGATTTTTGGAGAGATTTCGAGAACTATTACCTGAAATCATTTCTTTTCTTCACGAACGATGTGACGACACTAAGATCCTTAAAAATGAAAAATGGCTTCATGATTTAGCTTTCTATATACTATACAAATTTTTCCTGAATTTGCTCTTCGAAAAGAAGAGCAAATTCGCACTCCAATTATGACAACTACGAGATACAACTAAGACACATCCAGAGTAAATTTGAAACACGCTTTTCTGATTTTAAGCAAGTCATGGATACTGTAATTTTTATGGCTTATCCATTTTCTGGTGAAAACATTGAAAAAATTGCTACTAAAATATCGAACACTTTCAATATGGAGATATCTTCAGTACAAAATAAGGTATTGCAGATAATTTTAGATATACATCTCAAATCCAGAGCAACTGATGCCAACTTTTGGTCTTTCATATCCGAAAACAACACATATCCGTGTTTGAAACAAACAACTCTTCAGTTAACAGCATTCTTTGGATCAACTTACTAAATGAAAGCTGTTAAAACGAAATATCACAATCAGCTAACTAACCAACACATCTCAGCAAGCCTGCGGTTGGCACTCAGTAATTACGAACCGTCCATCGATAAGTTTGTGGATGATATACAGTTCCATGCATCAACATCTAAATTCTAAATGAAAGTAAACTAATGAAAATTACTGAAGTTGAAATTTTATTAGATGTTTAACTTATACAAGTATAACATAAGTATTTGCAATAAATCATTTTCATAAATCTGTTTTACTTTCTTATACGTAGTATAAAGAAGTATTGTGATGATGAAAATTTTCGACCTCGAGATTTTTGCAAATGTCCACGTTTTGAAGTCCCCTGATACCGAAAAAGTGTTTTTTAAAAAATGTCTGTGTGTCTGTCTGTGTGTCTGTCTGTGTGTGTGTCTCTCTGTGTGTGTGTGACCACGATAGCGGTCAAACCGCTGTAGATATCAATTCCAAATTTTGTATTTACGTGTATAATCTCCCTCTTGAGATCTGATTAGTTTTTCAGTAAAATCGGTAGACCGGAAGTAGCAGTTTACTTCAGCGATAAAATCGAATTTTGCCAATATTTCGTCAACTACTAAGTTTAAACAAATTTATAAAGAATTCATATATACTTAAAATTAAAATTGAGAATAATTTTATTTAAAAAGTTTTCCGAAATTCCTACCGGAAGTAGGGCTTTTACTCTTATCGAAAATCAGTTTTTTGCGAATATTTCGCAAGTCATGATTTTTAGACAAATACGTTATGGGTATAAAAGTATTTAAAACATAATTTTCAATATCTTTTGTATAAAAAAAAATTCAAAATTCGGACCGGAAGTACCACTTTTACTCTTATCGAATATCGGTTTTTTGCAAATATGTCGTAAGTTATGCATTCTATGTAAATTTATGAAGAGTACAAAAGTATTTAGAACTGGATTTGCAATATTTTTTGTATATATGAAATTTCAAAATTCGGACCGGAAGTAACACTTTTACTCTTAGCGAGGAGCACTTTTTTGATATCTTGCAAAGTATGCACTCTATAGAGATTTATTAAGAGAATAGAAGTACTTAGAATATGATTTTGAATAATTTGTGTAAAAAAAATTCTTAAAATTCCATAATTTGAAACGCTCATACGTATAAGAAAGTCGTGTGGTGGCCACACCTCATTTTTTTTATTGTGACCAGACTACTCCTAGTAGTCGGTAGTCGTACGTGTCGATCGCTTGTCACCTAAGTTTTTTATGGTAGATCGCAATCCCTAAAAGTCTGAGTACCCTTGCCCTATAACAACAAATTGAATGCTACATATCCTAAATGAGAAACTAAAAGAACGTACATACATTTCACCACGCTATACATCTATCACACGTACTGATAATATACATCTAAATGGAATTTCTAATACTTAAATTTCATAACTCTATCATTCTTCCATTAATATTACGCGAAGTAAATTAATCGAATAAAAACGCAAAATTCAAAGAGGGCGAACATATGGTGCGTACAGATATATAAAACAAAAATGATTAAAACGAACGCGGCATTAAAAGCACATTAACTTGATTAATCTCATTGTAGCCTCAAAATTCCAAAAAGAGAACTCAATAATTGCCTGCAATTTAGGTCCTATAAACGAGCATTAACTTTAATACCGTTTAATTGGCCATTTAAAGAGATGTTTCGATCCCGTAAGAGAAATCGCTTTCCCAAGACTTAATAAATACAATTAGTTTATATCATATAATTACGTATATTGTTAAAAGTCGCTCTTCTATACATACTACTTAAATAAATGGGGACCATCACACCTATATATCGGATTTAACGAGTTACACATTGTCAAATAAGCTAATGTGTACGTCGGGATGTAAATAGAATGGAACCCGAATAGGCGACACACCCTGGCTGTTTAAAAGGATATGCGTCATCTTGAATTACATACCATCTTTATTTAAAAGTATACATTTAAAGAAGAAGAACAACTAATGGGTGTATATTACGTCTGAATAATTACATCTAGAGAAAAATCAAGTAAGGGAATTTTAATTGAAAATTAAAGAAACATTTCACTCCAGTGTTACGACAACTTGGTGCTGTAAATAATGTAAAGGTACCATCAATAAATTTATTATTAATGTAATGTAAAATGGTCGCACGTTGCGGAGCCATAATGTTATAAAACAAGTAAAATGCCCCAAAGTTGGGCACCATAATGTAATAGTACACCCTTGAAATGCCCCAAAAGTTGAAAGCTATATTGTAAAAGGAACTGTTATTTGAAATTTAGGTTAATAATAATATAGATTTCTAAAATAAAATAAAATAAATTGTTTTGTTTGCCAGCTAAGCCCAATTCTTTATCCCAGGACGAGTCGAATTAAAAGAGATGATAAATTAAGTTTCCTAGGGCATCATTGGGTGTAAATACAATAAAATACCCTTGTATACGTTTAGATAATAATTGTATTAGAAATCAATGATTTTATAGATTATTACAAACAAAGTAAAATACTTATACAATAAACTGTTTTTAACAGAAGAACAACACATTAACAAATAGGTTAAATACACTTTTATAATGGTTACATTTTATAATATTTACGCATATTATTCATTATAGTAAAATCGTAACAACGTATGCAAGAAACTACAACTCAGGCTAAACGTTTTTTATATACATTAATGTATATGCCACAACGCTAAAAATATATCAAATTATATAATTCGATTACACTTGGGAGACTTTATTAAATATATTTATCTTATCTAGATAAATATATTTATTTATTTCGTCAGTTTGAAACTGAGTTATTATGTTTAATCCCTTATTTTATTAATACATTTACATACAATAATTATTAAAATACCTTATTTTAATGTTTCTTTCTTCTCTCTTGATTGATGGGCATCTTCTTATCTTTGATGCGTTCAAGTTGAATTTTCTTATTCGCTGAATAAGGCGCTAGCGGCTTTCCATTTGATTTTCTACCTCCAAAGAACAAGACGTAAAGCATCGGCATACACTGCCAATTGTAGAATACAATCTTTGTAACAGACGATATAATAACTTGAACACAAACTTGAATACTAAATACGCGGTCGATTCCACAAGGTTCTACTTGTAAAATATACTTTTATCTAACCGCTGTTTATATAACTGTTGGAGTCGATACATTTTTTAGGTCTATTTGTCGACCCTCTACTTGGAGTCTACTTTACGACTCCTTCTTGCAGTTCACTTCTTCCGACTCTCCGATTGCAACACGAATTTTCCTTCTTATAGTTTGAAATCTGGGATTCCCCGTTTTCTATATTGTCTGGATACTCCCGCTTGCAAATCACACACAAATTCACATACGCCATGAGAAGTTATAGATATCGCGTCGCTTATCTTACACTAATATAAACGTTCGGCGACACAATGCTTATACATACTAAAACTTATTTATATACATATAAATACATGAGAATAAAACTTCTGGTGATATACATTCATTGATTTCCAATATATATATAAAATTCATAATAATATTATTTATCTAATTTTTTTTTTATTTGTATCTCCAAGGAAATAAAACACTGAACACAATAATAATAATGTTTGTAATTTTTAAAAAAGGATTTTTAAAATAAAAGTAAAAATTGTGATATCTAATTTCAAGTATTTTAATAAGGGTAATGTGCATCTATCAAATATTTCCTCAGCTTACTATTTGTGACAGTTGGTCAATTAAAATAAAAAAATGGCCATAATTTATTTATTTATAAAAATAGCAATATCAAGTAAAATATCATATGACTCGTTGAGAGAAGACCTATTTTAAAGTCATGGCCTACTATAGTGTGCATTAGAAAAAACATAAGTTTTGTGTCATTAACTCTAAAAATATAGTTAAAATAAAGAAATGGGTGAAACTGTATTAGTTAGCATATAACTACCTACAACCTTTTCCTTCACACATTTCTTCAAAAGTCAATAATAACAGAGTCATAGACACTGAACAAAATAAGCCATGCACTTTTTCCAAAAAAAAACAAAACGCTAATTAAATATATCTATTGAACTGCAATTCTTTTCCCATTCAACAGAGTCTGTATCTCTTGTAGTTTGCGGATCCCTATGGTAAACATCGGAAAAAAATCACCCTGTATAATATAAATATAGACCACACCAAAACAAGTGCAAATACGCATGTTGTAGAATTATTTTTGTAAAGTAATAAAATTCACAAATATAAAATAGTTAAGCATTTAAATTAATTTTCGCATCTCACAATCATCATGTAAATATAGTGCTACTATTCTCATAAACTAACAGAGTACTGCTTGCTATGCACAAAATTTAATATGGACACCCACAACAATTGTAAAGGAAATATATAGAACAACAGAAATAAATAATTAACACAACAAATAGTACAACACGAAAAGCTGACTTCATTCGGTGTAGGAAGCCGTCCTGTGTTTAACAAAGCTAACTGATAAATTATTAAAAACAAGTCGAAAGACGTATCTCATTAAAATATCCATGCTGCTGTTGCATTTGACATTTTACCTGCATTATATATATACGGAGAAAGAAGAAAACTTCTGAAATAATTACAGTTTATTCGGAGACTCAGGGGTCTTTCTTTAAAGTGCCGAGCAGCTCTTGTTGAAAACGAGCTACAAGGAAAAAAAGGTAGGCGTCATTAATAACATAGAACTCGTAAATTAAGCCATGGAGAAATGTTAAAATTACGACCTTTTACTTTAAATTATTTTTACTTTGTGCAGCAGAAATGTATGAACGGTTCGACATGCATTTGTTCGTTTTTCTGTAAAAATCTCCTTTTTGTTCCAAATTATTTTTTATATATTTTTATTCTATTAATTAACCTGTGAGTAAAAGTGGACCGAATTTTCAAGTTTTTATACTGTTAATTATCTGTACAAAATGCATAATTTGCCAGATATTTCCACAAAACTACTATTTGATAAGTCAAAATTTTAAATATTTTTATATAAAAATTATTCTAAAAAGGACTCTAAATGTACTCTTGTTAAATCGCTATAGAATGCATCATTTGGCACATATTTTGAGAAAAACTGCTATTATCTATGTGTGAGAGAAATTAAAAGGATAAGAAAATACTAATTCCAGTCCAAACGTTGAAATTCTTTTTATACAAAAATTATTCAATATCAAGCTATAAAATAATTTATACTTATAAAAGGCCGTGTAGAACGATTTTCGAGAGTTTTTATTGCTGGTGAAAACCGCTCAAAATAAAAATAAGCATTAAGTGTCTGTAGTAATAACCTTAAATATGAACTTGTAAAATTTTTAAGCAATTAATTTTATTTGGAACTTGTAAAATTTTTTCAAGAAAAATTTTTATTTTGGACTTAGAAAATTTCTAGTAATATTTGTGGACACTAAATGTACTCTTGTTAAATCGCTATAGAATGCATCATTTGGCATATATTTTGAGAAAAAATGCTATTATCTATGTGTGAGAGAAATTAAAAGGATAAGAAAATACTAATTCCAGTCCAAACGTTGAAATTCTGTTTATACAAAAATTAATCAATATCAAGCTATAAAATAATTTATACTTATAAAAGGCCGTGTAGAACGATTTTCGAGAGTTTTTATAGCTGGTGAAAACCGCTCAAAATAAAAATAAGCATTAAGTGGCTGTAGTAATAACTTTAAATATGAACTTGTAAAATTTTTAAGAAATTAATTTTATTTGGAACTTGTAAAATTTTTTCAAGAAAAATTTTTATTTTGGACTTAGAAAATTTCTAGTAATATTTGTGGACACTAAATGTACTCTTGTTAAATCGCTATAGAATGCATCATTTGGCACATATTTTGAGAAAAACTGCTATTATCATGTGTGAGAGAAATTAAAAGGATAAGAAAATACTAATTCCAGTCCAAACGTTGAAATTCTGTTTATACAAAAATTAATCAATATCAAGCTATAAAATAATTTATACTTATAAAAGGCCGTGTAGAACGATTTTCGAGAGTTTTTATAGCTGGTGAAAACCGCTCAAAATAAAAATAAGCATTAAGTGGCTGTAGTAATAACTTTAAATATGAACTTGTAAAATTTTTAAGAAATTAATTTTATTTGGAACTTGTAAAATTTTTTCAAGAAAAATTTTTATTTTGGACTTAGAAAATTTCTAGTAATATTTGTGGACACTAAATGTACTCTTGTTAAATCGCTATAGAATGCATCATTTGGCACATATTTTGAGAAAAACTGCTATTATCATGTGTGAGAGAAATTAAAAGGATAAGAAAATACTAATTCCAGTCCAAACGTTGAAATTCTTTTTATACAAAAATTAATCAATATCAAGCTATAAAATAATTTATACTTATAAAAGGCCGTGTAGAACGATTTTCGAGAGTTTTTATAGCTGGTGAAAACCGCTCAAAATAAAAATAAGCATTAAGTGTCTGTAGTAATAACTTTAAATATGAACTTGTAAAATTTTTAAGAAATTAATTTTATTTGGAACTTGTTAAATTTTTTCAAGAAAAATTTTTATTTTGGACTTACAAAATTTCTAGTAATATTTGTGCACACTTATAGAAATTTTCAAGAAATAATTTCATGGAGCTGAAATAATTTCTAATCGAAAATTTTAATTCGAATAATTTTTCGAATTAAATCAGTATATTTAAATTATAGTTAGGAGATTAGGATATTAGTTAAGAACCAAAATATTTTGTTTTAGAACATGTTGGCCGTACGCTACATGTCACGATAAAATATTTTAAATATGAATGTGGAAGACTTTAATGCTCTATATAAAGAACTAAGATAGTTTATATAGAATTTTCTTTGTGTATATAAAGTGTTTTATTGTTATTATGTGGTGACTTATGTTGAAAGTTAATAAGGTTGGTAAATTATTATTTTATTCTTTAGAGTTTATGATTTTTTTTGTTCAACAAGTTATGCAATCAATTAACTTGTAGAATGGAGCCCTGATTGATCCTCTGACACGAATTTGTGATGAGAATCTCATTCAGAAGCGAGAAAAGGCATTTGAGTGAAATTAATATCAGCGCAAAGTCAGCATCATAATGCATATTTAAACACTGGTGATTAGAAGTTTTTTTTTGTGAATGATTTTCATTCCTCCGTATTAACATTAGAGACTGGACACGTTATTACGTTAGTTACGGGTGCGTTCAATGAGTTAAAGGATAAACTCATAGAATGGAACTTTGACTGGCTCTTTAACGTAAATTTGCTTTGTAAATGTTGCCTAGAAGCGAGAAAAGGCATTTGGTCAGGATTAGAATCAAAGCAAAGTCTAATATCTAGTGTGTGAACAGTAATCAGAATAATATTCTTGTTTCATAATCATAATCAATATTAGTCGTTCCACAGCATAGATTAATGATGAAAAATTTTCTTTTGTTTTGTTGATTGCACGAAAATTTCGTATATTAAAAGTGATTTTGATTTATACTTTAGTTTGTTTACAATATTATATGCTAATTCCATCTATGGTGGTTTGTAGATAAGTTATTAAGTATGCTTTTTTTCTTTTTTTGTGAATACAATAATTTTTTAATTTTTATTATCAGTATGTTTAATAAACTATATTGTAAGATATTTCTGCATTTTATTTAATATATCTGACCTGTTCAAACTTAAGAGTACCATCCTTTGGAGAAAGAATATTTCTGCCCCTGAGATGAAGGACATTTTTGCAGAAGTAGCAAGATGTCAGAGCAGCATAAGGCTAATTTTCTGGGATATATGCTTGAACCTAAGATTAAAGAGTTTTAATAATTTCATTACATTATTAATTTGCAAGGGTCACAGCAATATGTGATGAGCAAACTAGAATACGCTTCTGAGGTTTGGTATCCATTCTACGATGTTTAGATTGATGCTGCTGAGCGCATACAGAAGAAATTTTTAAAACTTATATCTCATAAAATGGATAAAGGCTATCTACTTCGTTCAACTAAATACCGGGCTTTGGTGAAGCGGCATAGTTTCGAATCGTTGTCGTCACGAAGGGTCAGGTATAGTGCTGGATTTGCGAGTTCCTTTATTAAAGAAACGATCGATGGCCCGTATTTGATGTTCTAACTACTTGATATATTCATATTTCTTTGTTTTGTTTCTCACTTTATATTGTGTTGCATTGCATTCTCTTGTGTCGTGTATTTATATATTATCGCTATTTTGTATTATTTCTTTGTCCATTTTAGACCTTATCTGTTGGGCAATAAATATATTATTATTATTATTATTATTATTGTCATAAACTTAATTAGCGAAATTTTGGGGAAGATACAGTTCATATATTAATGTATTATACGAGGGCTTGATTCCCTGAAAACATTCTTTACGGCTTAAGCCTCGCTTAAAATTGTAAAAAATCAGTTCCACGATTTATTTGCGAAAGGAGTACTTTAAACTAATGTAACTTACAAACAATCAGGTATATTATATACAGGGTGAGTCAACTATGCGGGTAAGGCCGATTATGCCTTTACGAGTAAAGATATTTCGAAGCGGTTTTTTTCTTGTGGTAGCTGTTCATTAGGGGCACATTTTAAAAATATTTTGTATTATACAGAGCGTTCCATAACTTGGTGGCTAACCATATTTATAGTTTTTTAAATGGAATACCCTATATATTACTGCATTTTTGAATTTCCCGTATAATTTTTAGTCAAAAAGTTATAAGATAATATAGGCCTAAAGTGTAAAGTTTTTGACTTATTCCCATTTTTCTGAAGAATTCAATGTTTGTATAAAATTATATTTGCCGAAAACGACGTATTAGATGGACAACATTTTTTGCAGTATTGTTTACAATAAGAGGTCCTAATAGAAGCATGTTTTATTTTTTTACAGTTAGTAACTGCACGTGCAGGAAACTGGATTAAAATTAGATGACACGTTTTTGTATAAAAGTCAACTTTTTTAAATGGAACAGCCTGTATATCAGTTCATTTTTGAATTGTTTATTAAATTTCATGTCAGAAACATGTAAAACGTTAATACTTTAAAAGTGACTATTACAGAGTTTTTGTCGTTTTTTGATATCTTTTGTTAGTTTTTGCAAAAAAGTCAATTTTTTCAAATGGAACACCCTGTATATTATTTCATTTTTGAATTTCTTATTAAATTTCACATCAAAAACATATGAGACGTTAATACTATAAAAGCGACTATTACTGAGCTATTGTCTCTTTTTGATATAATTTTGTCAGTACTATACTATATTAGTTAAACCACAACACTAACAAAATTATATTAAAAAGAGACAATAGCTCAGTAATAGTCACTTTTAAAGTATTAACGTCTTAGATGTTTTTGATGTGAAATTTAATAAGAAATTCAAAAATGAAATAATATACAGGGTGTTCCATTTGAAAAAATTGACTTTTTTGCAAAAACTAACAAAAGCATATCAAAAAACGACAATAACTCTGTAATAGTCACTTTTACTGTATTAACGTCTTACATGTTTCTGACACCAAATTTAATAAACAATTCAAAAATGAACTGATATACAGGTTGTTCCATTAAAAAAAAATGACTTTTATACAAAAACGTGTCATCCAATTTTAATCCAGTTTCCTGCACATGCAGTTAGTAACTGTAAAAAAATAAAACATGCTTCTATTAGGTCCTCTTATTGTAAACAATATTGCAAAAAATTTTGTCCATCTAATACGTCGTTTTCGAGAAATATAATTTTATGCAAACATTGAATTTTTCAGAAAAATGGGAATAAGTCAAAAACTTTACACTTTAGGCCTATACTATCTTATAACTTTTTGACTAAAAATTATACGGGGAATTCAAAAATGCAATAATATGTAGGGTGTTCCATTTAAAAAACTATAACTATGGTTAGCCACCAAGTTATGGAACACTCTGTATAGTACAAAATATTTTTAAAATGTGCTCCTAATGAACAGCTATCACAAGGAAAAAACCGTTTCGAAATATCTTTACTCATAAAGACATAATCGGCCTTACCCGCGTAGTTAACGCACCCTGTATAGAACAACTTACTGTCACTGTAGCTGAACTTGTAGTAAACACCTGACTGAAATTGTCATACAAAATTTATCGCAAAATATCATCGCCTACTAGATTGGCTCAGCGGAAAGAGAACATCCCTCGTATAATAACTATATTTCGTATTTAATATTACTATGCTCATACTAAAGAATGAAGGTAGATTATATTTTTAATTGCTGATTTTTGCAAATTCTCTACGCATATAAAAAAAACTCACTAAATAAACATAAACTACCGGAAAACACTATTCGAATTTATGGCTTAAATTTAAACTGAAATGTCCCCGCATACTAGAACGCTATCATCTAGTTCAGCATACCTGTTTTAATACCTAATATCATAAATAATGTCTTTCACTAGATTTTTATTGGCCGAATTGCGAAATATTCATTTTATTACCGTTCTATTCAATTTATTCCTTACTGCCGAATTGCGGCAGCATTAAAGGAACAAACTTTTATTCGACATTCTTCATAGCGAAACTTTACAGTTTTATGATGTTGTTGTTTTAGTTTAGACCGGTAGATGGATATAGTTCCACTCGAGAAAAGATACGTATTTTATGAAATATGTACTCGATTTCAATACCCAAAAAAAAAAAGTCAGTACGTATAAGGGAGTGAACTAGACTTTTTCATGTATTATGTGTCCATATATTTTCATTTATGGAACAAACATAAACGTATATCTATATATGTAAAGAAAAATCAATAATATTCGAATATTTTGGTAAACTTTCTGATTTCCTTTTTCTTTTATTAAGTTTGCTGGATATGTAATTTTGAAAGTATGTTTTAAAGTTTTGGATGCGCGGATATGAAAATATTAATATTATAGTGTGCTTTATAGCTTGCCCCTTCCATTAGTATGTTCTGTAAAAATAAAAATGCATAAAGTTTTATAGCAAGTTACTGCTATCAAAACTCTTTTTTGTACTCGCTTATCAAAACCTGTCATTTCACAAATCGATTTGCGTGCGTAAAAAGTCACTTTAAACACGAGTGCGTAAAAGTAAAGTTGGTACTTCCTAGAACTTGATTAATTTAGTGACATTTTAAAATCATAAATTCCTAACCTTAATAATATGCTACCCAGTTCGTTGTTTTTCTATGAAAATAAAAGGAAATGAAATAGAATTTTTTGAATTTGATAATTTTAAATTAAATGTCACTTCAAATAATCAATACTGCCAATTCAATTTTTTTTAATTAATATCAAGAGATTAGTAGTGTGTCATAAACGATAACGTATTTAACAATATGTATTATTATTATAGTTCTCGTACAAAAAATATTGTACAAACTTCGTGCGTGAAACATTTTGCGAATTCGTGTCCATAAAGCGCTCGCCTTTCGGCTCGCGCTTTAAACTGGTCACTCATTCGCGAAATATGATTTCACGCACTTGGTTCGTAAATAACTATTAAGATATCGAAATTCTTGCCAATTTATTAGAACAGTAAAACGTCACTGAGTCAAAATTATAGACTTATAGTCATTTTATAGGAGTTTGAGATGTTAACAGTAAAAACGACAAATGTACGAAGATCACAGAGTACAGGAGGGGAGACATACAGTTTATTATATGTAAAAAATGAGGTGTGGCCACCACACGACTTTCTTATACGTATGAGCGTTTCAAACTATACAATTTTAAGAATAAAAGTGCTACTTCCGGTCCGAATTTTGAAATTTCATATATACAAAAAATATTGCAAATCCAGTTCTAAATAATTTTGTACTCTTGATAAATATATATAGAATGCATAACTTACGACATATTTGCAAAAAATCGCTATTCGATAAGAGTAAAAGTGGTACTTCCGGTCTGAATTTTGAATTTTTTTTTATACAAAAGATATTGAAAATTATGTTTTAAATACTTTTATATCCGTAACGTACTTGTCTAAAAAGCATGACTTGCGAAATATTCGCAAAAAACTGATTTTCGATAAGAGTAAAAGACCTACTTCCGGTAGGAATTTCAAAAAACTTTTCAAATAAAATTATTCTCAATTTTAATTTTAAGTATATATGAATTCTTTATAAATTTGTTTAAACTTAGTAGTTGACGAAATATTCGCAAAATTCGATTTTTTCGCTGAAGTAAACTGCTACTTCCGGTCTACCGATTTTACTGAAAAACTAATCAGATCTCAAGAGGGAGATTATACACGTAAATACAAACTTTGGAATTGATATCTACAGCGGTTTGGCCGCTATCGTGATCACACACAGAGAGAGAGAGAGAGAGAGAGAGAGACACACAGACACACAGACATTTTTTAAAAACCACTTTTTCGGTATCAGGGGACTTCAAAACGTGGACATCTGCAAAAATCTCGAGGTCGAAAATTTTCATCATCACAATACTTCCTTATACTACGTATAAGAAAGTAAAAAAATTAGGTGTGGCCACCACACGACTTTCTTATACGTATGAAAGTATTACTTCCGGTCCGAATTTTGAAATTTCATTTATACAAAAAATATTCCATATCCAACTATAAATACTTTTGTACTCTTGATAAATATATATAGAATGCATAACTTACGACATATTTGCAAAAAATCGCTATTCGATAGGAGTAAAAGTGGTACTTCCGGTCTGAATTTTGAAATTTTTTTTATATAAAAGATATTGAAAATTATGTTTTAAATACTTTTATACTCGTAACGTACTTGTCTTAAAAGCATGACTTGCGAGATATTCGCAAAAAACTGATTTCCGATAAGAGTAAAAGACCTACTTCCGGTAGGAATTTCGAAAAACTTTTTTAAGACAATTTGTTTCAAACTTAATTCTAAGTACATATGAATTCTTTATAAATTTGTTTAAACTTAGTAATTGACGAAATATTTGCAAATTACGATTTTTTCACTGAAGTAAACTACTACTTCCGGTCGGCCGATTTTGCTCAAAATCTAATCAGTCCTCAAGAGGCTGATTACACACGTAAATACAAAATTTGGAATTGATATCTACAGCAGTTTGACCGCTATCGTGGTCACACACACACAGACAGACACACAGACACACACACAGAGACACAGAGACATTTTTTAAAAACCACTTTTTTGGTATCAGGGGACCTCAAAACGTGGACATCTGCAAAAATCTCGAGGTCGAAAATTTTCATCATCATAATACTTCCTTATACTACGTATAAGAAAGTAAAACATCATGAAAAGAGTGTATTCTGAACAGCGATTAGAGTGGGACTGACCTAATAGTAGTTTATTTGCCATCAAAACTTACATACCCATTTCAGGTACAAATATCGTAAAGAAGAAATTCTTTAAAATACACATTAAATATATAAAATCAGTTGTATAATAATAGTGATTAAACATAGGTTATATGATAAAATTTCATAAAACAAACATCAAAATACATTTTGTAGACAAACAGACTAATAAAATCATTTGTATATATGAAGAATCAAAGAGAGCGAGGACATTGTTAGATTTAAGTGATAATAAATTTAATTAATAAAATTACTTGTCGCGGTCAAAGGCCTTGAGATATTCCTCTGCGGTACAAAAACAAGATTCAGTCAATATCGTTTTTACAGTTTTGACGGATTGGTTATTGTTCCTGATTTTTATTTTCCCGGAGACAATTATACAGAGTGTTTGGTGCATCGTCAAATTAAATTTGCCGACCAAAGGGACCATTTGCTGTCTCTTAAGACCCGATAACCCAATATTATTCCCACAGAATATTTTTCAACTTTTAAATTCCATTTTGCAAAATCCCAAAATTCAGCATTAAAACTTAAATTAATTAAATGAATTAGTGAAATTATAATCAAGGTTTTTAATGCATATTGCATACCGTTGCAAAGGAGATACACTGGTTAGTTACTTTTAGTTATTTTTTATTGCAATGTAAATTTGAGTTTACCTCTTCCAAAAACTATATGAGTTAATAAAATGAAAATGTTATATGCAAGTAATTTAAAATTTGGTTGAACCACACAATAGTACACTTTAAAATTAAACTTAAACTTGGAGGTTGTACCTATAAAAAAAAAGTTTAAATGATGAATTTTGGGATTTTGCAAAATAAAAATTAAAAAGTCTAAATAAACCGTGGGCGAAATGTTAAGCTATTGGGCCCTAAAAGACAGCAAATGGCCCCTTCTATCGCACAATGTAATTGGGCGAACAATGCAACAAACACCCTGTATAATTTGGGGTCGCAATAATCCACTCCCACTTAAGCGATGTTGTGGGATTACCAATAAAAGTTCCTCTTGCTCCTGAATTTAGACATATTTACTGTTATTTCACTCAAGTGTTTCCCGCAAGATTCACTACAATTAACCCACAAAGACTTCTAATTGCTTTTTTTTTGTAGAATTAGAACATCCTTCATCTTCGTGGACATACCCCATATGAGAATTCTAAACAGTGGATGTCTAAAGTCCCCCTCACCCCCTCCCCATTATCTTTTAAACGAAGTGGAATAAAACATTGAAAGAAAAATAATACAAAACCACTATAAAAATACTAATTTTACGACTATGTCTTATTTTAAAATTTTGACAGTTGGCGCTGAAGGTTATATCATCCTAAAAAAATTTAAAATGCAAAAGGGGTCAACCGACACCTCATTTGAAAGGTGTTTGGAAGATCTATTCAAAATATATGCTTTTTTTTAAATTTCCTTCGTTTGTTAAAAAATTAGGTGTGGCCACCACACGACTTTCTTATACGTATGAGCGTTTCAAACTATACAATTTTAAGAATTTTTTTATACAAAACTTATTCAAAATCCTATTCTAGGTACTTTCATTCGCTTAATAAATCGCTATAGAATGCATACTTTGCAAAATATTATCAAAAAAGTGCTCCTCGCTAAGAGTAAAAGTGCTACTTCCGGTCCGAATTTTGAAATTTCATATATACAAAAAATATTGCAAATCCAGTTCTAAATACTTTTGTACTCTTGATAAATATAGATAGAATGCATAACTTACGACATATTTGCAAAAAATCGCTATTCGATAAGAGTAAAAGTGGTACTTCCGGTCTGAATTTTGAAATTTTTTTTATACAAAAGATATTGAAAATTATGTTTTAAATACTTTTATACCCGTAACGTACTTGTCTAAAAAGCATGACTTGCGAAATATTCGCAAAAAACTGATTTTCGATAAGAGTAAAAGACCTACTTCCGGTAGGAATTTCGAAAAACTTTTTAAATAAAATTATTCTCAATTTTAATTTTAAGTATATATGAATTCTTTATAAATTTGTTTAAACTTAGTAATTGACGAAATATTTGCAAAATTCGATTTTTTCGCTGAAGTAAACTACTACTTCCGGTCTGCCGATTTTGCTCAAAATCTAATCAGTTCTCAAGAGGGAGATTATATTCGTAAATACAAAATTTGGAATTGATATCTACAGCGGTTTGACCGCTATCGTGGTCACACACACACAGACAGACACACAGACACACACACACACACACACAGACACACAGACATTTTTTAAAAACCACTTTTTTGGTATCAGGGGACCTCAAAACGTGGACATCTGCAAAAATCTCGAGGTCGAAAATTTTCATCATCACAATACTTCCTTATACTACGTATAAGAAAGTAAAAAAGAGACAGAATTTCACGGGTAGCGAATAGGAAAAACTACTAAAACCAAAAAAAAACAAATAATTCTGAACACATCACTGTGATTATAAATTCAATGTTCAAGATGAACACCCCTCTCGACAATAGAAAAACCGATTGCAAAACAATGATTTATGTCTATTACCCGTACAATTCGGCTTTTTTTTTTAACAAATAAGGGAGATTTAAAAAATCATAAATTTTGATTAGATCTTTCATCGATTTATTCCACTTCGTTTAAAAGATAACAGAGAGACTTTAGACAAGTACTACACTGTGAAAATTTGCTGCTTAGTGTGTGTTAAGAACTTAACATCTTTTATTTTATTTTATATTATTGTTTCTTGTTTTACTCGTATATATGAATGTCTTTCTTTATTTTTATGTGTTATCATATTTTTGTAATGTATGTTTTATTTTTCAACTTTTAAAATATATTGTCACTTAATGTATTTTTTACATATAAATATTACGCATACTGATGCGGAGCCGGCTTCGGGCGCATACAGTCTCACCAGCCGAATTTATTGTCTGCCGGCAGAATTACACGACTGTACACCGAAGGCGATGCAAGGCCTCCTATGTGTACGTACGGACGGCAGTGTCTGACATATGCGTACATATAGGGACCATTAGCTCCACGAGCGATGCACATTATATATGCTGTAATCTTATGTTCGATGCAAGAGCGGCCTCGAAATTCTCGGCGCACACCGAAATAAATAAATGTGTATTTGAACTGATATTTGAGTTTTATTTTACGGTACTTTCAAACTAGGAGGTTTCCTTAACAGTGTGTGGAAACATTTTTTTAATGTTCGTATTGCAAATATGACAATATTCAATCTTTTACGTAGTTCTTCTATGAATGTTTAATGTCAGCCGGTTGTCGACACTTTATTTTACTACTTTCTCATTTTCTTCATTTGTTTTGAAGTCTGTGTCGTTTTTTCTCTGGAAAAACTAGATAAGTCTTATTGGAACAAACCATGACATCCACAATATATTATAGTAATTATGTAGCACACACTAAATTATTATAATAATAATACATTTATTAGTCCATTCAGCTATGATAAACAAGAATTGGATAAGTCACAATATAAACATGTTGCTGTGACCTCCTCTACTTTGATTAATAACCAATAGTTAAATTAATAAATTGATATACTTTAATAATCTCAGGGTCTAAATGTGAATTTCTTTGTTTTTATAACGGTTAATGTGTCGCAGCCTTTTGCTTATTGTGAGTTCTAGCTGTGATAGTGATGTTTACCTTCCTTATGTTCTCCTTTGGGATAGGTATAAATAAGTAAATATTGAATGTCAGCACAACTTATTTTATTTACATTATAAATTTACAAAAAACATTGCTAGTAATTTTTTATTATCATACAATACAATACTTTATCTTTTTCTTTGTTATGTGTTGCCTTTTTATTCATAGTACAAGCACCTTGCAAATCCTTTGTTCCTTATGAAAATTGTAAAAAAAAAAACTGCACGAATTCTTCATGTATGCTTACAAATCAAAGAAGTTTACTAAATTCACTTTCTTTACCCTTTTACCGATGTATCCCCATTGGATCATCTCGACCTGAGATTCTCACGTCAAAATCGAGATTTAAACAATGAAGAACTATTTGATGCTTCCCATAATATTTCAAATTATTGTTGTTCAAAGAAAGCGTTAACGCCTCGTTGAGTCGCCCTAAGTTGAGATTCGCACGTCAACCCAAGGCTTACTCAAAGAAGAATTTATTAAATACTCAAATAATACTCAAATATTTATTGCTATCTGGGTAAAATTGTTGATACTCCGTTGAATCGCCTTAAGTTGAGATTCGCACGTCAACCCAAGGCTTACTCAAAGAAGAATTTATTAAATATTTAAATAATATTCCAAAATTTATTGCTATCTGGGTAAAATTATTGATACTCCGTTGAATCGCCTTAAGTTGAGATTCGCACGTCAACCCAAGGCTTACTCAAAGAAGAATTTATTAAATATTTAAATAATATTCCAAAATTTATTGCTATCTGGGTAAAATTATTGATACTCCGTTGAATCGCCTTAAGTTGAGATTCGCACGTCAACCCAAGGCTTACTCAAAGAAGAATTTATTAAATATTTAAAATAATATTCTAAAATTTGTTGCTATCCGATAATCTTATGACACACACATGAAGATTCCTTTATTTATTTATTTATAGGATTGCAAAATGAACTTTATTTAATAGTGCTTGTACTTACTTTTCTTGATCGTATATTTTTTCGAATTCTCCTTGATAATCCGGGCCTTCCATCCTACTGGAAATTTTCTTATTATAGCGGGCTTTGTATAGTCGAATAATAATGTTTCGCGCTTTATTGTATATAGCGCGCACTTGTCCGTCTATGAAGCGTATCACACGTTTTCTTCTTGCGACGTCTGTATCTTAAAGGCGTTTATGCCTTTTAGATTTTTATTTTATTTATTTCACTTGGAGCACTGGTTTAACTTTTCTTTTCTTCTTGAGTCTTGGAGATCTTCGGATGGACTTCCCTCGTTTTAGCTGATGCATGCCCTTATATACCGTTTAACATTTGACAAACGCTTTATTTTGTTTTAAATTATGTTTGTTCAATTTAAATTTTCATCTACTGCGCCCTCCGTGTTTGTTATGGTAACTATCGATGTCACGTGGTCATGTGACCTTTCTTCCGCCATGTTACCGTTGTTGTTATTTACATATTTCGTACTTGCATATTCCATGGACATTGATTGATTTTATCTATTGGTAGGTATTCTTAAGCTGTACCATATTATATACTGACTAATATTTTATTTATTTTTAGCCTGAAGTCTCTTGAAGTATTTTTATATGAATGAAATTATGTAGTAATCGCATATTTACATGTACATTCAACAATATCTTTTATTCTGTGAATATCAGTGAAAAATTGCATACCCAACATAATGTTTTATTTTTAATAGTGAACCAGGCCACAATATTTACATTCTGGATGTGTTTGTATATAGAAACAAATAAATCATATACCTTTGTATGCATTTCCATGTCCCATACGGAAGAAAATACAATTAATCTTAGTGACTGTGAAATAAGTGGAATATATATTTATTTATGTATATAGACCTTTGTTCCAGCCATAGTGTTTATTATTATCGCAATATGCTGAATGCAGGCTTCTATTCACTGATTATTATTGCTACTAAAGAATGTGTTACCGAATGACCTACTTTCTATTAATCACTAGTAATAATGTTTGAATCGATACATATCCTTTTTTTAGACTGAGGTCAGTATTTAAGCATCATGTTTTGTATGATATTTAACATAATTTTGTACTCTAATTTATTTAACATTGTTTTATTTTTATTCAATACCATTTTTATTTTTAATTGCAAGTGCTATCATTTTTATGGTTATGCAACCCATATTGCATTGATGTGTATTCTACTGCATAGTTATTAATTTGTGTACTCACTATTACGTGACAATTTAAATTGTATATATTTATATTAATTAGTGGATTATTCTGTATTTATTTGTTGAAATCTTAAATTATAATTTATATCTAACATGTAAATTTACATTTATTTAAATAAATGTAGTGGTATTTTATTTTTGTTGACCTTTTATTTGTTTGGTTTCTTTATTTATCTATTTATTTATTTAAGTGAAAAAATACCACAGCAATATGTCATATCAAATACTAACATTACAACTAGTTACACACAAAACGCTCACAAATACAAATGTAAAATGCCCGAAATACTACATAGATACAGCAATTTAAAATCAGTTACCAGCAGTCGCCCGAATGTGACATTCGAACTCCTCGACGCTGTAAAATACACCTTCAAGCAGCAAGCCCCTCAATTCCCTCTTAAATATCTTTAACGTCGGCGAACATTTAGTCTCCCTTGGCAAGAGATTGAAGAGGCGAAGCCCGCATGAGATGGGAGATTTCTTGTAATAAGTATGAGCCGGTTTACAAACTCTTATACCGTCCCTATTGCGCGTTTCGTAATTGTGGTACTCACCACTTCTCCGATAATGATTCCGATTGTTTTAAGTACTACGTCTTCAAATAAGATCGTAACCCACGTGACCTAGTGCAATATGGGTTGCATACATTTCGATGGCAATCCTGGCAAAATAAGTCCCTAAGAAATCGCACTTTGACAGTTTCTCATGTCAGTTAGATTTTGTTTGTGTTACTTTTATATTTATTTCGCGTTGAAAAAGTCTGTTTGTCAGTTCTTTTAAGAGCTATTGAATATAATTTCATTTTTGTGAAGGTTTGTTATCTATTACTAATAGCATTAAATTTATGTCAAATAAAATGATTTCATTTTAGGTTATAACCTCCAAAATGCCATATACCGCCGAACACGATGCCTTTATTTTAATGGCACATTACCGAAGGCAACACAAGATGCCGAAGGCAGTTGGAGTTATTCACTTCTAAGTTGTATAGATCAATTTATACAACACTTCCCAGATTTTAACTTTGATTATGTAGAGGAAAATCGACTGGCAGGCCCACCAAATTAACGGTGGATGTTGTAGAGGACATTTGACAGCGAGTTGAACATAGCCCTAACAAATCAGTTGCGAAACTGTCCCAACAAACCGGTATTTAGTAGATATTTTTAATTGTACAAGGTTAATATTCATATATAATACAACGAGTAGTCAAAGTATGCTCGATTATTTTTGTGGTGGTTCACGAATGTTTCCTTGCGCTTGAATATTAATAGGACGAGTGCGTCAGCACGAGTCCTATTTACAAGCGCGTTACGGTACCAGAATACGCAGAAATACTAATAGAAGTAAACGACACCCGTGCGATGTGATAGTGAAATATTCAGAAAGACAATTACTAGAAAACAACGCGAGCAGATGCAGATTCTCACGCTACTCTTCGAGGAAATGCGCCTATCGCCTGGGAACACTGATATGTAGTTTTAAGATGTTATAAATATATGTAAACTTAATGTATTTAGTCAATTAGTTTCTTGTACTAGAATTGTCAAGTGCTACTTCAATAAAAAGAATTGTTAAATAAACTCTTTAATTTTCTTTTTAAAAACATAAGTTTCAATTACAAACTTATATTTGGCGCAGTCAGTAGGATTCCGCAGCGAACAATTAAATAAAATTTTTAGTGTTCGATTCGTATTAACGATTTGTGCGGAAAACCAAAATTTCGGTGTTCGTGAAAGACTCGAAATAAAACTCTTTAGTGCCCAAGCGAAGTGCCGAAGACCTCCAAATCGGTCAACAAACAAGGAAATCAACCAAGCTGAGCTACGGAAGAGACGCAAATGTACACCGTACGCATCATACTGTAAGTAAATTTAAATTTTCTGCATGTTTATTGCTACATTTTCCCCATACATATCCTAAAGTGATACGTAAATAATATATGTCAAGTTCCGGAGAAGAATCGGAAACGCACAGTGAATCGCAATCAGATAACGAAAGTAATTATAACCGTGAATTAGACGGAGATATTTTACATAATTTAATTGATAATTTAAATACATCATTAAATATTAACAAAATGCCGAACGTTAGTGATGTCACACAAAATCACATCGCACTCATACCCGCGTATGAGGACGACCCGAATACGTTAACCATGTATATTTCGGCATGTGATTATTTAATAAGTCGTTTTGCATCTGCAGTTGTAACGGACGATATTAATGAATATCTTATGAGACTCTTCCAGTCAAAATTAACAGGTAGAGCTTTGCAATTAGTAGGTAGTAGAGAAACAATTACAGACTGGGACGATCTTAAGGAATTATTACGATTAAATTTTAGCGATCAAAGATCAGAAAATTGTTTAATGCAAGATTTAATGCGGTTACGCCCAGACCGCGGTGAAAACGCGTATAATTTCGGGTTAAGATGTAAAAATGTATTAAATTTGTTATTAACGAAAGTAAAAACCTCTGTTACGGACGCAAATAAAAGAGCTATAAAAGTAGAAATGCATAAAGACACGGCTTTACAAACATATTTACGTGGTATAGTGCAATTTGGCGAAATAGGTCATAGGGTTAGATTTAGGCAACCTGAAAATTTAGAAAAAGCTATGTCACTCGTGTTAGAAGAAGAAAATTTCAATTATTTAACGCGACAGCCGAATAACATAAACAAAGCGGAATACAGGCCGATGAAACAAAGAACGCCAGCAACACAGAATACATGGCGTAGTCCGCCACAAAATAACTTCAGACCACCGCAAACACCAGGTCAAAACTCGTATACACAGCCAGCATCATCGCCAGCGTATTTCCAACCCAGACAACCTACACAATTTTATAAACCAACTATGCAACAATACCCACAGCAACGAACGTTTCAAGCACCGTCGTTTCGTTTTTCAAAAACCCCAGGTCAACTCGAACAAAAGAGACAACCTAGACAAACGCCCATGGAAACAGAAAGCGCAAGAACAAGTCTACCAGGAACTTCACGTGGAAATACACAACCAGAAAAACCCACTTGGACGACAGGTCAGTTATTCCACCAAACCACAGAAGAAATGCCTGAGTACCAAGACGACACCTACGATACTTATAATGAATATGAAAATTACGAAGAGTACCAAGAGGACGATACAGGAAACTACGACACATTTAATCAAAAAGAAGAAGATGAAAAATTTTCGTACACCAGCCTCGGAACAGAACCAATATTAAGAAAATCGGACTATCAACTTGAAAATATTAAATTAAACACGAACACATCATCAAAATTACCATTTATATTTCTTCCAGAAATAAAAGCCAAATTTCTTATAGATACGGGTTCCTCACGTTCTATGATAAGTTCGCATAAAGTAGACGAATATTTTGTAAATTATAGTAAATATGAGCCATTTACAATTCAAACACCACACGCAATCTCTGAGCATGAATACCTACATTATTAAAATACCTTGCTTAAAAACTTTTAAAGGTCCACCAAGCGAAATTCTTAAGTTTCATGTATTTGATTTTTCTGACAATTATGATGGACTAATAGGCGTAAATTTAATGAAACAATTAGGCGCAATTGTAGACGTACCAAACGAAATCGTACGTACAAAATTTGGAAATATTAAAATTCATTGGGAAAACAGTAAAATAAATTTAGGCCCACGCGAACGAAAAATTGTAAAATTACCTGTTACACAAAATTGTAATAATATTATTATCGAACATCAAGTAGTTGCACCAGGTGTAGAAATACCCTCAACATTAACGAATTCCTCAGATTTTTATGCAATAACTGAAGTAGCGAATTTTAATGAACACCAGGTAGAAATAGATATAGAAAATCCTATTAGAGTAGAAACGTATCAACCAGTAGAGCAAGATTATAACGATGTAAATTATAACTCTGATTATGTCAGTAAATTGCAAACCGAAAATGTCATAAATAAATTGCGTTTAGAACATTTAAATTTAGAAGAACGCGAACAGATTCGAAATCTTTGTTTAAAGTATAAAGATATTTGCTACAATGATAAACTTCCATTAACTTTTACTAATGAAGTTAAACATACGTTGTATATGAAAGAGGAAGCGCCAATTTACATCAAACCATATAGAAAAACCCCACAACAACGTCAAGAAATAATAGAAAGAGAAGAGAGAACAAATCAGCCATCACAAGCACCACCAGAACATCCACCAGAGGATAATAACGTGGATCATCAACCAAATCAATTAAATAGGGAAGAACCGACAGAAACAGTACATTCCAACGAAAATGATGAACCGAAAACCACGATACCATCGATGGATGAAGCAATCGATTGTAAAAACCCACAGTACCACATTACTTATACATACTTAGACAAAAACAAAATATCCTTCAAACAGGAACAAGGAAAGAAGATTTATAAGGTCCAAATCCCGAGAAATAACAACGAGCAACAAGTAATGGAGTTCATTAGGGATTACATGAGTAATGGTAAGCATTTTATTTATTGTGAACAGGAATCAATATACCGAGACCTATGCAATGTATACACTAAACATTTCAACGACAACGGACCCAAAATTCGTCGCTGTCTGCGAAAATTACAGACAATTACCGATCCAGAACAACAATTAGAAACAATAAAAAATTACCACGAGGGAAAAACGAATCACCGTGGAGTCAATGAAACATTACAACATTTACAACGTAAGTACTATTGGTTAAATATGAAAGAGACAATATCTGTATATATAAAACGCTGTGAAATTTGTAACCGAAATAAATATGATAGGCACGCACAACACCCTGAGTTAAATATTACGGAAAAAATCGACCAACCATTCGAGAAAATATATTTAGACACATTTACAATAGCAGGAAAAATATTCTTAACAACAGTAGACGCATTTACAAAATTTGGTCAAGCTTTTAAGATACAAAGTAAAAATGCAGTAGAACTAGTAGACACCTTAATCACATATTTCTCTTTATACGGTATACCTGAGCAAGTCATAATGGACGGAGGTACAGAATTTACGAATGATTTAGTGAAAGAACTATTAGATAAACATAAAATAAAAATACACATAACAACGCCATATAATCCAAATTCGAATTCAAACATAGAACGTTTACATTCAACTCTAATCGAAAACATGCGACTGCTACGCGAAAATAACCCCTCAGAAGATATTGAAAAATTAATGAAATTAGCTATTATAGGATACAACAACTCAATACATTCGGCAACTGGATTAACACCTTTAGAACTGACTTTAGGCCACACCAAAGCACATGATCCTTTCGATCTGTGTTATGATAAAGATTTTTACAACAATTATTTAACAAAGCATGTTAATAGACTAAAGTTATTATACGAAAACCTTGGACAAAAAATGCAAGATCAAAAGGTGAAAACAGTAGAAAAACGTAACACTCAACTCAAAACAAAACCCTTACAAGCGGGACAAGAGGTATATTTAAAACAGACGGTAGGAAATCGAAATAAGACAACACCCAAATTCGCAGGTCCATACGAAGTCAAGAAGATATTAAAAAATAATACGGCAGTTATCACAGATAAGAACAATAAAGAAAAGAAAGTGCATATCAAAAATCTAAAATACGGATTTGTTCCAGATGCATCCTCATCGGAACCACCGGAACAACCGGGGACGTCGAATTAAAGAAAGTTAACGACAATACAGGACTGTTACCTGTCAGGTTAGGATCAGCCTGGAATATCTATACCTATTGGAAATTTATTAATGTATATAACTTAGATAACATAATATTAGAAGCTAAGGAATTAGAAAATAGGTATAAGCACTGGATAACTATTACGACCAGAAGAGGTAAATTTAGAGATAGTTACGCATTAGAATTAGAAGATTATCATAAGATATTAGAATATAATATAGAATTAATGAAAACTAGCATTAATGAATTGTTACCTAAAAGCAGAACAAAAAGAGGTGCATTTAATTTCGTAGGAGGAATTGTAAAGGCAATAACGGGCAATTTAGATCAAGAAGATGCGGAGAGATACGACAAATTAGTACACGAAATAATCAACAATCAGAATAAAATAAAAAGTATAGTAGAAAAGCAAATAACTTTAACGATCGATTCAATGAATCAATTTAACAAAACAATTAACGCCATCCAGAGTAATCAAATTTTATTACAAGCACGAATGGATTTACTTGAAAACGCGATTAAAGCCACAGAGTATCGGTCAATAGAAAACGAATTTAGAATTCACATTTATGCAATTTTCAATCAAATGATATTTTTAACGGGAAATATTATAAGAATTACAGAAACTCTAATAACTGCATTGACTTTTGCAAGATCACAAACATTTCATTCATCAATAATTAATTCCGATGATTTACTGCGTGAAATTATAGAAATTGAAAAGGTAATAGTTCCTTATAAATTACCAGTCGATCCCACATTTATTAATATTCATCATCTAAATAATGTTTTAAAATTAAAAGCTTACATAAAAGAAAACACGATTGTATTTATTATTTATGTACCACTTGTAGAAACCGAACCTTACACTTATTATAGATTGTATCCCCTTCCGATACATGTAAACCAAACTAATTTCAAACAAATCATCCCATCCACAAAATATGTAGCCATAAACGATCAGAAATTTATTGCTTCGGACGATCAATGTTTTGAAATGAAATCAAACGGTTACATTTGTGATCAAATGGAAGCTCAAGTATTAAGCACCAGTTCCATATGCGAAACACAGCTGCTAACATATTCAAATAATTACAACACCTGTATCCAGACGATTACCACAATCGAAGATGTCCAATCAACAAAGTTAGCAAGCAATCAATGGTTGATAACTCTTCCCGAACCTCTAACAATACACAAGTATTGTCAAGACGAACAAGAAGTAGAGAAAATCCAAGGGACATACATTCTTACATTAACAAAAGAATGTACAGTGAAAGTCAAACAAATATTGTTCCAAACTTACGAATCACGGCAGTCAGTGAAGATACCGAAAATCCCACAGTTGGAGGGCGAACAAACGATACAAATTAATGAAGAAACCGATATCGCAAACGTAAAAGAAATCCAAGAATTACATCTGAAAAACCTATCCAATATTCACAATGGACTACGAGAATTAAAGGAAGAAATAGCGGCACTGAATGAAGTGGAATTTCACGAACAACCAATTACCATGTGGATAATAATAATAACGATATTAATATGTTTATTTGTTATATACATATTGATTCGATACATATATCAAAGGAAAAAGATGTTATCACCACGAAGAAAAGGACAGAAACAAGAAGACAAGAAAAAAGAAAACGAAGAAAAGAAGACCCGTGTGCAAGAAAGAAGTAAACACCCCTTGTCTCTGAAAATCCAAGAGGATATTTCCTTCTAGGGCCGGTGGCGTTACGGTACCAGAATACGCAGAAATACTAATAGAAGTAAACGACACCCGTGCGATGTGATAGTGAAATATTCAGAAAGACAATTACTAGAAAACAACGCGAGCAGATGCAGATTCTCACGCTACTCTTCGAGGAAATGCGCCTATCGCCTGGGAACACTGATATGTAGTTTTAAGATGTTATAAATATATGTAAACTTAATGTATTTAGTCAATTAGTTTCTTGTACTAGAATTGTCAAGTGCTACTTCAATAAAAAGAATTGTTAAATAAACTCTTTAATTTTCTTTTTAAAAACATAAGTTTCAATTACAAACTTATATTTAGCGCAAGGAAACAAGAGTGATAACATCGCAAAAATGATCTACCATACTTTGATTACGAATTGTATTCGAAGGACTATTCATCGAATGATTCATTCATAACTGACGAACTGAGTTTTTTAATTTTCTAAAATTAAGTAGCTATTGCGTTGGTTTCCATAGTAGTATGTTTTCAACAAACTACTGTCAATGTAGAAAATTTTCTACGATTCGAATTTAATAAGTTATTGCAAGAATAAATAGATTTCTGATATGGAAAGCAATTCAAAAAGGTTTGGTGAAAAAGGTGAAAGTGAAATTGATGCTGAAATTCATAAAACTATTCCGGAAAACACAAAGAAAACAAGAGATTATATCTGGAGACATATATCTGTCAAAAATATCCACCGATACCACTAGTGGTGATTTCAATGAAATACCCACTAGTGTAAATACGCAGCAGTATTTTTGTTGCTAGGACACAAAAATGTGATTCTTTGATTCTTATTGGTCATATTTTTACAAATGACACATGAGTTGAATAGTCAATAAAATTTATTTGTAGGTCTGTCAGTTGGAACATGTCACAAAGCATTATCGAAAAAGATACATACATATCCAGTTGATTATGAAAGGCGAACTAGATATTGTGAATGGTTTAATGATCGAATGAATAATAATGATCTACTAGATTTAACATTTTTTAGTGACAAGGCATGGTTTCAGCTGACAGGATATGTGAATTCACAAAATTATAGAACTTGGGCAACAGAAAATCCACATCAACTAGTAGAAACAGCATTACATCCTCTAAAAGTAGGAATATGGGTGGGAATGTCGAGAAGAAGAATTGTTGGACCAATTTTCTTTTACGATACCATCACTGCAGCAAGATATCGAGATATATTAAATGAATTTTTTAATCAATTGCATGACGATGAATTGCAAAATGGCTGGTTTCAACAAGATAATGCACCTGCTCACACAGCTAGAGAGACACACCAGTATTTAAGTGAATTTTATGATGATAGACTGTTTAATTTATGGCCTCCACGCTCTCCCGATCTTACTCCGCTTGATTTTTATTTATTTGGACACTTGAAAAATAGGATATATAGAAATAGACTACAAAACCTACAAGAACTAGAAGCAGCAATTGTACATGAAATAAGCA
Organism: Amphimallon solstitiale; assembly: GCA_963170755.1. Classification (NCBI taxonomy): domain Eukaryota; kingdom Metazoa; phylum Arthropoda; class Insecta; order Coleoptera; family Scarabaeidae; genus Amphimallon; species Amphimallon solstitiale. Next base: position 7,204,234 of record OY720681.1, on the reverse strand, counting down.
ACATTACGCAATATGATTCACACAATGTTTTTGAAAATTTAAAACGTAGAGTGAATATTTGTTTGCAACAAAATGGTCATCACTTCCAAAATTTATTATAAAAAAGTCAACAAACATTTATGTTTTAACTGTGTTTATTGTGAAAAAGGTTCTAGTGTATTAGCTACTCATGTCCAGATACAAAATTGACAATTTTTACATTTTAAATTCTAAATAAAATTTATGCTATTAAAAAGACAATAAATACTACTGTTTTAATTAAATAAATATATGTACAACTAAAATTTATTTTTATTTTTTCCACAAATTACTTACGTTTCAATTAAAGTAAATCTTAAAATAATTTTTGTCGAACTATTTTCAATTAGGGATATTTTGTTAAAGTATTACCAATCTGCCATGTGGGTTGCCTATGTGTCATGTTACAACAATTAATGAAGGCACGGTATAAGTTAGTACTTTATAAATATACAGTGTGTAAATAAAGTAAGGAATAATATTCATATTTTGTTTATTATCGCTATTTGGGAGAAGAGATCGGACAGATCAATTTTATTTTGTTCCTCCGGATTTTATGGATGTCAATTTTTTTTTCTTTGCTTTACTACTCTGGGACTTTTGACGTCATCGACTTCTTTTTCAAATGGAACCTCCTTTTTTTTTGCTAGAAATAAAAAGTATATTTATTGTTAAAATAAGAAATTTAATATCACTTATTAAACGAAACAGTAACTTTAATCAATTCAAATACATTGCGACACGTATCGGAAAGGACAGAACCACGTCTGCCATATTGATGACATTTTGTGAATGAGTGGTTTGAAAATCACAAAATACAATCCTTCAAAGTAAAATTTATCAGTTCTAAATAATCTTCCGTAATGTTTGTTTGATCTTAATATAAACGCTGCCAAATTTAAATATAAAAAGATATACGGACCGTGTTAAATTTATGCTTAAATATATTTAACATAAACTAGACGATATCACTTGTTATGTTTGTCTTTCACATTATCCTCGCATGAATCAACTTCATTGCGCCATTAGTGTATACGCTCTCTACGCGAAGAACTAGCTCATTGAATGTTTCAGACTAAAGTCTTTTTATGGGCGATAACATCGGGGTCCTGTAATGTTTGAAAATTTTACGAACTCACACTTTACGACGAACCGCTCTTGCTTTTTCTTATCTAATACTGTACCCGCTGGTGGTAGTCTCTCTGCCCTTGGCGCGCGCGCCATTACTGTGGACGTAATTATTTGTTAAGATTGGGCCCGGATACTAAAATACTGAATAAAAGCGAACTACCGTAAAAATTCCGAGAATGTCGCGTTGTTAAACAGCCCTAGCAGTTTTTCTTGTATTTGCATACTAGTACGTGGTTGAAATTAGGTCTCGGTCATATCTCTTGTGAATTTAATCTTTTTTGTGTGGTCATTGTTCGAATGAAAATAAAAGAAAAGGGAAAAAAGAAAGGAGATTATTTACTGAGTAAGCGGAATTAGAAATTACCTAAAACGTGAATTTAATATTCATGTACAGAGGGAACTTCATCAAGAAACTCGACATTGTTAAATCTAGATTTAGAGAAGTGATAGATGGATTTTTAAACTAAAAAATATTTTAGAGCAAATTTAGGATCATAATATCTTTACAAGTCAATACACAACAAAGCAAAATTTTATTGGTAAAGGAAATATTAGTTGAATACAAAATGTATTTGTTCTAAAAATAAATCTACGGAAATAATGTTCTTTAAAAAATCCTTTCCATTCTAAATAAAAACAACCGGCAATTTTCTCATTACGTACGCGATTTAAGGCGAGATTAAGACGAAACAAATAAGTGGAAGAAATCGAGTCGTCTAGAAACTTTTCGCCATATCTCAAAAACAATATTTCCTTGGGAATTATGTGCGATCGTATAACATTCACTTCGCAGGCAGTTAAATTTGGCAATGAATTGGTGGAGGCGCTGGTGAATAAGGGAGGAAAAAATCTGCTGAGATGCAAAGATAAATTAGTTTTTTTGCGGGTACGTCGCGGTGTCCCTGTTGTTGTCGTCTAAGTCCTCCTCTTCCTCTTTTAACCATTGTCGCAGTAAGCAGATAGCGGATGTTTTCTTTCCTTGGCGTGATTCGATATCGAGATGGATGACTCGCGGTTTTTCCGGAACCTCTTCCATGTCAAACGCGCGATAGAACGTTTGTAATTGTTTCGTTCACTTGATACGCTTTTTGTTTTCCATCCTTTCAACACTTTTTACTTGATACTATTAGACGTAGGGGTTTCTTAAGACAGCCAGAAATTGGCGTGTTTCTATAATCTACTTAATGATTATTTTGGAATTTTTCGTTTTCTTAATTTAATGCATGGAAAAGGTACCGTCCCCTATTTAGGAGGGGTGAACAGTTGACCAAATTGTGTACACCAGAAATCCATTTTTAAGAATGTAATCCACGGAAATCTAAAACATCCACAGAAATCCACTGAAATCTACTGACATCCACAAAAATCCATTGAAATCTACAGCATCTACAAAAATCCGGGGATATAATAATAATAATAATAATATTTATTGCCCAACATCAACCATTTACAGGACAAAAATTATATGAGTGCAGTACAAAAGCAAATATAACAAATACGTAAATTCTTAAATACTAATACATAATAACAAAAATAATAACAATAGTAATAAAGAAACAAAAAATTAAATGAAATTGATGTGAGTATGCTACATGTAAAGAAACACGAAAGCAAGAGCAACTAGCAACTGACAAAGGGTAGATATACGATTGAAAATCAGAACTACAACTGCTTCCTAAAGTTACCAACTGTGTCATTAAATATATCGTCATAGAGAGTATTCCCTAATCGCGACATATTGTAAAACGGTGAATGTAAGAGAGAATTCGTCCGTGGAGTCGGCATAGTGAAAGTCACCGAAAAACGTGAAGACGCTCTAGAGACAAAGAAGTTAAGGCAAGATAGTAACATAGGGCTATCAATTTTATTGTTCACAAGCTTCCAGACAAACCGAGCAGCATATAAGTCTCTGCGTGCAGCAAGAGACCGCATGTCATGTTTCTGCAGAAGATGATGGTAGTCTGTGCCACGAGGAGGATAGACACCTTGTATCTTAAAAGAAAGATACTTTAAGAAGCGACCCTGTATCTTTTCTAAAGACAATTGATAGCTAATATAATTAGTAGACCAAGCAACAGAGCAATATTCAAGTTTGGTTACCACAAACGAATAATATAACGTTTTAAGGATAGAAGTATCATCGAAGTATCTAGAGCTACGCATCAGGAATCCCAAGGTTTTGGACGCAGCAAGACATGAAGACGATATATGGTCATTGAAGGAAAGACGAGAATCAAACAACACACCCAAGTCCCTGACAAGATCTACATTAGTTAGAGATTGTCCATGAATGTCATAGTGAAAAACAAGACTCGTCAATTTCTGGGTAAAGATCATATAACAACATTTAGGAATATTGAGAACCAACCTATTGTCAATGCACCACTGGTAAAGAATATCAAGATCTTTCTGCAATAATAGTGAATCATCTTGCGAAGAAATACTGGAATAAATCTTCAAATCATCAGCATAACACAAAACAGGGGAAGTCTGAGAGGTTAATAGATCATCAATGAAAAGAGTAAAAAGAAGTGGTCCCAAGTTACATCCCTGTGGTACACCCGAGCTAGAGATATATGTCCTAGACGCATAACCAGAATAAAAAACATAATTGATCCATATCCATATTGATGCATATCCATGGACATCTATGAACATCCGCAAAAATTTAATTTGCTGGAGCTGCACAGATTGAAATTCCTATAATAGGTTTTATACAGTGACCTGTAATACTGCCAAAAATAGAATTTTTGATTTTGCCTGTTTTTTTTTTTATTTTTTCCATAAAATATGTATTTTGTATTTTGTATTTTGTCAACGTTTCAGGTATATGCATTAATAGTTAATTATTATTATTACAGAACTGAGACATTGTTAACATTACAATTACTAGTATAAAGCGAGATATGAAGTACTGACGATAGTAATCGTAAACTTGATTTGCACATTTCTTTATAAATAATTAACACTTATTTAATAAAAGAACATAAAATATAAATTCAAAAAACATAAAAACACATTCTTAAGTATGTACATATTACAGAAAATTGAAGGCATATTTTCTATCATTTGTGTGCGAATATTATTAATCTGTTGCAACTGTAGATCACTTTCGTATAACGGTACATTTTCAGTCTCTGTCTCGGCCTATATAGGTCTGTAAAAAATGAATTCTCTGGAAACTTTAGAAATATCATCTGGTTTTGGCCACAAGAATTCTCTTTCACTTTTTCGTTGTTTCCTCAAAAACTTTATGATGTATTTATCATTAACAATTTTTGTGATCAGACCTAAATACCACCCTTGTTCGTAATAGATGGCATAGAACTTTCCACATTCGGGCTGAAGAAAATTTTTAAATTTTCTCTTTTACTTGGACTTTCCAACGTTTATAGTAGTATAATTTGATGAATAATCTTCGAAATTATCTATATGATCTTCACTTTGATCAAAAAAAGTTTCAGTATCTGTGCTGTCGGCAAATTTGACACTCACGTCGTTTTAAGATCCCGATTCTGAATAATCTTCTTAATCTTTGGTGAAATATTTGTTTTTGGTTTAACAAAACTGTGAGCAGAGGTTTTCGATTTGTTTGTAAAAAATCTTCGCAACCTATCACTGCTTACTCTTTGTGTTGTTTCTTCTAACAACCAACATTTTTTATTTTCCCAGGGCTATGTTACACGTACCAGTGGTCTCTTTTCATAAGCAGTATCTGTGTCTTCTGTTGTCAATTTTAGTGAAAAACTTTTAACAAAAGTTCAAACAGTCAAACATAACTAAAAACCCAACAGTCATAACACTGACGACGAGGTGCGTACGCACTGGCGCATATACAATGGCTCTGTCTTTTTCCTCAGGTAATATAAGATTAAGGATATAATAGATATTTTTTAAAGGCAAATTCGGTGGAGAACGTGTTGTGCTTTCAGTAACCTAGAAAGGTAGTGTCTTTTATTTTGTAGTCAAGGTTGTTAATGGAACGAAAATGTTTATAATGGACCCTTTTTCGACCCCCAAAAATTCCACCACCAAAAATAATGACATTTTCAAATTATTTAATTCTAGCTTTCTGTAGTCGATTTCAGGTATACTTTGTGAGATAATAGATTGGATTAGGACTTTTATATCTTTAACTATTTTTATATACTGATTCCTTTTCAGTCATGATCTTATATTTACTTCCTTTTTATTTTATTTCCTTTTGGCATCGCTGTCAGCTTCTGCTTTGGCATTCTGTTTTCCCATACCTCTTTGGTTGTTATCATTTCTCCATACCTCACCAGTTTTAACAATGGTATTATCTTCTGCTTTATATTTTCTACTGCATCCTAACAAATATATTTGTAACTTTGTGTTTGAATGGCATTTGTAAAAATTCTATGATCTTAGATACTCTAGGCATAAACTTTGTTGGTGTTGAAGACTGTGTACAAGTATATGGTTGCGGTTTAATTTAAGTAAAAGACATGGTTGCATGTTAGTTTGAATAGAATTTGGTAAGTGGTGAACAGTTCTGCATACGGATTTCTCATTTACCTTTACCGCAAACTCTTAATGTAAACACATGTCTACCCAGTCACAAATTTGTTTTTTTTTTTTGAGCATTTAATAATTTTTGTTGCCGATGTCATGGCACTTACTTTTGCAGTATTATTAGTTTTCCTATTTGATGCATAAATTTTTCTAACGGTTTCCGGCAAAACTTCAAACTGTTGTCCAACATTCTTTACCGTAGCCCAGTTATTCAAAGAATTAATGATTAATTTGCGTTCTTCATTGCATATCTTATTATTATTCCTTCTCTGACGATTTTCTTTTTATTATTTTGCATGGTAATGATGCAAATATTTGTGCATGTGAAACAAAACTGAAAAAAAACCATTTGACAGAAACGGACTTTATTTGATAAAGCAAGACTACTACTATAAAATAATTGGAAACTCATTTGACAAATAGTGAAATTCAAATGACAAAAGCGGAAAAGCAAAAGAAAAGGTACCGTCAAACGGGGTGAAGTCAATCAGCAGGGGTGAAGTCGATCAAACTCGTCTTTTGATTTTCTTCGGAGCATTATGGCAACAATGCATTACAAATCAGCTGATTTTTATTTACGATCGTGTTTCTAACAGACAAACATTCATTTTATCAGTGGTGTTGGTGAATCGTAAAAAGTAAGTTTCTCAAAAATAATTAAATAGTAAATAAGCAAAATTTCTAAATTTGTAAAATATATGAAATCAATTACTTGCACAGCTAAATCTGTGAATATTTGATCCGGCCGAACCCCTCTAGCTGATGAAGGATTTATTCAAGAAAGGGTGCCCACAATCGGATAGGCAAATTTATTTTTTGGGTAGTTTCTTTAGCAATTTTTTTGTTTCAAAACAATGGGGGTGAAGTGGATCACCTGGTTTTTGGTGTATTTTGTTGCGGTTTGAGGTTATGTTAAAGCAATGTTACACCCGCAACAACGTCGAAACTAAATTTTACTGACCAGGTGAGTCACAGTATAAGGAGATCACGATAGTGTGGTGGTAGGAAATGAGAAACGCAGGGCCGAGCTAGCTCTAATCGCAGATGGCGTGACGGTTCAGATAACCAAAACTCAAGAAATGAGCGTCGGTCGGCGACAACGCAAGCGACGTTGTCCGGGCACCAGGACACTATGCTACCTCACGGTAACCTACCTGCGTTCCCTACTGATCTGCCACTGGCTGTGTCCCTCCAGCGGGTTTCCTACGGATCACCCTGTGTAGGTCGGCTGCGCTAAACCTTATTCAAATGCTTGTCACAATAATAACAAAGGAAAACAAGATATGTTGAGGTAAAATAAAAGAGGGATTACGATGTGTAGAAAGTTCTATATTAATTTGTTTGTTTTATTTTTAAAAAAAAAAGATGTTGAAGGTGTTAACACAAGACAGATTGAAATTTTAGAAAATGAAACTGTTCAGGATAAAATCTGAAAATTCTATTAAACTAGACAGTTTGAAGCTTTTGAAAATGTTAAAGAAGTTTAAATTTGCAAGTGAATCTTAACTATACATTTGACATAACCTCTGCGCAACGGCAGGGGATGGTCGACAGCAGAAACGTTTCGTCGCCTCACAGGCTATTCTACAAATCATATTATACAAGTGCCACAAACGGCGATGTTCTATGATATGTGTTTTATGATACACAATTATAAGAAAGTTGGTTTAAGATTAGCACTTAAGACATAAAAAAAATAATTAAGAGAAGGGGAAAAAAACGTTAAATTTACAAAATCATGGTTTTGATTACAAAATCAAATTAAGAATTAATTAAAGTAGCTTGTTTACAAATGTTGAGTTATTAAATGACGCTTTGCAAAAAAGTCACAGGAAAAGTTAGTATTTAACACAAAAGAATCTTCTGAGCTTACGGTATAGAATTTACAATTGCATAAATAATTTTAAAAAGCTCAGAAATTTTAAAAAACATACATGAAAGTCAAAGTTTTATCGGTAATGAATTTTCTAGAGTTTTTATTAGAATAAAAATTCAACACATCAACGAGAGCCCTAATCAACTCTTACTTAGGGTCACTCTGTATACAGCAATAACAATTTGCAATTTTAAACAGTAATTTAAATAGGATTACACGTGACCTCGCAATTGATTAAGTGGTGCATTAGGTATCTTATAACCACCCAAATAGTCTTAGATCAAACAAAAGTAAGGTAAAATGTCCAGATCACTGGCACAAAATATCGATAAATTGGTCGAATTGTACGTCGAAAACTATGAATATTGTTGTACGTATCTGGCACTGTGCAGGGAAAGACTCCTTAGCTGGACGGAGAAATTCTACCCAAGATGCCCCTGAGATGGATGTGATGGTACAACTATTAGAGCGATGATGGTAGTCACTTTATACATTTAACGGAAATGTGCGGCGGCCACGTCAGCGTACTTCTACTGAAGGCTTAGCCCCGTACAAAAAAAATCCTATTAAATTAGAAAAGAAAAGAAACAGAGATAAAACCCCGAAAATTAACACAAAATTTACTCCACTTACCCCAAATTTATTGGAGATCCGCGAAATCGTCTCACAAGTCACACAAAAGTACAAAATTTAAATTCAAAAATCCAACACGTGGTAGATCGCAAATTCGGAAGCGGTAATACGATAAAATGTACGATAATTTACCTATACTAAGGTATCGACACTCACTACTTACTTCTTCAGAGCCGCCTAAACGTAATATCTACTAGACATAGTAATAAAATTACTAAAAGGAAATAAGCGTTCTGTACTGTTGTTCTTAGACAAGATGGACTTGGAAAGTGAAACGAGAACGTGTTTCCCTGGATAATGCGCTACAGCCAATCACACACGCCCAAAATATGACGCAACTCGGAAATGGCTCAGAATAGAAAGCGGGAGAATTCAAATAAAATTGACGAACACAAAACTTAATTACCAAAAGAGAGAGAGTCAATAACGTGACCTATATAATTAAACACAAACATCCTCGGAACTTAAGGTGATGGTAAAATTTATTAAAACACAACTACAATGTACGGAAGATTGAAAACGCTAGTCAACACGCAGGAAAAGTTCGCGCTTAAGGTTGGTCACCTGTTTGACATCACACCAGATCATGCCAACGACAACGAATGGTGGCAATCAAAACAAACCTAACAAAAATTTATTACGGAAATAAGACCGGATCTTGCAGATAATTATACAAGAATTACAAGCTATTAAAACGCTTCGATAAGGCAGTTGATAAAACCGACCTAACCATGTATTACAGGGTAAACAACGAAGCCCTAACCTCGGTAACCTCTAAGGGATATCAACAGGTGTTTACATTGCCGTCGCAGGAATGACGAGGGCTGCAGCAAACAAAACAAATTACGAGAACAATTAATAGTATGCCCATTATTCTACAAGATTTCCTTATTTAATATCTATAACGTTTTAGGGAGATATTTACGATAGAAAAACATCAATCACACAATATGTGTGTGCGTTTAGGAAGACGTATGAATACGAGGCGACAGCAAACACAACAAAGCCTGACTGTTGTCTCGAGGAGTTTAAAGCGACAACAACTATGAATAATCCCATATATGCCACATATTGGATACATTTCGAAGAGTACGGAAGGCATAATTAAGCAAGTGTAGACAAATCTTAAACAAAGCATATAGAAGTAACTGCCAATGCAAGTAACTGAGACTGCAGGTAGGTTAGAACGGCAATATAAATGGCCTCAGAAAATAGTTATTTTAAACGTAGGTTTAAGTACATTTACACAAGTAATTAACCTTATCGGGTGAATGACCCAAAAATTAGATTTCAATAAATTTAACGTAAGAAACAGAAGTGAATTTACACAATAGATATAAGCATGTCATACTAGTTCACCAGAGATATATACCAGGCACGCTCGTAAAGTTGCGATTTAGAATATCAAACAGTGCGATCAGCACAAGAAACACGAAACATAGCAAAACGTAAAAAAATAAGCATAACAGCAATTTGTTTTTTATATGATTTTCTAATATGAATTTTGTGTGCTAGCATATGAGGGGCATCTCAAAGGGCGAGGGCGAATAGTATTTTATTATTTTTATGTTTTTATTTTTATAGATGCCACGAAAATACAGAAAGAAGCTGGGTGCTTATGGGAAAAGAAACTACAGCCCTATATATTTAGTGAGAGCCCTGGAAGCAGTGCGAAAGGGAAGATTGAGCATGCGGAAAGCGTCAGAAAAGTTTGCAGTGCAATATCCGACGCTAAACGATCACTTTCACGCGGCCCATCCCCTGACATATGGCGGTCAACCTTCTCTAGACGAACAATCTGAAACTCTGTTAGTGGACGCTTTGCAAACTTGTGCTAAGTGGGGTTTCCTATTGTAGCCCATTGATATAAGACGAATCACGCAGCAATATTTAAATAAACGGGGAATCACTGAAAAGCGATTTACCAATAATATGCCAGAAGAAGGCTGGTTTAATGGCCTGATGAAGAGGCATCCTCGACTAACCATCAAACTCGTGGAAAATACAAAGCGTGTGAGAACCGCTGTAACATACGAGATTATTGAGGAACATTTTAAAAATGTGGCGGAAGTAATAAGGGATATACCACCACAAAACCTTGTGAACTACGACGAGACAAACTTCGTTGACGATCCCGGAGCTGTTAGAGTGGTGATGAAGAAAGGAAGTAAACACGCCTACAGGATACTTGACGCCACCAACAGCAACACAACAGTTATGTTCGCAATAGCTGCTGATGGAACTCGACTTCCTACTTATACGGTGTACAAAGCCCAACACATTTATGAAGGCTGGAAGGAGGGTGGATTACCAGGAGCAATGTACAACAGATCTCCAAAGGGGTGGTTTGATTCTGAATTGTTTGAGGATTGGTTCAAGACCGTAGCACTTCCCTATGTTCGAAAAGTAGAAGGGACCAAGTTGCTCATTGGAGATAACTTGCAAAGTCACCTTACTGTTACTGTTATTCAAGAGTGCGAAAACAACAATAGTAGGCTTGTCTTACTCCCCCCAAATTCTACTCACATGCTCCAGCCTCTGGATGTGGCTTATTTTCGTCCTCTTAAAGCATCATGGAAAAGAGCCCTGGAGGAATGGAAACTGAAGAATAGGGGTGTTTTAGCAAAAACTGTATTTCCCAGGATGTTGAAACCCGCAGTTGAGGGTCTTGGGGATCGCGAAGTGAACAATATTTTAGCTGGATTTAAATCATGCGGCTTAGTTCCCTTCAATCCCGATGCTGTCCTTGTGAAGATAAAAAGAAAAGAGCCAACTACGCCGGAGGCAGGAAACCAGTCAGAAGCTTCAATGACAGCAGTGCTTGTTGACTTTCTACACGGGCTCAAGACTGGGCCTAACGAGGCCCCAAAGCGTGGAAAAAGATTGAATATAGCCGCTGGCAAAAGCATAGGCACAGAAGATTTGGAAGAATTTAGCCGGAGGAGTCGTAAGCAACCCAAAAAGCGCCAGAGGCAAATTAACAAAAGCGAAGAAGAATATGACCCACAGACAATGGAGGCAGAGAAACACAATATCAACATAGATGATTATGAAATTGAAGAATCTTCCACTGCAGCAGTCCACATTCTTGATGAATGTTCCGCTGCGCCATCCACTATTTCCGATCCATCCGGCAATAGGAGACTTCATAATCACAAAATATGAAACAAATAAGAGAGGATCGATTTTATATCGCTTAAAATATTGAAGTGTCAGAGACTGAAGTAGTTGTAAGTACACTGCGTAAACATCCTTCCAACAAATCTGTTTTTTGTCATTTTTTCGAATATTCCGGACGAGTCTCTCATAAACAGGAAACAGATTGTCAGACAAGTCACTTTAAAGTCACTAAAGCGGGGCAAATATTTCTTCTTGCTTAAAGAAAAAGAGCTGAAAACCCTCAACTAAGGAATTTGTAATCGATTTTTTATGCGTTATATTTTCGAATTCTGTTTTGTTAGTTCTATTTTCTCTCTGTATTTTTATTTTTCATGGAGAATAAACGTTTATATTCCTTTTATAAGTGTTTTATTGCAAAATTCTTTGCCAAATAGGTATTTAAATATATTTATATATATATATATAGTTTTATTTTTTACTGATCGACATCATCCTAAATGGTTTTAAAATCGGAAATGTGCATTTTTAAATGGGTGATCTATTTCACCCCAAACCCCGGGTGAATTCGATCACCTTTCAAGTTAAAATAAAGAAAACATTGCTCTGTCTACGAGCTTGCTCCAGTCGGCAATCGATGACCCAAGCATCAAGAAAGTTATATTCTTAATTGCATTAAAGTATAATTATTAGTTTTTCAGTTATCTCATAAAAACCTGTTTTTTTGATCGTCTTCACCCCGTTTGACGGTACCGCTTCAGTTTTGTTTTAATTGTATTTGTTCTTGTACAGCTTTGCTCAATCTATCTTTCTATATGTAAAAGTAAAAATAAATAAATAAGAATACCTCAGGGTAGTATATATAAACCATTATTCTATATCTTACTTTATGTTATGTGAAAAGCTGGAAATAATAACATAGAAAGACATTTTATCTGTATCAAGTAGAAAAGGGTTACTGTAAAAGCACAACTTCCTGCAAATTAAATTTACTTCATCCTATAAATATTTATCAAAATAGAAAGTCTTTTGTAAAGGGTACACTTTTTATTTTGTAATACCCTTTAAAATGCAACAATTCAACGCGCACATCCCGTTCGTACACATTCACATCACGAACTCCGTGTAAAATAACTTTCCTTTGACGATATCTTTTACTGCATTTTGCGTTTTTTCCTGTCCGTCCGGAATAGAAAATATATCACCTTTCCCTAGATGACAGGGAAATAATCCAATATCCGTCTATCCAGAAAGTCGCAGGGGCCCTGAAGTGTTAGGATGGGACATCACTCAAACGTCAATCAATCCAACCACTAATTCGATACAAATATATCTGTATGTATATAGAACACAGTAGTCTTTCTCGTTTTAAGCGTTGATTTATCTGTGCGTTTCTCTCTCATAGTTGCTAAGTGATAAACGTATGCACCCCTATACCCTATTACGACCGCAAAATGCTCTATGAATTATGCATGCAGCCCGTTTAGGAAAACTTTTTGCACGGAGAAGTGATTATCTCAAGATGTTGCAACGGACAAAGGTATTGACACCTGTTAGTTTTTGTTTTATTATTTTATTTATTTTGTTCTAAATACAAAATAATAATTCTCTACATAATTTGCACCTGCTCAGAACATATAAAAAGCAAAGTGGTTATTTTCGAATTTAAAATAATAATTCCAGGAATTTCATTTAAATTAAAAATTAAAAAAGCTAGTGGCACATGTTATTGACTTTTATTTTTGTATTTGTTGTAAGTATGAAGATTTTAAGTATATTTACATAATTGCTGCCCATTTATAGATATAAATAGAAACGCCTTCGAAAAAAAAAACTGGTGGTGTGATAATTATGGATGTTGCAAAAGCATTTGACAAAGTGCCGCATGAAAGAAAGCTAAAAAATTATTGACATATATCAAAAGATAAATATTAATGTAATTTCAAATTTCATGATTTCTAGATTAAGTTATAATAATTTATTAACATTTAATAATAGTGCAGGTACTAAATGAATAATAAACCAACTAATTGTAGTATGAAAAAAAAATTTGGAAAGTGCATTAATTTCACAGTAATTTATTGTTCATCTCAATTTTTAGAATTTTAGTATTATTAAAACTAAAGCTATGTCTTAATTTTTTTTTAAAAGAGCTGAATTTTTGCTATATGTAAGGTTTTTAATTCTTTCCTCTAAATACTGCATTGATTGTCCAATGTATATTTTTTCGCAATTAATACAAGGAATGATATAAACAGTGCGGGTTTTTCTTTTTAAATAGTTTTATATTCAATATTAGTTTTTATAATCTTTAAATGATTATAACTTCTACGTGCTACTTTAATACAAAATTTATTGAACAGTTTGTTGAATTGTTCTGATAATTTTGGGACATAGGGGATAGATATAAATTTTACTTGATTATTATTTAAATTTACATTGCGGTATTGTTGTTGGTTGTAAAATTTATAAGTATGTATTAAATATATTTTTGATTAAATTTATTGAGTAATTATTATTTGTTAAAGTTATGGTAATATTTTCCGAAATTTGTTTTCTAAAATTTAATGATAACACTTTTTTTTAAAAAAATTTTTTATCATGATTGAAAATTCATTAATCTTCCGGAATATATAGGCTTAGAATACCAACAAGCTAAAAAATTCGTTGTCTTTCTCTATTAAAGTCATATCTAGCGAATTGATTTTATTATCAATTACTGTTTCCCATCTACATTAAATTATTTTATGATAATTATTAAACAAGTTTGTTTTCAGGTATGGCAAGATTACTGTCAAATTCCTTTTGTAAAAAGGAATTTCGAAATTAATTTTTGATATAATTGTTTCTACAAGATCTTCCATTACTAATTGTGCTATAACACTAATAAAGGAATAATATTTTACCGAATATAAAAAATATGATAAAGGCATTTTAAAGAAGTGTTCGCATTATTTTGAAGAGGGACCTCATACCAAGAAATTAAACTAATATATGCGATATTGTTCGTACAATTTACAGGTCTAAGCGTCCTTCTTCAGTGATTATAATATTACCATAGCTAAAAATAATACAAAATAGCAAAATTAAGATTTACATTGTGTCTCTTGTTAAGAACTTAACATCTTTTATTTTATTTTATGATTATATCTTGCGTTATATATGAATGTTTTTCTCTATTTTCTATGTGTTATTATATTTTTGTAATGTATCTTTTATTTTTCAACTTTTAAAATATATTGTCACTTAATGTATTTTTTACATACAAATATTAAGCATACTGATGCGGAGCCGACTTCGGGCGTATACAGTCTCACCAGCCGAATTTATTGTCTGCCGGCAGGGTTACACGACTGTACACCGAAGGCGATGCAAGGCCTCCTATGTGTACGTACGGACGGCAGTGTCTGACATGTGCGTATATATAGGGACCATTAGCTCCACGAGCGATGCACATTATATATGCTGTAATCTTATGTTCGATGCAAGAGCGGCCCCGAAATTCTCGGCGCACACCGAAATAAATAAATGTGTATTTGAACTGATATTTGAGTTTTATTTTACGGTACTTTCAAACTAGGAAGTTTCCTTAACATCTCTCCTTCTTACAAATCTATGTGATAGCGGTGTCGTGCGATTGTCTAGCGAGTACCACCAATTCATTTTTGTCATTTTAATCAAAAGGCACAAATTGCGATGACAACACCAAATGCATCGTATATTAAATATCTGATGCATGCCAAACTAGGATACCTTAAACTTTAAATACCCCCATCACATAGATTCGTAAGAAAGAGACACACAATATAAATCATAATTTTGCTAGTTTGTATTATTTTTAGCTATGGTAATATTTATAATTTTTGTAAGTCCACAACATGTAAGTTTTTGAAGAACAATACCATTAAAAAATTCAAATATAATTTTGAGTTTACACTAAAACCCACCAGACCTGTAAAACGTTCAAAAGTAAATCGTACACACAATATCGCAATATTATAAAAAGTTAGATCAATCATAATAACCAAATCAATATATATATATATATATATATATATATATATATATATATAGTACAGTTACAATTTGTGTTTTTTTTTTCTTTACCCCTTCTTTTTAAATAAAATATGTGTTTTTTCTTGGGTTAATTGGGTATAATAATGTACACAGTTAAAAATATACGTTCATTTACTTTAACGTTTCGATGTCAACAACATCTTTCTCAAAAAGTCATACATAATTAAAACTACGAAGAAAATAACAAATATAAGTATAAAGAATGGCACAGAGGTGACAAAAACTTACCTCGCAAATTCCATCACTTTCACATATGACAACATTAACTAACAGAACACAGCGAGACATTACACACAATTTTATATTAGGCTTTTTAACCCTTTTCAATTTCATTTTAATATGTATATATATATATAATATATATATATATATATATATACCACTGTGCGACGTAGGGATTACACCACATTAAATAAATATGTATATACAAGTAAAAATTGAAATAAATATGTATATTAAACTTTTTGCCAAAGTATACAAGAAAGGTAATTAAATTAATCAGTTATCTTGACGTAGTGGCGTAGATAAAATTATTTGAGAAGTATCAGTAACAAAAAAATGACAATAGGAAAGCAAGCTGTGCTCCAAACAGTCTCCTTACAGTAAACATTAATTAAAAATAGCAAAGAACAACAAAAAATGATTATTAGAAAAGCAAAACAAATAAAATTAAATCAAATAAGGTAGAAACATATAAGTATGTAGCTACTAACACGTACTTAACACTTTCATCTTTGATTTACGCATTTCTACATTATATTTTGACACATAGTCAGTATCATTTATGTGATGAGAGATGTTCGCCTAAGATAAATCTGGACCGTCTTGTCAACCTACATGAATAGTATGCGACAAATCTACTTCTAATTTTCACAATTACTCTTTGAATTACATAATTCACGTCTATATAGCAGCTATTCTATGCTTAATTGTTTACACTTTCACTTTTAAGTACACATTTCGCTTTTGCATCTTTCTATGTTAGTCATTAAATACATGGCTCAAAATTGTTGCCTTTTAATGTTATTGGATGTCGTTTTTGGTAAATCAAAGAGTTTTAACTAACGTATTGTATCGTATATTTAGAAAACCACAACTGCTGTCGTTTGATGAAAATTACGTTATCTAATTTTGGCGAAAACGGTAGATATCTAACTACCTAACAAAGCTCACAAAAATATATTAAGACCTAAGAAAATAGAAACATTCAGAGCATTCATGCAGATGAGCGTCATTTCACGGTTTTCCGATCAAAGTGCTTTTTCAAACGAATATGACATGTTCTTTATGAATAGTTTCCTAAACACAAAGTAAATTGAAATTAAGGCGTATGATCAGTAAGAATTGTAAAGTGTTATTATGCACGGAATTATTATAGATACATTTTTACCATATTATTGACAATATCGTTCTAATTTAGTACAATTAATTCTACAATCTTGAACGAATTCCATTATTTCAACACTTGCAGCAGCAGCAGCACATAACGACGTGCATAATCTTGCCGTAAGAATAAATAAAATGTGAATTCACGCCAAGGAAATCTTAAAAAAGTTAATTTAATTCTACAGTCTTGAAGAAATTGCTTTGTCACAAAATCTACACCAGCAATACACAACAAAGCCGACAATGTTCTCTTGAGAATAAATAACATGTTTCGATAGGTTACATTTTCAGAGTTTCACCATTTTTGTATTATCAGTGTCTTCCGCACAAAGAAAGCTAATTGTTCAAGTTGGTAAAATTAAATGTAACAAATTAAAATGATAATTCTATACAATTGCTAAATTCTTATACTCGACTACTTAAAATACCGTCACATATACATAAGAAATTGATAAAGAAAGATACTCACTCTAAAAGATAAAACAAGATCAACTTCATAATATTAAAATAAGAAAAACGAAACCGGCAATGCTATCCCATCGCAAATTCGATTAAGAATTGATATTCAAATCGGTTCCTATGCCGAAAAATGACGATATTGTTTCGTAATAATGTTATTAAAGCGTTTGCCGGAAGGCAGCTACTAGCATCAAGGCGATGGGTTAATACTATTGATTTTCTAATAAGACTGGTTAGTAACACCGTACACGACGGTTTAAACATCAATTAGAGCACATAAACCCGTAACTGACATTAATTATAAATGTTCTTTGCAAGTTAATTTCATTACAATGGTCGTGTCTTCCTACTTCGTGTCTCCGGCAGCTCGTGACGATGATGATAATAATGCAGTTAAGTACAGTACGTATCGGTACTACGTATACTCCTTTATCGAAGTTTATTTGAGCGGCAACTCTTTCAAAAGTTGTGCTCATCGTAGACGAAGGCGGAGATTGCGAAGTCAATGATAAAGTGGCAATTATTGTAAATCGAGGCGCAAAAGATCGAGCGACAAATTTCCGTTCAATATAATGAGTAAATTTTAAGTAATCTACTTACGTAAGCACTCGAAAAAGGCAAAATAAAACTTAGCCATTTCGAGCGGTTATTAATGATAAGTAATTGCAAGATTCGATAATGCGATTAGTAAAGTTTTACCATACCAGTCTTATAGCAATCTGCACAAATGAGTAATATCAAATAAGGTAATTTCGTACGGATATTGTAGTAGGAAACAGGGTGGGCAGATATATATCAAGTGATATATTGTAACGTATTGCAGTGATCTTGTTTCTGGGATTGAATTGTAAATAAGCATAATCAAGATCACTTCTAGATTTAATTTAGTTAAAAATCATTCTATTTATTTTATCATGATCAGTGTATATAAATATTTATTAAGTTAGTATTTTGGCAAATTTAAATTAATTCAAGTAAAATAAGCCTGGTATATCAAGTGAATATTCACAAGAAAGTGTTTCCCGCAAGCTTAAGCGGGGAAAAGATATTATGACCCTGACCGTGTGACAGATAGGCTCGGCGAAAGAATATTCTCCGTTACATGCGATTAACAATCACGGATGTAAACAAATCGACATCGAGATGGATGTTTCTTTACGTTTTTGAAAGGCTAGGTGGAATCGGAATCGTACCGAGGATGACCGTACTTTTTTGTGAGAGTTAAAGTGAATATAAGTCGGGACATGACGAGAAAAGGGGATTTTTGAAGCAGGTGTGAACCGCTTAACATAAAATAAGAATACGGGTGTTTATACCTTTACTTAATTAAATTTTATTTCAACTTAGAAAAATTCATCATTCAGAACTTATAATATTTCATAGAGATATTTATTTATACTTAGACCAATTTCGTTTAAATAAGACTTTAATATTTTAGCGAGTTAAGTTTTTTTTTAAAAAAAGCTAGGATGTTTTATTCTTATACGCGGGGTCATTATACCGTGCATTATGATAGAACATTTTTAGTAATTGTAATGATTTAATTTAAGATTTAATCATCAAATTGGAATAAAAGTATAGACACTTGGTGTTTGAACATTTATCAGATAAAAGTATTAGGTTAATTAAAAGTTTTTTTTTTATTTTGTAGAATATTTTTACCGTCTACAAAAATATTTTTCAACGATTTGAATATGGAAGAGTTTGAAGTTTTATATGAGGAATTAAGGTGATTAAGTGCTATTTATTTTTGTTTTATTGTATATTTTGTGTTACATAATTTTCTTATGTGGTGTTTTATACTGGAGTTGTAGAACGAGGTTAGTAATTTTTCTTTATATATGTGAATATATTCTTTATTTATTTATACTTTATTGTGCTTGTGTATTGAAATTTTGACGTGTTGGGTCATAAGTCAGGGATGTGTGCAATGAATTACGTAGGTGATTAATTCATAGCATGGAGCCTTGATTAATCCTAAAAACACGAATTGGTCTTGGTGGTACTGTTTCGGGAGCGAGCAAAGGCGCTGATCAGAACTAATCAGGACTGAGTCAATATTTTTAAATACACAGAGGCATTTGATTTGAATTTTAAAGACATATATGTATTAAGGGATGAGCACGTTGTTGCGTGCGTTAGGGGTGTGTTCCACGAGTTGAAAGACATACTCGTGGGGTGGAACCCTGGGGTACCTACCCATGTGAATCTGTCATTTGGTGATACTGTTCGGAAGCGAGCAAAGGCACTGACCAAAATAAATCAAGACAGAGACATTACCTTAGTGTTTATATACTTGAAACTGATAAGTAATATAATTTTATTATTTATTTATAATCCAGTATAACTCATATTGATATTACACTTAAATAGAAATAAATTAAGATATGATGAATGTTCAGTAGAATATTTACTGATAGTTTTTTTTTATATATATTATTTTGAATATAATTGTCATATTTATCATATTATGTTATCATAACATACAAAGATTTGACATAACGTTTACGATATGGTTAATTATAAATATATTGGTGTTACTTGTAAATTAGTATATTATAAGGTTTATTTTGTATTTTTATTTATTTTATCTAACCTGTAGATAACTTGAGAGCATTCATATTGGAGAAGGAACATTGTTATTATTTTCTGCTCCTGAGTAAAACTTCTTTAATAATTTTAAAACTGAGCTAATGATATGTGAAATTGCTAAACCTACTGTTTTGCAGAAAATTATAAGACTTTGGTCTAGCATAAGACCTAGAACTAAAGTATATGCTTGATTCTGCTTTTATTTATCATTAAATTAATTAATATATTTTTATGCAATCATTAATTTGCAAGAGTCACAGCAGTATGTCGAACCAGCAGTATTACACAAATAGTAGAAGGTCGACAGACAAGGTCTACATATATATACAAAAGCAAACAAAGTACTGGTTGGATATATAACAATTCTTCAACTGGAGTAGGTTAAGGTAGTATAAGTAATATAATAGATAAACCTTTAGAGAATAGTATTCATTATCAATACATATCATGATGATTATCCTTTATGTACATAGTGTATATTTGTAGTTAGTGCAAATTGTTAAATATGTAGTTAACCACTACGATAGTAAAGCACTTCAAAACCACATATGTGTTTTATTAAACATCCAACTTTCTAACGAGAAGATGGATGTCGTCACATGGCGATCCTGCCAGGATGAATTCTTGGACTTCTAGCAGTTCAACAGTACAAAGGAAACTGGACGAAAACACATCCACAGGCATACGTAGATTTCCAGCGATGGGCTCGTCACATACAAAAGAAGAGGTATATCATTATAAACTGGAAACACAGGAACGACAGCTGGTACCATCGTAGTTACAAATTGGCAAATTGGAGGCGCAGCAATTGTATTAATGGTGCTGATCGCAGGAGTATCCTTCACATGGTATCAATATAAGAAGAGGTTACAGAAAAAGATACGTAAGGAGTTTCTCATAAGTGGGGAAGAACTGGAAAAGCTAGAGAAAGTGTCAAAATCAAAAGGTTAGTGTAATGGACATAATAGAGAAATTTAAAACATTATATTATGAAGTTAAACAATTTCAAAGAAACAGACTTAAAGACAATAAAGAAACACGAGAAAATCTCGAACACACAGAAAAAAGTTACAAGTAAGGCCCTTTGTAAACAGACTAAGTAATTTAAAAAGATATGCAAAAAAATGTATTAGAATGTATTGATGATTTTACAAGATACTGTAAAAAAAAGATATATGTAATAAGACATATTCTTTTTAGAAAAAAGAGTAACATAAAAGGGTAGATATAGGGGGGAAATTCGATTTAAAATCAGCTTTTGGCTTGTTATCCGTAATGGTTGGTAAAGGGCAGACTACCAAGCAATTGATTGATTCGATTTTATTTTGTTCGGATATACTTTTAGACGATCAAATACCACTTTTAATAAGATATGTATTAAAAACTAGGTTATCGGAAAATGCAAAAACACGTTTAGCTAGCTCTTATAAAACAGTAAATGTGTTTATTTGCCATGAATGCGTCTATTACGATCAATTTATAAATCTTCTATTTAAGCTAATGAAATAAATGCCCTCAAGTATAATTTAACAAAGTAACTTTCTCTATATCTATTGATTGATATATAAATTTTCAATAACTTTTATATAAAGAAAATTTCAAGATTCGGACCGGAAGTAACACTTTTAGCGAGTAACACTTCCTTTCGAATATCTCGCAAAGTATGCATTCTATACAGATTTATTAAGAGAATAAAACTACTTAGAATAAGATCTTGAATAATTTTTGTTTAAATGTTTTTCTTTAAATTGTGTAATTTGAAACACTCATACGTAAAAGAATGTCGTGTGGTGGCCACACCTCATTATGTTCACTTTTTTTACATTCTTGTTTTCTACGTGGGTGATGCCGAAATATTTTTCGAGAGAACAAAAATAACTTTTTAAAGCGGAAATTCGATACTAAGGGACCATAAAGAAGATCTTTTATAAATATCGCATTACAGTTAAATAACGAGCTATATTTTTAGTACCAAACTCTGCTCTCCAATAAATTGGAGCTCCTCTTTCAGATGTTTCTCCTTTTTTAAATTTGTTCTCTTTTATTCTGTCCTGTCTTTCATCTGCAAAAAACACGTCTCCGAAAAGAATTCCCTGAATATTTCGCGTATGAATTATTTAATGCTGCCCAAATTTGCGATAATATTAACGAATTTATTTTCATTCCATCAAAGCTACAGAAGACCGAAAAAAACGAGCGAAACTTTACTTCTAAAAATCGGCAACTTGATTGCTTTTCTATAAGCTGTTTACTCCGTTTTTAATACTCATTTTACTTTCTTATACGTAGTATTATAAGGAAGTATTGTGATGATGAACATTTTCGACCTCGAGATTTTTACAGATGTCTACGTTTTGAAGTCTCCTGATACCAAAAAAGTGATTTTTAAAAAATGTCTGTCTGTAGCTGTGTGTGTGTGTGTGTGTGTGTGTGTGTGTGTGACCACGATAGCGGTCAAACCGCTGTAGATATCAATTCCAAATTTTGTATTTATGTGTAGTAGTTGACTTCAGTGAAAAAATTGAATTTTGACAATATTTCCTCAATTACTAAGTTTAAAAAATGTATAAAGAATTCAAATGTACTCAAAATTAAATTTGAGAAGACTTTGTATTAAAAAAGTTTTTCGAAATTCTTACCGGAAGTAGGTTTTTTATTCTTATTGAAAATCAGTTTTTTGCGAATATCTCGTAAGTCATGCTTTCTAGGCAGGTACATTACTAGTCAATTGACAAAGACGATGTAGTTAACCCAACCCTAGACTCGATGCCAAACATAACCTTATATGGAGTTTGCTTTATGCCTGAATGAAACGCATGGTTTTTCATAAACTGTACAAACGGTAGACCTTTTGACCATTTAACTTAAGGGGGGGTTTTACTTGATCGGCGTATGCCACAAAATGGTCAAATTCAACGCAAAAAATCGCAAAAATCAAGGCACTTGAAAAAGTTGCCGCTACGTGAACGAAATAATGAATATGTGTTCTAGCGACTGACGATTCAAATTTGCAATTATATTAAAAAATAGTTAAAATACAGCACTTTGAATTTTATTCGTTTTATAGCGATATAAAGCTTACTCTATTTAAAAAGTACTTTTTTGAATCGTGAGTACCTAGATATTTTTAGTCTGAACTCGACAATGTATTTACTTTACTTTCAAAATAACCTTGGTCTCCAAAAAATTACTTTGAAACCAATGAGAATGATCACAAAGTCCGCACTAATAAATGGCAAATAGGCAACACATAATTCAACCTCTTACTCACACTTTCGTAATGTCTAAGACCAGCTATATGGAAGGTATACCTGGTTGACTGTATTAAGCCGAACATCATATAAACAGAGAGATCTTCACCTTTTTTTATTACCTTAGGTAAACGAATGCTTCATTCAGATATCGGCTTTATTTTCTAATTATTTTAATGATATTTGGGAGAATGTATTAGAATTCTTCGTCTGGAATAAATATATGTTGTTATTATTATGAAATTTAACTTGTTACTTAATTTCTGGTGGTGATATTTTGCTTTAGATGTTGAAGGTTTTTAATCTTAATAATATGAGCAATGTTGTAGTCAACTAAAATATTACAAAAACAATTCTGTGCTGTAACAGTAACAGTAACAGTGCCTGTTTTGTTTTTTAATAAAATGTAAATATATATATTTTATAATAATCAGATGTTTTGGATTGTTGAATATTATATTCTTCCCAATCGGCATTGATGGAGTTGATTAGCAAAATTAAATTATAAAACATTTGGTCCCAGGGAAGATTCGAACTAAATTTTATCACCAAATAAAGTTATATTCATTATTTCATACATAAGTTTGAGTATACATTAAACATATTTGTAAAAGAAAATACGTGCGGTTGATATATACAAGTAAATTTTAATATATTTCAGATATTTGTCGGTGTTCATTTATGATTGATTACGTGATAACATTGATGTGTCTACTTTATTAGACTCTTTTTCTGTTCCTTGATATTCTTCTCGCTTTCAAAATGTATTTTATTTTTCAAGGACAAGGTTTCGGCTTTATGGAATTTCAGAAATGCAGTTTTCTTGGGCAATAAATATACATTATTATTATTAATTATGAAGTTGCACGACTTATTGTTATTTTTAACCTTACATGTTGAAGCTTTTTAATAATATGAACAATGTTTGTAGAAAACTAAAATCTGACAAAAACAACTTTATGTCATTGTAAGATACGAAATTTAGAGAGTTTCCGGACTCTTCAAACTAAGATGCATTGGTTTTAGACAGCGAGTTACACAAATTTCAGTTTTCTAGATGGTAAAAGCTTTTATTTAAATGTCTGAGTTTGTTGTGCCTTCATGTTTTTGTTTTATTTGTACTTTGTATTTTGACCACAGGACAATTTTTAGATTTTTTTTTGTATATGTGAATAAGTAAAAGAGCATGGGCCAAACGAGCGCATAAGCCTAATTACAGCAGTTTATCAGGAGTGACAGCAATTGTTTAATGGCCAGCAAAAAAAATGTTGTATGTAGGCGTAAAAAACAAATTATGTTTAATTTGTGCAAAATATGGTGAATCTAAAAATCACGTATGCTACAAAAATTGGTCTTCGTCGTCAACAGCCATGGAGTCGCCAATTATTCCGGAAGGTTTTCGACATTCTGGTGAAATGCACGGTGTAATTTATGGTAGATTAATAGGGGACTGTGATAGCAGCGTTCTTAGAAAACTACGTGAGATAGCTCCTTACGGTCCCCAAAAAATTATTGAAAAAATTGAGTGCCGAAATCATATATTATGTAATAAATAAAATTAGCGACTGTTTGAAAAAACCTAGATTCAATTCGGACATAGGACAATTAATAACAAAAAATTTACTTAGATTCAGAGCGGCCTTGACAAAAGCAATTGAACATTACAAAAGTTCGAACTTAACAATAACAAACCAGATTGTGAAACTGCAACGTCACATTATAAATGGATCAAGACATATTTTTGGTGAACACTCGGATTGTGCTTCTTACTTTTGTCAAGGATCTAATGAAGGTGAGATCAATATATTTGAATAATTTCAGAATTTTAATATGTATGATAACTTTATTAACGCTTTAAGTCGGCTCAGCCTAATAGTAGATCTTTAATAGGAAACGTAGATGGCAACATTGTAGAATCTTTTAATTCAGTCATTGCAAAATTTGTAGGAGGTAAAAAGATTGTATTATATTCAACGTAATTCTTACAGTGCACGTTGCAAAGCGGCAGCAGTTTGATTTAATTGTAAGGGCAAATATCACTCAAAGCTTCAGACCAAATATGGATGTATACGACAGTGTGTGAAAAAAACGGTATGAGAAGAAAAATATTTTATAGGAAACAAAAAATACATTCAGAAACTACGGACGATCGCGACTATAGCCGGAGGCAAATGCATATTTTATTGAAGATATAAATAATCATAACAATACCAGTGTCGACTGTGAAGAATATAATTTTCAATAATTTAAAACATGTGCTATTTAGAGAATATAAATTTTTACATTTTGTAAGAAACACCGGCACTGTTTTTTTAGCAGATTTTAGTTTTCTCTAAAACATTACTCATATTATTACAAAGCCTCAACAAGTAAAGTAAATACAAATCATGGTGAGAAATAATAAGAAGTACAACTTAAATAATTGTTAATCATAAATAATAATAATTAAGTTATATATTTATTGCAGAATAAAACTTATATCTAATTAATTTCGGCAAATATCATTAAAATAATTACAAATTACATAAATCGGGAGTCTTAATAAAACTAAATAAATACAAGCCAGGAGAATACTCAGAAACAGCAAAAACAAATTTCGAAGAAAATAGCCGCACCAATATTTTCATGCAATAAATGCAGGAGGCAAATATCCCAAATTTATTTGCTTTCCAGTTGACCAGGCATATCCCTTCATATTGCTAGCCGGTATGTGCATCGTGTACAAGATGCAGGTATTTTAAACTCGGTAAATATATTCAATTTATTTCAGGCAACCCGACATACGCCGTTCGGGAATTTTTCTTAAGGAAAGCCCACCCTTAAATTCGTTTATAACGCAGTTGGCAAATTCTCGGCCGTTGTGTTGTTACTATGTAAAATGCACGGCGCACCAAACGTCAAAAATATTTCGTTTAATTTATAAGCTATTTCTTCTGCTCGTTTACATGTTAGAGCTAAACTTGGTTATTATTTATTATGTCAAAACGGTTCACGCGTCGATACTGCGATGCCAATTTCAGCAATCACCGCATAGATCATTCATAGACCGATTCTTGCTCAGTTACTGGTATGCGTGTGGTTAGTACGGGTTCTAACTGAAAGCTGCAGTAAATAGCCGAATTAAAATTTTTATTCGGATCTTTCCTAGTTAGAACGCGAAATTACAAATTCTCGTAGTTACTTCGCATTCTTACTAGTAATTACGCGTAAAAACGGATTTCGGCTATTTACGGTAACATATATATTTGACCACATTTTAAATTAAGATTGTTTTATTATGGAAAATTTTCAAAATGTCTTTTTACAACTGATAATAAAGAATTAAAAAACAGGTGTTTGTAAAAGTTACAATTTATATTATATCACGGCCAACCAACTATTAGATACCCGGCATATTGCATATTGCATATTATAAACATATATAAACTTATAGGTTCGCTTAAAAAAAAGCGAGAAAATAGCCAATTAGAAGCGATAACTAAGGCTATTTAACACCCTGTATATGTATTCATGGTATTCAACCTCAAAACAAATTACGTGTTAGTCCATAAATTAGTAACACAAGAGTTACGTGAGGTACTGTACCAATTATCAGACTAAAACTTAAAATGTTGTATGCAGCAACTGTCAAGATTTTAACAAAATTATCAATAAAAACAATACTAACAGTCTGAAGTGCACATTTCCATATATCATTGCAAAGATAATTTGGGTGGCTATCATCATAAGAGCTAGAAAGTATAGAAATCTATTTAAAATAAAGTTGAAGGTGGTTGCGGAATTTGTGAATTTATTAATTTTCATACTGAGCTCCGCCGACACACTATTGCCGCATCCGGTATATATTGTCTTAGTGTGTATATATAAAGCTGTGCTTTATACTACAAACCAGCCATTCAATAATTAAAATGCCACACGTTGGGCTAGCCATAAAATGTACTAGTGGAGGGGGTAATGCTTATTCAAACACCACACAACTTTAACAATCTATATTATAATATAATATCTATTATTGTTTGAACCACAATTACAACCCTTCACTTACCTAAACATTCAGTAATATTAAATTCTCTAATAAATTCTTCAATATATTTCTCCATAAACTAATTAGCTGTCCCCTGTATATGGTATACTTTTATAAAATATTCGAGTTAGATTAGTATATTATTTTAATACTCTTATAGTTATTTACGAACCAAGTACGGGAAGACTATTTTCCCGCATGAGCGCACATTGCAAGCACGAGCGACCGCAGGAAGAGAGTGCTTTTAATTGCGCAAATGCGTGGAAGATGTCTTCACGCAAGTGGTTTATATAATATTTTTTGTACGAACATTAAATTAAAAAAATATTATTGATTAATGTCATTGGTATCATACCTAACCTAAGATAAATTACCTAATTAATTTAAGCATTTCATGTACGTAACTATTACTCACCTTTCCCTAAAATTAAGTTATTATATTCTTACACATGGCAAACAAGGGGTATTTATTCTTATATTTATAAATTTATAGTACATGTATTGCGTTTTTTTGTTTAAATACAAACAATTCCGAACTGCCAATATGAATGTCGATGTGGTTCAAATAGATGGCGCTTGAATCTTGCTTAAGATGTCCCTTAAAATATCATCAAATAGATGGCGCCACAATTTTTTTGGAAGAATTTTTAATTATTACTGCTATTTCCCCAACTTTTAGTAAAGAATAGTGGAGGGAAGTAGTATTTTATATACTAAATTTTATTACTACCAAGTTAGATTTTTTTTTAAATGTCCGAAAGTGCCATTGTTTTTTTCAATTTTTACAGTCGCCTCAACCGGCAAAACGTATTCCCCAGTCAAGCTACACATGCGCCAAATGTCACTTTACAGGCGGTGAGTACAAGAAAAATCTTTGATCTATACATCTTTTACCCCGAACTAGCTCAGTTATTCTATTTCTAATACAATATTTGTTTATTTATATTTCCTTTTATAATCTTAAACTTGAATATTCTTTTATATGAGTTTATTATAAAGAATTCTTTTATACCTATCCTTTTCTTTACTCTCCTTATTTACATATGAGTACTAACGTATATTTTACTGGTGCAGTACATGCACTTATTAGGGTTTTCTATGTTCAAAGTATTAAGTTATTGGTTCTATGTGTATAATGTGGTGTGATTAAATAAAATTCAATAAGAAAATTTAGAAATTACTCTTTTAATAGTACAACAATAACCTTTCACTTCATGTAATCTTCATTTAAATAAATAAATCTATCTCATTGGATTCTATTAACTAGGTATGTATAATAATTCTTTATTAATCATGAATAACCTTACTGTTTACTTCTCCTGTTTGTAGGTTAAACCTTCTTAGCATTACCTATTTTCATGAATACAATACTTAAACGAATACTATTTTACCAAATAAAAGAATTACAATACAATATTAGACCTTTAATATCTCAAAATAATAATTTTGGCAAATGAAAAATCCAATAATGATCACAAATCAATAAACATCGAATTAGTAAACCTGTCTAACCAACAAATATGTATGCTCGTGAAATTCATGTGATAAATATGGTTATGTCTTCGAACATAAGGTAAGTTATCTATTTTTATGCTTATTTACATTTAAATGTCGTATACATTCATATACAGAAAAACTTATAATATCATAAATACCTATTTGCTTAAGCACTTTAATGTAATAGTATTTTATTTAGTGATATCTGATACTTTTAATATATTTTGATATAGAATATGCTATTTGATATTACATTTTTTTTTAAAAAAAATAGAAATTTAAATTTGTACAAAATTAAGCACATACAGTAGTTTATATATCTGTAGATATATCATTCAAGTAATAATAATAATATTTAGTGAATGAGATATACTTTGATTCCAAAATAATTTCAAAAGAATATACAATCATTTCAAAATATATTCCTTCTATCATTAGTCTTCTTTCTCGTACTTACGAAGTTTCCTTCATAGTATTGAATCTCACTTACTGGATAATTATGAAGAAATTTCCAACTCGATGTGACATCTCCCTGGATTCTTTGGTTACTGGAATACCGGCTGAACCTCCTCGGCTATCAAAATACTGGCTGTACCTCCTCTTGTAACTCAGAAACACTGATTGTACCTCCTCGGGATCTGGAATACTTACTGGACCTCCTCGGATTATAAAACGTTAACTCTACTTCTTCTAGTTATCAGTTTGGTAAGTTTTCCTTTTTTTCATTTAATTTTATTATATATTTCTACCAGTAAATTCCTTACACCTTCTCACTTGTATTTTTATTGTAATAGCTTTACTATTTTTTTAAAATTTCCAATTTTCCTAAAATAAATTATCTGCTTCTATCTCCACTAATATTTAAACACTTTTTACACTTTTTTAAGCTATTCTCGACTTCTTAATATGTATTTATCGGGAAAAATTAAGTATTTTCCGATAAATACCTCCGTTATCTTTTTCAATTCTTCAAAAAGTTTTTCAATTATTTACCTTATTGCCTTGACGATCATTAATTTTTACATTTCATCCAATTATAATTCTCCACCCATTTTACTTATACAACACAGATCATAAACTTTGTTTGAAAACTGTATGTACTTTTTTTTTAATTCTCTACTGATTTTTATAATAGAATTCACATACTTTTTCATATCAGTAAACATCTCTATCATTTTTTCTTTCAAATGTCATTTTGACACTTCCTCTTTTTGAAATTTTTGCGCGCGAACTATTGATAATTTTATTCCATTCATACTTCAAATTTTAACATTAAATTACTTTTCTTATCCATAATGTTAATTAGACAAGTTTTTACAAAATAATATTTCACATTTTGACATAACAATTAATATTTAAATCTTTACTTTCAGAATTCGGTGTAACTCAATGCAACAATGAACCTATTCAAGACCATCTCTACAAAAAGGAACCCTACATGAATGTATACAACAACAATTGTCATCAATAAACTATACTTTAAGTATTACTCTTCTACAGTGACCGGCAGAAAGTGCGCAGCATATGGGAAAATGGTTTACCTTTGAATATAGCAAAATTATTTTATTGCATCATGTCTCGGCATGACTTGAGACCAAAATAGCACTCGCGATTTCTGCCGAAACTCTCATCGTATACGAGGGAGAGTCAAAAATACAAAATTACGCTGAGAGTAAAGTACCCCCATTTTTAACATTAGACTTTTCTTTATTAAGCAATAGTTCTTTGGTTTTAAAAATTAAAGTAAAATATCGAGTTTCATTCACTTTTGATAAAAAATTTCAGTTTACTGTTTATTCTGAATTACCCTGTATAAGAAATTGAGCGCGCTCATACAATAGGCAAATCTTACTCTCTGTAGACATCGTAACAGAAAACCATAAATAATACGTCCCAAAAGTCAGCTACAAAAATAATATAGCTCTTGAAAATAAAAATTCAAGAATGTGAAATAATTTTGCTGCACACCATATTTTACGTTTTCAGAAGTCAAAAAATTTTATTTAACTCAAATTGTGTGATTCATTTTAACTTAATCATCTTTAAAATTGTAATATTTTTTCATAAAATTAGCAACACTTCTTTTTATTAAGGTTTTAATAATAAACGCTTGACGAGAAAGAGCGACAAAAATAAAAAAGTTAGTCTCAGCATAATCCTCGACAGATGTTTTTTCGTACTGCATGTGTTTGATTTTAAAAAACATGAACTTAATTCAATAAATGTCATTTAGACATTTAGTTTTGCTATAAAAATGGAAGCGGAAAGGTTATCGGTACAAGAAAAGGTAGAAATAGTTCTAATTCGTGGTGAAAATTACTATAGCTATCGCGAAACAGCAAATATTTTTAACAATAGACACAATAAAAATATTCACGATTCTACTGTATGCCGAATTGTGAACAAATTTAAACAAACTGGTTCGGTGGAAAGTAAATACAAGCAACCCCATGAGAAAAGTGTAACTAATGAAGAAAATAGTTTAAATGTGTTATTGTCAGTAAATGAAGTTCCTACTATGCCATTGTATGAAAGACAAGAAGTATTAGGTATTTCCGAAAAATCGATTAGAAGAATTCTTAAAAAAAACAAGTACTTACCATATAAACCAAAATTCACCCATACTCCTCAACAAAGAGATCTAGATGCTAGAATTGACTTTTGTTTTTGGTTCCAAGGCAAGAAGGAAGATAATCCCCATTTTGGAAGTCAAATATTATTTACTGACGAAGCAACCTTCACAAGCAACGGCGTAGTAAGTTCTCAAAATTGTAGGTGGTGGGCTAATCAAAATCCTAATTTTACAATTGAATGTAAAAGCCAATATTCATTTAAAACAAACGTTTGGTGTGGTATATTGAATACCCAAATAGTTGGACCATATTTTTCCGGCAAAATTTAAATGCAGGTAGACATTTACAATTCTTGCAGAATGAATTTAGCGAGTTCCTAGATGATATGCCTTTAAATCTACGAGCGAATATGTATTTTCAACAAGATGATGCTTCGATCCATTCTACATTGCAAGTAAGAGAATGGCTTAATCAACAATTTCCTCAAAAATGGATCGGACGGTTTTCAGAAAATCATTGGCCTGCAAGATCGCCTGACATTACCCCAATGGATTTCTTTCTCTGGGGTTACTTAAAGAACCAAGTATACAAACATCGACCATTTAGAAATCTGGACCATTTAGAAAATACGATTAGGCAGTGTGTCGTTCAAATTAATCCGGTTTTTTAAAGAAACGTAGCACAAGAATTTAACAACAGGACAATGAAATGTATTGAGAATGGGGGAGCTCACGTAGAAAAATAATGTACTTGTAAATAAATATTTTTGTTTACGATTTTGTTAATGTATTTTGAGTTTTATTTCCTAATATTATGTATCTTTACTATTATTATTATTAAAACCTGAATAAAAAGAAGTGTTGCTAATTTTATGAAAAAATATTACAATTTTAAAGATGATTAAGTTAAAATGAATCACACAATTTCAGTTAAATAAAAATTTTTGACTTCTGAAAACGTAAAATATGGTGTGCAGCAAACTTATTTCACATTCTTGAATTTTTATTTTCAAGAGCTATATTATTTTTGTAGCTGACTTTTGCGACGTATTATTTATGGTTTTCTGTTACGATGTCTACAGAGAGTAAGATTTGCGTATTGTATGAGCGCGCTCAATTTCTTATACAGGGTAATTCAGAATAAACAGTAAACTGAAATTTTTTATCAAAAGTGAATGAAACTCGATATTTTACTTTAATTTTTAAAACCAAAGAACTATTGCTTAATAAAGAAAAGTCTAATGTTAGAAATGGGGGTACTTTACTCTTAGCGTAATTTTGTATTTTTGACTCTCCCTCGTATACGATGAGAGTTTCGGCAGAAATCGCGAGTGCTATTTTGGTCTCAAGTCATGCCGAGGCATGATGCAATAAAATAATTTTGCTATATTCAAAGGTAAACCATTTTCCCATATGCTGCACACTTTCTGCCGGTCACTGTATATTACGAGCTAAAATATGCGGATTTTCAGTACTTAAATTTTATAAAACAAATAACTTCTTTAACATGCCTAAATTATTTATATACAGTATTGTTGGTTATACTAGTGACCCAGCACAATATATTTTATTTAAGTGTTGACTTAAAGTTTCTTTGTTATATTTATTTTATGAATATAATTTAATATAGGATGTGATAGATGTAATCATAATCCAATCTACATGTTGCCAATTTAATAGTTTGGAAATGTCTATTTGACTTGACAGTAAATCAATAAAATACATCCCATTGTATTAGCTTTTCCAGGAATAATTCAAATTCACCTGGCATGTGTCATTAATCGTCAATAGCAAATAGTTGGAATAACTGTTTTCGAGAAATGACGCGTAAAATTTTACAATAAAATCCATCGAGTATACACTATTGATTTTAAAAATTCAAAATGCTGACTTTCATAAGTTATATGCTTTCTCTTGTAATAGAATTTCCACATTTGCTCTTCCGTAAACCGATAAAATAGGATTTAAACGAATTAGTAACATCAATGAAGCTGAAAGGTATCGTGAAGAGAACTAACACATTTAAAAAAGAAATTATGTAGATATTATCATCAGGGCATTGTACGTTAGAAAGACTCCAGGTCTGTAGGACATTCTCTTTCCTCTTAATTGTTCATTTCGCCGTTGTCATCTCAGTTCCCATTCGCGTGAGATAATGAGGAAAACTCAATTTATAAATGTGACAAGTTTAATTTTACGCAAATTCTTCTTGCAACGTGCCCAAACGACGAAGCGCAAGAGCATACGTACCGGGAATTGTTTACCTCGAGGAAAATAGGTGGAACATTTTTCAAAGCTGAACCGTTGCGGTATATTGATTTTCGGTATGCACCAGGCAATTCGACGTATTTGGTGTATTAGATGTAAACTCTATTAGAAACGTTTACATTGCAGCCGCATATATACATACATCAACAGTGTGAAAGCTATTGTATTAGGTATATGAATATAATCCAAATGCACATAGTAAAATTAATAATTTAAGGAATAATAAAATTTCATATTTTACTTTAGAGCAAGCAAAATATTTATTTTCAAGTAAGCCTTCCTTTTTTAGTAGTGTGTAACCTGCTTGTAGGTCTTAAGCTTATAGTAGTTATAACAGTATAACTTTAAGTCGTTAGTTGTCGTTAAAAATTTGTTCGTTTTGGGCTCGAACCTTGTCTAAGCTGTCGACGTTTAGTCCACTGTCTCAAGAGTTGTCGCTGCTCCTGTAATTATCTAAAGCCTACTAGATTTTATTGACAAGGCATAGGTTATAGTACAGTTTAATGCAAATGGGAGATTGCCAACAGTGATGGGTATATTCTACTCCTTCCTATCGATCGAAGTCATTAAAGTGTGTCTGAATTTCAATGGATTAGGGGATATCATCATAGGAATCTATGTTAGTGAGGCAGTGTTATTATGTTTTATAATTCATTCTTCGCGAATATGTATTTTTAATTTAATTACGTGCCTTTCGCAAAAGGAATCGTTGTTTATTTGTTAATTTTTAGCTGTTTTTCATTTTTAGTTGGCCCTGTATAGCCCTGTATTTCTTGAAATCAGGATTCGAATATAGTTTTTCATTTACTTTTTTTTTGTGTCCTTTGGTGCTATCTATAATTCAGTATATCGATATACTTTAAATGAAAGATTCCTATTTATTCTTTTTGATTGTGACTTTCTCTCAATAAGCATGTGCTTAATTCATGATAGTTTTAGATTTGGTTCGCCTTCTATTTCTCGTTGTACTTTTGTATTTTGTAATTCAGGCATTGGATTAATTCCAATTGTTTTTATTTTGCAACGTCATGCTTTGTAGTGGGAATACCATCATATCAGTTGCGATACATTTTCTTCGTTCTTTTTGACTAGCAACTGTGTTAGAGAACACGCGAGAAATTTCATCTCCCAAGTCATAAACTGTGCTTAATTAAGTGATGTATAGGAATTTAGCTTGAAAATTCAAGGATGAAAATGCACCCCTTAATATTTTATAGGAATTAATTAAGAAATTGATGGGTTTTGGTGATCGTTGGTGTGGATAGAAAACTTATTTGTGACGTTAAATTTATTGTTTTTATAATAATTATATCTCGCTAATATTGCAATGGCGTTTGAATGTCTTGCTTCAAATATCAAGTCTATATAATTTGTTATATTATTTTAAGTTTTTTAAGTTTAAACAAAATCATTATGGTATGTTACCATGTAATAGGTTACTCATAGAGCTAATCTAACTAAACAATTTTTAAAATTGAAGGAAACTGAGCGAACAAATAATAGTAATTCAATTAAGTTGAATATTCAAACTTTCGATAATGACTTGTAAAAAGCTCTATTGTGAAATTCCACTCTGGAAGTTTGAAGATCTTTCACGATTCTCGTCTAACGCACCAAATTGACCTCGATTCTATTATGCAAAATAATAAAAGAAAAAAGAGGAGTGTAAAACGAGGCAGTAAATCGTTTCCACAAAATGGCACGATTTTATTAAGTAGATCTGTAAAAGCATTAAGTTTATTACAGGTCCCACAAACTTTTAATAAACCCTCTTCGGCTGCGTAAACCGCAGACGCTGTCTCTCTGCTATCTGGGGTTTATGAAAACAAACGCACAAAAAAAAGAGTTAAAAACAGGCATAAATAATTTCAATTTGGCGAGTATTAAAACTGGAAATTCTTCACTTTAGCGTTGTGAGATTATTTTTAAATTATGCAAATTGTCCTGGTAGTGTGTTCGTTATTTAACTTTTAATTAAGTTTCTTTTTCAAATATGACGCAACAAATTTAAGAAACCTTTTTTTATTAGATCAAAGTCTGTGGAAGAAATATTGCGTTTAACGTTTAAGCATATTAATTATTTAATGTGTGTAGAAGGTAAATTAAAATTGACCCGGACCTTTTAAATTACTGAAGTTTAATAAAAATTTATACCGTAATTTAATGCACCTATAGTATTTACTGATTTTAGAAAAAGTATAGTAGCTGCATCAGTAATAACAATTTTTTAACATATTTTACTAGGGTAAGCTTATGAAGACTCACTTCTCAACGCCCACTCTAAAATATTTGTGCGCAAGCAAATACGACATCTAGTCAGGTGCGTGAAGTTGGCACCACAACTTGCGGCGCAAATGTTCTTTTTAGTGCCAAAAGTTTGCGCCTAATATGCGCCGTCGATATCTGAAGAAAAAACACCGGCGCATTAATTTGTTGCAAAGTTATAAACAAAAACAGTTTTTTGGTGCCAACTTCACGCCAGCACCACAACTTGCGGCGCAAATGTTCTTTTTAGTGCAAAAATGTTGCGCCCAATATGCGCCGCTTCAGTTAGTGTATTATAAAAATCTGATAAATGCAGGACCAAGAATATATTAAAAAAAGCTTATAACGTATAGCAAATCTTCCACTGCTTTTAAAAATGAATGGTTATTTCACTTCATATTTTTGTAAACTATTAACAAACTTGCCAAAAATGAAATAGAAACTGCAGGAACTGAATATTGTAACGTTGAAATTGGAATTAGGAAACCTGGAATTAATATTTCTTATATGTTAATTACTATTCAAAACGCAGAATTTTGTTTAAATGTACATGAGTGCAGATATATTTAGTGATTATACAATAAAGAAGAATTGTCCGAAAATTAAAGTAGCTGTAATTCAAATTACTTTCTGTGTAATATTTTGTGGAGGGACATGTATGGTATGAACTTGTAAAATTTATATAAATGAATGACTAGAATAGAATTAGACACCGTGTATCAAAAACTAGCGTAACTAGTAATTGTATTCCACAATCTCCACGAATATATACATGTATGTATAGGATCGAATAAAAAATGTATTTTGAGCGCCTTGCTTTTTACATTATACCGTGTGTTTCATCCAAACCACACGAAACTCTAGCGCCACTGGAAAAAAGGGTTTAATATCCCTAACAATTAACATACATACATAGATTACATCATGTTAGAACTTAAACGTTAATACTAAATGCAAAACGTTTCTGCTTAAGGATATATTTCAATTTTATGAAAGAGACAATATATTTCTATAATCTAAAATAGTAAATATTGTTTTAATTAAAACACCACAGGACAGGGTATTAAACTAAAAAATAATTATTTGAGGCGGAACAATGACGCTAAAATATTTTTTATTTAAAAATGTGTGTGTAATAACAAAAGTAAGAGTATTTTTCAAATACATTTATGTTACCTATCGTTGCAAACAACTGAAAATATATTGCGTAAATCATAGTCCCATTATTACTTAACGTAAGTAAACAAAACTAGTTCGTTTTACATACCATACTGATGTTTCAGAAATAATGTGTAAATCCAGAAACAGAATTTAATGGAATAATACAATGAACAGCATTTCAACGAAAATAATTATTGGGAGAGACTTTATTTTGTATATTTAGTGTTTCATAGCTACCCATATCCATACAATTAGATTGTGAACATTTAAAATGCAGACCGGTCATTTCAAAAGACGGTAATTGTACGTATGTGGAAAGAATGTATTGTTTTTATGATTTTCCGTGATGTACTAATTAAGAAAATTTTATGCCTTATTTCTTTGAAATCTTTTAAAGTACATAACTTTTTGTTTTTTAATTGCATCTGTTATATTTTAGAATTCAGCAAAAATGGGGAAAGCTGTAAAATCCAACGCGAAGGAAATAGTTGCAGAACTCCAACGAAATAAAGAACATATACAAAAATGTTTCAATCGCAAAAATTCAGAAATATGGAAAATCATGAGTGCTAATTTAAATAATTCCATAACACCTAACGGCCTGTATACGTATGTCAATAAGAATTACCATAACTGCCGAGATGTCTTACAAATAGAAAAAAGTAATAGATATCATTTATCATCGCCCGAAATTTCTGATGAATCTACTGCTGATGAAGGAAGCGGCAATACATTACATTTCACTTTAAATATAAATTTGACAAAACACAAAATAAACCCGTGCTATCATAAACAATTTCAAAAGTGGAGATTACCTGTAGGATGGACCCACATATTTGCGCAAGAAATAAGGACGCAAACAAAAATCAGCTGCACAATTATTTTTAAGAAGTCTGGTAAGTAGTTGATAATAAATAACTATTTTTGTTTATAACTTTGTAACAAATTAATGCGCCGGTGTTTTTTCTTCACATATCGACGGCGCATATTAAGCGCAAACTTTTGGCACTAAAAAGAACATTTGCGCCGCAAGTTGTGGTGCTAACTTCACGCACCTACATAATTGTATTTGTGTATAACTTTATAACAATTAAGTGTTTCGGTGTTTTTTCTTCAGATATCGACGGCGCATGTTGTGTGCCAACGATTTGCACTATATTGAAAGTTTGCGCCGGAAATTTTGGTCAGGTAAAAAGTTGATACTAATTAACTATTTTTGTTTATAACTTTGTAACAAATTAATGCGCCGGTGTTTTTTCTTCACATATCGACGGCGCATATTAAGCGCAAACTTTTGGCACTAAAAACAACATTTGCGCCGCAAGTTGTGGTGCTAACTTCACGCGTGAAGTTGGCACCAAAAAATGTTTTTGTTTATAACTTTGTAACAAATTAATGCGCCGGTGTTTTTTCTTCAGATATCGACGGCGCATATTGGGCGCAACATTTTTGCACTAAAAAGAACATTTGCGCCGCAAGTTGTGGTGAAGTTGGCACCAAAAAACTGTTTTTGTTTATAACTTTGCAACAAATTAATGCGCCGGTGTTTTTTCTTCAGATATCGACGGCGCATATTAGGCGCAAACTTTTGGCACTAAAAAGAACATTTGCGCCGCAAGTTGTGGTGCCAACTTCACGCACCTCATCTAGTCCACGTATGTATTTCTCAAACTGAAGAGGGATCTCTATTCCCAACCGCTGAGGCCACTGAAAACAGTTTGATTTCCCCATAAAATTAACCGTAAATATTAATCAATTTTTATTTTTTTTTATACCAAATGAAAGAGAATTCGAATATCTATGTACGCCTAGTAATATTTTTTCTAAAAATATTTTAGAAATTGTTATAATTAGTAGCAGAAGTAGGTCAATATTAGACATTTTGCCGAATTTACTTTGAAATAAATGAAAAGAAATTCAAAATTTTACTACTAAGCGCGTACGTAAATTTGAGTTTTCTCTACAAATTAATGTAATTATTTATAGCATTGGTTGAAATTAATTTTAAGGGGAAATCGTAACCCCTGCAGTGATAATATTTATGATTTTTGTACATTGTCAAATGGACTGGCCCGTCCAGTAGAGATCCCTCTGAAGAACCGCGCCTCACAAGTCCTGTCTATATACAGGCTATCCGGGAAAATGTGGGAAATCTCTTGGATGCAGATAGAACATGAACAAATAAGATGACAAGTTCCTATAAAAAAAATTCCTACAGGCCCCTCGTACGGAGATATGCGTCCCTGAAGGACGCCGCTGGAAATCGGATAAAATTGACATTCACTAGACACTTAAAACACTTGATTTTATCATTACACGTATTGTTTTAAGTTTAATACCTAATTATCTGTCAAATATAGACAGTGAAAGTGGACGAATACCAACTGTAGATTTAATAGACGACAATACCACTATGATGTTAAATATCCCTAAGACTGTACAAAGACGTTTAGTTATCCGTTGATAGATGGGAGCTTCACTAAAAATTCTGTAAGTTCACCCCGTAACTAAAGCGCACAAGGTCACAGCTTTTTAAGAACACTACAATAAATTGCATTTTGAAGGTGGGAGTAGAAAAAATAAAAAATCAGAAAGATTTTATCATAAATAAGACATTTAAAAATTGCCTCGTACATCAATGGATAATTATTGTCCTATATCGAATATTAAGCACTTTCTCCAAAATTATTGAAAAATAGTGGCTGAGAGGGTCGTAGGATTCTTCAAGAAACATAAACTCCTTAACTTAAATCAATTTGGTTTTATGAAGGGGCGAAATACCGCATCCGCACTTTTAGCATTTCTTGATGCAATGTATAGAGACATGGATGCGGGAAAGTCTTGTATGGGATGTTTCGTGGATTTGAGTAAAGCCTTTGATCTTGTGGATCACACGATTTTGCTCAGGAAATTGAAGTTCCACAGTAGAAGGGGTACGCACATGATTGGTTTGCAAGCTATCTCAGCGATAGACTGCAGTACGTAGAGATTTGGGACAGTAAATCAAACTATATAATAATGAACCGAGGCGTTCCTTAGGGTAGTGTCCTTGGACCGTTGTTATTTATAATATATATGAACGATTTGATGCTACAAAAGTCTGTAATGTTTGCGGACGACATATCATTTATTGTGTCCAGCACTAATACAAATCATACGTGTGCTGCTTTAGCTAATACGATGGTGACATTGGGAAACTACTTTACACACAATAACTTATATATGAATATAAAGAAATCTGTTTTTATTGATTTTAAACTGATTCATTTCGGAACTTTTCTTATTATATTAGAGTAAACGAAGATAGTGTAGTACAGGTTGATTCTACCAGCTTTTTGGGCATCACTATCGATTCGCGCTGTGATTTCAGGGAACACATTAAAGATCTATGCAAAAAACTAGCATTTTTTATTTAATGATGAGGCTTAAAACGCAACTAAACTTGGAAACTTTGCGAAAGTTTTACTACGCACACTTTCATTCCCTTATTACGAATGGGCTGCTGGCGTGGGGACTTTCGGTGGACATTAGGAGGGTATTTAGATTGCAAAAACGCCCTGTTCAAGTGATGGCGGGTGGTGCCCCTAGAGTTGCAGGAATTTGTTCTTGAAAGTGATGACTTTGCCAAGTATTTTTATATACCATTTGTTGATGTATACCAGGCGAAGTATTGAATCTACTCCAAGATTGAACCACCATCACATGTACTACACTAGAAATGCGAAATGATTGAAATTTCCTACCATAGGCTAGCATTCAGTGAGAAGAATGCTCACTATTTAGCTATTGTGGCCTTCGACAACAAGTTATCTGTCAATTTGGGAAATTTGCCGGTTCCATTATTCAAAACCAAAGTTAAAAATATGCTATTAAAAAAAAGTTATTACTCTTTCAAGGAATTCATGAATGACCCTGAAACTTGAGGCTGTGTATTGTGTACTGTATTTTATAGTGTAAGATGTGATAATGTCAATGCTTTATAATGAAAGTCTAAGACAAGAAAGATTATTACTAGAGACTGGATTTTATGCAAAATGCATATTTGTTGTTTTTTGGTATATCCCTTCTATACTGTGTACTTATCCATTTTCCACCCTCAGAATACGCTTTTTACAATTTTTTTTAGTGCATATAATGCATATTTGGACACATGTACATATTTCATAATTATTTTGCATATTTATGCGTATATTCGCCATTTTCATAAGAACCATAATATAATCTGATATTTAAAGATATTTAATTTGTTTGTGTAAACGTGAAGGGATTGCATTCCTTCAACTTTGCATTAATGACTCATTAAAAGTCCACCTCATTAATAATGAGATGGACTTTCCCAAAAATGGGATTTAACTGTACTGATAATCGGTTTACAGGGCAATTAGAACTTACGTAAGAAATCCTTTTCAGAAATGTAGGTATTAATGCAGGTATATTATACCGTACGACTAATATCAATATAAAAAAAGAAATAATTTCCTTCATAGTTTGTTCATTCGTAAACGTGTTAAGGTCTGTGCTATTTGGTGAAACAAAAGTGAATTAAAAAGTTTTGAAAATACCGAAGATAGCTAAAGCGAAGTCATCTCTAATAAAAAATTGGATAAGTGATTGCAGTGCACTAAAAATTATTGACGAAGAAAGTGTTTTACAATTATGAGAATTCTTTTTTGTGTTCATAAATATAATGAAACAAGTTCATAATAAATTATTATTAGATATGTTTAATTTTATGTTCTTTAAAGCTAATATATCTTTGTAATATTTCTTTGTCATAAACACCAAAATAACCAAAATCAATCAAATTTAAACAACTGGAGAACTTTACAAAACCAGACAATTTATTTTTCTAGTTTTTGTAGTAATATAGTAATTAATAATAATTATTATAACTGAATGTTAAAAATATATATTTGTTACACAGATTACCTGCAAGAAGAAATTTCAAGTAGTGCAACATTTGAACACAACATTTCATCAGAACAGGGTTTCTGAAAATTTGAATAAACTGCGTCAGCAACTTTTGGAGGAAAGTTTTCTCAATAATTCGAAGAATCCACAAGAAGCATTTTCCAAAGATTTGTGTAATCTTTTTGTGTGTTGTAATATTGCTTTACATAAATTGGACAATCCGATATTTCAAGAATTCCTGAAAACTTATTGCAAAGTCGATGATAAACCCATTTATGTACCAAGTTCCTCAGCTCTACGCAAGAAATAAATCAACGAAATTTATGAAGATGTTACCGATGGTATTAGAAAGGAGTTGAAAAACCAAAATCTTTGGCTCTCTGTTGATGAAACTACCGACACGAAGGGCCGTCAGGTTGCTAATTTGATTATTGGAACCTTAAATGGCTCAACTCAATCTAAAAGACATTTAATTAATGTATGTAATTTAGACAAAACAAATCATGTTACCATAGCCAGGTTTATTAATGAGTCCTTAGCGAATTTCTTTTTACCCGACAAAGTACCTTTTGAAAAATGTCTTTTAATTAACTGACGCCGCTTCGTATATGTTAAAATCAGCTCACAGTCTGAATTTTTTTTTCCCAATTTAATCCATTGTACTTGTTTGGCTCATGGTTTAAATAGGGTTGCTGAAAAAGTTAGATTAGAGTTTCCAGATGTAAATAATTTAATTAGTAATATCAAAAAAGTATTTTTAAAAGCGCCCTTACGAGTGCAATTATATAACGAAATGCTTCCCGGCATTCCATTGCCACCACAACCTATATTAACAAGATGGGGAACATGGCTTAAATGTGCTGTGTTTCTTGCCGATAATTACGAAGGCATCAAAAATGTTGTAACTCAATTTGATTCAGCAACCAGTCTTGCCATAGAAAAGTGTAACGTAATTTTCAATAATTCCGCAATACAAAATCAGCTATCATATATTAAATCTAATTTTGCGATAATTGAGCAGGCAATTACTAGATTAGAAGATAGAAATTTATCTTTAAATGATGGTGTTGGCATTGTAAATGATATTGAAGAGAAAATTAGAAAAGTCAACGGATTGACTGGAAAAAGAATTAAAGAAAAATTAGCCGCAATTCTAAGCAAAAATGGAGGTTTTGTTACATTAAAATCTATAAATAATGTAATTAATGGCAATTTTAATGAAGACATTAATATAAGCCCCTCATTAATACCTAGTTTTAAGAATGCACCGATCACATCTTGCGATGTTGAAAGAACATTTTCCCAATATAAACATATATTTACAGATCGTAGACATAATTTAACTATGGAAAATTTAAAGAAATATATGGTTATTTATTGTAATAAATAAATATACAATTTGTAAATACGACAAATGAATTTTAATTTCCTAAAACATAATAAATAAACGCACAACATAAGTGCATATTGCATATTGTAAGTGCATATTTAGAGATTTTTTAAGTGCATATTGCATGCATATTTGGAAAAATTTTTAGTGCATATTTTCCAGTCTCTAATTATTACTATGCATATTTTAAAAGTGAATTTGGCTCAATGAAACAAGATATTCAAAAAAATAAGAAAGAAAAAGCAATTAATGTTTAATTAATTTTTCATTTTTATTATTATTTTAAATAATTAAAGCGGTAAAAGCGTATCCAAGCACTCGTCTTGTGTGATGCTGTTACTTTTTACTAAAATGCTGAAACTCCCTGAATTTCCCTTTTTATCAATAATGAAATTCTCGCACAAAAACGTATTACCAAATAAGAAATTTAATAAATACCATAAATATATTCAAAATTGAGAGGAAAAGTACGACCAAAACGAATACGTCATTTAAAATCTACCCCCCCCCTCTCTCTCTCTCTCTCTCTCTCTGCTTCCTCCCCGGGTTCTTTCTTAATATATAGGTCAACAGACACGAACGAAGGCGAACAGAATTTTTTAACGAATCCAAGCTTTAAAAAGCAAAAATTCAGCAACGTTCGTCTTTCTTTGAATAATGTAACGGAAAAAAAGAGTAACGAAAACGGACTAGCGTCGAAATGAAAAAGAAGCCTACCACACTCGACCTGGAGTCGCAACGGAAAGCGGCAGAAAAACGATCGCGAAATGCTGTTTATTTTATTTCTTTATATTCCCGATTACTTAAGTTTTAATTTACGATCTTTTGAGGTTCCACTTGACACGTATGTAGGAGTACAGCGAATGTTAGTCCCGGATACACGAAACCGTTCGACCGAATTCTAGGGCCCTTGTTGCTCCAAAACAAAAGCGTTTATCTAAACACCTGAACGTCAATTTGTACATTATTTGGTTGGATAGGATCCGTTCTTGAAGAGCTAAGGGTAAACAAAGAGCTATTGAACAGGAATTGTATTTTAAAGCTATTATTGTGTGTAAATTTCCAACAGTCGGAAATAATAGTATTTAGTAAAGACATAAACCTGATATTTATCAATCAATATGCTTTAGCTAAGGTAATGTTTCACAGTTTCGTTGATGAATCTGGAATAATCAGCATTGCTATTGTAC
The DNA here is from genome assembly GCA_963170755.1 of Amphimallon solstitiale. Classification (NCBI taxonomy): domain Eukaryota; kingdom Metazoa; phylum Arthropoda; class Insecta; order Coleoptera; family Scarabaeidae; genus Amphimallon; species Amphimallon solstitiale. The sequence goes on along the minus strand of OY720681.1, from coordinate 7,159,880 downwards.
CCATATATATATAAATGCAAATGAATAATGTTATGCCGTTTATGAAAACTTCCCGGATGGATTACCGATCTATAGAACGACTGAATCCATAATCTTAATCTCTGATTTATTTATTTCCTAAAGACCTAAAAAATTTAATTCCTATTTTAGGAAACTTATTTGGAAACTGTGGTTTGATACTAAACAAAATACACTACAAAAACACCTTTACCATATTAATCATTTGTTTGTACTCATAGAACATAATATACCGCGAGATCAAAACTATATTGATAACGGTTTGCCATGGAATGTAAAACTTCCGTCTTAGGTATCATTCTTTTGAGACAATTCTGATTAAATTATCAGGTTAACTGTCATACTGACATTTTACTGACATATATTTCTTCAGGATGTATTAACAAACATCCTGAAGAAATATATGCATTAATATCTGGTTATAGAGCCGTTTTTTGTTTAAAACTTCTTGCAATCTATTTGGAATAGAATTATAAAGGTTGGTAGGTACAATTATTTTGAGGTTTGTTCCAACATACAATTCTAAACGGTTCTAGATCTAATGCGCATGTCATTTAAAAAAAGACTGTTCGGACCATGCAGTTCTAGAAGAACTCGTAATTCAGAACGGTTCTTGAATTACGCGTTCTGAAATACCGAACATTGAACTACTAGTTCTCAGAATTCGCAGTTCCAGAACTGCATGGTCCGAACAGTCTTTTTCTTAAATGACATGCGCACTATACTCCATTCAGTCTAAGAATAAAGCATTGGGAAAGATAGGGCTTAAAATAAACGTTTGTGATTGGTTGAAATCGAGTGTGTATTTACACCGGCAAAATAATCGCATTTAGCTCGTTCTGTCAAAAATTTGTTTACTGACAGTTTTGTTCAAAGATTTTGTCGATTTCCGTATTTTACATAGTTATTTGTTGTTAATATTCTTAAAAAATAGTTCTTCTTAGAACTCGCAAGTGAAATATTCATTTGTTAAGGTATTTTATCAATTTCGTTAACTTTCTTTTCGTAATCGCTAATATTCTATAGTATGGCGGAAGCAGTTTTACCAGGTCCTTCAAAAAATCGTAAAGGGAAACACATAAGATCTGGACAAAGGCAAATGGCTTATAATGTGTACATTAAGCATAAAGACAATATGTCTAAAACAGCTGCAGTCAATCAAACAGCAGAGGAAGTGGGTATTAATAGGAATACAATGTACTGCATTATTAAAGAAATGGAATTATATGGAGTTCCAATTTCTCCTCCAAGAAAAAGAAATTATCGTCATACTTACAATAAATTGGATGAAGCACAAAAAAGTACAATTAGACGACATGTGCATTCCTTTTTCTTGAGGAATGAGTTACCAACTTGTTCAAAAATTTACGTAAATGTCAAAATATAATGATATCAGATATGTATATCCCTGCTATCCATCTGACAGTAAACATATGTTTTACCTGTTTTCAAAATACAAAGTTCATCGTGTGTAAACTGTGCTCATATTGTAGCGCCATCTACTCCATTCTTAGACTGAATGGAGTATAGTTCTAGAACCGTTCAGAAATGTATGTTGGAACAAACCTTTGATTTACATTCTCCATGCTGGGTGGACTATTTTTATCAGTTCTTGTCGATTCTGAGGTCTTTGATTTAGTTTCTTTATTTCTTTGATCATCAACCCAAACACATTTTCGATAATATTAAAATCACAACTTGTTGGCTGAAAATTCAACACATTGATATTATTTTCTCTAAATCATGTTTTCACTCTGTTCGATGTATGGATGGGACAGTTGTTCTGTGGAATTATAAATTGCGATTTGGAAAAAATAGCTCCACTGAAGGCAACATCACATTACTTAGAATGTTGATATAAGACTCTGAATTAAAGTTTCCTTATATTTCCCACTAGTGCAATGAATGAAATCCAACCCCAAAAGTTTACTTTGAAATTTTCTGGATAGGTACACATTATTAATAAAGTTTTCTTCATATCGGATACCTCTTGGGCGGTATACATGAATCGGTCCATTTTTCTTGCTTTGAAATAATTTTTCATCTGTAAAAATTAGTTTCCCAAAAGTGTGTTATTTACCAGAGGTTCAAGTGCATATCCTACAGGAGTTTCTTTGTGGGTGGCATTCAAATTAAGTTTTTCGGAAGTTTTATGGCACCGGAAATTAGCTTCTCTAACTTTTCCTCGGGCAGTAAAAACAGAACCCGAAAGCTACTTCCATCAGCTGAATTCACTGAGATGGCCGTCTTGCTCAGCTGTTGATATTCTTTTGCTGCCAGAACCAGAAATTCTACAAATTTTATGGTGATCTCGCCATTTTTTAATTTCTTTCCGCAATTTCACGTATTTTGAAACAGTTACTCAAATCTACAATAACATTGACTTTAATATCTTCATTTATAGAAGGCATCTTTATAATAGTTTAATATAAACTGTTAGGTTGTCAATTTTGATAGGTAATCAAATATTGACAAGTAACTTTGAAGCCACTATTACACTAATCAATTTGAGAAAGTTTATGACAGAAACCTGCATTTTTGTCTACTTTTTTTGCTTTCGACTGTATGTTTATTTAAAATGATTTACATGTTTGAATAACATTTTCTTAAAAAATAATAAACAAATTACAATAAATGTTCAAAATGACCCCCGCCTTGTTCGATGCACACGTTTACGCGCCTTTTCATGCATTTTGAAAATTCTATTTTTGCAGTAAGGGAACACAAAATAGTCGATAATAGGCAAACCAGGTGACATCGGAGGATACTCAACTTGCGTATGCAAACTTAAGCCGATCATCAAAAAACTCACGCAGAAAGGCTATAGTTTCTCGTGTCGTATGTGCTGTTGCGCCGTCATGTTGGAAATAACCATTATGAAGTTCATCGTGGTGTAGTTGTTGAACAAATTCATTCAAAATTTTATTTCTGTACCTCTCTGCATTGATGGTGAAATTGAAAAAAAAACGGCCCAATTATCCTTATACGGGAGACTGCCATCCAAACCCCAATTTTTTGAGAATGTAGTGGAGATTCAACAAAAAAATGAGGTGTGGCCACCACACGACTTTCTTATACGTATGAAACTGTTACTTCCGGTCCGAATTTTGAAATTTCATTTATACAAAAAATATTCCAAATCCAACTCTAAATACTTTTGTACTCTTCATAAATATATATAGAATGCATAATTTACGACATATTTGCAAAAAATCGCTATTCGATAAGAGTAAAAGTGGTACTTCCGGGCTGAATTTTGAAATTTTTTTTATACAAAAGATATTTAAAAGTATGTTCTAAATACTTTTATACTCGTAATGTACCTGCCTAGAAAGCATGACTTGCGAGATATTCGCAAAAAACTGATTTTCGATAAGAGTAAAAGACCTACTTCCGGTAGGAATTTCGAAAAACTTTATTAAAACAATTTTTCTCAAATTTAATTTTGAGTACATTTGAATTCTTTATAAATTTGTTTAAACTTAGTAATTGCTGAAATATTTGCAAAATTCGATTTTTTCACTGAAGTAAACTACTACTTCCGGTCTGCCGATTTTACTCAAAATCTAATCAGTTCTCAAGAGGGAGATTATATTCGTAAATACAAAATTTGGAATTGATATCTACAGCGATTTGACCGCTATCGTGGTCACACACACAGAGACAGACACACAGACACACACACACACACACAGACACACAGACATTTTTTAAAAACCACTTTTTTGGTATCAGGGGACTTCAAAACGTGGACATCTGCAAAAATCTCGAGGTCGAAAATTTTCATCATCACAATACTTCCTTATACTACGTATAAGAAAGTAAAAATGGGGTTTATTAGCGCTCCACATTCACCTATTTGAGTATTTACGTAGCCCGAAAGATGAAACCATGCCTCATCGGGAAAAAATGTTAGGTTTAACAGGTCGTTATTCATTAAATTGTTGTACGCAAGACGTCTGGGGTGATCTGTTGGCAAAAGAGCTTGATATGATTGCATATTATATGGATGCATGTTCAAGTTCTCCTTTACAATGGTTAGGCATGTTCCATAAGAAACTCCAATTTCTTGGGACGGGCGTCTCATAGATTTTGTGGGGTCCTGTTTCATACAGTTACAAACGTCAATAATCACTTCTTCTGTACGAATAGTTGGCCTACCAGCACCTTTTTGATGTGTAACAGATCCAGTTTCACGAAATATACCAACACTATGTGCAATGTGCGAAGGACATATAAAAATCTGGATCTACTACTGCGAAATTTGGGAAGTGTTCACGAAAATTATCGAAACATAAACGCTTACTGTATTTCCAAACACCATTAACTAGCACACCTATTCTAAAATACGCTTCAATCATGTAAGTTTTGTGTGCTGTGGTGTAAACCATAACTTAAAAACTACAAGATGTCAGAGAGAAAATATAATGACAAATATTAATGACTGTATGACACTTAATGATATAACTTAAGACAGACGTTTTACATTCCATGGCAAACCTTTATCAATATAATTTTTGATCTCGCGGTACAATTTTACGCATTCAAATGTTTGTGGGAAATTCTATTTTAAGCACCCCTGTGGGAAGTAAGGTTGGTACTTACTGAAACCTGATGTGACATTTTAAAATCAGAAACGCCTAATCTTATTAACAATTATTTAATTAAATGCCAGAACAGCAATAAATATTGTACGAATTACAACCATTATTACTTTTCGGAAGTTGAAGCGGTACAATTATTAATAATTTTGATTGTGCAATTTTCACGACCAGATATTGAAACTACAAGGATTAACTGGTTTGTTTCAATTGATCTCGATTGTGAGGGTAATGTAGCATTGATATTACTATTAGATAAATCTTGTTATATTTCAGATGTCGAACAAGTTGCAGCAGGAATCTCTGACTAGGTCATTCATTATCGAATTGAATTCTGTTATGCAGAGAATTTTCGACATATCCTTCTGCAACCATATATGATTTCCATCCACCATTTCCTTTAATTGAAAGCAAGTCACCTCCTTGATTTGCCAACAATGTCGATGAACTCCTTCGGAAACAGTGTGGTACTATTCGCATTGGAATTTTACCAATTGTATTACGACCAACAAGTGAATAAATACAATGCGATATTTTAAGAAAACGATTCTTCTTAATATAATAAATCGCAGAAAGAATGAATAGGTAATTGGTTATCGTCATTCCAGATGCCACTAGAATTATCGTGGAGGAAAAGATGTGTATAAAAAGGGGTTTCCAGATGCAGGAGGTGATTATTATTAGTTCAGTTAGTAATGTGAACATCATATATAAAGTAACAAATATAAATTCAATCACAAATATAAATAAATTCTTATAAATATGTTCAGTGGGTTTAAGAGTATTTTAATCAATCAGTGTTAGTGTCTTCATCGTTTTGTTACTGTTATATTTAATATCACAACTAACGAAGCCAAAAACCTTACGGTAATGTTGACTGCTCCGGAAAAAGTGCGCTCGATAAGTTTACTCGACAATGGATTGTCCGCAAGAGCTGTTGCTCGATAATTAAACGTTAGCCATCCATTTAAAAATAAATTGCTGCGCAAATAGACCGTTGAGAATACAATTCGAAGGCAATCAGAGTCAGGTAGACGAAGAGCTACCACAGATGCAGAGGACAGGGAGCATCGATTTACCCGTTTCCGTTTGGTGATCAACAGAAATGTTTTTCCTGCTAATACGAGTACTGCACGGAGAAGAATTATCTCTATTGTCTTAAAAAGTTATACTGCGGCATTGAAACCTCCACTAACGGAAAGACATCGGCATGATAGGTTAATATCTGCGCAAACCTATCACCGCATGAACAGTCATTTTTGTCGGATAGTAATTTGCTCCGATGAATCAAGTGTTCAATCGTCTTCCTGCATAAAGAAAACGGTTAATCTGGAGAGAGAAGGAAGATATAATCCAAGATACATTTATGAATGTTCGATTAGTGTCTGGTGTCTATACGCAATATAGGGATATACTAGCTAATGTCATGTTGCCTATACTCTGTTCAGTGAAAGAATAAAGTAGCAAAAAACGAGTGATCAACGCATGATTTTTAATACTGCCTTTCTATTGGTTCTTATAGCTACATACAAATCCTACAACACACGATGTAAGTCATCTGGTTTCTGTGATTTTGTCACATGATTGTGACTAACATTGTCTGTTATTATGAAATATATGTATACTTTTTGCTTTAGTATTTTGTATTGTTCTTTGTGCTTGCGTTGCTTGTATTTGTTTATGTTGTTATTGTTATTATTCTCAGTCTTTTAAAGACTCTATTAGTTATTAAAGATTTACTGAAGGTAAGATCCATAGATCTCGTAAACAAAGCAAATGGTTTATAGGTTAATTATGTTTCAGATTCCAGAAATGTTGAATTTAAGTTACTGTTTTTACCTGTTTATACAGTACTGTTCAAAAAGCAGCCAGAACTGACGAAGAAACGAGTAAAGAGACATTTTACAGTGCTAGAAAAAGGGACTCTACTGAATATATTTAGTAAACATCAACAAGAATGCCCAGCTGACTGTAAGACAGTTGACTTTACAGCCAAAGCTGCAAGTATCTGCTCTGCAAGAGTTTTTAATATTTTCGAGAGCACAATAGCAATAGTTATTAAATAGCAATAGGAAAATAAGTTTAATCATATAGAAATATTATGTGTAAGATTGTGAAAATTTATTATAAATATTTAGCGTACAATGTATAATAGTTTAGTACTTAAAAAAATTTAAATAAATTTCAAATATATTAATTAATAAATCTAACTTATTATTAAAGTTTTGTGTTTTGTCTGTAAGGAAATGCCCATTTAAATTCTAAAATAATGGCCACATTGTACAGGAATAAATTAAGATTATATAGTGCTATAAATAATTATTTTTCTGTGACGGGAAAAAAAGTTGACATTTTATCTTTCTTGACAGGTAATAAAATGTCACTTTATCAACCCGGGAAAAAAGTACTCACTTTTTTCCCGGGGAAAAAAGTGCTCACTTTTTGCCCGCTTAAATTGACAGATATTTGATTATTTTACAGGTTTCCATTAGCAACGCAGGTGTAATGTCACTTGAAATGTCACATCGATTGATTTTCTGACTTCAATATATAGTATTTACGTGATTTTTTCAATATTAAATCGTCGTTTTTCCCATCACAGAAAAAAATAGTGTATTATACACACCTTACCTTGAGCTAAAATCTAATACTTTTTCCCTTGTATAATAAATAACTATAAATACAAAATCATTTACAACTTAGATATGTTAATTAGAGCATTAAATACAATCACAATTTTATCTACACTGATTAATTTTTTGCATATTATTATACTTTTTTAACACAGATATTGGAATAAGGTATTTTAAGGTGCTAATGATTGCTTTCTTTAGTAAAAGCTGGAATAACTAAAATTCACTTGCAGAATTCCTAGTGTTTCCTTTATTAAGAATGCTCTTTCTCCTAGAACAACATATCCTGGGTTAAGATTGTTGCAAAAATTTCTTCTTCCATACATTTTTCAGATGTATGTCACCCCGAGCTTCACTAATGTGGCATTTAGTTCCCTGAGGAGTTATTGCTATTAAATTTTTATCCCGTTTATAATTAGAACAATACTGCTGCTGAGTTAATTATTATCTGGTTTTCCAATGAAAACTTCAAAGCACGCAATAATTCAGCTGTTTTTTTGTTGAAACACTTCTTTGAAACATACTGCAATACAGAACGATCTGATCACATAATTATAAGTTTTAGCCTTTGATACACAAAATCATACTTAGATAACTAAATAATGACCTTAGCAAGTTAATTTAATAAGATAATTGTTTAATAAGAGCACTTACAGCTCGTTGGATTGCCCGTGATTGCCCTATTTACGAATATTTTGTTGATATGGGTTATGTCTGAGATTTGCTTATTTTAGTTATCTAAAAAGACAAAACATGTGACAACTTCCTGTTTCGAGAAGATAACTCACCGATACATATATCCAGAGTGGTTCAGCAGTGGATTGAAACTGGAAATATTGAAACTCTACCCTGGTCCCCTAAAAGTCCAGATTTAAACCCTCTGGAAAATTTTTGGGGATTTATGAGAAAAAGAATCTCTGATAATGTAGTTCAAATCAATTATTGAATCGAATTCAAACTACAGCCGAGAAAATGTCACCGTAAACTATTGCCAGCAACTTGTCGAGAGCATGCCGCCTCCTTTAGGAGAAGTATTAGAAAATGTCGACAAGATTCAATCAATATTATTTATTTGAATTGTTATACATCTGTTGTTTCTCTTCAAACAAGTCTCTGATCACAAGTTTATTCTGTAGAGCTTTGGAACATAGAAAATCCCTTCAAAAGCGCCTCTCCCTATAACCTCTCCTCACCCTCTAACCCTCCCTCTCGTTACTAAGCAATAAGAAGTGAGCCAAATGAATTATACCATCAACTGATTGAGGGGAGCTACGATGAAGTTACACCAACTTTAAAAGGCCATAAGCCATCCAAGAATGGTAACTTTTATTTTTCTTGTATTCAAATGAATCATTTAAATTAATTCAAAGTTGCTGGTGTATGTTAAAATCACCCATAAAACATACCATTTGGGCAAATTGATTAAAGTATTAGTTCATAAGTCGCTTATTTTATGTCAAAATAGAGAAGTACATTCTTGAAGATATACTCTTCAAGAATTTTATATTATTCAGAAACAGTGCTTTTCACAATGTTTGTCACTTTCATGGTGTACTACTAAAGATCGCAACATACTTAGCAAAATACGTACATAGTTTTTTTAGAAACTTATCTTGGTCGAAATTAGTTTTTCCCGAAAATCACGCTATATCTACTTATATAAAAGGTTAGAGATTCTCTCTTACACAATCAATAATTTCAAAAAAAAAATCACATTATTACCCAGGAAAATTCCTTTCCTTTAATCTGCTCCAGCAGCAATATCATTTCTGACAATCCTTTTTTATCCTCCCTTTTTTTCTGATAATCAATTTCCCGAGAAATATTATTTTTTAATAAAATATTTCTCCCCCGTTCCGTAAAGTATTGTGTCGAGGGGGGCACCACAAAAGATAATCGATGGTATTATTACTTTCTCCGGCGGAGTATCATTTCATCCCCCCGCATTTCTCGCCCACCAATCATCGACCCCGAAATTGTTCACTTCACCTGCTCCCAGAATCCTTGTTTACTTCGGAAGAGAGGGAATCTTTTCCTGCTGCCGCGGTGCGCTAACGACACAGGAGTGGGAGGGGAGGGGGCGAGGGCGCATCCGTGCGTCTGACACATCCTACATGGAAACAAAATCTCATTACTGAAGCTCACTCGTGGCGAACTCACTCCATTAATTGAACGAGATAAAATTATATCGTCACTTTTTCGTGGTGGAAAGAAATGAAAACAGGGAACGGCAAGGGATGGGGGGGGGCTGATGGCGGTAAAATGGCAAACAGCTCATTATCTATATATGCTCATCCGTCATCCTGATGTACTATATTTCACGACCGCGCGTCACATACAGAAGAAGCGGTGAATGTTCGCTGATAATACCTTTTTTTCCGGAGGGACTGGAAGATAGCTTGGCTTTTTTATTCCGTCGTGCGCCCAAAATCTTTCCTCCTTCCACACTTGCATCTGTCATCTGCACTTTGCGCTGTTCGAAGCCCATCCTACTGGAAATATTTAATATTCTTGCGAGTTTGCAAAATCGTCGAACCGCGCCGGCTGCTAGGAAGAATATTGAGGCTGACATAAACTAGCTTCAATTTGACGAATATGTTCAATGTACACTTCTGTTGTAACATGAGATCCAAGGGATTTCCATTGCTGGTTATGTAATTGTACGATAATTTTTAGATTTCGATATAGTTAATTGTTACCACTAGGTAATACTACTAACCTATCACTATCTTTCTATATTTCTTTGTGCTTTAAGACTGTGTTCCTAGATTGTAGAAACTCGGATTTCAAAGAGGCGTGTCCTGTATTTCTCCGATTTTTGTACAGCGACGTACTTTTTGGACCGTCGCGTCATGCTAATCGCAAGCGGTGCGAAAGAGATGAAATATTTATGTTAAGTTGCAGCCCCATAGGTACTCTGATTTATGAGTGTACCGTGCGTTTGATTTGTTGAATCGATACTAGACCTGTGTCACACAAATCAAAGTGGACTGTTGTATAACCATAAAAATGTTGAGACACAATACAATACAGGCTATTTCAGGTACCAGTAAATTATTATTCTTCACCCAAAATATTGCAAAAATATTACTTGTCGTTAGTAAATAAATTATTATTTAAAAAATTAATCACAAAATTCTATCTGTAATATATATTTCTTTATGTAATATAACAAAAATATAACACAGCTTAGTTTCAATACAAAACATAAGTATTTCTTATCCTTAATATGTAAATTATTATGTTTGCAATATATATTTATTTAGGTAATATAACAAACATATAATACACAAGTCAGCTTTTGAGAATACAAAAGAGTAACATTCTAAATAAAACTTAAATTTTATTAAAATTTATAATTACCGTTTCATTCATAGTTTATAAGATCTTAACTATAAACTAATATTGCATACAAACTTCAACCTTTATATCAAGTATTCCCCCATATTTTATTATGACAAATATTACCGTAATTGCTATTTGTGATCTTTAACAAAACCTAATTTGTGGAAAGTACAAATTCACTAAAGTAACCATAAACACGTAGGGAAAACCTTTATTTTCGTTCTCTAATTTATCATTTATTAAAAAACAACCAGGGATTTAATTTACAATTTGATATTCTCCATGGAGAAAATAAAAGCAAAAAAACTATTAAAAAATTAAATTAACACACTAAAACATTCAGAATTATTATACTAAATGATAAATTAAACTAATTTGTCACCGTTGTTAAATTTGTTTAGACAATAAAAAAAAAGGTTTTCCCTAAGTAAGTAATTAGGTATTGTTAAAGATCACAAATAGCAATTACGGTAATATTTGTCAGTAATAATAGATATCATTGATTTACATCAAGTAAAGCTCCAAACAATTCGAAATTTTAAATCTGATCTAAACACCCAATGAATGGGGATCCTAAAACCCTTATCTTTATGCCTCTGTTAGAGTACTCAGTTTATCGGTTGATAAATCTCGTCTGGCGAAACCCCGCCTGCTAGCCGAAACCGTTATTAGTATTAGTATTAGTCTTGCAGAATGTATTCTATTTTCCAAATCACAAGTTTAATTAAGAAAATATTTTTTTAACTCTTCCAAGGACGTGGTCCAAATATTTTTTGAATTATTGTGGTATCGTTAATTTTCGGATATTTTTCTAATTTCATATTTTATTGTTTTTCAACATATATTTTCGGAAAAAGGACTATGCTATGATGTTTCTTTTATTTTTTTAAGTAATTCAAAAAAATAATTGTCTAAGTATTTCAAAAAATAAAGTCAGGATTTGGAAGAAACTGATTGAGGTAGTGAACATTCCCCCTTAAAAAAGAAAGGTTTGTTTATAATGGCCATAAACGTATTGTGTAACATACAATTTGTTACACCGTTAAACTAATTAGTAGAAGGACAAGTAACATATAGAGCAACAAAGCCTACAAACCCATTGATATCAGTTTACATTCGTTGAGCGCTACTTTTGTTGTTTACTGCTAGAGTACCTACAATTACTGATACACCAAACCCCGTTAATTAAAATGCTATATCTGATAACATTGTAACAGTAATAAATACCTGTTAAATGATTCAGTAACAATCATTGTCGCCGGTGTGACAATAGCATGTGTGGTGACCGATGTTTAGAACAGCTATATTCTTGCGGTTGTTTTTGTAATTTGACAAGCATATAAATGTGAGGCAGATAAATTTAACCTTCCTTTTAGAAAGTGACCCTCATAAGATACTATGGTGAGTGCGATTGATAATATCATTCAATTATAATCTCAAGGTATCGTATTTGTTAATAATGTTAAGCAATGCATCCTCTTGTAATTAATCGTAATTTTCCAAGCGCTATTTCTAACTTTTGTATTTTAACCTCAACAGAAACACATGCTAATTGTAAATTCGACTTCAAGGCTCTTTTGTGAACGGATGCCCTTTTAAAAGGAAACCTTTAAAGGAAAGGGAACATTGCAAGTAGCAACTTATATGTAACCAGCAATGAACATCTACATAAGGAATAAATTACGCTGTTCGGTTAATAGGGTTACCTGAACACTATCGCCGGTTTGCTTTGTGAAGGTGGATGAAGGTTTGAAACAATCCTATTAAAAGGCAATAATTCCAATCTCTGTGTTTAATAACTAACATAGAAAGATGAAAACGCGAAATGGTAATTAAAAATGAAAATGTAAACAATTAAACAAGCTGCTATTATTATGTAGTTTCATTACAAGAGTAATTGTAAAAATTAGGAGTAAGGCTGCAACTTACTATTCATGTAAGTTGACAAGACGGTCCAGATTTATCCTAGACGAACATATTCTCTCATCACATAAATAATACTGACTATGTGTCAAAGATAGATGTTTTTATAAAAATTGTTCCAAATTTAGTTCTAAATATTATGACACTTGTAATAAACACGTATCAAACATATATTTTTAGAGAATATGCAAGAATATGTCTATTAAGCTCGATAAGTGTTACTTCCGGTTCAAATGTTGAAAATTTTTTTATACAAAAATTGTTGCAAATGCAGCTCTAATTACGTTAAGTAACTACTACTTCCGGTCTACCAATTTCACTGACAAATTAACCAAAGCCTAAGTATAAAGTTTGGTATAAAAAATGTTAGGTGTTTGATTGCTTAAAGATAAACCACTTTTTGGTTATCAGGCAATTTCAAAGTCGAATTTTCGTCGAAAATTTTTATCATCACAATACTTCTTTAGTAAGTAAAAATCAATGATTGTATTATTGATTTTACATAAAACACCCTGTACACAAAATTGTGTTGTTAAAATATGTAAAATTAAATGTAATAGCCAATATACTTCCAACCGGAGGTCTATTCCGTACATTGTTATCAATTATATAAATTAATGACTTGATTTTAAAATAATTAGAGATTTAAGATTTTACATAATCATTTTTCGTGAATATTACAGACTCATAAATTTCATCACCTTTCTCACTCTTTCTCTGCAAAAAAAAACAATTTAAAAGGGATTTCTTTATGGGCGTACGTACTGTATTTTACTATCCCATTTTCTGCAAAAGTTCTTTTTTGTGACATATTTTATGGAAGTCATTATCCTTGCCCCGTAATCTCGCGTCTAAAAAGGATTACTTTAATGTTCTAACTTTTTATCCAAGATACACTTTTACATAATTTCACTATAATCTAACACTGCATACGTAATGCATTTTTAATGGCCCGTTTTTCAAAATCTCATTAGTAACTATTACCTTTCATAATTTTACTTTCTAAAATTGTCATTTTTTTCTATATACAATATATATTAAAAATACTTTAAAGAAGTGTGTAAGTAGTATTCAAGATGACCACTCACTTGTAGACTTCCTTCTTCTTATTCATGACAAATATCCTTTCATGTTAATCGAGTTGAGTGTTTCCCAGGCACACTCTAGATGTAGATACAGGAGAGTGTCATTCGGCAACAGTGTAATTTACTTTGCATTTAGGGCAATCCGTCGTTGATAGGATGAATAGGATTCGGATAGGGTTTGTTTCATTTTGGAGCAAAGCGAAGAATATGACTTTCTTGACTGAACAATTGATAATTAAGTATCATAAAATAAACCACTTCAGCATTTGGAAAATGTACTGGAAATAGTCTATAGTCTTTAATCTGACAAGGAACTCAAACTACGACAACTTTAAATTGCTTACCTAATCTTCCTTTAAAAAGCATGTTTTCTTCTATTTAAAAAAAATAGCTATATAAATAAAAATAAAATGCTCTTCGTTGGTGAGCGCATCACTTAAGAACGGCTGAACTGATCTGGCTAATTTCTTTTAAAAAAAAGTGTTCGTAGTAGTCCGTTAAAGGTTTTTAGGATAAGAAAAATTGAAAAAGTTGCTCGGAAAATTGAAAAATTCGGGACAAATAATTTTATATAGAATTATTATATACTAAACTAGAATCGACAATCCAATATGGAGGTCGGAAGGCACAGTTGACGATGATATCTCAAAGTTCATTCTTCAAAAATAAAATTTATTATTCTATCTTTTTGAAGCAATTGTTCCATTTCATTTTTACTCGTTTTATATCCTTGACGATGTTGTTCAGGTTTTTTTTTGTTTGAACAAGATTACTTTTGTCAAATAATTTGGAAAGTTGGGTCACAGTAGCAGTTTTGACCTAGATAATACTTTCCACTTCGCTTGAGATCCTTATATTTCTCACAAAACATATTTTTTGCGAAATGTTTTAAACAGACATGTGAAGTTTTGGAAGGTGTCAACTATTTTCTTGTTCAACTATTTATTATTCACCTAAAGTTTTCTTCGTTTTGGGTCAGTTGGAAACACAAAGACAGGCAGGTATCCCTCTTTCGTAGATATACACGAAGGCAAATCAAATTTAGTCTATGTTGACTGAATGTCAGGGATGGCAGCCATGTGTGGTAGAGCGGTGGAATTTTATTTGAAGGGAAATTAGGTCAGTAAATGCGTCCATCGCTTTGTTTAGTAGTTTCACCATGAGCAAGGTACATTTATCTGTTGCTCAACATCATATGATAATAAACTTGCTCACCCCTAAAAATGCAAAACCAACTGAACTTCAAATGATGGTGCAACGAGTTTAAGTGGGGATATAATAATTTGGAAAAGCAACACCATAGCTGCACTAGTGTGACCGTTGAAAAGGTTTCTGGGAACGAAGAGTTGTTGATTTCTTGAGAGAAGGTCTGACCATTTATGGAGCATACTACTGCCGCCTCCTCGACCAAGTGAGGCTCCTGTATCGACGCAAGAGACGAGGAGAAATGGTAGAAATTCAGTGGGAAACAGCTTTGGCGTATCACCATGGGACTTCCATTTGTTTGGGCGGCTAAAAGAAGCACTGGAATGCCAGCACTTCGAATCAAATGATCATGTGGAGGTGTTCATGAGCAAATGGTTGAGCACGAATATAGCTTCTTTTTACGATAACGAGATAAAGAGAACCTGCTCTAAAGGAGTAATGTTTAGGAAGTCAGGTTTTTCTTCTTTTTACAAAATACCTCGCTTAAAATGGATTTGCCCTCATAATTACTGCTTATCATCTAGGAGTGCAACTATGATAGACATTTTCAACCGAGGCTTTTGTACACTTTACTTTACTTTACACAAATTTATAGAAAAGTTGGGTTAAGTGCAGTAAGCATAAGCTAATACGATAAAAATAAATACATGTTAGACAATCATAGTAGATGTAGAACGAAGAAAATGTGATTTTTATTTATATTTATTTGTTAAAATTATTAGCAGAGCTGTTGAAGTTTACGTTCAGTCAAGCTCAAAGTTAGAACTGTGCACCTTCCAGCCTGGTACAATAAGGCAACCATAATATTACGCACTTGCCAAAGTTCTCAATGCGAAACGTAAGAATACTATTTAAAGAGTACTTTCGTTAAAATGGTTTTTAAACGTAATCGTTGCTTTGCTACTAACCCATAACTTTTAGTTTTAATAGCGAAAATTCACACACATTAAAATGACTGTATTTCATTCCATGATAGATACTCTGGCTTTACTAATCGAAATATCCCTTTATTATCGTAATAGCTTCGATGACATTTCCATATCCCTGAACTTTTCAATAAAGATACACGCTTATATACGCAATGTATAAAATAGGTAGATAACGGGGGAAAATTGAAACAGTGGCATTTCACTAACATCTGTCTGTCCTCTCTCTACTCTAGATATCAATCTGAAATGGGGATACACAGATATCTCTTCGTACGGATGTGGGTCAGGAATTTCTCCCAACTGGGGATGCGTTCATTTAGTTCTCAACCCTTCGGTTAACCGACACGACTAGCCGATAGCGCTATCGCGTACTACATACACTACACATTTTCAAATATAAGTGTTCCTCATCTCTCGTTCAATTCGTGTGTCGGGAAAATGATATTTTCAGTTTAACACGATTTTATTTTGAATTTTTCTAAAGAAGAACTTACATATATGATTTTTGTACTAATAGAATGTCAAAGAAATTATTTGTAAAGTGAAAGATTTTATCACTTATAAATAGATAATGATATGATGTGACATACTTGATTTTCGGATGATAGGACCGCATTATTGGAATATGTTCCAATAAATTTAAGAGAAGATATGTGAATACAACAAGACAGCTAACAACCAAATTCTATACTATAAGCACGAAATTTTTTAAATAAAATGTTTCCAGGAAAATGGCTAGCCAGTAGAGGCCCTATGGTCTCCGGACATCATAAAATTAGATTTTTTTATTGGTATACGTAAAAGAACAAATATTCCTGTAACAACAAAGAAAACAATACGGGGTCACATTCGACTAATATTTATGAATATAAGTGCTTAGCTCCTTATTAATGTCGATTTATCATTTCGGAAGCGTGTTCAAAAATATTTAGAAGTGAAACATTTGAAAATTTTTTGAAATAATTTTTACCTATTTTAATGTTCATATTTATTGTTATCTTATATTACCTGTTTCTGCGCTTGCTAGAATCAAGTTATTATTATTGTTTTAAATGGTTAGATATTGCTAGCATAATATGTACTGTACATTTTTATTTACAATACACTCTGCAAGCAATTTATTCATATCCAATTTTTGTATTAATACAGATAAACAATTTTATAAACAATTCAAACTCTTTAGCTAGTGTATTTTTTTTGATATTCCCCCAATACATACAACAATCATATATCATAGTGTAGCGTACTTTAAAAAAACCATAGCTATTGCCAACCAACAAGTTATGGAACACTGTGTATAATACGTAATGAGCGGCTATTATAAAAAGAAAACCGCTTTAAAATATCTTTACTCATAAAGACACCGTCTGCCTTGCGCACGGAAATGCCACTATTAACTGATAAAGAGTCAAAAAAATATGCATTATGCAATTTTATACATTTGAACTAATGTATTTATATTTTGCCAACGAGCAGTGGCGGTTGCTGCAGGGAGGGCAACGGTGCACTGCCCCCCCCCCTGATTAATTTCTTTTGACAGATAAATTAATTATAAATACCTAATTTGTATGTAATTTTTCTGATTTGTTTGACAACAAATAATATCCCTAGCAGCAAAACCACTATATGCACACTTGTCCTACATTAGCAAATATATATTTTTATCCTTCTCTAAAATTGTGATTTTGCTGCTTGGGATTTTTTCGGAAGTTACAGTCCATCTCTTCAGCGCGTTTAAAAATCACAGTCTGACGTAGGCTCCGGGGCATCTCACGCGAGTGCACCGTTTGTATTAGAAATCGAGTGGATAACAAGTGGCGCGGGGCGAGAGCGGTATATGTCACCGAGCGGGCACTACTGTGTGATGCCGGATGACATCCAATATATAATATCACAGAATAACAGAAGTGACAAAAGCCTCACTTGCATAATTCCAATATTTGTGCGCAAAATCAACCAAATGGCGTGTTTTGTTTTTGTTGTGTACTTGTATAAATATAACCTGTCTTAATTTTATAACTTATAATTTACGAAAAAATAATAAGAAAAGGTGCCAGTTAAATTGTTGTTGATATAAATAATGGAAACTGTACGAAAGAAGAAATCCGGCGTACGTAGATGTATTTTTACTTGTAAAAATATTCAGCAACTAAGTATATTCTACAATTTCTTTTCGTTTCCTAATGAAGAAAATCGGTAAGTTTTAGCTATTGAGTAACAGATAATTTATAATAATTCATCTTTGTAGTAAACACTTTGAATGAAACATTTTATATAGTGAAGGAACCTCCTTTGAAAATAAGAATTTTAGAGAACATCGTTATCTCTCACAGCCATTACCATAATGAAAAGAAACCAATTCAAACCTCACCGGTTAAGGAACTATCTAAAGGTAAATGTTTATTATAAAATATTATTTTATAAGAACTAAGTATTATTTGAAATTTTAAAAGCATACTAATTTCAAAATGTATTTTAGGATGTGTGGAAACTACGAATGTTCCTAGCACATGTGATATTTTGGATCCCAAAACTTAGCAGAAAGTGAACCACCTATAGGTATGACAATTAATATTTACAATACAAAATTATTTTATGAGCAAAACGTTAAATTTCGTTTAGTTGTTAACTGAAGAATTCGAAGACATTTTTGAACAAAAATTCAACACATATGTATTTAATCTAGTATCAAGTAGAATAATTTACAACTTTTCAGTTACAAACATACAATTAATTTGTTTTAACGAAATGTATAATTTTTTAATTGTATTTTAGCAGTTATGGAAGACCCTATGTTGGGGTTCAAACAGAAAAAAATCTCTCTGCCCACACACCCAGAAAGGAAAGACTGTGTGTTTGCTGTGCACTATTAACAATTTATATTGGAAAATTTAATAAAATTTCAAGCATTTTTGAATACGTAAGGATACAAGTATTCTTGACGGACAAAAGCCAATCTGTAGTATGTACAACGTGTGAATGTTTGGATATGAGGATTGGTAAAGGTTATATTCAAGGTATTTTGTTCTTTGCGAAATTTTAGATCTTCGGAGGCATTACGTGCGAATGGATGTCTCTGTGGAAATAAAATTTAGCGTCGTAGGGGAAAAAATTATTTCTTTAAATCTACGAATACAATATTAAAAGATTAAGGATAGCGTAAATAATATTTTTCTTGAATCCGCACATAAAGGATAAAAGCAATGTGTATTTCTTGTATATATTTTTTTATGGTTGGAATAATAAAAAGACATTCCTAACAGCCACATGTTGTGAATAGTATTTTTTTTCTGTGTTGTTGTTTAATGAATAATTATATGAATATAAATGTTTATGAAATTTAAATACTTATTTATTATTAACCTTACCCTAATTGAATTTAAATAAGAAATGTTGCTGATGAATAAAGGAAAGATCACTGCCAGAACCTACGGGGTTACAGCATAATTATTGTCATTATTTTAATCAAATTCTGCTGGTACAGACTACAGCATAGATTATATGGCTATGCCCCACGTGTGGTAATAATACATTTTTACAATTTATTTATAAACCATATAGCTATGCAAACCACTGCAATATGTGTTTTATTTTTGTTATTTATTAAAATTCAATACACTGAATATTCGTTTTTGTAAGCGCTAAAGGATGTTACAATTATTTTGTTGTATTTTATCTCTTAATTGATTATTTTAGTTTATCGTTGAATACGTAATTTATTTTGGATTAAATTAATGTCATCTTCCTACTACTACTGCCACCTGGTGTGGACTTTCATAAGATTCCTATTGCCACGCGATCTGCCTTATCTCAGGTGTGTAACGTATACATGCGTTGACGGGTAGATGGCGTACGATGTTTTATTTAATAGATTTGGTATTTTTAATTATTGCTAATTTAGTTTTAGAGCTTCTTTTTGGGCTTAGAGTTATGTAACAAATTAATTATAATTATTTTCCATTTTTCTATTGTCGTTTGAATCTGCGTTTATGTCGTATATTTAAAATATCAGGTTGGGTCGCTCGGTCTTTAGCGTGTATGTTCGTGTTCCGCTTGAGGTCGGTTTTTGACATGTTAGAATCTTTCTCTTAAACTTTAACGGTCACCGAGGAAGCATTAAACATCACAGAGCAGAGGCAGTTCCTTTGACACTGTTTGAGAAATGAAGAATTTTTGAGTTATATCGTGTGCAATCGCTAGTATAGGCGGATTTTAATGTTGTTTCTCAAGCATTAATGTGATTGGGCGTTATTATAATAAACTTGTTGAGGATATTGTTTGTCGTGGCTTGGAAATTGTTTAAGCTGCTCTGCTAGTGTTGGTGCATGGCATAGACCTCATTAGAGCACTTTTGTTGGGTTAAGATTTAAGAACCACGTGCTATGGTTATCTTACGGTTCCAAGGAAATTTATTGCTGGATCTTGCGGTGAAGATCCAGCAATTAAGGTGCAGATTAATGGAATACTGTAGCCTTCATACGCGAATTTCTTGAGATGTCGTTAGCCGAAGATAGAAGAGCAGTTTTCTTGTAACGTGTGGATCCGTAGAAGGTATCGCGTTTGGTAGCTGTGGATGTGATTTTCTTTAAGGTACTGTGACTGTGTAAATTTTCCTGATATTATCCAGAGCGTAGAAATTATTGGCCAAACAGTTTTGGTAAAATTTATGTCAATATCGAGTACTTCGAACAGTAAATTTCAATTTTCCGGCCTAGCTAATTAAATAAGTCATCGTAATTTCCTATTTTAACTTCTTGTGGCATGTGAGCCTTATAATTTGAATTTATTAAATTAACGTAGTTTTATTAATAACAGTGACCCCAATTTGGAGGTTACTTTGTCATTTTTGGAGACGTTACGTAGCCTTTTTATTTTTGGACTTAGAACTTGAACTAAATTTTGGATGTGTATGGGCTTTGTAGCCGCACATCGGTCTTGTGTAAATTCTTAGTTGTTGTTTAATGCAATTAGTCAACCATTGTAATTTATTATTGTACAATCTCGTAAGAAATTATTGAATTAAATTTAATCACATTTCCTTATATAAAGCACAATTAACTAGCGCTATTTTTTTATAGAATTAGATACCTTACAACTTAGAGTCTGCACTCTAATGTCGAATAAATTGTCGGTTGCCTCTGGTATACAGAGTGGTTTATTTTAGTGTTGACGTGTTGCAAATCACGATCAAACTGTTCGACTTTGGAGGGACCTTCGGCAAGTTGCCTTATAACTGTGTGCTTGTAAGAATATTGTTGGTTAATTATTTTTAACTTTAAGGTTGTTTCATGTGTTCACCATTTTCAATTTCTTAAATTTTGTAATTGTACGTCATTGATAATTGTAAGTTGTGGATCACCTTGGGTGACCATTTAAGTTTTAATTAATCCTTCAGAAATTTAATACTGGCAACTGAGTTGCGCTTGTGATTTACATTTCATTGTTTTTTTTTTGTTTTAGAATATCTCGTAAAAAATCAGAGATTAGATAGTATAGCCGGTTTGTGTACAGTAATTGAAATGAATTGTTGAGACCTGAATTATAGTTTCAATAAACTGTTTCTTAAGTTTGAATGAGTGTGTGTTGGTCTTATTTTCTTATCACCTGGGGAGTTTTACATTGGATCTGGTCCGGGGTCTGAATATCTTTTGGGCTTAGCATATTTTTACGGATAGGCGCCCTGACAACTTAACCTTCGACTTAGTACTGTGTTCGAACTCGCCCTTCTCTGACTGTAGCTGGAGGCAGTGCTGACTCCCATATTTAACATCGACCCTTGGGAAGTAAGAGGTAAGACTTGAGTGTTATAAGTTGGTGATTAATTAATAGACAAGCGTCTTCCTAAATTTAAATAGAAGGTTAATTCCCGAGGTGGTGTCTGACTTACTACCTTCTTGGAATTTGGGTACCGAATTTGTTTAGGGCCTTGGCCATTTATAATTTAAATACAAGAGGGTAGCAAGGACGTCCACTTAATTAATAATATATATGTTATATTTTTAATTCTTTAAATTTTTTTGAACGCTATCTTCGCCGTGACTAAAAATAAAGATATACATGACGGAAAAGTTATATGCTGATTCAATTACATTTTAATATTTATGAGAATTCTTCGTCTGTAATTCAATCGCAACATAAAAATAAAACTTTATATTCGAAAAAGCAAATCAGGCCACGTATTTATCACTTTATTTTCCGATTTATTGGATTTTACTAAACTAATCCTTGGAATTTCTATTACCTGTAGTATATTCCAACATATAAGCATTCTCAAGTTTCAGCGCGAGGCAATACGTTTCCTTTTTTTAATATTCTACACCACAGATAGGATGAAAAATCCACGGATCCGTGCGAGATTTTTCACAGAGACAAGGAGTACTTTTTTTCGGCAAGTCGAGACGCAGAGATGCGAAAAGAAACCTTAGTCTTCGAACGGTATACGACAAGAGAAGACAGAAAAAGTCGATTTTATAAAATATCACTTCAATTTCCGGTGAATAAAAGCCGAATTCATTTTATGCGGTTCGACCTATGAATGTATGTATATGTACGAGTATATGCCGTTTTTTGGTATATTTCTATATAAATTCTTATTCTCCCTTTCTATTTTCGGGTTACTAAAGCCTCATCATAAAATGGAATAACTAAAATGAAACCAAATGCGATATATTTTAAGTGATTTATAATAAAAACCAAGCACTTACTACAAACACAGTTAGCGTATAGGAAATTAATCGATCTTACTAAATCATTCTAGTAAATACCATATGATACAATTTATTTAAACTGACGAACGTCAAGTAAATATCTTTTTATTAAAACTTAAATTGGTATTATAAATTAGTTAGATGTCACGTGAACTTTGTTGTTTCGTTGGATCACAACCATTTCGGTTAACATATAATTTCCTCTACTCTACGAACACTGTTTCTAAGTATCTCATCTTAATTGCCAACTTTGACCCTTAAATGCATATTGTTGTAAATCTGTAACGTGATGTTGATAACAGGCTAGAAACAGTATGTTTTAGCATACAGCAATATACCGATTGTCCCAGAAATAAGAAGACGGAGTAGCAGGTATGTAAAGTCCGAACAGAAACAGGCAAAAATGTGTTTGGTTTTATAGTATATTCATATTTTTTAGTATTTGAATTATATAAAATATGGAAACAAATACATTTACAGTAAAACAAAAATTGCTGATTCTCGGTGGCGTAAAGATGCTATTTATAAGATAAATAGTTTAAAAATCGACAAGTCTCTTTATATTTAATAATTGTGCCTTCTTAAATGTGGAAAAATAATTCTCTTAATGATTTGAAGAAATATCAGTGTGGCATGATATGCAAATCATAGACACACAAACGATCATACTCAAGAAATACATTTGTCAAAAGTTGTACTAATTGTGGTTATGTTATGTGGTTATAGTAAATATAGGAAATTAATTAAGTAAAAGCCGTGGTTAGTACGATTGCATTGCAACTGTGTTTCTTTGAAGATATCATGGTGGGATAACACCAACATTTATTCAACATTCAAGAATTAGATAATGGGATTCTTGTATTCTAGAATTTCTGTCATCTATATCAAAACAATTTACAGAAATAACATAGTATATTTTACATAAATTAGGTAATTGTATTTCTATGTTACACATTAAAATATTTGAATTACTCATAATAAAAAGGCCTCTATTAAACTTCTTAGAAGATACGCATAACAACCTTTTTGCTATGAATTCCTAATTCTTGATATATGTTTAACAGAAATGTACCGTTCTATGTTTAGTATTTAAGTTTTTAAGAATTTGTTTAACGTAATGAGATAATGGTTTCCTTTAGCGATATTGCCTGTGGTTATCGTTAAAATTTATCGTTTAATACTAATCATTTAACGTTTAGCATTAACGATTAAAGTTGTACATTAAATATTTAACGTTTATCGATTAACGTTATCCTTTAAAGTTCATCATTTTATGTTTAGCATTAATGCCTATCGTTTTACGTTGATCATGTAGTTTAACGTTAACGACAAAAAACTGATTTTCACTAAGCGAAATGGGCATCTGTTTGTATTTTATGAAACTGTTATCAGATAACGTTATCTTTTAACAATATTTTCTAACGTTATCGTTTAATATATATCGTCATACATTTAGCATTAACCATTAAAAATTGGATAGATGTGGCTTTTACTTGATGAAGATCCATTCAACTCAACGTAAAATAAAACAACAAATTTGTTTAAATCCTCACTATATTTACAAAAATGTAAAAACTGTAAAGCTTATAGCAATAACTGCTTTTACATTTTTGTAAATATAGTGAAGATTTAAACAAATTTGTTGTTTTATTTTACGTTGAATTAACCATAAAATTTTACGTTAAACATTTAAAATTTATCGAGTAACGTTTATCGATTAACGTTTTCGTTTAAAGTTCATCTTTCTATGTTTAGCACTAATGGCCGTGGTCTTACGTTGATCATTTAATTTAACGTTACCGTTTATTGTAATGTTTAGCAGAAATATTTACCTTTATATGTTTAGTATTTAAGTTTTTTAGAATTTGTTTAACGTTATCCTTTAGGGATATTGCCTGTGGTTATCGTTAAAATTTATCGTTTAATACTAATCATTTAACGTTTAGCATTAACGACTAAAGTGGTACGTTAAACATTTAACGTTTATCGATTAACGTTATCCTTTAAAGTTCATCATGATATGTTTAGCATTAATGCCTATCGTTTTACGTTGATCATTTAGTTTAACATTAACGCCAAAATCTGATTTTCACTACACTAAATGCGCATCTGTTTGTATTTTATGAAACTGTTATCTGATAACGTTATCCTTTAGCAATATATCCGAAAGTTATCGTTTAAATTTATCGTTTGATATATCTCATCTAACGTTTAGCATTAACGATTTTTACGTTAAACATATAACATTTATCGAGTAACGTTTATTGATTAACCTTTTCGTTTAAAGTTTATAGTTATATTTTTAGTACTAATGCCTGTCGTCTTAGGTTGATCATTTATTTTAAGGTTGTCGTTTATTGTAATGTTTAGCAGAAATGTTTACCATTCCATGTTTAGTATTTAAGTTTATTAGAATTTGTTCAACGTAATCAGATAACGTTATCCTTTAGTGTTATTGCCCATGGTTATAGTTAAATTTCAAATCACCTAACGTTTAGCATTAACAATTAAAGTTTTGTGTTAAATGTTATGTTATCCTTTACAGTTCACCGTTATATGTCTAGCAATAATGCTTATCGTTGATCATTTAGTTAAACATTAACGCTATAAGCTCATGATTTTCACTGCTGTATTTTATGGCGGTATCAATCTCGGAGTTTTATTATCCAACTGTATGCGCATCTTCCATTCTCATAGTATAACCGCTCGAAGGGAATTTTGCAGAGAATTATTTATACATTTCCTGATCGGACTTACTTAACAACAGCACAAAAAATTGAAGATTATATCGCTATAATTCTACGAAATAATTACGGACATTTTTTTCTCACAAACTTTGGAAAAAAAGAGCGTAACGGTTATCCAAAACCTTCTTTCCTCAATTCCGGCGGTAATTTTAATTTTTTTTCTTTGCTGGCTTCGTCGTTTTTACTCCCCCGCCGGCAAGAGGACATCCGAGACAGAACGTATTTTTCCTTTCTCGCCTCCTTTCTCTTAGATTAAATTAATCTGCAAGTTAATTAGTTTTTGCGCTCCGTCGAAATTTTGATTCCGCCAGTAGAAAGGACGACACGCTAAACTGTTTTCTTTCCATCTCTTTTTGTTGTCCCTTTCGATTTCGCCGTCCACGCTGTTCTTGTTGCTGTTGTTGTTGTTGTTGTCGTAGCTACTTTCCGTCGAATTAATAACGCAAAATTGAAACAAAACGCTTAATTACCTCTTAAGATGTTGATAGAGATGACGACGGTCGGTTCCTTGAAGTAGGTAGATGGCAAAGCTGTTTTAAATCACGTAATTATAATGCCGCGAAGATGGATGGGTTTTCTTAGACAAACAAAATGTTGTAGGGTGGTTCTGTTGAAGCGCAATAAATTTTATATTACTTTTCCCCTCGCAATTAATATTTAAAGTGAAAACCCCAAACGAAACCTTTGCAATTTTTAATTTATAAATTATATTCTTATAGTTTATCTAAAAGGTACTCAAAAAGAATTGATAAAGCTAGCTAAATCTTTAAAGATGAAAACACTAAAACACCTTTTATAATGTGGTACTTTTGTGCGGTGGTACGGATTATTTATTTTTAATAAATAATTAAATAAGTGTGTACATTATAAACTACAATTTATTTTAAATTACGACGTCTTAAATGAACACGTTTACTTAGTCACCTATAGCATACGAGTCTGCTTCTCATTTACAATCGTCGACGGTGGTGTCATTATACACCTTACGGATCAGCATGCGCACCTGTGAATTGACGTATATTAGTAAACTTCGTCGGTTAGGAATAGCTGCTAACCTCAAGTAAGTATTTATGTACGAAATAATGTTGATTAATGTTTATAAACTGTATTCATTAGCAGTGTCGATGACCATCAGAATAGCATACAGTGTTAGAATGAGAGAGAAAATAATCGGAGTAAGTATTCCTTCAATTTATTGTTACTTCTTAAAATAGAAATCATGAAATATAGCAAACCACACATGTCAAATTTTAATTGAATTTATTCAACACGTTTAGAGTATGGGCATAAATACAAACATTTACATACATATATCACACATTTATTTCTTCTAGTACGAAGAAGATTACAAAATTAAAATTGTTGTTCTATAAAATTCGAATCAAAGACACATGAGATATTTAACCTAACCTCTTTTGTTGATTAGTCATAACTTCGGTTATATTTACGTGTTTTCTTTCAGCAAATTTATTTAAATGACTTATGTGATTAAATATTAGAGTGTAACTGTGCTCTGGGGTTTAGTTAATAAGACTAAATTAAATATTCGATTGCGTACATAAAATGAAATGGATAAAATTATTTTTATGAAATGTATACGGATAATCTAATGACTGGTTTCCTCGTGCCTTGTATTTTGGACGTCGGAGAGTAAGATAATCGAGTTCCTAGGCTCGATTAACACACGGGAGTAATTAGCAAACTCTGGTTCCTGGGCCGGAGTTTTACCAATTAGAACGGTGTACGGACATTGACTTCTAGTGCCTGGACAAGAAGTAAATCGGAGTATTAAAGTACTTCAACTCTCAGAACCTGATGTTCAAATGAAAGACCTTCCTTCAAGGACGATCTTAATGGCTTATATAGGAAACAAGTATTTTACATATAAATTTTTCGGTCTTATATAGCTATTTGTGCGCGCCAAAAATTCTCCCACCTGCCCGTAAAAGTCGTACACAACAAATCCGTGCCCAAAACGTGACGTATCATGTATTTTTCCATTTCGCGCACGAATAGTTTTAACAATTCAATACCATTTTAACCAAATTATCAAAAATAGTAAGAAATATACAAATATACAGACGATTACACAAAATCATTAGTGACATTTTTATTTAATTAACGCTGCAGGTTCTTTACACTTTACCACATTAAAGAACAGAAAACTAAATATGATGACAACATAGTTATCGAAATGCGCATTTAGTTTTTTATGCTTTAATGTGGTGAAGGTGTTTTACGAGGGTAAGGTGAAAAATTCTCGGCCTGACACAGAGATGGCATTCCAATCAGCGTAAATTTATGATTCCTGCCTGCGTGCACCTATCATTAGTTCCTATGACAAGTTTCAAATTGTTCTGTCAAGTAGTTTGTTTACCCGAATTTTGGCAGTAGACGTCTTCCGTGTTTTTCGTTAAAATGGATAAACTGGAATATCGTGCGGTCATAAAGTTCTTCCTTTTGGATGGATTAACCTTTAAGGAAATTCATCCAAAGTTGACAAGAGTTTACGAGGACTTTGCTCCTTCAATGTCAACCGTTCAAAAGTGGGCACATCCCCCGAAGATGACTCACGTGAAGGACGACCGATTAATACTATTTAAGTTAGTGTTAGTATTGGTATTAACAGAGTAGTATACAAAGTACTACAATAAATACATCACGTTTACAATGTAAGTGTTTTAATATCTCCACCCGTCTCATGAACTCAGATAGAACAAACGCATTCCGATGCCAAACTACTACTTCCGATTTACCGATTTCACTGAAGATCTAACCATATCTCCCGAGGAAGATTGTTTCCTAAATATAAAGTTTGGTATTGATACCTCTTAGCGTTTGGCTGCTATCGTGGCGAGAGAGAGAAAGAGAGGAATTTTTTAAAACCACTTTTTCAGTAATGAAGATCTGTAAAAATTTCGATGTCGAAAATATTCATCATCACAGTACTTCTTTATACTATGTATAAGAAAACAGAATTTATATTTCTCGAGTAATTGCTTTATAAAATTAACATTTCAATCAGCTGTGCAATTTTTTGCATGATCCAATTGAACTTATTTATACAGGCGTAGCAGCTCGTAAATAAAACTTCGCCGACAAAATAAATGACTGCAGCGAACTACGAGACGGTGATGAAAATTCACATTTTAAAATAACACCGAAGACATTTTCTAACATGTACTCGTGAGGAGGAAGATGTGCACACTACAAGAGAACTCAAACACCCAGAATAGATTTACAACGGATATTCTTTATATATATACACACGTATATATATATATATATTTGATACCTAATATTTCTGGAAGATGAACTATTCCAGCAAATGACACGACAGTAATACCCAAGATATATAGAACTGAAATACCTCACGACACTTTGTGTATAAATAGACCCGACCAGGTATAATATTAGTAAAGTTAATAGTAGGCATTGCAATAGGAAGAGGTGTATAAAAGACCGTCAATATTTCAACGCTCTAAAGTATTAATGTAACGCTATAATATATAATAATATAAACGTTAGGTATTTTACTTTAAATTTGTTTTAAGAGCCGTGGCGTGAAGACAATAAATATTGTCTGTTATATTATTCAATTAAAATTCACCTGTCTTAAATGATTTTTAGTTGCTTATGTTCCAAAACAATTTATTATACTCGAACTTTAAAAATATGTAATGTGCGTGTCCTTAATTTGTTCTTTCCAAATACATCCATCGATTAATGCCCCTAACAATATTGTAAGTTAAAACTCCATGAATATAACACTTAGCTTGCTTATAAATTGATGAATAAAGATAAAAACGACAATTTTACCAAAAACCTCTAATATTATTAATTACTTCATCTAATGCAGCAGAAGCAGAATAAAATATATCCTCTACATTTAATATTCAGCATAACATTTATGTAAATATTAAGAATTCCAAAGCACATTCTATAACGAGTAATATGTAATTCAAATAGGAACTGTACTGTTCCCTTTCATAACTTCAACAATCATTTAAATATTATTGTAGTGTTTTTCATTTCTATTAATAATTGGGGCAAACAAATCAATATCATATGTAATTAAATTAAACGGGGTGTTCCGTGGTATATCAGTGGGCCCAAGAACTTAAGAAACGTTGGAAGTTTTCTGGTGATTGTAGATGCAAATCTTTCGACGGGCAGTTTGAATAAAAATCTGTTTGCTCGGAAATCGAAACTTTTCCCGTTTCCTATAGTTGCTGGCACATAATTCAACAGTTCTTAAATTCTAATTGCGTAGAAGTGAAGTCCTAGTGCAATCAATGCTTTACAGGCACAATTTTCTTGTTTTAAATTTAATAATTTGGGCGAGAAAAATTAGTTATACAAATACGAATCTTATTATAGTTGAAAAATTTAATTTATGTAAATTATAATGAACAAGCAAATAAATGAAATATAAAAGTATATATAAAATAAAATGCTACAGAGCTGTGAAAAACATGAAGGAAGATATGAGATAAAGTAAGCTTTACAGAAAAATAAAGCAAGCAGGTGTTTTATACTTAGTTCAAGATGCATTTTCTTATGTTTTATTTATAAATTTAAAATTTGAAACGTGTTTTTTTATTGGGCAATAGTTAAAGAAAATATTTGCCAATTTTATAAAAAAATTGCGCTTCTACCTTTCCTTATGAAAATATATAAGATGAATATATTTTCATCTGGAAATATAACTACCAGTTATGCAAACTTTCTGACATTTGACAATTATTTATGTACGGTTTGCTAAGTATTCTCATTAATCCAATTGACAACCAAATGTAACTTTCTATAACGTTTCATATATAGTTTGGCGGCACAAGTAATATCATTGTAACATATCAAACAATTCCCTTCGTATTCTATTTAAGATAAAAAAAAATGTTTTTACATATTTTAAAATTTGTATAATTATATTTATCCATTTTATATTCATGATATTAATATATTGCAAGAAAAAAGGTTATGATTAATGCATTGCAAGGAAAAAGGTTATGTTCAAAGTAGTTTACAAAATAATTAGGCTTTTAATAGCTTGCTGTAGTGAATCACTCTGTATATACGTTTACCAGAAGTGATACTGATAAAGTAATACTACATCAACTAATAATTCCTAAATTTAACATCGGCAAAGGCACTTGTTTACAGATTAGTGAAGGCAAGAGCTCAAACACTACTTCGGCCGCCGGTAATCACTTCCGCAAAGTTTCTCATCCCTCCTGTTACCCGTAAAAGACACTTTCAAAGCAACAAAATCCCGATTAAGGTATTATCTAGACCCCTGAAGTTTGCCCCTCATGTATTTTAGATTTATGAAGAGGAGTCGGATGACGTGTCTAAAGGGAATATGAAAATGATATTCTTCCCCCAGTTTACTCAATCTAGCTAGAGGAATTTAGAATGTATTTCCCCGTACACATTCGTCCATCATAAAATGACACAAATGATCAATTATGGACAAAATAATGCCTGTTATATAGATATACTTTCAATTTTGAGTCATATATTCAATTAAGCTATAATACTAGATATTCTATGTATAATTCTTTTAATTTCCGAAAGTATTATGACAAGAAATTACCAAATTGTATAAGCAAGCAAATGATTTTTTTAAATTATAATTTTTAAATTTAATTTATGAGAACGGTAATAAATAAACTAATTCGTCGCACCTTAGGATAGATCAAAAGATATAATTTTGTAAAAATATTTAGGTTAGAAATAAAACGAACATATTTACTTAGAGAAAACGTCCACATCCTATTTGAATCATCTTTTATTAACCCGCTTTCTGCATAATTTATAATCAAATTTGCCTGACGGTATACTCAAAGTCAAATACTTGAAGAATTACTTGAAATGAAATATTATTGTCGAATACTTCAAAATTACTAAACTATACAGGGTGATTCTTAATATATGCGACAAACTTTAGGAGCTGATTCCTGGGGTTATTTTGATCATAAAAGTTCATAAGAACATATGTCCAAAATCGCTTAGTTCAGAAGTTATACAATGTTTAATAGAAAGTTAAAATAATAAATGGTTTTATTATAAATTAACAAAATAATTAGTAAAACTAAATTAGCTTATAGTAACTGTTGAAATTGACCGCCCGCAACTGTACTACAAGCTGCTATCCTCCGTCGTATTGACTGGCGAGTCCGTTCGAAAATACCAGGGGTATTTCGAATTGTTTCAAAAGCTGCTATAATACGATTTCTTATAATAAAACCATTTATTATTTTAACTTTCTATTAAACATTGTATAACTTCTGAACTTAATTTTGTTTTACTGATTATTTTGTTAATTTATAATAAAACCATTTATTATTTTAACTTTCTATTAAACATTGTATAACTTCTGAACTAAGCGGTTTTGGACATATGTTCTTATGAACTTTTAACCTATACTATTGAGTTCTTAAATTTTGGAATAAATTCGATAAAAAATCAATCAATCAACCAATTCTTTATTTCGAGATAGTGTACAAACACAGATTGTCAGTTACAGCATCAGAAATTGTCATACAACATACAACTTCTCGAGACATGCGTCAATTATTCGATTTCACAAAACTTTGACTGTATCAGGAGGTGTGGTATCCATCGGTGTCAGATCACAAGAACGAGCTGGCCACAAAATAGGTCCGTATGTTCCCATCCAACGATCTCCAAATTCTCTATTCAAAAACGCTCTATTGATTATGAAGTTGTGTGGAGTAGCCCCTCTTGTTGAAAAACTAAATTATTTCTTTCATTTAAAGTTAAATTGTCAAAAACTTCTAGTAGGTCTTCACATAAAAATTGGTAATACTTTTGCTGGGTAAGATTTCCATCGATGAAGAACCTATTATTCGTTCATCTAATATACCACATCAAACATTATGTAAAAATCTTCTTTGTGGGGCTTGTTCTACGGAAACATGTGGATTTTCTACATTCCAGTAGCGATGATTGTAGAGATTAATTTTTACTTTCTTATACGTAGTATAAGGAAGTATTGTGATGATGAAAATTTTCGACCTCGAGATTTTTGCAGATGTCCACATTTTGAAGTCCCCTGATACCAAAAAAGTGTTTTTTCAAAAATGTCTGTGTGTCTGTCTCTCTCTCTCTCTGTGTGTGTGTGTGACCACGACAGCGCTCAAACCGCTGTAGGTATCTATTCCAAGTTTTGCATTTAGTAGTATAATCACCCTCTTGAGAACTGATTAGATTTTCAGGCCGACCGAAAGTAGTAGCTTACTTCAGTGAAAAAATCGAATTTTGACAATATTTCGTCAACTACCAAGTTTAAACAAATTTATAAAGAATTCGTATATACTTAAAATTAAAATTGAGAATAGTTTTATTTAAAAAGTTTTTCGAAATTCCTACCGGAAGTAGGTCTTTTACTCTTATCGAAAATCAGTTTTTTGCGAATATTTCGCAAGTCATGCTTTTTAGACAAGTACGTGCGGGTATAAAAGTATTTAAAACATAATTTTCAATATCTTTTGTATAAAAAAAATTTCAAAATTCAGACCGGAAGTACCACTTTTACTCTTATCGAATAGCGATTTTTTTCAAATATGTCGTAAGTTATGCATTCTATACATATTTATCAAGAGTACAAAAGTATTTAGAACTGGATTTGCAATATTTTTTGTATATATGAAATTTCAAAATTCGGACCGGAAGTAGCACTTTTACTCTTAGCGAGGAGCACTTTTTTGATAATATCTTGCAAAGTATGCATTATATAGAGATTTATTAAGAGAATAGAAGTACTTAGAATAGGATTTTGAATAATTTTTGTATAACAAATTCTGAAAATTCTATAGTTTGAAACGCTCATACGTATAAGAAAGTCGTGTGGTGGCCACACCTCATTTTTTTATTTGTGAATTGACATTCGTCGGATCATGGTATTTTCTTATATTTTTTTTACTCTGGAAACTTGTCGATTTGAAGCAATTTCTTATACAGATGTCCAATGATTCTCCTCAACACACAGTAAAATGTTTATCTCGAAATTTCCGATTTTGTGTTCTAGGTTTTTTAAAGCATCCATACCGTCTCAAATTGATTTCCAATCGAACAAACTGACGGCGATTCGGTACTCGCCTGTCCGGGAAGCGTTCTCCATAGATTCTACAAATTTGCGCACTGTTTTTGTGACACCCAAGGTAAATTTCAAGCATATCCACAAACTCGTTATTCATTATGAAATGATGACAACTGAAACAATTGAAATTGGTTTAACGACAGTGACATAACATTCACATGGTGACAATAATGTCTAAGCACTATGTTACTAATTTTTGCAATGTTTTTTATTTTTTAACAACTTGAAATAAAACAAGAAACGGTATTGTGCTACATCATTGAATTCAGAAAAAAAATCTTTATCAAATTCTGTGAAAAAAGTAGCAGACGGCCATTTAACATAAAAAAGTTGATTATCGTTCCTTGATGAACCGAATAGCAAAAATAAAATTTGTTATTCCTCTGATAGTACTTTTCAAGTCGTTTAATTTGACATGTCGATCGTTACAATCAGGCTTCAAATGAAGGTGCTACGAGCTGGGGCGTTATTTTGTGGACACCCGGTATAAATATATAAAAAGACACTACAAAACAGTACAGATTAAAATTTTCAGTATACATAAAAATTGAGTATATAACTCATAGAATTTATACATAAAAGAAACCCAAAAGCAAGTGATCAAAAACAGACAGACTGGCAGCAACCAGAGTAGTCCCGTCCGAAGTATTCCTCCATAGAGTAGATACTGCTGGACAGAAGCATCTGAGTCGCACGTTATTTATTTCATGACCATATCGTTCGATGATTAATTTTGACAGTGACATGTAGATAATCTTTATACTATTTAATCTATATCATAATCATAATTTATAGGAGAAATTTATGGCCAACTAGATAAAGTTCTTTTTGAAACACGCTGTATATTATGTACCAAGTTATTTGACAAATGGATAACAAGTATCAACCAACTTGATAGAGTTTCAATTATTTCTGCATTTAAAAACCTAATGCTAATTTCAGCGCTTAACTAAAGCGCACAATGTCCGTCACAGCTTGTCAAGATCACTACAATGACGAGCAATAAATTCTGATGATCAGTGTTATTCTTAATGAAGTTGACAGCACTCTAGTGTATATGATAATAGTGATTATTATTATTATTATATCTGGTTTTGGTATTAATTTTTTCAAACATTGTCATTATTTTCCATTTGTCAGATACTTGTTAAATATAACAAATATTGGTATAATAATATAATAAGGACATTAAATAATAAATGCAACACAGTTTACTTGAATAATTTTGTTTGAGCATAGTCAAGCATAAATTTCTCAAAATAGTCTTGTGGAAAATCATTCCAAGCTGTACGTATAAAAAAAGTTCCACCCTGTTCTAAAAGTGTAAACATTGGGCTTGTATACTTTTGACCAACTTTCTCCACATGTTTTCTTTATGGTTCAAATCAGGACTTAAACTAGGCCACTCAAGCACATTTATATTGTGGTTTTTTGAACAATTATGTTACCCTATGAGCAGAATGCCTTCTGGAAACATTTGCATGACTGAGGGTAACATCGCCCATTCCAAAACTCTAATACTATGACATCAAAAATTAAATTGGTCAATGTTGGTCATGAAATGTAAAACGCTTGTCTTAGTTTAAATCATCCTTTTGAAATAATTCAATCAATGTCAAGCTATACTGACATTATCAATAACCTACAAATGTGTTACCTACGTAGTTCAGCTGTAAAATAATAATGAACTACAAGTTATGAAATAAATAACGTTTTTATTAACCAGAAAAACTAAATTACAATAATTGTTGGAAATGTCCCCCGTTTTGTTCAATGCACAAGTTTACGCGCCTCCTCATGCTGTGAAAAGCGTTTTGCAGCGTATCTGGCGTTATGGTTGCACATTGCTGAACAATTCTTTGTTGCAGTTCTTGCAAATTATGTATCGGATTTGCGAAAATCTTATTTTTTAAATAAGGAAAGATAAAATTGTCCATAATTGTCAAACAAGGTGATCTCGGAGGAAACTCAACTTCCGTATGCAAATTTATCAGCCGGTCATCAAAAAACTCGCGGAGAAAAGCAAGATTTTCTCGTGTAGCATGTGCTTTTGCACCGTCTTGCTGGAAATAACCGTATTGAAGTTCATCATCGTCTAACTGTTGCACAAATTCAGTCAAAAAAATATTTCTGTACCTTTCTGCGTTGACGGTGAAATTGAAAAAAATTGCCCCAATTATTCTTCTGCGAGAAACTGCCATCCAAACACCAATTTTCTGAGCATGTAGTGGCGTTTCAATAAAAATATGCGGGTTATCAGTAGTCCACATTCGCATATTCTGAGAATTGATGTATCCCGAAAGGTGGAACCAAGCTTCGTCAGAAAAAAAAGTTAAGGTCAGCAGATCGTCATTCATTAAATTATTAACGAACCAATGGCAGTACGCAAGGCGTCTGGGGTGGTCTGCAGGCAGAAGAGCTTGATATGATTGCATCTTATATGGATGCATGTTCAGATCCTTCTTTACAATCGTTTGGCATGTTCCATAAGAAAGCCGAATTTCTTGAGAGAGACGTTTTAAAGGTTTGTAGGCTCTTCTTCCATACGTTGACGAACGTCATTAATAACTTCTTCTGTACGAACTCTTGGTCTACCAGCACCTTTTTTATGCGTCACAGAACAAGTTTCGCGAAACACTTCAACACAATTTGTAAGGCATGCATAAAAATTGTCCGGTAATACTTTTACGGCTGGGAAGTGCTCTCGAAAATTGCCCAAACACAAACGTTGACTGTATTCCCAAGTTCCATTAACTAGCACACCCGTTCGAAAATAGGCTTCAATCATGTAAATTTTGTGCTCTGTGGTGAGAACCATGATTCAAAAACCGTGCAGGATTAGAAAACTTCAACACAATAACTTGACAGATTTTGACATTCAAAAAATTATGACATACCTAAATGTACGATGCACGCTACGACAATAATTTTAAAATCCATGACCACCATTGACCAATTTAATTCTTGATATCCCGGTATAATAAGGACATTGAATAATAAATGCAAGACAGTTTACTTGAATAATTTTGTTTGAGCATAGTCAAGCAAAAATTTCCCAAAATAGCCTTGTGGAAGATCATTCCAAGCTGTACGTATAACCCTGTTCTAAAAGTGAAAACATTGGTTTTGTATACTTTTAACCAACTTTCTCCACATGTTTTCTATATGCCCAGAACCCGCTTGTCTATCCAGAAATCCTCTCTCCCTCCACCGCCGAACAAATTTACCAAAGTCTTTGCCAACCCTAACTGACCTGCTACAGCAGCCTCAGATAATCCAGCTTCTACTATGTAAATGTAAATGGCTCTAACTTTATTGGTGCCATAATGACTAGACAAATTTTTGACAACTCAAAATAAAATTTATATTTGACAGCTTTTTGGTAATTATTGACAAAAAAAAAGATAAAAACAATCAGTTGAAATTTCTAGTTTGTCAAAATATGACAGAATATTGTATGGCATTAACGACCGGAATTTATTGTTCCTATAATCGCGAGCAATGGCATTATTAAATGGCATTTTAAAGATGGGAGAAGAAAAAGATAATTAATTATTCTATCTATGTCTAAATATAAAATACGATCATTAATTTTTATAAAATATCAAAATGTCAAATAAATATTTTCCAAATTTATGTCTAGTTTACTAAAAAATATGTCATACATACGATTTGTAACAGCCAATTTTATTGTTGCCGCTATCTATATTTATATGCAAAAACAATTTCATCCTCTTTTTGCGATTTGTACATTTAATTGCCTGCAATAAACCACCTCTCTATATAAATAATGAAAATATTTTTCACATGTACGCTTATATACCGAATCAATAATATATTTCATCAAACATTTTATTAACATTATAACTCCCACATTTATGTTCAATAATAATTACTGCAAAGCAATATTTAGTTTTAATTGCGAACGCACCGTGTAAATATAAATTCTTCCGAATAATTTATCGCTGTTGTAACGTCCGTATCTGTTAGTGCCATTGCCAAATCGATATGTATATACCTTTTTTTTCAAACGAACACTTCCACTAATTGGATTATTGATCGAACACGTACATATTCATGTGTAATGTCATCATTATAGTGAACACGTGAAAAATCAAATTGAACATTTTTCACAATAGTGCTAACAGCTATAATAGCTTAACGTGGTACTAATTTTACGTCACGTTACACACAACTAATGTCACCATTTGCAGCATAAGATGCGTAGTGTAAAAATCTCGCACACGTGAGTCTGCCTCTTCTTCGGCACCTTTGAGACGTTGCGAAGAGGTAAAAGTCTCTTTGAACTGTTACGGTGGATAATCCTCTAACAAGTGCATTTTCTAGTCAAAGGAAAAAAAGGAAAGAACCTTATCGCTTTTTTTCGTTTTAAAAGCTGCTTTCTTTCTTCAAGTGTATATAAAAGATTCGATAATACAAAAGATCAAAGTTTAGTATAAACCGTAATGATTTTAAAATATTTGTATATTATGACACTAATTCATGGTTTATTTTGGTATACTTATTTGTAATTTAAAAAATGATTAAAAAATATTTTAAGATATTGTAACTGATCGATTAGGGTCATTTTGGGCGAAAGAAATAAGGCAATAGTAGAACTAGAAGAATCACATTTTATATTTTTAATTTTGATTGGTTTTGTATAGCAAAATATATTGTTCTTTATTTTTGGAGGGTCATGTATGCTTATTTAAATTAGGATCTTAATTATTAGAAACCTATATGACAACAGTAACAACCAAAGAGTTCAAACACAGGAAGCAAAGGAAGAGAGGGTGAATGAAATAAGTCACAGAGGAGGAGGTTATGTTGAAGATGAAAAACCTAAAAAACAGAAAAGCTCCAGGAGTAGACAACATCGCCAATGAATTCATAAAATGTGGTGGTGAAGAACTAGTAAGGAGAAATAATAACCACATCCAGTATACCAATAGAATGGCACAAGAGTATAACCATACCAATTTTCAAAAAAAAGACAAGAGACCAGCCCCGAGAACTGCAAACGAATAACACTACACGTCACCATCATAAAACTGTTCACCAGCATTGTCAAAAGCATCCTCGAAGGCACCATAGAAAATAAAGACGAGTAACAAGGATTCCGCAAGAACAGATCGACAACTGTTCATTATAAGACTGCCTATGTATGTTTTATTGACTTAACAAAGACGTTCGACAAAGTACAACTCCCCGATGTGCTGGATATATTCATAAAGAACCAAATCTCAATGGCAATCATAAACATCCTGTGTTCAGAAATCTGAACACAGGTAACACAACAAGAATAAAAGTGGTTTGCAAACAACATAAGACGTACATACCAACACTAATTGGAATAAGATAGAGGGCTCAGCCCATTCCTTTTTAACCTCATTATGGACGAGATTATACACGAGGTGACAACAATGAACAAGGGATACAGACTGAACAGCAGATTATCAGCATGGTATGCTATGCGGATGATGCAGTGATCCTTGCAGCAAAAGAAAACAACTTGTTTGTTTTCATCGATAAAATAAACTGAATGACTTTCTCCAAGGAACCAGTAAGATGTAAACTCGTAATAGACAATAAGCCGATCAAACAGGCAATGAATAAGCTTTTGATATTTGGAAGCGAATACATCAAACAGCAACAACCCGATAAATGACATCAAAGCACAGCTGAATAAAGCCTCGGCAATATCAGACTGCTTAAGATATATCATCTGGCGAAACAACCATATGACAGTAAGATGCAGATCTATAAATCCTGTGTTAGACTGGTGCTAGCCTATGGTATCAAAACTCGAGCTAACGCAAACAAGACAAAGGGAATCCTGAGAACAGTAGAGATGAAACCTTAAAAACAATCGCAGGAAAGACACTGAGGGGCAGCGACATGCAGAGTGGAGGACATAATCTGCAGGGGAAAGAAAAGACGGAGATATTGGCGTGACCATGTAGATAGAATGGACCAAAACACACTGACACACATTGCTAAAGAGGGAAAACCAGCAAGCAGACAACCAGTGGGGGAGGCCATCCAAGAAATGAAAGGACAGCTGGAATTCCGTCTCACTGGACAACCATCCAAATTAAGACAGTCTTCGTCATTAAGAGACCCCTATATCTTATACATTACATATTTACAAAATTAATTGTTTATTTATTCTCCTTTTGGAAAATGACGCGCCCTCGAACGGGGTTATCCTTTAGTAGTAGTTAATTCATACATATTAGATTTCTGCATATTACTTTAGCTGTTTTATTTAACTGATTTATTGTTTGATCTTTGTCTTGAAATTTGGTTAATTTTCAATTACTGTACGTCTTTTCATCTCCAATCTTTCTATCATCTTAATTCTCATGTTTCCCCTGTATTTCCGGCCATACCTTAAGCCCATGTCCATACGCATGTCTGTGCAGCTGAAATTCGTCAGCGCTTGAGTTCACCCAGTTTTATATTTTTCTAGAATAATGTCGTTTAGAGTAAAAGATACTATTTCTCCTGCCGCTTAATCCTAGACTTCTTGCATAATTGATTTGGCTATGCCATCATTCAAATGTATAGGATAGTAGAGAGAAGTAATAATTTTTGTTGTTTGGTTGTTTTTGGTTGGAAGAATATAGCGGATGTGTTAATCCGTATAAACTAATTAATAGGATATGCCTAGTGTAATTGGGTAAGCCCTTGTTTTATTTATCCTCGTGGAAACTGTTTTGATTCATATATTTCTAACTATCGTTTCCTTCTTAGTGTCTAATTTTTACTCTCGTTAACCGATTAGTCCTTTGTGACGGGATAATTAAGGATAAATCAATGAGATCTGGGACCTCGTCTTGTTACTAGCACACAGCCATATTTGTTGATCCACCTATGCCGAACATAAATTCTGTTTAATTCTTCAAAGAATTTCGTTAAGTGGAGATTTCCATATGCTCAAGTTATGTAATCCGTTTATTTAGTGTTGTTATATATTGTCCTTATTCTTCTATATTTGCGTACACGATATTGTAAATAAATCTTAAGGCTGGCGTCTCGGTACGCTGCACCGGACAATATTCACGTTGAAAACATGCTCACATTTTTTTGATAAGAAATGGAAACTATTAATTTAATTGTTATAAAAAGTACACAGTTATGTTAAGGAAACTTGATTCGAGGTCGTAGGGGGTTTTTAAATGTCTAATTGGGCTGTTTTTACACTATATACTGTGAATAAAATACCCCTTTTAGAGGTAAAAATAAATATTTTTTATCTGTAATTTTCAAATAAAGTATAGCATTCTTGCACCCCCCCTTGACCTCAAAAAATTAGTTTGCATTGTAATAAAAAATACTGCAACGAAAATAATATCTTCGTTTGTAAATGGTAACCAAAATAAAAATGCGTGGACATTATATGAAATTAGGGTTACAATTCAACTATAGTGTGGAGAAAAACCGTCAAGATGCAGAATTATCACGCCAGGAACTTGAATATTAGTGTAGCTTCTGGGCATTAGGGGGCACTGGAAATTGTGCGTATATATGTACCTATTATTAATTAAAAATGTCAGGATAGGTACTTTTATTTACGCAAAA
This sequence comes from Amphimallon solstitiale, assembly GCA_963170755.1. NCBI lineage: Eukaryota > Metazoa > Arthropoda > Insecta > Coleoptera > Scarabaeidae > Amphimallon > Amphimallon solstitiale. The sequence goes on along the minus strand of OY720681.1, from coordinate 7,118,974 downwards.
GTACAATTGCTCACAATACTTCGTCTAATAATAAAAACAGTTATATATTATTATTATTATATATTCAACAGTTTAACACTTTGCGGAATGTAATATAAAATATATACCTATAAAAAACAAAAACGATAATAAATTTGCTATAGGTATAATAATCTTACACATTGTTTACTTTCGAGCGATGTATATTTATAGCAATTTTTGACAGTTTCACATTATTTGAAATATGTGTGTTGTGATAACTGGACGAAAAGGGAAAACCTTTCTTGATTTAATATATGATATAATTAACTTCTTATAATGTTATCTAATTACGATTACATGTGTATTGTATTGTACTGAAAGAAGTAAAATCTGCAGTGGTACAGCTTATATCTTGATAATCTCGAAGACTTAAACAATGCTTCTGCTCGTACTATTATCAGAATATAATATCCAAACAATCACATAAACATGGATAAACTAGAAGATGGTATACCAACTCTAGGTATATTTTATTTAGTCTACTTCAGAAAATTAAATAATTCTTGATGCACAAATTTATTGAATTCTGCGACGGGACTACAAAGGCATTTTGATACCTATAAATATATATAGGTACATTTTTTACTTATTCAATAAATTTTGAGATTTACCGGTGCTTAACGCAAATTATCATTGTGTACATTACTCTAAATAAATACTAATTCATTTATTCATAGTGTATGATTAAATAATTAAAAAATATGTACCTATGTATTTATTAATAAGACTCTATTTGAAATATGTAAATGTACAATAGCTTAAATTACATCAATAGCTTACGAAAGTAATTTTTATATTATACACGTACACACAAACAAAGAAGCTGCAAGATTTACTGTTGCAGAGCATAACAAAATCTATATTATTCCTACTAATAATATTTATACGTCTAATTTGCTATGATTCCGATTGATAATTGGTAGAAAGGATTAAATATAATACCTATACACGATAAATATAACAAGCTTCTTTGAAAACTTTTTGCCTTATGAGCCGCCATCTGAAAAAACCGCTAAATTTTTGCACTATACCAGTTTTTACAAAATATCTTCCAAAGTATTCCAATACTTCCCGAGATAGACCTCTTTGGATTTACAGATTTTTTCTTAAAAATGTAAAAATCAAAGATTTTTAGTTGGTTTTTGCTCGATAGTAAGTATATAGTGAATCCTACGCTAAAGTTTGACACTGCATTTATAGTAGAGGTAAATAGCTAAAGTTCCGAAGCTCCAAATGTGGCTTGTCGTCCAGACACATTTTGTCTTATATAACAAAATATCACCATTTGGTTCTTATAATGTAAAGTTGTGGTATATCTGACATTTTTGTTGATGAAACTTATGTAGTATATAATTTATTTATAATTATTTATCAATTATTTATTTACTTACAAATTTATTGATATATAATTCACAGACCTATTGAATATATGAGATATACAAACTTAGCAATAAATGAACTTTTTTTTGTTTTTAATAAATAGATACATTAATTTTGTCAGTATTAAGTTATTGCGTAACGTGTCTTCCTAAAAGACTACAAAAATATTCAAAAGAGAGTATCATAGTCTAAACGAGCTAGAAGAATCAGTTTGGTCTTAAACTTTAGCTACCTACCTCTACTATAAATGCTATGTCAGACTTTAGCGGAGAATACACCATTTACTTACTATCGAGCAAAAACCGATTATAAATCTTTATTTTGACATTTTTAAAAAAAAATTCTCTAATTTCAAAGAGGTCTATCTCGGGAAGTAATGAAGCTAAATATTCCGTTTTTGTATTAAATTGTAGAAAATTTTCTCTAGTTTAATAAGAACGTAAACGGCTTTTTTGCTCAAACTAATACTTTAGGAGATATTTTGTAAAAAGAGGCTAAAAAATTTAGCGGTTTCTTCAAGATGGCGGCGTCTGCGGTAGTGGGGAAAATAAGAAAACTTGGGACTTTGCAACAGTGTACCAATCCATACACCATATCAAAATATCAAAGGTACCCTAATTAATTGAACCATGCGAGATTTTTTGGTATAGTTTGACTGGGCTATATGTATATTCTCCAAGGATATTACATCGGTGGTGTTTCTATCACAGAAAGTTAATATTCTACGTTTTAGATATCTCTTGAAGGTACTAGATTTGGTAGACCATATAAAAATATGGCACAATAGGCTTAAATTATGTGTTCTGCATGTTCAACCATTTCGTCAGGTAGATAGCTTCTTTTTCGGTGGTTTATACCAAAAATTCTTTATGTAGTCATTAATAGTGAAATATTAGGTAAGTCTATTAAAAGAATATAATAGTTGATATGTCATCTTTGGATAATATGGAAAATCAAAACCTTATTTTGGCAAACTTACTTCAGTTCGGTAAAATATATTTAGGTACGTTTAACAACTAAAATAATTACTTTCACTTCTGAATGTTGCGCATCTTCAATATTATTTAAGAAGATAATAAAATATGAATAATGTTAAGTACAGAAGCGCAGTTGATTTTTGCCAAAAACACTAGTGTCACCTATAGACAACCTATAATTAAACAGATTTACTATGAAAATTAATTGTGGACTAAAATATAAACGTAAGTAATTAATACCTATTGATCTTTTCTGGTTACATTCTGAATCATATCTCCTAAACACACAGTTAAAGTTACGAAAATCACAATATAAGCTGTATGTTTTAGTTCATATGTTCAGAGACCGGACACGAGCGGCCGATGACTCATCACCCAGGCGCACTATTGAAATTTTGTATTTTTAAAAAGTTTTTAATTTTATTTATATAATTGGATAACAAGTGGGTGGTGATCTATAAAATACAAAATACTTTTTTATTTGTTTATATTGTAGTTCAAATCGAGTAAATTCTCCGTACTTTATTAATCTCACGAAATATAAGGTAGGTAAATAGAAGAAAGGAATTTAATATTAAAATCGACTTTTTTGCTGTCCGTTTTCTCGACGAAACCAGATGTTGCATCACCATACGAATAGTGCTATTCAATAACTGCGTGATGTTATACATTATTTCTTTTGTCATTCATTACACAATGATAGGATAAAACTGCAGTCTATGGTCGACTGTTCTACTTTTTCTACCCTTTGTAACACATCACACAAAATGTCACTCATAAATATTTTATTTTCATTACTTTTTAACAGTTTTTGTGCGGCAATAGAAGCTTGATGGCATTGTCCATCATTCTTTTTACAATGACCCATGTTTTAAATCCAAAATTCATTAAACACATTACAAATTAAGCGAGAAAGAATACTTCAAACTGACTTGTTCTTTACCATGTTTATAGTCACATGAATTACTAAATATTGTTATTATTATTACTTCAAAAAATATTTTTTCCAAACATAAATTGTTTTATTCCTATTTATTTTATAAGGTGTACCTACTTGAAATTTTATAAATTGCTATCAATGATTGCTTGTATTTATTGATGCTTGACTGTTGAGATTATTTCTATATAGTCAGGTTCGTAATAAATACTAGCATAAATTTAAAATACTATGTAGACAAAAACGTGTTGAAAGCGTTTCTTTAATATTTTTTTGTGCCTGTTAGTTTTTTGTCTGTCTATGTTCGAGTTCATTTAAAAGCCCCAGATATAAATTTGTTGCTGTAATAGCAATCTACATTTCTATTGCTTCATCTCTCATCCTCAATTAAGTTCGTCTATTTGCCAACATGAACCGCCACATTACCGACACCTAATCCTGCCCCCCCCCCCCCCACATTATATTCTTCATCACCACCAAACTGAAAACTAAACGCCAGCCTTAAATTCATATCAATAGACTTGCATCATTCGTATGACAGCAAAATGATCACTTTTGAATTATGTAAAATTGCTTCAAAATTAAGTTTGCGTTTACTTTTAATCATTAATGTCTAAGTTTTAAATTCTTTCGTACGTTTTCCTTTTTAATTATTGTGTACATAATTTCTATGTCAGATATATATTAGGATAGGACTTGCCCTAGAAGCTACACTGTCAGAAATATTGTCTTGATCTAAGAAAGTATATTTTCTTGCGTATATACAAAGCTTTAATTTACTAGATTTGAAACGGTCCGTTTTATTATAAGTAAATATTTCCAAACCGTTTTAAATCAAGTAAATTAAGGCTTTGTATATACGGAAGAAAATTATATTTTCTTAGATCAAGACAATATTTCTAACAGTGTACTAATCTTTAATTAATATAAGAATACTTGTGTGGAAGGTTCGATGAAGATTTTAGCCAAAAGGCGAATTTATTTATAATAAAAAATCTGTACATTTATTTTGTACGCAAAGCTTTCGTATCTTCTTTGAAATGCAATTTTTATCTAGCACTGCTTGTAGTACCTTCTTTCCAGTACTTGTATTATAATAGTTATACTTAAATTCTTAAAATTGTGATTTCTTAATACTTTATTTAGTTAATATACAAGGGCAACTCCAAAATTTTGGGGCTGTGGTCAAGTTCAACTTTTCAACAGTTTTAATCAAATACTAGATATACGAGGTGGTAGATAAAATTTAATTTGCAATTGCTTCCATTCAACTAGGTATGTATATTCAATTGACTCTATTTCACCTTACATTTATTTGATAATAAATCCCGTTATTGTTTTTAATACTGGCTTCTTGAACTTTCCTACCTACCTGTCGGATGGGATCGCCCTCATGAAGCTCGCCCAATTGTTTTAATGAGCGGTGACGCCATTTACAATCGTCATAAATGGGACCAACAATTTAACTTGTATTTTGAAATTAGCCCACTCCGTTTTTCGTTGTGTAAATTATATTAAGTAATTATTTCTTTTTTTCTTTAGCATATTAGAGTTTTTTATTTTGTTCACTTTTATTCACTATTTAAGCCTCTGTAGGTGACTTTTACATGAATTGAGTTTGCAGTTGGTACCATTCTGACTTCTGACTCTACTTTCCTACCTTTCACATTATCTCGTGATCTCATACACGTATAATCTTGACGGATTGTAAAACATGAGTGGCGCCAATTATCTCAAATATTTCAAAACCCCCGACCATCTGGGGAAGCGGCAATCTGAGTTATAGGCAAAGTCGCGGGTAGATGAATTAGAAAGTATCTTGAGGAAATTTGCACTTTTAGTAACGCTAAGCTTCTTTAGTTTTATTAACGCTAAACAGGCGCCATTATATGTGGCATTACGTGACAGAGTTAGACATTCAATAAATAATAACATTGTCCTAAAATGACGTTATAATTTCTTTGTTTTCACATTCTGGACTTGGACATAACAGATATTCACTTTTTTTTTAAAACGACTTGATACCACTTATAGGTAAAATTCGAGAGATTAATTTTTTACAAAATGCAAGCTGCTGAATAGAAAAATACTATGTAGTAATAGTAAATACAATGGCATAAATAGTTTGTATGCCGACGTACATATCCTCAAGCAGAAGCCTCTTATTTGACAATCTCGTTAACAGTTGAAAATAATAACGTTAATAATATAATATTTCGAAATTCAACAAAGTCAAGATACAAAACGCATAAACAAATAAATAATAAACATATAACACTGTACTATATCTTAATCCAAAAAGAAAGACACAAAATTCTGAACAGACCTCCTGTCCAAATTACAACCTGCAACTGGTGAAATCAATTTTAGGCGGTAAAATTAAATTTAAATATCTGTCTGAAATATGAAATCTGTACCAAATTAAATTTTATATAGATTTTTCTGAGATAAATCCACAGTTATGGCAACAGAATGGTAAATGTAGTATTCACAACACATGAAAGTAAATAAATGTGTCTAGAAAACAAAAAATTTCAAATATGTCAAAATATTTGACAATTGATAGCGAAAGGCGAATGTCGTTGGCCTTGCTGTCAACCAATAAGAAACAACTCTCACTTGGGTCTATTCAGAATTTCGACTCTATCTTTTTGGAATAATAGACTCAACTATCTACCTTGAAAAGCATGAAAGCACTTTTGTTAGGTAGGGTAGATTGATGAATTAGTAGTGGCAATACAGCTTATATAGACACTTTTTGAACGCCGTGTATGCGGCAAATTAATTGAATAACAATTCACAATTTGATCCAGTAATCGCCACTCGTTATACAGTGACCGGCAGAAAGTGCGCAGCATATGGGAAAATGGTTTACCTTTGAATATAGCAAAATTATTTTATTGCATCATGTCTCGGCATGACTTGAGACCAAAATAGCACTCGCGATTTCTGCCGAAACTCTCATCGTATACGAGGGAGAGTCAAAAATACAAAATTACGCTAAGAGTAAAGTACCCCCATTTTTAACATTAGACTTTTCTTTATTAAGCAATAGTTCTTTGGTTTTAAAAATCAAAGTAAAATATCGAGTTTCATTCACTTTTGATAAAAAATTTCAGTTTACTGTTTATTCTGAATTACCCTGTATAAGAAATTGAGCGCGCTCATACAATACGCAAATCTTACTCTCTGTAGACATCGTAACAGAAAACCATAAATAATACATCGCAAAAGTCAGCTACAAAAATAATATAACTCTTGAAAATAAAAATTCAAGAATGTGAAATAATTTTGCTGCACACCATATTTTACGTTTTCAGAAGTCAAAAAATTTTATTTAACTCAAATTGTGTGATTCATTTTAACTTAATCATCTTTAAAATTGTAATATTTTTTCATAAAATTAGCAACACTTCTTTTTATTAAGGTTTTAATAATAAACGCTTGACGAGAAAGAGCGACAAAAATAAAAAAGTTAGTCTCAGCATAATCCTCGACAGATGTTTTTTCGTACTGCATGTGTTGGATTTTAAAAAACATGAACTTAATTCAATAAATGTCATTTAGACATTTAGTTTTGCTATAAAAATGGAAGCGGAAAGGTTATCGGTACAAGAAAATGTAGAAATAGATCTAATTCGTGGTGAAAATTACTATAGCTATCGCGAAACAGCAAATATTTTTAACAATAGACACAGTAAAAATATTCACGATTCTACTGTATGCCGAATTGTGAACAACTTTAAACAAACTGGTTCAGTGGAAAGTAAATACAAGCAACCCCATGAGAAAAGTGTAACTAATGAAGAAAATAGTTTAAATGTGTTATTGTCAGTAAATGAAGTTCCTACTATGCCATTGTATGAAAGACAAGAAGTATTAGGTATTTCCGAAAAATCGATTAGAAGAATTCTTAAAAAAAACAACTACTTACCATATAAACCAAAATTCACCCATACTCTTCAACAAAGAGATCTAGATGCTAGAATTGACTTTTGTTTTTGGTTCCAAGGCAAGAAGGAAGATAATCCCCATTTTGGAAGTCAAATATTATTTACTGACGAAGCAACCTTCACAAGCAACGGCGTAGTAAGTTCTCAAAATTGTAGGTGGTGGGCTAATCAAAATCCTAATTTTACAATTGAATGTAAAAGCCAATATTCATTTAAAACAATCGTTTGGTGTGGTATATTGAATACTCAAATAGTTGGACAATATTTTTTCCGGCAAAATTTAAATGCAGGTAGATATTTACAATTCTTGCAGAATGAATTTAGCGAGTTCCTAGATGATATGCCTTTAAATCTACGAGCGAATATGTATTTTCAACAAGATGGTGCTTCGATCCATTCTACATTGCAAGTAAGAGAATGGCTTAATCAACAATTTCCTCAAAAATGGATCGGACGGTTTTCAGAAAATCATTGGCCTGCAAGATCGCCTGACATTACCCCAATGGATTTCTTTCTCTGGGGTTACTTAAAGAACCAAGTATACAAACATCGACCATTTAGAAATCTGGACCGTTTAGAAAATACGATTAGGCAGTGTGTCGTTCAAATTAATCCGGTTTTTTTAAGAAACGTAGCACAAGAATTTAACAACAGGACAATGAAATGTATTGAGAATGGGGGAGCTCACGTAGAAAAATAATGTACTTGTAAATAAATATTTTTGTTTACGATTTTGTTAATGTATTTTGAGTTTTATTTCCTACTATTATGTATCTTTACTATTATTCTTATTAAAACCTGAATAAAAAGAAGTGTTGCTAATTTTATGAAAAAGTATTACAATTTTAAAGATGATTAAGTTAAAATGAATCACACAATTTCAGTTAAATAAAATTTTTTGACTTCTGAAAACGTAAAATATGGTGTGCAGCAAAATTATTTCACATTCTTGAATTTTTATTTTCAAGAGCTATATTATTTTTGTAGCTGACTTTTGCGACGTATTATTTATGGTTTTCTGTTAGGATGTCTACAGAGAGTAAGATTTGCGTATTGTATGAGCGCGCTCAATTTCTTATACAGGGTAATTCAGAATAAACAGTAAACTGAAATTTTTCATCAAAAGTGAATGAAACTCGATATTTTACTTTAATTTTTAAAACCGAAGAACTATTGCTTAATAAAGAAAAGTCTAATGTTAAAAATGGGGGTACTTTACTCTTAGCGTAATTTTGTATTTTTGACTCTCCCCCGTATACGATGAGAGTTTCGGCAGAAATCGCGAGTGCTATTTTGGTCTCAAGTCATGCCGAGACATGATGCAGTAAAATAATTTTGCTATATTCAAAGGTAAACCATTTTCCCATATGCTGCGCACTTTCTGCCGGTCACTGTATATATCGTTGTCAATGAATCCCCCAAGCTAGCTAATGCTTATTTATGGCGATATTAACTGCGAATAGATACCAAATAACAAATTAAAAATGCAACCGATCGATCGCCAATAATAATGGTAGGATATTGTCGTTTATATCGTTACAAATTAAAATTAATTAAAACATATCTCTACACGATATATTATGTGCAAACGCACATGAATATACCGTCCGCTGTATACGATATAAGAGCATCAAACAAAAACAGATATATACTCGTATGTGTGCTAGTAGTACCCAAGCATACTCGACTACGTGTATGTATGTTACAGTATTCATTTTATACAGTATTATTCCCATGAAAAGCATATTTCGAATATTCGGAATGACAAATTTGTCTGGCGTCCATCGTCGACAGGATACGTAGTGCACTATTGTCCACAGAGTAGATCTAAATAATTATCAAATGTGATATTTCATTCTATTGTCTGGTTCGTTGTACTGTTATTGTGCGCGAACTACGGGTTCACGAAAAAATAACGGACATATATTATTTAAATTTCGTTTTATTTTACGATATTTCCATAAATGAAGCGTAGTTAATCTATGTAATTGATCTCTCTGTGTGCATATTTTATATTTTGAAATGATTAATTTCCATAAATATTCCATATTTATTCGATTTGAAAAATATTTTTTTTTATTATTAAAGCTCTAACAATCGTTTCAAGAATGTCAATAATTTTGATAATTATTAAGAAAATATATTATATGATAAACAAAAACACTAAAATATCATTACCACATTCAACCACAAAGAAAATACTAAATACGTATTTCGACAACTATGTTGTAATCTTCAGTAGCACTGATTAAAAACCGCATTGTCTATACAGCGTAGCGTATACAGAACAGCACTGTGTTGTCAGTGTTGTGTCTCAGCTTGTGCCTGATTGCCAGTTAGTGTTAATACATACAAGTCTTTTAATTTTTATACACTTACTAGAACAAATAATAATACAAATAATTATATACAAACTGCTACATTTTCTTCTGTTTAAAATATACCAATTGATAGTAGTAGATAGTAGATTGTTAATCTCCCGGTTTTAGCAGGATTTTCGAATCACTCCCTATTCTATAAGGTAACAGTATAGTTATTTACGAACCAAGTGCGGAAAGACTATTTTCCGCACTTTGTAAGCACGAGCGACCACAGGAAGCGAGTACTTTTAATTGCGCGAATGCGTGGAAGATGTCTTCACGCAAGTGGTTTGTAAAATATTGTTTTGTACGAACAATAAATTAAAAAAATATGATTGATTAATGTCATTAGTATCATACCTAACCTAATTACTTAATTAATTTAAGCATTTCATGTACGTAACTATTACTTGCCTTTCCCAAAAATTAAGTTATTAAATTCTTACACTTGGCAAACATGAGGTATTTATTCTTATATTTATAAATTTATAGTACATTTATTGCGTTTTCTTTGGTTTAAATACAAAAAGTTCTAAACTGCCAATATGAATGTCGATGTATTCAAATAGATGGCGCTTGAATGTCGCTTAAGCTGTCGTCAAATAGATGGCGCCACAAATTTATTGGAAGAATTTTTAATTATTACTCCTATTTCCCCAACGGGTTACCAAATTGTAACTAAGAAACTGAGAGCCCTACCACAGATGATAATGTCAGAAGAAAAGCAAATGGGGATTACTGAGGCCCTCTTCCCGATTTCCTCGGTGAAAGCGTGGGATCGATTAAAAGTGAGCAATAATGAAATACCTCTCTTCACTGTTGAGGAGATGGAACAGGCAATTAGCAAGGTCAAGGAAAGAAGAGCTCCAGGGCCGGATGGAATCCCCCCGGAAATTGTCAAGTTGGTTGCGCGAAACCATCAAGAAAAGTCTCTGGCTGTTATGAATGATCTTCTAGCAGAGGGGAAGTTTCCAGATATATGGAAAACGGCAAAGTTGGTGCTAATACCAAAGGAAAGGAAAGCAGGCCAACATGTGGAAGCATACAGACCCTTATGTCTTCTGAACGTGTTGGGTAAGTTATTCGAACAGCTTATAGTGGCAAGATTGAAAAAAGAAGTGGAAGAAAGTGGGGATCTGTCCGAGCAACAGTATGGCTTTAGAGAAGGAAGATCCACAATTAACGCGCTTGAGAACGTAAAAGCGACAGCAGAAGAAGCTCGTCAAGGACCATACAGTTCAAGACAGTTGTGTGTACTAATAACAGTGGATGTGGAAAATGCCTTCAACTCGGCGCCCTGGGAAGGCATTCTGGAGGAGCTAAGGGATAGAGGGATATCACCATATCTGTATAATATAGTCGCTAGTTATTTCGAGGACAGGATGCTGATCGTGGGCAATAAAAGTAAAATGCAAATAACGGGCGGCGTTCCACAGGGTTCTGTGTTAGGACCGACCTTGTGGAATATATATTATGACGGGGTTTTCAGACTGCAGATGCCACTGGGGGCAAGCTCATTGGATACGCGGACGATCTAGCAATTACAGTCACTGCTAGAAACGCAGAAAAGCTGGAAGAAGTGGCCGAAGTTCTTTACTCAGTATTGTGGAATGGATGAAAAGAAAGCAGCTGAGGCTCGCACCACAGAAAACAGGGGCAGTACTATTGGTTGGGGGACGAAAGACGAAAAATATAAATATTAGACTGGGAGATGTTACAATACAGGGTCAAAATAGTTTAAGATACCTCGGTATCTATCTAGACAGGAACATGACTATGGGGGTCCATATACGAAGAACGGCGGAGAAAGCTGGGGCAGCCCTAACCAATCTCTGCCGCTTGATGCCCAACTTTGGAGGGCCACAGGAGAGCAGCAGACGTTTACTTGGAGCTGCAGTCCAATCCATCATGCTGTATGGTGCATCTATTTGGAGGGGTGCTTTAGAAGGGAGCTCTCATGGGAGGGTCTACACTAGTATACAGTGCAGAATGGCCATCCGTATCATAAGTGCGTATAGAACAACATCAACTAAAGCGCTGCTAGTGTTGGCAAGGACTCCACCGATCCATCTCCTGATAAAGCAGAGACTGGAAATAGAAAAGAGTGGAAGGATTTCTAGGGAAGACGCTTATAATGGTATGATAAACGCATGGCAAGCCACATGGGAGGAAAATGAGGAACGAGCACAGTGGACAAAAAAGCTAATCAAGGACATAAGACCATGGGTGGTAAGAAAACACGGCCAATTAAATTATTACTTGAGTCAATTTTTCACGAGACATGGCTGCTTTAAATCGTATCTGTGCCGCTTTGGATTGAGCGAGTCGGATGATTGTACCTATTGTGGCGAAAAGGATACTGCGGAGCACACCTTCTTCGAGTTCCCAAGGTGGACGATGCAACAAACACGAATAGAGAATGAAATAGGTAAACTCACACCTGAAAATATAGTTAAAATTATGCTGGAAAAAGAGGAAAATTGGGGAATCGTGGAAGAAGGTATAAGGGAGGTTTTAAGTCAAAAAGAAGAAGATGATAGGTCTCGGCAGAAGAAAGGCAATCTTTAAAAGTGGAGAATAGCCCGACCAACTGTATACGTCCTCTTCTTGAAGTAATGCCGCAGCAGTCCCGAGAAGAGAAGAAGAACTACACGTTCGAGGGGTTTTTAGTTGGTGGAAATCCAACACTACCATGAGGTATTTATTCTTATATTTATAAATTTATAGTACATTTATTGCGTTTTCTTTGGTTTAAATACAAAAAATTCTAAACTGCCAATATGAATGTCGATGTGGTCAAATAGATGGCGCTTGAATGTCGCTTAAGCTGTCGTCAAATAGATGGCGCCACAAATTTATTGGAAGAATTTTTAATTATTACTCCTATTTCCCCAACTTTTAGTGAAGAATAGTCGAGGGAAGAAGTATTTTATAGACTAAATTTTATAACTATCATGTTTTTTTCAATTTGTACAGTCGCCTCGGCCGGAAAACCTCTTTCCTAGTCGAGCTACACATGCGCCAAATGTCACTTTAAAGGCGGTGAGTACAAAAACTATATTTTGTATATGATTTAATTCAACCCATTATAAAACACTTTTATTTCTTCCTCACTACTTTTATGTTCAACCGTTTACGCTTTTATCAAAAATGCATGTACGTCATCCCCTTAATTTGACAATTTTCCAACTTTTCAGCTTAAAACTTTTCTTTGAAAAATCCCCATATCGATTGACACATTGTAATTACTCTTCGCTTCCCTTCCTCGAGTAAAAAAAAAAGCAAACAATTTTTTTTAAGTTCGCCCGCGTATACAGTCTCCGTCTGACAGATTCAATTAATCTGATATAACAAACCTCAAGGGATTGTTCTGAAACTTTTCCGTCAACTTAATGGATCCTCGATCGTATATATACTGTATACATATATATACACGTCGCAGTTGTATGTACGTAGTAGTTGGTAGTAGTAGGTGCCTACAGCCGAAGAAGTCATCTTCTTCCAAAAGCAAATTAAAAAAGAAACATAATAAATCATCCGCCTTTCTTGGGAGTTTAGGGTGGGGTTTGGGGAGGAAAAAAAGGATGAACGAAAACGAAATGCATATATTATGACAGCAGCGTAATGTCTTAATCAATAACGGGTCTTTATCTTCGTGTACCTGAAAATGTCTGTAAGTGTCAACGAAATACGTCACGACTAAGGAAAAATATACATCTTCGTCAGCCTTTTTCCACGAGAGAGAGAGAGAGAAGAAAAAAGAAAACCTTAACTGTTGGCATCCACAGAAAATGACTACACAAACGTAATCTATCATTTCTATTCTTATATACTTAATCTTACATACGAATTTTTATGTGTGTATATATACATAAACATACACATTCATATCTTTACTACCTCTCGAGTATATATGTAATATATGTGTGTGTAGCGGCACTGAAAGCTCGAATTTATCATATTTATACTGACATAGATGGCGGGAGATTTGATGTTCAACTTAAAAAATTCACGTATTATTTACATGTCAGATGTCCACGTGTTTGTTTCCGGCGCGTTGGGAAAAAATAAAAGAACGTTTTCCCCCTCTGTCAGATATATGCACACATATATGCTCAATCGATCGGAAACCGATATATATCACGATAAAAGGCAATGTAAATATATTTATTTATACCCCCAAAACACATGTATCTACATCTATGTGTGATATATCGCATGATTGATATCGCATAATGCATGTGGGTATTATTTTTTTGCCGGTATAAATATAGATTTCAACATCATCAATTTCAATATTTATTGCGTAGAAAGAAACGTGAACGATGTGATATAAACTTGTTTAAATCGTTAAGTCTTCAAGTCTCTAGAATAACAGTGTTATTGAATTGAAAAACGATATAACCGTGTGACGTGGCACGTTTTGAATAGGGGAAAAACGCAACAAGAAAGAAGCAGTACGCACGTTTTTATGACATGGTTCTTATGTAATTACATTTCCCATTTCTGGAATGAGAAGATTTTGAATAATGGATACAATATACTCGTAGAATATTTATATTGAAGGTTTAACTATAAAAAAATAAAAATGAAAAAATTACTTTTATATAAATCGAGAACATACAGTCATGAGCAAAAAAATAGACGCATGTAAGTACAGTAAAACCTCTAAATGGCGGCCACTAAACCTTAGACCATTCATACATATAGACACGCCTTAACTATCAAGCAGTGAAGCAAATATAATTCTAGGCAGGTGACGTCACGGGTGGGCACGATGCAACTACATACCTTGACTTTGTACTACAAAAGTAAATAAATTCCTTCATTTTAATTTATTAAGAACCCCAATTATTTGAAGAATATTTGTTTAAAAACATTATAATCTTGATATTTTAAGAATATTTGTAAAACAAAATCTGAATATATAACCCAGAAATGTCGTTTATTGTACCCTATCGTACTTTCCTCAAATAACTATAAATTTTTGTAAAGACCAGTCAATTCCATTTACTTTTGGTTATTCAAAAATAAAACTCAATGCAATTTGTGGTATACATTTATTATTAAGAAAAAATGAGATGTGGGCTCCACACGACTTTCTTATACATATATGAATTTCAAATTAAGCAAAGTTGTTCTAAATTAAGCGTTAAATACATTTATCCTCTTAAAAAAAATGAGGTGTGGCCACCACACGACTTTCTTATACGTATGAGCGTTTCAAATTATAGAATTTAAAGATTTTTTTTTTACATAAATTATTGAAAATCCTATAGTACTTCTATTCTCTTAATAAATCTCTATAGAATGTATACTTTGCAAGATATTATCAAAAAAGTGCTCCTCGCTAAGAAGAGTAAAAGTGCTACTTCCGGTCCGAATTTCGAAATTTCATATATACAAAAAAATATTGCAAATCCAGTTCTAAATACTTTTGTACTCTTGATAAATATATATAGAATGCATAACTTACGACATATTTGCAAGAAATCACTATTCGATAAGAGTAAAAGTGGTTCCTCCGGTCTGAATTTTGAAATTTTTTTTATACAAAAGATATTGAAAATTATGTTTTAAATACTTTTATACCCGTAACGTACTTGTCTAAAAGGCATGACTTGCGAAATATTCGCAAACAACTGATTTTCGATAAGAGTAAAAGACCTACTTCCGGTAGGAATTTCGAAAAACATTTTAAATAAAATTATTTTTTGGAATCAGGGGACCTCAAAACGTGGACATCTGCAAAAATCTGGAAGTCGAAAATTTTCATCACAATACTTCCTTATACTACGTATAAGAAAGTAAAAGAAATTGATTTATTTAATACTTAAAAATGATTTTGTATTATCAATTATTGTCCAGAAAACAAAATTGTATTATTTAATGTATTTCTTAATTTATTAATATATCTGTTCATGCATTCACCTTGATGATATAGCCTAATTTTACAATAATTAAAACTAATAATTTTAATTAAATTTACAATATAATTATTGTCGACATCGTGGTCATACATGTGTTCTTTGTAATTGTTGAAAATTGTGCCATGAACACTGCTCAGAACTTTTATACATAATTTAGCCATTAAATTTTTGTATTGTACCATAATTAAAATTAGAACGATTTAATCAATATTAACACTGTATCTATAACGTTAAAACGGACGTTAGACAAACAACAACAGCAGAAAGAAGCCCACCCGTGACGTCACATGCCTGCGTTATGCTTGCTTCAGTTCGTATTCAAGGCGGGACGGAAAACGGCGTGTATATATGTATAAATGGTCTAAGGTAAATACAACCGTTATGGGAGGTATCCATTATTGACGGACCACAAAGAAAAATAATAAGAAGTTTATTTTGTACCACTTAGAACTCCATGGTCAAATATCACGGAAACGGATAAGATATTTGAATGTTGTGAAAAGAAAAACTAAAGAATATGATCGATTCTAGTTTGCTCTTACAATTGTGTTTTATTATGTGAATGTATAGATGGCGCTGCGATAAAAAAATTGTTTGATAGACGTAATCTTCATTTGTTTTTTATTTGAAAAAGTATTAAAATTAATGTAAATTTATTACTTGTGTTAATTTTCAAAATTTAACGGTTTCATAGATATTGGTGTTTAAAGAAAGTAAGGGTAATTTGAATTTTTGTCTTTATATTGTTTAAATATTTAATTTGTTGGGGAAAATAGCAGTAAACATATTCACAGTTCTTGCTATTATAGTTACTTCACAATTTAAATTCCACTTCACAGGCACCCATAGGTATGTATGCAGAAAAAATTCACGTCTGTGTTATATGTATGTATGTTTGATTATTTAGGAAACATTTTGACATTAGTAACATTTACTTGATTACTAATTGTCTTTATAATTAGCTTCATTCAAACATTTACTCACTTTTTGTTGAGATTGTATTAAAAATATGGTTTTACACACAATTGAAGACCAACTGAATATGGTTTTAATTTATGGACAATCCCGTTGAAATGCATCTGCAGCAGTGCGATTATATTCTCTACGCTCTCCAAACAGGCCTTTACCAGATCACAAAGCATTTATAAGTCTGTGTGCAAACTCAGAAATTACGATAGCTTCAAAAAACAAAAACAATTAAGACAGAAAATACACTTCAGGACAAAATTAAGGGACCACCAGTAATATTCAAAATAAAAATGAAACAAGATAACGAAATTTATTGAAACGAATAAATATATAAATTCATGCCTTAGAGTTTAGTTGATTTAAGGGCTATTTAAATTATTTACTTTTATGGCAAAAAAGAAAAAAGCCAAAAATTTAACTATAATGCCATTGGGTCTTATCAAGAACTTAAATCCTAATTTGTAATAAGTTAACAAAAATATCATTATTAATAGCGCGAATGCCCTCCTCTTGCAGCAATACAAGTTGCTAATCTTCTTGGCATGCTTGAGATTAAGTTTCGGATCCTTTCTTGAGGTATCTGTTCCCATTCTTGCACAATTAGAGAGTTCAAGTGTTACTGGCGGTCTCGGTGCGTTTTTAATTTTGTTGCCCAAGTGATCCCAGATATGCTCTATAGGATCGAGATCTGGGCTTTTGGCAGGTCACTCCTAACATTGGATATTTGCATATCTCAACAGAGCTGTGACAATGTTAGCTGCATAAGGTTTGGCATTGCCTTGCATAAAGATGAATCCATTGCCAAAATTTCCGCAAATGGTTGAACATGCGCTGCAATAACTTCGTCTGCATATTTCCTTGCTGTTAGCGACCTATTTCGTATCAAAACCAATACTGTACGACCATTATATTGTATGCCAGCCCAAACCATTACAGACCCCCCACCAAATTTATCAAATTCTCGAATGTTACATGGTGCAAATCGCTCACCTTGTCTTCGTATGACACGAACACGGCGATCATTCCCGTTTAGAACGAATCTGGACTCGTCCGAAAACGAAACGCAGTTCTACTGACCCTCGTCCCAACCTTGATGATTTCGACAAAAGTTTAAGCGTCTTATTTTGTTCGTAGCTGTGAGAGTTGGACCGGTTGCTGGTTTTCTAGCAGACAAATTGACTTCTTTCAGTCTTCCTCTTACTGTTTTGTTGTTGAACCTCCGCCTGCGGTTCCTTTGGCTCGTTACCTCGACACCAAGATACCTGAAGCTCATTACCTGTTGAACGACGGATCCGTCTATTTCTAGTTTACAACGAACTGGCTGCTTACATATTACCATGCACTTAGTTTTGTCTTTGGAGATGTTCATATTATATTTTTTGTCGGTAATGTTGAATTGATGCCAAAGTCTTTGTAAGTTATCTACTCTGTCTGCTAGGAGCACTGCATCATCGGCGTAGCATACTATGATCACATTATGCCTTCCCATAAGGTAACCATTTTTTCCCATTATTGATTCTATCATAAGGTCCATTATTAAATTGAATAAAAAGGGGCTCAACGAATACCCTTGCCGTATGCCAATGTTTATTTTGATGGTTCCGTAATTCCATCAGATGTTTTGATCATGACTCTTGCAATTAATAATCCTAATTGATAGTCATAACTGTCGTTACTGATTAGTTTCAATCTGCAAAGACGAAGAATAACAAACAACAACTCCCACAAAAATAAACATGTATCCCGGATATTTTGGATAACATAGTTGGAACATTGGTCTAAATTGCTAATTGGAATGAGGCAATGTATATGGAATTGCTAGAAGACACAATTGATCCTATGCTAAGTACTAATACTACTAAAAACTTTGTTGGAAACAATTATCAGTATAGTAAGGGCCTATTGGATATACTTAACCTGTTCAACAATCTTTAATCAAGGATTTCCTAGTCATAGATTGTAATAAGAGGCATTATTGTGTCACTAATTTGGCGTCACTGTCGTGGGGCCACGTAAAAAATAAGAATTTTCCAACCAACCCGGCTTCTTCCCAAACGTGTTACCAATCAATGCCATAATATCACTGCAGAACTGTACCAGAACACCGGAAGATATTTTGAGATAATTTATTTTGTATGATAGTTGATGTTCGTCAGTTCAAACGTCTACTAAACATAAATTCATGCCGCACTCGTGAATATAATTACAGAGCTGGTCATTGAAATGTTTTCTTTCAATTATTTTATGTGTGGAGTTGTAATTTTCTTTCTGTCGTTGCTAATCTTTGCTTCTATATTCAGTATTTAATAAGAATAGAGTTCGTTTAACAATTTTTCCCGATTCACCACACGCTAAAACTTAATTCCCGGTTTAATAAAACACAAAAGTTAATCGTCCTGAGTATGAGTAACTTTGCAATATCCTCGGGATTCTTACATTTTTCCACGGAAAATTAAAAACATAAGAAAACGAATTTTTTAATTACAATTTTTAAAAGCAGAAATAAAACGTGCACGACAATTGTTAAAGTTTAGTTTCTAAAAGTTCAGATGCCGATATTAAAAAGCCCCAGTAGAGAATGCGTGCTTTCGGTGTATTTAAAAAGGTAAAAGGAATTATAAGACAAGATCTTCAACAATGTGGGACTTGAGAATTTAATAAAGAAATGCTTATATAAAAAACGAGGAAACCCTGCAAAATTATGAGGAAAACCAACGGTAAGGTCTTCCTTTTCACTCACATTGGAAATATATAAATATTGCAGGTACTTTTTAATATACAAATATTAAAATATTAATATTTGTACTGCAATGTTCGAATTCTAATGTGATCCCTATATTATTATTCCGGTGCTGAAATTAAAATGTGTATCCATATTATACATATGGTGGTCGTTTTTATAATCTCAAACTCGACAGTACTTTGGACAATCGCTCTCAAGTGAATGCGATATACACTGACTTTTCAAGAGCATTTGATACTAATGACCATTCCTTATTGATAAATAGGTTGTATAGTTTCGCTGTTCCTATTCGTCTACTTAAACTGGTCTAGTCATATTTAACAAATCGATCTAGTTATGTATTCTACAATGGATATCAGTCTGGACATTTCACCCCAACATCTGGTGTGCCATAGGGTTCCAACCTAGACCCGTTGCTCTTTAATACATTTTGAACTGATTTATGAATTCGCTAACCTGTGGTGTTTTGACATATGCTGATGACATTAAAATATTCTCTTTGAATTAAGTACATCCTTGTAGATGTATAAAACGTCCTTTCTACATCGCAACTGGTTATATGCGCGTACTGGAAATATTCTTTTATTTCAGCGTATTTAGCATACACAATTGCCGCAATGTTATTAAATCTGGATTTCAATTAAAAACTGCGTCTAACTTTTGCCGAAGGTGACATACCATGTCACTTGGAATACTTTTGAAATGACTAATAGCCACATCTAATGTGGTTAATCCATTTTTTAATTTGAGATTCGATTTTCAAAATATGTGATTAGTTTAGACAAATTTCCAAAGTGTTCCTGAAGGAATAACAACTGATTTTTTAAATTTGGGATTTGTGTTAGTTCCTTGCGCTCAGAAATACTTCGAGCATCCTCATTTAAACATGTAACGAAATTTTGTAAACTATCGAAATTCTCTGCATAAAAACTATTTATATGTATGTTTTAGCAAAGCTAAGTGACGAACGTGCGAAATTTCGGAATCACTGACAATTCATTTTCATATTATAAACAACGTTCTAGATCTAAATATATGATAACTAAAAATGTACGCGTGTGTTATTGAAACTAAATAACAGTAAGTATATACATATTTACATTATTTCTCTTGCGAAATATAAGGTAAATCTAATAAATTTTAAAAACCCCTCAGGCTATCTACGCCGATGTAGAAAAAAATTTACTCATAAATTCCTTATTTTATGGCCATTTTTTGCTCTGATTCTCGGGCTCTTCTCGAGCGTAAACAGATGTTGCAGTTCACCATATGAATTAGTGCTATTCAGTAAATGTGTGTTATATACATTATTTCTTTGCTCCGTTGTAACTTCGTCGTAGTTTAACTCGGTCATGTCGGCGCCCTAATTATTAGTTTGTAGGGAGCAACTGCTCAGGAACTTATATATTGATTTTATCCTGTAAGTGGAGTTTGTATCTCGGTTGGTTAATAAATGCATTATTATTATTATTATTATTATTATTTAAATTTCATAAATTTCAGATGCAATTACATACCATCTAACGAAAATAATTGTAAATTTCAATCGTTTCTTTTATTAAAATCTCAAAATATATGCACAGGAGAGGTATATTTAATCTGAAATTCAACTTATACACTACCAATAAACTAATTTACGTAAATAGATTTTTCTTATAATAAAAATCCCCGATAGCATGTTTTACATCAATTCGAAGGAAACAGCGGAATTAGGTCAATATTTTCGCTTCCAACAAAAAATAAGCATGCAAACAAACGTATTACCAACAATACAGAACTTAACTATCACATAAAAAAGTTATTTTCATCTCATAAATAAGTAATACAAGCTTTTAATTCAGCATCATATTTTATGTTTTGCTTTTGTACACGAAAAATATTAAATCTTCTTGAAATTTTATCATAACCTGACTCAATATTTTTGGACACATCGGTCATCGACACACATTATATATCTGTGCACATGTTACACAATACCTGTCCCCAATAACGGATTTAGAATACGAGAACGGCGTGATTTCTGAACCAGACGGACTCGTTCAAAAATCTTTTTCAGCGGCAACATTTCACTATATACCTACGGTTACTGCTTATTAATTATTAACTTTTAACGAATACACTTTCTAGACGGCGAAATAAATCGGGTATATTGGTATTTTATCATGTAAACTACGAATGCACAGACACTGTTGAATTGTGTACGTGACAAGTCAAGCACCTCTATCGGTCATAGCGTAAACTATATACACCCCGATAAAACAAGTGACAAATCAAATGTCAAACTTTTCCCAATTTCTATACGGTTTTAGAATCAGTGGTGTATGAATGATAAGTTGGGAATTTCTGATAGTTTGCAAACGAGTTTTATTTCCAACGGACGAAAGAATTTCGCTTGTCATTTCTACTAGATGCATTCTGACATTTGTGGAATTGTATCGCGTAAGGACAAATTTAAAAATACACTTCGGTTTCTGTGAGTCTGATATTTGCATTTTATACCGTGTGAGTTTCTGAAAAAAATAATTTCCAATCAATTTTTTACGATGTTATATTTTAGATTATCCATATTTATACATACAGATTCAGTTCAGTAATAGCTATACCCAATTTTTTAAGATTAGAAATATAATATAATATATACAGGTTGTTTTCAAAGTTGAGTCATTTATTTTAACAGCTTGTACAACTCGTAAAGAGAAGTCAGTTTACGAAAAATTATTTAAATAAAAGTTGCAGAATAACAAAGTTAAAGTAACTGTAGTGGCTAGTTACAACAAAAATGAGAAAAATGCATGTTCACTGGTAAAATGCATCCCGTTGTTACAAAAATTGTTTAAAATTGTCGCCATTATCATTTAAAATCGAGGTGTCCAAAAATAACTTCACAAGCGTTTTCGATACGCTGTATTAATTCCTCCACACTACTTACTTCACCATAGCGATAAACTAATTGTTTCAAAAACCCCACAAAAAAAAATCGCTGGGCGTTAGATCCGGGGACCATGTAGGCCCAGAAGCGAGTCCATTATTTAAATGTTCGCAAACCCCTCGTCTGAAATAGGGCGCAGCTTCATCATGTAGATACCACATATTCTGTCTGACATTTAATGAAACATCTTCTAATAATAGTGGTAGAGTGTGTCGAAGAATGTGTAAATACATTTCAAACGTGCTGGAAGAAAGTGAGACCCAATAAGCATGCTATTTACTACGCCAGCCAAAACATTCACTGAAAATGTATGCTGAAAATGGGTTCTTGTCACATCATGCTGATTTACTACTGCCTATACATGCCTGTGTGAATTATTAACTACATTTCTTGTAAATCTGGCCTCGTCCGTAACTAAAATAAATGGGATGCATTTTTCTCATTTCTATTGTAACTTGCTCCTATAATTATTTTAACTCTGTTATTCTGCAATTTTTATGTAAGTGATTTTTAGTAAATTGACTTCTCTTTACGAGTTGTACAACCTGTTCAAATAAATGACTCAACTTTGAAAACAGCCTGTATATAAAATCAGTAGATTTGCCCAGAATAAGTGACGTCTTCTTACAAATATGGCTGCATGTAGCTATGATTGCAAATGTAAACATAAAAATTGTTTGATTTATCGCATTCACTAATATCTATCGGTATCGGTATCGAGTCGTTTTAAAAGAAATAAAAACACCTGCCTTTTGCCCAGAAAATGAAAATAGAGACATTGCATCAGAATATAAAAACAAAATTATTTGTATTAGTTATTGGATGTGTTATCCAATAACTTATCCAGATACAAAATCCAAACAAACACTTTACAATGCAATTGAATTCTAGCTAATGTTTCCGTTTGAATTTTTATAAAAACTTCGAAATGTAAGTAAAATTGTTATTCCCCCCATGAACTTCATTATTGGCAACACTTTTTTAATTTTATTTCGTTCTATTTCATTATTTTAAAATTATTGATATTAATTATTGTAAAGTTTATTTCAATAAAAATTAATTATTTCTTTAAGGTACTAGTAGATGGCGTTCCATAAGGATCAATATTTTGAGGTTAATAGAATAAAATTCATCAATGTAAATCGAAGTTATGGCCACGATAAATGAGATTCATTTGGTCATGAAAACAAAAGTGAAATCTGAAGTGAGGCAATTTGTTAGCAGTCTCCTGTAATGATTGATTGCAATTATTTCAGTTTAATCGCGATCTTTCTTATTTAAATATAATTTTTAAATTTATGTATGTGTGTATTACTAAAAGAAGAACATTTAATATTTAATTTTTGATATGTTTTAACTAAATTTCCTGACACAATCCTATTAAGTACGTATTATATATTTCTGCGTTGCATATATTAAAATAAATTCAGAATATCTGTAACGTATACATAAGGATTATTATAAGACGTATGCTATGCGATTTATACTCAAGAAATACTGTAATTTCCATATGTTTGGCGTATATGTTAGACTAACAGCAAAACTTTCCAAGTTCTGGAGTAATAATATATAATGTATACATAACTGAGGAAATTCAATTTAGTTCTTGCACTAATTATAATATATATACCCAGTAAACATCATAAATTCCCGATCCCATGTGACTGTGCATGTCAGTACAAGATTATATCGTTGCACCATATTGGAGATGTGTTAATAGAGAAGTCTAGAAATTTCAACTTTATGCTTTTGTTGAAAGTATACAAAGGAGTGGTGTTGTTGTAGGTATGGGAATAATAGTAAATAATTAAAAAAAAAACTAAGAAATTGAAAAGTGGAAAACAATATTTTGAAGTTAGAGTTGAGAACCTTGGTTCCGAATGCTCGACGTTTAAAAATGAGGGAATTAATATCAAGTGGACTAACATTTATTTTGCGACCATATCGATGGTGTAGTGCACACATGTTGTAAGTACAAATTTGAGTAAAATTGAGTTAAGTGCATAGAAAGTTCTTTTCGAACGTAACAATTCTGTGTGCACACAAATGGTAAGTGTTTATTTAAAACCAAAATTAGCAGCGCCATCTACCAATTGTTGTAAGTGCATCAGATCGAAAACATTTATGCACATTAGTTGTATAGTCACTTACCACATTTGTGTTTTTCGTATTTGATTAACTTCATGGATTAAGTTACACTTAGCACATTTGTGCTACGTAAAATTTGGGTTAGGTTTAATTTTGTTAAGTGCAGTGTGTGGTTTAAAAGATGTCTGGAAAACGATTTGAGATGCTTGCAAGGGGTGAAAAAATGGTGGCAATGGCACGAGCTGCTACAGCAATAAATGGTATGTATGATGTGAATATTGATACTCAGAAAATTTACCTATTTACATTTATTTTAAATTTCTATTGATTCATAACCTCTTTTGTAGATCAGGTTGTTGAATCTGTGTCCGAACCGAATTCGTCGAAATTAGAACAGAATACAATGCTGGAAGTTGGAGCTGCAAGTTCGTCTAATATTTCAAATCAAAATGAAGATTACACCAGTGATAATAGTGACTTAGTCGAGCCTTATGCAGACTCTAGCGAGTCTTACTTGCCTTCAAATTCGAGCAGTGAGGATGAAGAAATAGCTGAAGAGGGTCCAAAGGAACCACCAAGAGAGAAAAAGCGGAGAAAAAAAGCTGACAGAACTTTGTGGCATAGATCAGTTGTGAAGCAGAAAAGGCTCACTGGAATGAAGTATGTAAACAGAAGCGGAAAGGAAGTTGCAGAAAAAAAACCTTTACCTGTAGATTGTACTAAGTGTCGGTACAAGTGTACTGAAACTATTTGTGAAGAACAAAGGAACGTTCTTTGTCAAGAATACTGGCAATTGGCCGATTACGATAAGCAAAAGTTACATCTAAGTTCTTTAATTAGGAATATTCCAATAAAACGGAGAAATACGGGAACAGGGGAAATAAAACGCAAAACATCCAGACTTTTGAATTT
This sequence comes from Amphimallon solstitiale, assembly GCA_963170755.1. Lineage (NCBI taxonomy): Eukaryota > Metazoa > Arthropoda > Insecta > Coleoptera > Scarabaeidae > Amphimallon > Amphimallon solstitiale. The sequence continues at coordinate 7,093,775 of OY720681.1, read as the reverse complement.
GCGAGATTCAAATGGTGTGAGAGTAAGGGTGTGTTTAAATTTTTTTTGCACAACATTTTCGATATCTCATCGTGTTGTCGAAACATGCATGAGAAATGTCAGTTGTAGCGGCATGTACATTGGGCATGAAAAGAAAAGACATACCTACGGCCTCATAATGCCACAAGTGAGGCAAATATAACACTTGTCAAAGAACACATAGATAGTTTTCCGCGAGTCGATTCGCATTACTGTAGACGTGATTCAAGTAAACAATATTTAGGATCCGATTTGAATATATCTGTTTTGTACAGACTTTACAAAGAAGAGTTCTGCGTAACCAGAAACATCACACCAGTGTCCCGGTTTGTTTACCAAAAGATATTCCACCAATACGAGCCAGCTTTAGATTTTTTTGTTCCAAAAAAGGATCAATGTTTCAGATGTAATCGGTACAACGCTGCTACAGACAAAGAACCGTTAGAAGAAGACTACAATAATCATAAGAAAAGAGAGAAACATGAGATGCAGATGAAAAAAGAAGACAAAGAAAAGGCTATTCCAGAAAAAGGTCATAGTTTTAGAGCAGCGACGTTCGATTTGCAAACAATTTTATCAGTACCTTTTGCTGGAGATAATAAAATATTTTATAAGTTGAAGCTTAATGTCTACAATTTTACCATTTTTGATGCCGCAAATAAGGAAGGCCATTGCTATGTATGGGATGAGACCCATGGAAAAAAGGGCAGCACAGAAATTGGAACTTGTCTTCTAAAATACCTCAGTGGATTACCAGAAACCGTAACACATGTTTCGACATTTTGCGATACATGCGGTGGACAAAATAGGAACAAGTATGTCGTGGCTGCTATGTTATTTGCAGTCAACAACATAAAACATCTGAAAGTTATTGATTTGAAATTTATGGAGTCTGGCCACTCATACTTGGAGGCCGACTCAATGCATGCAACGATTGAAAGAGCGAGCAAACACAAAAAAATTTGCACCACAAGGGAGTGGTCTGTTTTGATATCAGCTGCAAGGGTGAAGCCTAAATCTTACTACGTTAATGATTTGACTTTCAATGACTTTTATGATCTTCAAAAACTTGTAGATACAATGAACCCCAACACAACAGTAAACACAAATAAGGAAAAAGTACAATGGCTAAAAATTAAATGGTTGAGGTTTGAAAAAGAAAATCCATTTCTAATAAAATATAAATATGAGCTCTACGACAAAGCCTTTCTAGTGATTGATACTGCTGATAAAAGAAAGCTTAGAGGACGACGTCAGGAATGGGCTTCACTGGAATTGCCCAAAAAATACACGCAACGGTTACCAGTTTCGGCTAAGAAAAAATCAGACCTTCTATCACTTCTGCGAGATGACATAATACCTGCCACATACAGCGAATACATTAATAGTATTCCTGAAAGTTCCGCACCACTGCCACCAGAAAATGATTAATAATTATTATTATTATTAATTCTTATTTTTTCAATGAGTAATTATTATTTTCAAAATCAGGACTCTTTTTCAGTTAGTTTAATACTTTGTTTTTCCTTAATAAATGGCATACGTGTTAGGAGTATTATTTCTCTACTTCATTATTTCGATTAACACATAAAAACATTAAACTTTATAAAAAAATTATTGTTTTTTTCTTAAAAAATGGGCTCCTTTTTCCAGTTAACACATAAGACTTGTTAGGGTCGAATCTGGTAAGTATATGCACATATGTGTTAGGTACCTAAAAATAACAAAAAAAATAAAAATTGGCCGAAAGACAAAACAATTTTGAATTTTATCCATTGATCTGAAATAAGAAAACACACATGAACGCTATATAAGCACCAAAAAGTTTACTGAAATTTTGTAGATTTAATTATGCAGATGTATACTTCAAACCCCATTTTCTCAAAAACGTTGTTTTTGCACTTGCAACATGTGTGCACTATACCATCGATATGAAAGAGACACAAATATAATATTACACAATATCCTAACATAAGAGATTAAATTTTGTTTCTTTTTCCATATTCGAAAGGAATCCGTTTTTTCTTTTTGGAATTGACACGAACCTCTTTGGTAAGTAGCAAACACTATCAATCGACAATTGCTGATTTTTCGCGACTGACCTGGTATGTTGTGGTCACTGTGGTAAGAATAACTATAAAATTTTTGCGACGTCCGGTAACAGAAGTAACAAAGGGGAAGATGTAATGACGTCATCAATTACTGTCACTTTGCTAACCGCTGCATACACAAGTCGGGAGGAGTGTTACGCTCGGTGTGTTGTTTCTGTCTCTGGCTGTCGTTGTTGACAGCTGGGTTGACAGTAGTTAAGTGAATAAGCTTAAAACACTTGCAATTTGCAGTGCCTTTCGTTGTGTTTTCGTACATATACCTTTTTATAGTTTTGAGAATATTTTAAAAGTGTCCTTTTGCATACGAAATAGTTCGAAAAAGTTTTCTCATGATATGCATTTATTCATACATCATCATCAACTGTAGGTCGAAAGTAAATGTCCCTGAGTTTAAAGTACCAGTTAGCTGTTTGTGTTAAATGTAAAGGTTTCAGTAATAGTAGCCATTCAATCATACATTCCTCAAAAAAAAAAAAATGTGTCGACAAAATATATTATTAATTCACGAATTTCCATCACGAACACATATAGGTTATGTAAAGTAAACTTGTGTGTCTTGTTTATATTGCTATTTCACTGCAGAAACCCTGGCAGAAACGATGGTATGCACTGATGTTTTTGCGAAAGCACTAACCGAGCATTAGTCGCGGAGTGGGGAGTTTCACCAATAGTGATCGTGACAGTTAACCTGGTGAGTGTATGAAATTTAATAAATCCAAACACCTCGCGTTACAATAGTGATTCCAACAAAAAAATTCTCTAAATGTATATTTATCTCTAGTTATTTATTTGAAAAACCTTCATGTATTTTATGATAAACATCAATTAAAAACTCAAGAAAAAAAATCATGTGTTGATACATTAAGTACTTTAGATTCAAAAATATATTATTAACTTCCTGGAAATATCATAAAATTGTGAGCCGATTGCAGTGCAATGTACTTATAAACATGGGAATTGTTTGCGTTTCTATTTTCAGTGCCAAGAAACAATAATGTGACATTTATTAAGTTTTTATACCAAGAAATCTGTACGTAAATAAGAACAGGACGACATCTATTTACAACTGTTGCTCAAGATAAGCTTATGCCAACATCCATTAGGGAATCTAAAAACATCAACGTATCGAAATGTGAAATTCCGTGCTGGCAAGGCGGTTGAATCTAATAAATCATGTTCCACAAAATACGCCGACCAAAACAATTAGGAGACAGTTTTAATACCAATAACAAATTATAAATTAATTACAAATCTACTGCAGATAATTTTTTTTTTCTGAATGACAATTACTAGGTATTCTCTCTTGTTAAATGTAGAACACAACAACGCCCTTTGCGTTATTTAAACACTTGTCAACATGTTTTGTTTTCGTTTACGTATTAGTATAAGGATGTAGTATAACGATGGAACCTTATATATGAAAATATTATATTCCTATAAAGATCTGATTAGACTTTCAGTGAAATCGGTAAACACAAAGTAGTAGTTTACTTCAGTGAAGAATCGAAACTTCACTAATATCTCGTCAAGTACTAAGATTAAACAAATTTCCAGCGAATACCGGGTGTCTGTTTAAGCTCGACTACCGGCCATATCTCGACAACCGTTTATCGTACATCCTGGCGGAAAAAATCTTGATAGTAAAATCGACTACAGGAATTTCAACAAAATTATTTTTAAGTTTCCAAAATGATCGCAAGGGGGCGCAATTCTCAAGATGAATTAAAAATTCGATAATTTTTCATTAAATTCTAGATTAAGATACATTAAAATTTTTACTAGCAATATTTTTAGACGCTTTTATACAATTTTTATTAGAAACTTTGTTTGCGTACAAAAGTAGGTATAATTTCGGTGTGCCCCACCCAACGGATTTGAATGTTTCTGGGCTCGTTAGATAGGTAATTTTACAAGGAATTGAAGGATATGTAGTACGAAATTACGTGGTTGTCAAAAAAAGTAACAGGGGGCGCTGTTCTCAATTTATGTGTATTACTTGTTTTTCCTTGAAAATTTTAAATGGAACGATATATTTTTAATACCGTAATATTGAAGCACATAGAAAACTGAAGAAAGTGATGAAAACCGGAAGTTGCTACCTCTATTCTTGACGAAGATATAGTCGTACGAAGACAAGCCAGAAAAATAAAAAATTTTAATTATAAATTTATTTATTTATTGGGAGTAATAATTTTATTTTAATTTTAAGAGTCTCTAGACAGTGTATAGTCCATTTTCACTTGAATTTTTATCACACTCTTCCATAAATGTATTCATTTCAATCTTTGTATCAATTTTTTAATTCATTGCATATGTTACTTTAGATTATCCTATTAAATGTTTTCAAATTCTCTAGCCATTATTTTTTAAATATCATTTCTTGCCCTTTCCAACATTGAAATAAAATATTAATAATACTGAACAGTGTAGTTTGCTTTTTTTTTTTAATTTTCATCATACAACATCGCATGCACCGTGATACTAAAATACATTATTATGAGATTTCCAAGGTGGGTCATGAAAATCTAGATGTAAAAATATTAGTGTCACTTGTAGTTAAACTTTTTGTACATATTTAGCAAATTAAGCCTTTTTGGACACCTGCACATAATTATTAAGTTTGTAAAATATCATGTTCTAACGTTGAAGCTTATGACATGATCAGAATGTATTTTCAATGCTTTGCATTCTTGCTTCCCGGCAATATTCCCTAAATTATCCGGAAGGAAGACATTATTGAGTTTTTATTCGCCTTGCGAGATAGTCTTGATTTTTATTTATGGGGCAGAATAAAAGACATAGTTTATCACAAAAAGCCGATTACAACAATTGCTGCATCCGAAATTGAAGTAACTGTTCTCTCTACTAATCGACAAGTAAACATGTGTATTAAAAATAATGATAACACTTTCAACATTTGTTAAGTTCAAGTTTTTTGTTGTTTTTTTTTTTACTTTCTGATTTAAATATATTTTTTTTCGTGTACATTACTTGGTCATTATATTTTCTTATTTATGTTTAGGTATAATAATAGGATCTTTTACTTACTTTCATGTTATAGGCGGGGACGAATTTGATATCAATTTTTGTACCCTTTCGTTACTAATAAGTAAATGATTTGTTTATAACTACTGCATAATATTATATTGTTTTTCTACTTAGTTCATGAGTTATGGAAATTATTTTTGCTGTTTACCTATAATTAGATTTACCTATATCTGTTGGGTAATAAAGACATATTATTATTATTATTATTGTTATTATTTTATTTCAATGTCTAAAAAGGCAAGACATGATATTTAAAAATTGCTAGAGAATTTGAAAACATTTAAAAGGAGAATCTAACGTAACATATGCAATGAAATCGGTGAGAAGATTGAAATTAAAACATTTATGGAAGAGTATGATGAAAATTCAAGTGAAAACGAACTATACACTGTCTAGAGACTCTTTTAAAATTAAAATAAAATTATTACTCCCTATAAATAAATAAATTCATATTCAACTTTTTTCATTTTTCTGAATTATCTTCGTATGGCTATATCTTCGTTAAGAAAAGAGGCAGCAACTTCCGGTTTTCATCACTCTGTTTTTTATGTGCTTCAATATTACGGTATTAAAAATACACCGTTCCATTTAAAATTTCATAGAAAAAACATAATATACATAAATTGAGAACAGCGCCCCTTGTTACTATTTTTGACAACCACGTAATTTCGTACAACATATCTTTCTATTCCTTGTAAAATTCTCTATGTAGTAAGCCCAGAAATATTAAAAAAAAAAAAAATTGCGCCCCCTTGCGATCATTTTGGAAACTTTTGAAGTTCCTGTGGTCCATTTCACTATAAAGATTTTTTCCTCCAGGTTGCATGATAAACGGTTGCCGAGATATGGCCGGTGGCCGAGCTTAAACAGACACCCGGTATAGAAGTACTCAAAAGTTAATTTGAGAACTGTTTTGTAAAAAAAAACTCTTCCAAAAGTGTTTTATAGAATTTATAAGTAAATTGATGATATTTGCGAGGATGTATTAGTTACAAAAATTTACGGTTGCAAGATGCACAGAATCAGAAACTCTTTTATTTAACTTATCGCAATGGTAAATGTGTAAATACTCCTATAGGCATAAAGACAGTAGGGAAAATTCCATCAAAAATTGCCGAATTTTTAAAATACAGGTAACTGCTTTCGTAGAAGTTCAGCTACGATGTTAGCAAATCATGGTGGGGATTTATTATCTGTTAAGCGGCTTGGAGGGTGAAAATCTTCTTCACTGGCAGTTGGTTATGTAGAAGATTCTCTTCAAGCCAAAATACATTTGTCTGAGCAAATTGTGGAGTCAACAAGTAAAGATTCTGAAAAAGTGTCCAGTTCTGCACATTATGTTGGAGGAGGAAGTTAAAGTCCTGGTATTTAAATCATTCAGATTAATCATTGTTCAATTAACATTAATGTTACCGCAATGCTAACCCTAAAACTGATTAAGATAGATATCAAATAATAAAAATTCGATGTTGCATTTACCTTTCTTATTATCCTTAGGTACTTCATTTATTAATTTGCCCTGGTTATTAAATAAATTCTACAAGGTAGAAATTGACAAGCATAATATTTATTATCATATACACGGCGAGTGTATTAGTAGCCGCTTCTTCGATTGCTCTTTTGTATTTTAAATAAAAGAAAAAACAATTAGTGAAGGATTCATGGTTGCTTGTGGCGCATATTGTAAAAATACCTTAAGCTCTGAGGCACCACCAGTTTCACCGGAAATGCACAGAACTTATTTTTTTTTAAATGACACCCTATATACATATTTGTAGATTATCTAGTACTGCTTAAAATTGTCTGTTCGACAGTGGTTTCTTTTTCAAAATTGAGCTTATGCTTTAATTAATTTTTTTTGAAAATACTTGACCACTTGTTCAGAAAACAATCATTTTCACATTGTTTTTAAAAGTAAAAACATTAACTTTAATGATGCTTGTAGCCAAGAAAATTATGCATCATTTGGTATAGGTTGCACTCCACAATACCTCAAAAAACTGTTTTTCAAAGCCTACTTTCTGATATTTTCACACACCAAAAAGCCAGGATAATTTATCTGATGGCCATTGACAAAAATTGAAGTGATTCTGAAAATTTCTTTCATCTAACCTTGTGTATGAATATGCTACGGATGAATTACATATTTCCTAATTATTCTGGATTCCAAATTTGACTTACATCTAACTCAAGACTAATTTTCGTAGTACTAGTATAAGGGTGTGCGACTACACTCGCAAGTACCATAAACGTCTCATCCTCACCAGTTATTGATTTTTCCGCTCCTTCTCCCATATTCAATACTTCTGTTCACTTAAACCTTTCCTTTATACTTTCGAAGATTTCTGGCTTTGGTTGATTTCTACCAGGGAGCGCTGTGCATAACGTCTGAATGCTAAGAGAGAGTTTCTTTAAGATTCTCTTAAAACGTCAAACACATCTATTAATTCTTCATTAGAATAATTCATTTGGAGGATAACTAATATCAATGCTTTTATAAATTTGACATAAATGTTTACCGACTTTGACTCAGACAGTCGGCCGCATTCCAGCCTTTATTGGACGAATATTTGGGTGCATAGAACAGAGCACGTAGTTCCTTATTTGACCGCTAATTGCTCCTGTAGTGATTACCTCAGAAATTACAAAGGATAGGAATAGGACACTGTTAACAAAAACGAAAGAGAATAAAAGAGGGAACAAAATGCCACAATAAAATACCGGTTGTTCCATTAAAAGAAAAAATAAGTTTTTGGTATGTGAAAGTTTAAGGAAGTAAGTTTTGAAAAAACAAAGTTTTTTGAGATATTGTGGAGTGCAACTTATACCGAATGATGCAGAATTTTCTTGGCTACAAGCACCATCAATGTTAATGTTTTTACCTTTAAAAACAATGAAAAAACATTTTTTTTCTGAACACGTGTTTTCGTCAAAAATGTCCAAAAAAACATAACTCAAAAACTAATGGCTCATTTTGAAAATGAAAAAACAGTTAAATAGACAATTTAAAAAACAGTACTAGAAAATCCGAAAATATATAGAGTGAGTCATTTAAAAAAATTTAATTTTATGCATTTCCGTTGAAACCGAAAGTGCGTCAGAGCTTAAAGTATTTTTAGAATATGCGGCCCAAGCAACCATGAATCTTCCACTAATTGTTTTTTTCTTTTATTTCAGACACAAACGAGCAATCAAAGAAGCGGCTACTAATGACTCACCCAGTATACAGAAGATTACAGGCACACACAGAACTTACATTATCTTTTAGATTAAGAATATTGAGAATAAGCAATTAATAATATATGTACGTAATAGATGGCGCCATTGATCTTTTTTATAGTTTCTAATTACATTTATGAAATTTACAAGTTGTAATACCCAAAATTTAGATGAAATGGACATTTTCGTAATTACACTTTATTACTCTAATAATGATTTACTTCTTTAAATTCTTATTTCCCGTACTTATGTTGGAAAATCAATTTCCCACATGAAAATGCAATCGTGAAATGTCATGTTTTGATATGTGAGTACAAAAAATATATATTATCAATAACTGTACTGAAGGACTCATTAACCAGCATCCAGGAATCCAAAAAGAGGTCGCAGCCCAAAAGAGGAAAACAAATTCAGCAGGCTGCGTGACTCAGTTATATGTCGTCCCAAGTCTACATTATAGTCTCCACAAATCAGTACAGAGTCGTAAAAATTTTATTCAAGAGTTCGTATAACCTTTCAAGGAGCTCAATTACATTGCCAGAGAGTGATCGATAAAAACAAACTACAATAATCCTCAATCCAAGAAAGGTTAACGCGTGCACAAGAATACTAAAACCTCGATCAATCGCTTCAAGAAAGCCTTCACACAAAGTGCCTTCAATTACAGTTTACAAAAATACTGATTCCTCAGGCTCCCAAATCAGTTTTAAAGTAATAACTGACTAGTTTATAGTTAGTCAAATGGTAATGTGCAATTTCGTCTTGTAACGGTAGGCCCTGTATATCATAAATAAAATATAAATATAATAACATCAAAGCTATTTACGTTAAGGTAAAATTACCAAAGATAATGATATCATGAAATTAATGTATATAATTAAACAACACAGATCGGGAAATATATATTACTTATTTATTTGTATTAAAATATTATATTCCTTCTTAAAATGTCTCCATATAAATTCTGTATATATTCGTGGTGTAAAAAAAAAAAAAGAGAGTGCGTAGATGTATCTATGTAAAAGAAACACATGTGTCGTCAACCTTATCAACGCCAGCCAAGAAGTTATGCGGCGTTGACAGAAACTGCTTCGTGTGCAATCGACACGTGGGCAACCTTAAATGCTAAATAAGCACGAACAAACATTTTACGGAGTGCTTTTTCTCATGAACAAGTTGGAAAAGAAGTGAAGTCCCTAAGAGTGGCCCGGGGAATCCCCGTAAAGAATACCGTGAGACGCTCCTTAAGCGGCGAAGATGCAGTTAGACGTTCCCCGACTAGTGAAGGAGCAGGTTGACAGGTCCCTCTTGTCGAATAAATAAATCGGCTGGACCCAACCCAGTTAATTATAAACGCATCAGAAGAAATTTCCTGGCGTTTATAATTTCATAGGGAACGATCTCGCAGGTTAATAGTGCTAATAAAAATATAGTAATTCAAAGCACTCCTTAAGAGAAAAGAAAAGCCTAGTGAGACAATAGATATATATAGTCAATAAATCAAATAGTGTGCTACGCGACGTAAAAGTAAAATTAAAGCTAGTGTGTGTGCCCCAGTTCGAGGCAAAGAAGACGGCATCCATCTATCCTGGGAAGCTGCTCGTATCAACGAATGAAAACACCGCTTCATCTTCATCGTAAAGATACCCAACGTGTAATCTAATTAGAGGCCTATATCATGCATGCATTTTACGTAACCAATCAATTAACATCTAATTAAATTCACGGTATGTTGTCTCTGTAAAGCGCCATCGTCTTGTTAACCTATTATATCTGCCTATTTTGTAACTTATGCGTATTTTATATTGATATATACAATTTTAATTGTATTTCGCTTGTTATATTTGTTTTGTAACCTGATCTTTGTTGTTTGTTTTTTAATCAATATATTCATAGTATTTAAATATCATTTTTGCATCTTATTTGGTTGCCTTAACATAAAAATCTGGATTATCAAGATAGTACGTCTATAAAAATAATCTTAGTGTCTTAATACCTGAACCGACTTGAAAATAAGATTCTCATGCGAACCGACCTCCCATCTGAGCTAGTAACGAGGAGTGTTCAATAAGTTAATTAATTTCACTATTAAATTTGAGTCTGTTTAAAAAACCTAAAATTTCTCTCACAAAAGAACAACTTAATTACTTTATTAATTACAGTCAAGAATAAAGCCGTACTATTACAGTCTTTATTGAGCTAATGCTTAGACAAACAAACCAGTGAAGATGAGTCAAGCTCCCACAACAGGTCCTTCAGCAGAAGCACTTTATACAAACGCAAAGAAATATATTGGTATCATGTGTAACCACAGTAAAATACACATTTTGAAAAGAGAATATAAAATCAAATACTGCAAAATATGTGGGAATAGACTATTATAAGAAAAACTCATATTTTTATTTTTTAACATATTATAGTTACCTATACATTTATAAATAATCCATTCCCATAGTGACAGAAAGACCAATACTGTATTCCTCTAAAATAACTTTCAATAAAACACTTTAAATCGTCAACACCTCTCAGCTATTTATTCATTAATTAAACTTATTGATTATATTCTCTAGTATTCAAACTACTTATATAGAACAAACAACCAGAAGAACAGTTTTCAAGCAATCAATCACCATCCTAAACTATCTACTTGTAATTTATTAGTTTGTACATAAACTCGTCAGTAAATGCCATACATGTAGTTAAAACGACGCTTGGGTATTTCTACGTTAAATTGTTAAACACGCGACTTCATGACATTGTTAGCATACTCCGTTTGAGAGTTTGTTCACTAGCGTAGTGCGAATCTGTTGAAATGAAAACTGTGTAATTCAGACCTTTTAACATGTACTTCTGACTCCGAACATCAAAGGCCCTGTTGATCTTATTTAATATAACGCACGCACATACCGTGGATTCGGAAAGCAATAAAATAATCAGGCTAATTCACACAGTGTTTACGATTAGTTAAGGGTCAATATAACATGAAAGAGAGGCAATTACGGTTTCTTTTAATGTATGGTCGTATGCTTGAAAGTTAGTTTTAGATTTAAAATATACAATTTTTGGGTGCACTTAAAATTTCCCATGTTGCTCGAAGCGAAAAGATTTAATTTTACACCGTGTTTATCGTTCTATTTTCAACAAACACTTTTTAAATTGTATTGTTATATACACTACAGTAATAAACATGATAAAATAATGACAATAATTTAAAAAATTGAGTTTAATTTACAGACGACACATTCTAATTGTACAATTTCAAAATTAAGTTTCCCATAGGTATATAATACTAGAAGTAATTTAGACGTCGAAAAACTCTATCTATGTAAAGAAAAATTAGAAAAGTTGTACGGAAAATTGTAAAATTCTGGAAAAACTGAAAGTGCTATCTTATGAAAACAAGACCATAACGAACGATGGATATGCGTAATTCCTTTTTTTATTGGTTATAGTTCTAGAAAAGTTTTCAGGAAGAAAAATCAGGACAAGTGTGTTGTTTTACATTTGACAATCAGCCGTCAAACGACATTTGCGCACGTACCAAATTAAATTGGAATAGAAATAAAGTAACTAAATTTAAAAGATATATCTGTTTCGTCAAAACTATTGTTCAAAGCTATGCTACATTCCGATAGGTGGTGTCAAGTTATTAACAAGTTCTATATTTATCGAGTAAAATATATGATGGTTTAGTACTAAAAAAGAAAATCGCAAAATCTGGACCCAATAGATGGCGCTGTGGTCGACTCATAGCGCCACCTATCGGCAAGGGCCGAGCAACGTCCGCCGGGTATAGAATAAAAATATATAAATAATTTGTTTAACTATAAAATACAGATGTCGCTTAACCTATCTCATATAACTCAAATGCAATAGAGTAAGATATAAACATACCGAGCTCTTTTTTTATCATTACACATAGCATTTTCCCTATGTGTAATGATAAAAAAAAATTGTCAATGCATTAGCGATATAGTCACTGTATAGTAGACAACCAGTTATACACCAATGAAGAATTTACGTATAGCATACCTTAATTTTTAAATCAGGTTGCCATGACGGGAAAAACATTTTTTATGTCTAATATTTCTGAATTTTTATTCAAACATAAATCATAAATTAAATACATTTTATTAAAAAATAGATAATTTATTTATAAATCATGAATAAATACAACAGAAATGAAAAAGTGGCAATAGTAATGTGGTACCAGAAAAATAATAGTTTAAGGCAAGTTAGAGACATGTTTTCCGTCAATTATCCAGACAGGCCTATACCTTGTGCAAAAACAATTCTGAACTTTTTTAAAAAATTTCAAGAAGATGGTTGTGTTCTAAATTCTCACAAAAAAAGAAATAGAACCAATCATGTTCGAACAGAAGACATGAAATTAAATATCCTGTGTTACGTAGAGGAACGGCCTGTAGGATTGCTTCTGAAAGAATTTAAATATAGGCCATACAAAATATCAAATCATCAAGAGCTTTTCGAAGAGGATAAGATAAAACGAACTGAGTTTTGTGAAATAATGTTTAACATGTTAAATGAAAACCAAGAAATTTTAAATAAAATAATTTTTACTGATGAGGCTACATTTACCGTAAACGGTGAAGTCAACTCTCAGAACTTTCGGTTTGCACCCTACATTTATCCATGAAAAATTATTAAATTTCCTATCCATTAATCCATTAGGTACTGGTCCCGTACAAATCCTCACGCTCAAAACCTGACCCGAACACAGTACCCTCAAAAAGTTAATGTCTGAATTGGAATAATAAGCGATAGACTTATTGGCCCATTTTTTATTGACGGTAACCTCACTGCAGTGAAATATTTGAATTTGTTGAGAGACCATATTATTCCATCAATTGAGATGGTGAATGTTGATGAACCCTGGTTCCAAATGGATGGGGCCCCGCCACATTCTACTAACGCTATCAGGAATTTTTTAAATAACTTATTTCAAAGACGGTGGATTGGTAGATTTGGTCCCATACTATGGCCTCCAAGATCAGATGATTTCTCTCCAAATGACTATTTTCTTTGGGGTTACCTAAAATGTAAAATTTACAACAATGTACGAATATGCAACTTGAATGAACTAAAAGAGCGTATACGTACTGCATGTAATGGAATAAGGCCAGAATTTATTAGAAATACACTTCGTTGCTTTCAAGATCGCCTTGCTTATTGCCTTGAAAGACAAGGTGGACATTTCGAGAACTTGTTATGATATTATGATATTAGACTTCACATTTAAGTTTGTTTAATTGTATAATAAACTAATTATTTTGTTCCAAGTGATATTCTGCATTTTCTTTATTAAAAACATAACCTAATTCTTCTAAGCTTTATTTTGCTTTGTATCGCCCAGTGTTACCAGTACAAGTATTATTGCCGAATCAAATACTTTCGCGCTAAATTTTAACAGTTTCGTAATAAATGTAAAAGGTTTTATGTACGCTGCAAAGTTTAATTTTTCCGTACAAATAATTTATGGTAGAAGTAAGAGAAACAGATCTCCAGAATATTATTTTATTTGTATCAACGTTAGCAACGTGCAGCAATTATAATGTTGACGACGTGATATATTTCGAATTTTAAAATTGTAAGAAAAATTGTACAAAATTAGTTATTTACGATATAATTGTTAAAAGTGCTATTTTATTTTGCGAGTAAGATTTGCGACACGAGGGTGATTAGGAACTGGAGCAATTTAAAATAAGCAAAATAAAATAACATTTTAACACGTGTATCGTACAGTGTTTCTGCTACAAACTCAATTTTTATTTTAAAATTTTAATAAAAAGTTTAACGAAAATTGACTGATAAAAATCTTATGACAGCTCACTGTTCCTGCTTGTCAAAATACGAGTGTATAACTGGTTGTCTACTATACAGTGACTATATCGCTAATGCATTGACATTTTTTTTTATCATTACACATAGGGAAAATGCTATGTGTAATGATAAAAAAAGAGCCCGGTATACATATTAAAAACATAAAATAAGTAATGAAATGCAATCTACATACTCTATAGTAGTTAAAAAGAGATAAAAGATATTTAAACAATCGTAACTTATTTTATTTAGCTAATATCCGTCCTACTGTGGATAGAATACGATAATCAACCATTTAACACTTTTTGTGTGAAATATCAAAATTGACATATGGGATTTGTAAATACTATTATAAAATAGTTAACATTGCCTTTGTCGACTTTGATAGTAATAAAATTTAGTTCATAAATTATGGCTTCTCTGGATTTTACTTTATGAAAAATTAGGAAAATAGGAGTAGTTGCTAAAAATTATTTCAACAAATGTGTAAGCGCCATCTATTTAACAACCGCTTAAACGATTTTGACATTGGCTATTAATTGTAATATTTGTTCAGAATTTTAATGTATTGAAACAAAAATTTGTAACTTAATGTTAGTACAAAAAGTGTGTTACAATCCACTTGCGTGAAGCTATCTTCCGCGGATTCGCTTAATTAAAGGCATTCGCTCCTTTCAGCGCTCGTGTTTTAAAAATGTTGTCAAAATCACGCGCAATCATTTCTTGGTTCGAAAATGACTATTACGTGCTTCACATAAAATATAAAGGTGTTCATTTCCGATTAAACTAAAAATCTTATTTGAAGAAAAAATAATGAGGTGTGGCCACCACGCGACTTCCTTATACGTATGTGCGTTTCAAATTATTGAGTTTTAAAATTTTTGTATATAAAAGTCCTATTATAAGTACTTCTATTCTCTTAATAAATCTCTATAGAATGCATACTTTGCGAGATGCTCGAAGGAAAGTGCTACTCGCTAAGAGTAAAAGTGTTACTTCCGGTCCGAATTTTGAAATTTCATTTATACAAAAAATATTTCAAAACCAACTCTAAATACACAAATATTTATAGAATGCATAATTTACGACATATCGGCAAAAAATCGCTATTCGATAAGAGTAAAAGTGATACTTCCGGTCCGAATTTTGAAATTTTTTTATACAAAATATATTGAAAATTAAGTTCTAAATACTTTTATATTCGTAGCGTACCTGTCTAAAAATCATGACTTGCAAAATATTTGCAATAAACTGATTTTTGATAAGAGTAATAGGCCTACTTCCGGTAGGAATTTCGAAAAACTTTTTTAATAAAATTGTTCACAATTTCAATTTTAAGTACATATGAATTCTTTATAAATTTGTCTAAACTTAGTAGTTGACGAAATATTGGTAAAATTCGATTTTTTCACCGAAGTAAACTACTACACACAAACATTTTTTAAAAACCACTTTTTTGGTATCAGAGGACTTCAAAACGTGGACATCTGTAAAAATCTCAATGTCGAAAATTTTCATCATCACAATACTTCCTTACACTACGTATAAGAAACTAAACATCCATTGTAATCGTCATGTGTGTTGAAGTGATCAGGACTCTCGAATTTGCCTAGCTTGCATAAAACTAGATAAAAGAGTAAATAACATATATTTAAAGGAATTATTCAAGAGGGTAGACTGTCCGTGGAAGAATTTTTATTAAAAAATATTTTATTTAATTTTTGTGTTGGGTGGACTATTTAGATATCTACCTATTTCAATAAACGTTGCGGTCACATATTCTCCTATTCAAAGATCACCTTAGAAGATCTGATGCTACACATTTCTTAAATTACTCTTATATAAATTTATTATCTACAATTCACGTTTCTGTTTTTCCTGTAAACACCAAAGCCTACTGACTGCCGATTTGAATCTTCAGAATCGCAATTTTATGTACTTTTTTGGATTTTGTTTAGATATTTCAAAAGAAGTTATGCTGTCGACCGTTATTCTGTGGCACTTCATATTAATTAATGATACAAATAATACACTTTTTACTATGTCCATTACCACTTTTATTTTTATAGTCTCTGATGAGGCATTTTCAAACGAAACACAGTTTAAAAACTAAGGTGGGGCCACCACACGACTTTCTTATACGTATGAGTTTCAAATTATACAAAGGTTGTTCTAAATTGTTTTAAATAGTTTTACTTCTTAGAAAAATAAGGCAAATTTTAAGCATTATTCAAAATCGTATAGTAAGTACATATTGCAGTGACCTTGAGTTTGGTGGTAGATTATAAATGAGTATAATCAAGATCACTTCAAGATTTAATTTAATTAATTGTTATTTTATTTATTTTTAACATGATGTGTATATAAATATTCATTAAGTTAATATTTTGCCAAAATTTAATTTTTATTTACGTTAAATAATATGAGAATGTTAGTATAATTTTTATAAAAACTATAAGATTAGAATAAGCATAAAATGTTACGTGAAGTATAACGAGAAAGTGTTTCCCGCACGAAGAATACTGTGACCGGGAGAGATCGACCGTTTGGCCCGGCGAAAACAATATTCTTCGCTAAATGCATTAGATGAGTCATGAATATGTAAACAAGTTGATATTTACATGTTTGTTTATCTTTCTCAAAGATTGTTAATACGCTGCTTTCCTGAGTGGTGCAGCACTGCAGCTATGTATTTCTGGAGGTGGAATCGTATCTGCCGAACAGAACCGGACGTTTTTGTGAAGAAAAATATCTATATAAATCCGGGACCGCTGAGAAACGGCAGAGTTGCTTGGTGTAAACCGCACTCAAAACAGGAAAAAAGGAGAAGTAGGTGAAAACCTCTTCTTCCTCTTAAATGTTATATTAACTTAAAAGTTTATTCATGAATTTGAACTTAGAATATTTTCAAAGTGATTTTTCGATACTTATAAAATTTTCAACAAAAATTAAAACTTGTAATATTTTTCGTAATGACTTTACTGTACTTATAGAATTTTTCTAACTGAAATGGAACTCAGAATAACTTTATGAATTAGATATCGTTTTAATTTGGAGCTTAATTTACATTGAGACTTGTAATTATTTTAGAAATAATTATTTATGTACGGAACAGTTTTATTTAATTAGAACT
The DNA here is from genome assembly GCA_963170755.1 of Amphimallon solstitiale. Lineage (NCBI taxonomy): Eukaryota > Metazoa > Arthropoda > Insecta > Coleoptera > Scarabaeidae > Amphimallon > Amphimallon solstitiale. The sequence continues at coordinate 7,076,405 of OY720681.1, read as the reverse complement.
TTAAATTTTTTTTTATCTTCTAGGATGTTTTGTTTTATATGTGGGGTTATTACACCATGCATTATGATAAAACATTTTAGTGACTGTAACGATCAAGTTGAATAGCGTAATAATTTCTTTTTTTATAAAGATTTTTCTTTACTATTTTATTTATCAGATTAGAGGATTTGTGGTTAATAATTTTGTTTTATGTATATATAGAATAATTGAACAGTGATCGAATTTTTAATGATGGATGAGTTTGAAGTAATGTACGAAGAATTAAGGTGATTTGATAATGTTTGTTATAAATGTGTGTATAGTGTTGTACCAATTTTTTTTGAGTGGTGTTTTGTATTGGAATCTCAAAGGGAGGTAAAGTTTTATTTTTATATATATATTTTCTTTTTATGTATATCAAGTATATTTTATAGTACTTGTGTGTTTGATATTAACGTGTTGGGTAATAGATCAGGGATGTGTGCGATGAATTAAGTAGTTGTTTAATTCATAGCATGGAGTCCTGGTGAATCCTTAAAACACGAATTAGTCTTGGTGGTACTGTGTTGGGAGCGAGAAAAGGCGCCAGGCAGAACTAATCAGGGCTGAGTTAATTAATCAAATGCACAAAGACATTTTTTTTTTATTATTAAATTTAAAATTTGTATATGTGCCTTAAGGGGTGAGCACATGGTGGTGTATGTTCGGGTTGTGTCCGACGAGTTAAAAAACATACTCGTAGGGTGGAACTTTGGGGTACCTACCAGTGTGAATTTGCTTTCTGATGGTACTGTCTTGGGAGCGAGCAAAGGCGCCAGGCAGGACTAATTAGGGCAAAGTCATTCCCTTAATGTTTATATTTTTTGTAAATAATAAATTGCGTAATTTTTGGTTATTCATATTCCAGTACAATCCATCATATGCGATAAATTTTATTTTATTAAAGATGTTGATTGTTTACATGTATCTATGATGAATATAAATCATGATAATCACGTTTATTTTTAAAATATAAATTTGTCTCGACGTTATGCTTTCATTTATTATAATTTCTTTATTATATTGACTAGTTGATTATAATATGGGTAGTTTTAGATGATGTTTTTGAAATATTAAATTTTTGTAAATATATATTTGTGTAATTTAAAATTTCTCGTTTTTATTGATACTTTCTTTTAATAAATTAGATGATAAGATTTATTTTGCATTTTATTTTCTTTACCTGACCTGGTGATAATTAAAGAGCATTCAAATTGATTGGAGAATTTATTTATATTTTCTGCCCCTGAGAGAACTTTTTTTTTTAGTCATTCTAAACTGAGCTAGTTAAATGTAAAATTGCCTAACCTACTATTTAGCAGAAAATTTGTTGTATCTTAGTCTAGCATAAGGCCTAGCACTAGGATGCATGCTTGATTCTTAGCTACTTATTGATTGAATAATTCTAATTATTTTTATATAAATCTCAATTTGCAAGAGTCACAGCAATATGTTCTCTTGATAAATCTCTATAGAATGCAAGATATTTTTCAAGATATTTGAAAGAAAGTGCTATTCGCTAAAAGTGTTACTTATGTTCCAAATTTTAAAATTTTATTTATAAATAAAATATTCCAAATCCAGCTCTAAATACTTTTGTACTCTTAATAAATTATACTATTGTCTTTCAAGCTAAGCTCAGACTGTAGAAATTATAATTAAGCATGAAAATAAATAATACTCTCAGGATTGGATTCTTTGGTAAAAGTTATTTTATTATTTATTTCAAAATAATATCTTATTGAAAACACAATATAATGTATGTTGGGTAAATAATTTACGTAATAATGTAAAACTCTTTTTACATCTAAACAACAATTCAATTTCAAAAATTAACTTCTCCTCCTTAATGAAAATCACCAATTCAAGAATATAAATATGACTATTCAGATAATATAAAATAGAACCATTTTTTACAACAAAGAATAGATTGACGTTGCTGGTGGCGGCAATCTACAGGAGCGGTAAGGGTGACTTTTCAATATTCTTGAGTAAATTAGATGAAACTTTGCAGTACCTTCAAAGGTACAGGGGATATAACTTAGTTCTGACCGGTGATTTTAATATTAATTTTCTGTCCCCTACATCAGATGTGCTTAGGTTTGAGGACTTGATTAATTCATATGGTATATCTAATAATTACTATAAATGAACCTACTAGAATCCATAATTGTTTGGATAATATATGTGTTAACACGACTTTCCCTGAATACAAATCAACCGTGGTGCATAGTGGTTTATCTGACCATTCTGCACAGAGGTTGAAGTTTGGGTTGCATTCTCGGCAAAAAACTTACAGTAAAGCTACAGTCCCATACAGGCAATTAAATAGGATAGAAAATATTACTCATTTCAGAGAACTTTTGCTGAATGAAAATTGGGATATGCTCGCAAGTAATCTGTCTACAAACAACCAATATGAGCAGTTTACTGAGAAGATCAGTCATGACTTTGAGCAGGCCTTTCTACTAAAATACAGATCTGCTCATAATAATAAAGGTAATAATGGATGGATAACTAATGGAATTAGAATATCTTCAGCAAGGTTGAAAGGGCTGTACAAACTAACATTGACAGGCAATAATTAAATTATGGAGTATTATAAAGAATATAAACAGGTATACAAAAGGGTAATTACCAATGCCAAAATTGTGCATAACAGTAGGCTTATGACTGGGTCCGCGAATAAAACCAAGACAGCGTGGTCAATCATAAAAGGTGATGGCAACATTAAACATAAAGATAGAAACACCTTAACCATAAAAATAGATAATGAAACTGTTAAAGATCCGAAAATATTAGTGGAACACTTCAATAATTATTTCAATGAAATTGCTGATGGCTTACTCCCTCTACAGGGAAAAAATATGTTTAATACAAGTATAAATCACACATGCAGTACATCCTTCTTCTTTCAACCTGTTTGTGAATTGGAGCTCGTAAATATTGTGAACAAACTAAAAAATACATATTCTTCCGGTGACGATAAGATTAGTGCTAATCTATTAAAACAATGTATACATGAGCTTGCGGTTCCTTTAGCACAAATAATCAACAATTCAGTTATAGAAGGCGTATTTCCTGAGAAGCTGAAGGTCTCTAAAATCAAGCCGTTATTCAAAAACGGTGATAGACAATGTATATCAAGCTATCGTCCCATATCTTTACTGAACTCTTTTTCTAAGGTTTTTGAAAAAGCCATGGCAGTAAGGTTAATAAAATTTCTAGAGCAAAATAACACGCTTAACGATAATCAGTTTGGTTTTCGTAATGGACGCAACACCTCCTCTGCTATTATTACATTTTTAAAATATCTGTACAGCGATATGGATGAAGGGAAAACTTGTGTAGGAATCTTTTCGGACCTGAGTAAAGCCTTCGATCTTGTCAACCATCGAGTGCTACTTGAAAAACTGTATAATTATGGGATTAGAGGAAATGTTTGGGACTGGTTTAATAGCTACCTTGCAGGAAGAAAGCACTATGTGGAAATTGACGGGACTTGCTCTGGCAGGTTACATTTGGGGCGTGGTGTACCACAGGGAAGCATCCTCGGTCCATTACTCTACATAATATATGTCAATAATATGGACGTGGATAGGGCTGTTTTGTTTGCGGATGACACATCTATGATTATAAGTGGCTCAGATGGGACAGATGCTGTGCGATGAGCGGAAAATAGTTTAATCGCGGTAAGGGAATACCTGTTTCAAAATGACTTAATTATAAACAGTAAAAAGACTACTTATATGGACTTCAGAACAAGAACGTATGACAGAGACACTTCGAATTTAATTAGATATAACGGTCACAGTATTGCACAGGTTGATAGTACTAGGTTTCTAGGGGTTACCATTGACTATAAATGCAAGTGGAATGAACACATTGACAGCATTTGCAAAAAGATATCTTCATTTTGTCACGTTCTCAGAAAACTTAAATCTGAGGTGAGCCCAGATATTCTCCTAACATATTACTTTGGCCAGATTCATTCGGTGATATCCTATGCGATTTTGGCATGGGGCTCATCGTCTGACCTGGATAGAGTATTTAAAATGCAAAAACGTGCTATACGTATTATGAATGGGGTGGGTAGTAAAACTAGTTGTAGATCATATTTTGCCTCGATGAGGGTGTTGCCACTACCATGTGTTTACATCATGGAACTTTTGTTATACGCGAAGGACAATCTCAATGATTTGCCTCATTTGAATAGTTATCACTCATACAACACGCGGAATTCATTACTGTTGGAAATACCAAGGTATAAACTTGCATTCTATGAAAAGAATCCGCACTTACTATAAAAGCTTATAAAAGCATATAACAAGTTACCAAATAACGTCAAAAATATCGGGTGCAGAAAGATCTTTAAACGCACAATAAAAGAATCTTTGTTGCGGAAGTGTTACTACTCGTTATCAGAGTTCTTGAATGAGATGTAAATCAGAATTTGTGTTTTTATATTAGTTTATATTCACGTTGTCTTTTTTATGTATATTGTATGTATAATTGCTTTATTTGTTGACATATCCCATACTACAATGTAGTCGAGAGGACAAATAAATTATTATTATTATTATTATTATTATTATTATTATTATTATTATTATTAATTCTATTATTCTCTTTATCTCTTCAAAATTTCACTTCATTGCTTGATTCTAATGATTATTAAATGATTGACTTTTAATAATCTTTAAAATTTTACTTTACTATTTTTCTGTTTTCATCATAGGTCTGATCCTCTTCACAAAATGCCTCTATCCTGGATTGCAGTACATCCTTTTAAGGTCCAAGTTAATTGCATTCAATATCCTCGTATTGGTACACTCGTTATGGAATTCTTCTATTACAGTAAAACGTCTCCTATATGTATTTTTCTCGGTCTATAAATCCAATTCCTTTTATTTTATACGTAACATTAAGATAATTCCGGCTTATTAAGCAATTTAATCCAATATATGAGCTTCACAAGTCTTACGACTTCCCAAAACACGCAGATGATGATAATCAACTTGTAAAATAAGTATGTATTATTTTTATACCAAAATTTCTATATTAATTTTTCTTTATTCCAAAATTCTCGTCTCATTCAATATTTTTCTGCCTTTTATGTCAAAATTTACAAATCATCTATTTTTGTTTATAAGTAACCAGGATATTTTTCTTAGTTTCCATATACGTATTTGATTTTTCATAATAATGACATTTTTCTTCTGTATAGTAATTTAAGTTGCCTATCTTATCTTAAGAAAGTAAACTTGGAGTCTGTGGCTTGAAACTACACAAAAACACTAAAACACCTTACCACACTAAAGCACAAAAATGGCTAAATACGTATTTCAACAACTAAGTTGTCATCATCAGTAGCACTGATTAAAAATCGCAGGTACTGTTAATAACGTAGTTAATAGTTTAGGTAAAAATATATAAACCATCCCCGTAAATAGGAAATTATATTGTTGGTTTTCTTAGAATATTAGAATTAAAGGATAGGATTAGAATAGTAAGTATGACGTATTTAACGGTACAACGATCAGGTATTTCTAATGAAGTAGTTAATAGCCTAGGTAAAAGAATAAACCATCCCCGTAATTTGGAAATCAGTGTTGTTCTGTACGCTACGGTGTGTAGACAGCGCGATTTTTAAACAGTGCTACTGATGATGACAACTTAGTTGTTGAAATACGTATTTAGCCATTTTTGTGCTTTAGTGTGGTAAGGTGTTTTAGTGTTTTTGTGTATCTTATCTTGACAATATTTCTAACATTGTGATTTTTTTAAAATCTTTCATTAAGAAGTGAGATTACAATAAATTTAGATCCTATCTAACATTTTATACATTTCATTACTGTACTAATAAAATTCTTCTATTTTATATACGAATGATCCCTTATATGTATAACATAAATTAATTTTCTTGAGACGTTAATTTTTTTTTTATACTATAAATGTTGACAATTTAAATCACTATAAAATATCAATATGATGTATAAATATTTGATCTGTTATTGATCCACCAGAACTGAAACCCATTTGATATTCCCCTATTACCTCATTATCATATCTCTTTAATCTGTTTCGTATGATTTTTGCTACTACTTTGTAGGCGACTTTCAGTAAGTATTTCCTTGTAATTTTAACAAAGTGTTTTTTCCTCTTTCTTGAATATCATACATATGACTAACCTAATCCCTACTCCATTATTCTGGCATTTTCTCTTATCTCCATATCCTCAGTACTAAGAGATGTAAACCTTTATCAAGATTTATTAAATTGACTCGATAATTAATTCAAACTACAAAAAAAAAAAAATATTCCCCAGCGTATTTCTATCACTTCATTAAAGTTTTAATTAATGCAAGTTACAATGCCACCATGTGAAAACTGTTTATTATTGCGGGCATTGCTGTATAAATGATAGATTTTAAACTCTGGCGATATACCTCGTGACACAACACAATAGCAAACTTCATAACTTCATTGTGGGGCAATTTCACAGAGAATTGTCATACAATCTCAATACCTAATCATCGTCGGAAGCGCTATTCAATGTCGGAGTCGGATCGTCTACTGGGAATAACCCCGCTTGGTGTTATACATATTACAAGGCACTCAATGTCGTCGATCTGTCAAACGAGCACTGCATACAATGGTAATAAGATGTGGAAAGCCTCAGACGCCATTGATACGTATACGCCTGGGGAATCTGCAACTTGTAACTAATCCAGATTCGATTCATGGAAGTCTGCCGTGACTTGCCGCAGATACTACATATGCATGTCTGTATATATTGTTATTGTCAAGTCTCCTGAAGTTGTTGCCGTCACCTTAATGATTACCTACCGTCTGTGTATTTGTTTAAGTGGATAACGATCGAATTACACAAAGGGCGGTACAGAATTTATGTAACCAAATAAACGTGAACCTTGTTGAAATTGGCGTTAATATGAAAATAATAATTCTATCAATTTAATTGGCAAATTTCCTCTTTGTATTTAAAAAAATCTGTACAACACTACATGATAACGCAAGTATATACAGGCTGTCTCCGAAATAAAAAGACGGAGTCGCAGAAATCGGAAGCTAATTGTGTAAAAACGTACCTTCAAAATATCAAGTCTTTATTCGTGCGCAGACGGCAGAAAAAAAATAATGAAGAATTCAATTGGGCTTACGCCGACCCTGCTTCACTTTCACAATCGGTCCTTTTCAGGACCACCATATTACTTATGTTAAAAAAAAGGAGAAGGAACAGATACTTCATAATAAATATCAAATCATTAATTACTTTAATTTTATACCTGCTAGAACAAAATAATTACATACTTGATATTTACAACGATTTATTGAATATTCTAAAATAATAATAGTCAGCTGTTTCCGACTACAAACACGTTAAAGAGCAACAACCTTCCTACTTTAAAAATAAAAACAATCTTTTATTTTCTGCAATAAAGTGCGTGGCCCATCTGGGTCAACAACCAACTATATAGCTGCGTTATATAGACGCATCGGGCAAAAAATGTTTTATATGAATGAGTACGATTTAACGTTGTTTTTCCCGTTTTATACAAATAAAAGCGTATTTTTCTATAAATGCGTGTTCGTTTCTATTTACAAATGAGCATTCTTACGTGTATTTATAAACATACATTCTGTGCCAGGTCCGTAATGTAATATTTTTATCTAAAAAACAACATAGAAAATTAAATTTTTAATTTCTTCGTTATTGCGGTATATTTGCGCCTGTTTCTGTTCGGACTCTACATACCTGCTACTCCGTCTTTTTATTTCTGGGACAGCCTGTATTTATTATGATTTTTTTTTCCAAAGCTAAAGGCTAGAATATCCATATTCTGTAGAACATTTTAAATTGGTATGTGTTTAAACTTGACGAATTACCAGAAGAAACCAGGAATGACCCAAATGATGAGTTATTATGACATACATGACAAGACAAATTTAATATGATGCAATTGGAGTATAGTTGTAATATGAGGGTCTTCCAGAGGAGAAACTGCATTCCAAGTTGAAGTATGATTAATGCCTAAAAAATCATAAATGTACAGAGGCCGCGATAGTAAGAACATAAAAAGGATGAAAGAACGCAAAGAATTAAATTTAATCGTAATGAAAAATGCATGGAAGCAGACTTTGTGGCAGACCAACCACCAGGCAATAAGCCGGTTAAAAGAGCTTTGTTGACTTTAAGAATAAGGAGCTAGTTAAACCAAAGCCAAGGAAAGTAAATATGGAAAAAAAAAGACTAAGCAAAAAATTACAACAAATTAGAAAGAACTAATAATTAAATAAAGACGTGGGTTACCACAGGAAACTAATTGAAGAATTACACAAGGACAGCTAAGAAGGAAATATCTGCTTATTTTTAATATCATTGCTTCCATTATCTAAACAAAAGCAAAATCGAATCGATATCTCTCTGGTTCTTCTTATGAGATACATGGCTGATGCTAATCTATTGTGCAACAACTGCACATGGGAACCCCATTTAAGATTGTTATTCAGTTCTATTCCCAGGAACCTAACTGTTTTTTTGTGTACAAGTATTTGATTTGGTTGATATTTGCAGATGATTAGTTTTTCTTTTGTTGATTTTTAAGCTATTGCTGCCGAACCATTCTTGCGCTTCTCCAATGACGTTCTCTGTTTTCTCCCATACCTCATCCTTGGTCTTTGCTGAGTATCGAGGTATCGTCTGCAAATTGATTAACCTTTCCCGCCCCGATGTTGCTTGAAAGGTCATTCATATAAATTATAAACAATACTGGTCCTAATACTGATCCCTGCGGAACTCCTGTGATAAGTACTTATTGTTCGTACTTCCACTGCAATTCGATTCCACATGACCACCTGTTCCCTGTCGCACAAGTAGAACTCTATAAATCCATATACAGGTGCCCCACCGAAAACGAAAAAGACTGAATATCTCGAGAGAAAAAACTTTTTTGAAAAAACGCAAAAATAGGTCGATTTTTCATCCAAGGAGGACATCCTTCCATCATATCTTCAACTATAATACGTCATTCCCCTCCCCTCCATCACTCTAACCATTGCAATTTAAATAGGGAAAGTACTAAATACGATACGTCATTGAAAAGGTAATTGCACGGAGAATTCAGCAAAGTGATTTGCGCTATTTTTGATTTTAGCGCCCTCTAGCGGGTCAAAAAACAGTTACATATTCCAAAATGTGACACATCATTTCAAAGCTAATTTTATTAGCAATTTAATGCACAATTGAAAAAAATATTAATTTAAATAATTGAAAAACCTTGCAAAGCATTATTTCGCAATTAACACAAAAGAATTTTGATAATTATTCTGATTTCAGTACGAGTTATACATATTGTAGCTTTTAAATTTTTAACTATAATAGCTAATTATCAGCTTAATAGAGGAATTACAACTAGTAAATGAAAACAAAGTATAATCCTAAAAAGATATTTGAAACGAACGTTTCAAAAACGTCAAATAATGAAAAGAAATCCAGCAATATAATTCCCCTCTAAAGCAAATCTTTAGCAACCCTTATAAAAAATAAATTAAATTAAAAAACCAAAAGATGACCACTTCCGACTACCAGCTTTAATAATAGAAAAAAGGCCCCAAGGAAAAAGGGATAAGCCAAAACACGTTGTAAAATTTTTATAACTCTGACATTTCCGCCCCCCAAAAGGAGAAAAAAATAGGAAAGAATAGAAGTAATAATGCGCTTCGGTCCCTTCAATTTTCGAGCTTTTTCCAACTACACAGAAAGAGTATAAGACGCGGACACGATCGACTGGAGACAAATTGTATCATTTCTGAAATTTTCCAAAGATCGATAGGATCAGACGAACAACTCTAAGAAGAGGAAGTAGTCGCCTTAAATTTATTATTCGGGGATCCTTTGACCCGTAGCGATTGATAATCCCCAATTTTTCCTTCGGTCAAAGGATGGAGCTCAGTCGGTAATTTCCCTTATTCGCTTCTGCTCTCTCTCTGTCTCCCCAACTCTGTGTCTCTGTTTATTTCTTGTCAATATCTGCGGAATTACTGGTGCTTTAAAATTCTACAGATAAAAGCCTCTTAATAATAGAATGTAGAGCTGACGTAATAAAAATAATCAACCCCATCACGCTTAAATTTTTGACGACTAAATCAATATTTCACATCACTAAAGATATAGCAAAAGTACGTGAATCGTCTTGAATTCACTCTGAAACAATGAAGTGCCATGGGATTTGATGTGATGACAAGTAGATAATTTGAATCGTCTGGAATTCACTCTGAAACAATGAAGTACCATGGGATCTGATGTGATGAAAAGTAGATAATTTTACAGACAGATAAATTATTGATTATTTCTTGACACAGGCACTATGTGAGAATGGATGTTTCCGTAAATATCTTTATGATAAGGCGGAATTTACTACTAATCAATATCAATACTCTAGTGAGGCTGACAATATAGGGTATATCCTTTTGACGTATCTGATCCAAAAACAGATTAAAATTAATAACCGATGGTTCAACACCTCCCAACAATCACTACTAGCATTATAGTTATTTCTTGGGCAATAGACATCTCCAATTACAAGACATAGGATTCATTAAAAATATGACAAGCATATTGCAGTAATCTTGAGTTTGGTGGTAAATTGTAGATAAGCATAATCAAGATCACTTCTAGATTTAATTTAATTAATTACTATTTTATTTATTTTATCATGATGTGTATATAGATATTCATTAAGTTAATATTTTGGCAAATTTAATTTTTATTTACGTAAAATAATATAAGAATGTTCTTATATTTTTTATAAAAACTATAATATTAGAATAAGCATAAAATATTACGTGAATTATAACAAGAAAGTGTTTCCCGCACGAAAAATACTGTGACCGGGAGAGATCGACAGATTGCCCCGGTGAAAACGATATTCTCCACTAGATGAAATTGACAAATCACGAACGTATAAACAAATCGATGCTTAGATGCTTGTTTACGTTTTTGAAAGCTAGTAATACATCGATTAACCGAAGCACTATAGAAATGCAATTGAAGAGGTGGAATCGGTATCGTACCGAGGATAACCGTACGTTTTTGTGAAGAAAAATATGCATATAAGCGCGGACGCATAGTAAGAGAGGCACTTTTCAAGCTGGTGGAAACCGCTTAAACTTAAAAAAATATACCTACACGGGTGCTTATATTTGAAAATGTTATTTTAACTTAAAGATTTATTCATGAATCGGAACTTAGAATAATTTTTCTGAATCGGATTTACGATACTTAGAAAGTTTTTAATAAAATTAGGACTTGTAATATTTCATACATTAAACGTTATTCTAACATAGAAATTTGTTCACGTATTGGAACTTATAACATTTTCTTAATAATTTTATTGTACTTATAAAAATTTTCAATCGAACTGGGAATATTTTTATGAATTAGATATCATTTTAATGCAGGAGATTCGTTTATATTGGGACTTGTAATTATTTTTCCGAAATAATTATTTGTATCTGGAACCGTTTTATTTAATTAGAACTTTGAATTTCTTTATACTGGGGTGTCTCTAAAAGGTGCGGAAAAAACGCTACCACACATTTCTGAGGGCAAAATATGATGATCTAACCCAACTTACCTCAGTCCAAAAGTGGATGCTTTCGGAGATACAGAGTGTCAAAAGTTCAATTTGGTTTTAGTTTTTTATAAATAATTTCTGTAATAATTGGTATATTGTCACAATATTTGGGTAAGGGGGGTTTCGTGGGGTAAAAAATTTAAATCTGCTCTCATTTTCATTGCAAAATGTAGAGGGCGCCACCTGCGGCATATTGTATCCATTTAAAACGTAATAACTTTTTTGAGACACACTGTATTTCACTTTTAAATAAAAATTCTTATTCTCCAATGTTTTTTACCTAGAAAAGGTATACCTGGTAGGAGTTGATTGGAGCAGCCGTTTATGAGTAATCTGGATATAAAAAATTCATTCCGTATATGGACACATATGCTTCTGTAATTTGGGTGTTATTCTTGTGGCAATTCAATGCAATGGTGCATCCACTTTTGGACTGAGGTAAGTTGGGTTAGATCGCTCTCAGAAATGTGTGGTAGCGTTTTTTCCGCACCTTTTAGAGACACCTTGTATATATTTTTTTTTACTAGAATGTTTTATTTTTATATGCAGGGTTATTACACCGTGTGTTATGGTAAAGCATTTTAGTGTCTGTAACGATCAAATTATATAGCCTAATAATAATTTTTTTGAATTAAATATAAACACTGCGTTTTAATAAAATTTTCTTTATTATTTATTTACAAGATTAGAAGAGTTACAGTTTAATAATTTTTGTTTTATGTACATGTAGGATATTTAGACTGTGAAAAAATTTTATTTTGGAATAGATGAGTTTGAAATATTATAATATGAAGAATTAAAGTGATTTATTAATGTTTATTATAAATGTGTATATAGTGTACAAATTTCTTATGTGGTGTTTTATACTGGAACCCTAGAACGAGGTAAATTTTTGTTTGTTTTGTATATACTTTATTATATACTATATATATATATATTGATTATATTTTATTGTGTTTGTGTATTTCACATTGACGTGTTGGGTAATAGATCAGGGATGTGTGCAATGAATTAAGTAGATGTTTAATTCATAGCATGGAGTTTTGGTGAATCCTTAAAGCACGAATTGGTCTTGGTGGTACTGTCTTGGGAGCGAGCAAAGGCGCCAGGCAGAACTAATCAGGGCTGAGTTAATTGGTTGAATGCACAAAGACATTTTGAATTAAACTCAAATATATATATATATACCTTACGGGGTGAGCACATAGTGGTGTATGTTAGGGTTATGTCCAACGTGTTGAAAAGTATACTCGTAAGATGGAACTTTGGGGTACCTACCAATGTGGATTTGCTTTCTGATGGTACTGTCTTGGGAGCGAGCAAAGGCGCCAGGCAGAACTAATTAGGGCAGAGCCATTACCTTAATGTTTATATTCTTGCAAATGATAAGTCACATAATTTTAATTTAATTTATAATCCAGTACAATTCACAACATATAATAAAAATTTTGTTTGAGATGTTGATTGTTTACATGTATCGTTAATGAATAAAGAAAATCATAGAAATTTTGAAAATAAAATTTGTATTTGATATTATTCTTTGTATTAATTATGATTTGTTTATTGATTTGACTATTTAATCATGACATGCCTGAATTTCTGTAATATTTAAGACATTTATTTTGTAAATATACTTGTATAATTTTAAATTTTTTTTCTTATATCCATAATAAATTATATTGTAAGGTTTATTTTGCATTTTATTTTCTTTACCTGACCTAGTATAACTGACGAGCATTCAACTTGATTCGACAGTTTATTTATATTTTCTGCCCCTGAGAGAAAATTTTTTTAGTCATTTTAAACTGAGCTAGTTAAATGTAAAATTGCCTAACCTACTATTTTGCAGAAAATTTGTTGAATCTTAGTCTAGCATAAGGCCTAGCACTAAGATGTATGCTTGATTCTGCTCTTACTTACTGATTGAATAATTTAAATTATTTTTATATAAATCTCAATTTGCAAGAGTGACAGCAATATGTTAATTCTGTAACACCTATCGACAGTCATTACAGGCTAAAGAGTAATGGCAGAAGTAAAGTAAATGAAACTTCAAATGAGAAATGTTCCGTCCGAATGTGAACCTCCTCAAGTTAGGTGATGATACCGACGTTTCGTCCACTTAATCGACAGAATAAGCAGTCCTAAAGATGTCGCTTTTAAGATTGTATAAAAATGTTCGACCTAGGGTTGCTATTATATCATCACACGATATCGTATATATGTATTAACAGACTGAGGTGAACATATCAGGCTTATACTGTAGTTAGTATACATATTAAACTCAAGTGCATTACAATTTTATTGTGAACATGTAAAAATTCGTATTTTTTTTAAAGGTTCATCCTCATCGAGACCTTGCAAGCTTTTAATAAGCTTATCAAAATGTTCTGGAGTTTATGGAATTTTAGTTATTTTATTAGTTCCATTAATTTCATTGAAAAAGCTTTGCTTAGCCTTTCATCTTAGACCGGGTGCACACCAATCATGCAAGATATCTATCAAAATTAATTATACATTAAAATAATATTTATAATTAATATCAAATAAGTTTATTATAATATTATTAAATAAAAATTAATTTTTCGAAAGTGTGTTTAGAATGTTTGTCAAACATTTGGTGTGATTGGTGTGGATCTCCTCTAAACATTTCTTTATAATATAATGGGCGCTGACGTACTCAAACCTAGTGTTTGACAGACAAATTATTTTGTATAATTGGTTTGCAAGCAACCTTTAAAGACTGTATAAAAGGGAACACTCGCACAATTAATAAATAATTATCTCATATTCTCTGACTAAGTACAGGTATTAGTGTTTTCAGCCAGTCTATGAACATGGCCTAACGACCACTTAAATAGACGGGACAACAGGTTTTAGTATCCCCCGAAACAAGGTAAGAGCTCATAGAAGCAAATCAATCCAAACCTATGCAATCACAAAGAGATTACTTAATCGTGAGAAAAGTAATATATAACCGGCAGCTTAGAAGAACAAGTTTTCTTCCACTTAAGTAAATAATTAATGTACCAGTCTTTCTGGACAAATGCTAAACGATATCTAGTACTCAGTACAACAATATGATAAAGATAAAGTTGAAAACAACAAATCGTGAAAACTCCAAGGAATTTAAAGTTGACTTGTTTCTCTTTACTCTTTTTCTTGAGGCCACTCTTTAAGAGACACTAAAATGATATTCTTGGAATGAGATTTGACACTTAGAAAAAAATCAGAAGAGAATATGGTTAATTACAACTACTTAAGTGTACGCGAGCAGTAAACACTGAGTTTTAGAAAATCCACTCTTTGATTTCGGCGAGATAAAAGAAAGAACGTTTTTAGGCTTTAAGGCGCCTTAGGCTTAAAATTAATAAGCTGTATGTATCGAGTACCTATGTTTGTTTACCAAACAGTAATTCTGTTCTTTTTGTTTCCTTTCCTTTCCTTTATCCTCTCTTTGAGCCCAATTTAACTGTTTATATGAACTCATTTTAAACTTCACTTTCACCTTTCACCCTATTCCAAAAAGAGAGAGACGAAATTCTGAACAGATCTCCAGCCCAAATTCCAACCTTTAACTGGTGAAATCAATTTTAGGCGGTAAAATTAAATTTACATATCTGTCTGAAATATAAAATTTGTACCAAATTAAGTTGTATATAGAATTTTCAAAGATAAATTCACAGTTAAGAGGGGCGTTTACCTATCGAAAATTAAGGCATCGCCGTTTCGCGTTTCTTAAACTCATTTTGTAATTTTAGAATCTCAAATTTGGGTTAGTGATGCAAAACGCATAAATTTATAATGTCAAGGTCAGTTTTTGTACTAATTTATTTTCTTAAGAAAGTTATGTGTTTTAGAAATAACCACAAAAATGCATGAATTTGATTAATGTCTACTAACTAAGGCTGGCACACAAATGGAAAAAAACGACCTCTACGCGCCAGCTGCACATTCGATGTACGATATAAAGAAAAAATCAAATTTATGTAATTATTTTTAAAGATAAAAAACATTAAACTGTAAACATTGTCACACACATTTTACACGAGATTTTTCTAAGCTAATCGCGTCGTCTATCCCCACTTTACGGTATCTCTACCGGTCCTAGCGAAGACGAAAATCTATCGGAATCGGCGGCTATTGCAGACTTAAATGCGAGTGACAGTTTTTTTTAGTTTAGTTTAATTACAAAATGTCATATATACCTAGAATATTCGAGTGTATAATAATATAACAGTTATGGGCACGCGAAAATTGGCTTATTATAAAACATCAACAACATCAACAGTTCCGTAAGTACTCATTCTTTATACATTATGCTTCCCATCTATAGTATTCCTTTATCTATGATATAATCTGTGAATAAAAGCGAAGCGCTGTGACAGAACCGAATATCGTCTACCTCCACCTACTCACACCCCCTTGCGTCTACCCGTCCCGCGAATAATATAAGTTGCATAAGTTTCTATTTGTTGGCAAACGCCGCTCTTAAGGCAACAGAATGGTAATTGCAGTAGTCACAACATATGAAAGTAAATAAATTTGTCTATAAAACAAACAATGTCGTCGATGTCAAAATATTTGACCATTGATAGCCTTGCTGTCAACCAATAAGAAGTAACTGTCACTTGGGTCTGTTCAGAATTTGGTGTCTCTCTTTCTGGAATAATATATAGATATAAAACATATAGCACTAGTTAACCTCAATCACTCTAATGTGACACAAAGTGCCTTTATAATCAGAGTGGTGACACGAGATAGAAAATCAATAGAAACCAAATCGGCCATTATGTGGGTATATGTCAAATGGTAAAATAACAAATAATTCAGTATTATTAAATATGGATTGATATAATAACGTATAAATTGCATATTAAATGGATATGTATTTGAAATAAACGTGTTAAATAAGGATAAGAATGGAAATATAATAGTATATTATGCAATGAGCATTTAATGATAGCTATAAGACACGAGTGTCTTAATAGTCATTAAATGCGAGTTGCATACACTATTTTTTCTACGACCCCATAATAAAACATATTTTTTGAACAATCCATTTCATAAATTTAGGTTAAAATTTTCCGTACGTTTTTGTGAATTTGGCTGGTAATAAATTGTTCGTGGCTACTAAGGCTTGTTCCATAACTTCTGGTGGAGTCAATTATTACATTTCACTGTCATTAGCTCTCATTTTTACCGTTTATATTTTCAAAAAAGCACACATTTTAAGTACTTACTTGTAAATTGCAGAGAACTGTCACATTTATTTAATTTGTATATCTGTCAGATATGCAGTCGCCATATTGAATATTGTTTGAATATTGAAATGTCGCATTCCTATTGGATATAAACTTGTATCGTAATGAAAAATCTGTATTCCTATTGGATATAAACTTGTAACATAATGAAAATCTGTATCGTAATGAGCATCATTATAGTACAGGTTCGGCATATCTAATAATACAATTAAAGTATAGGAGTAGAAAAAATACATTTTTGCACAGGACGCCAATTATGTGGGTACAATTTGCGTGAACCTATCAGAACTAATCTCATTAGTGTCACTACTTTGATTATAAAGGTATTCTAATGTGAGAGAACTTATACTTCCATCTATTCCTGGAATGCTTTATATTTCTGACGCCTCTTAAAATTTGGTGCTTTAGGCTTTAGCCTTTTTTGCCTATAGTGTAAAACGTCCTTGGATAAAAGTACTATTTATATCAGGAATGCAAATAATTTAATTCTAGCAATAATTTTTCTTACTTTGGGTTATTTTTCTCTTATTTGTGCTTTATTTTAATTCCCTATTGTAATAAAATTTTGAAAAATATTTGAATTACTTCCGATTAATTATAATTATTATTTGCTGATATTACTGGTCATGAAATTCTGTGCTTTTTGTTTTTTATTCAAAATCAAAAACCACAACACCAAAAATGCCAATAATATTTCTGACAGTAACCAATTTAAACAGGAATTGCATGTACTGTTATATTTACAATTTCACATAATTTTATAGTGTAAGACGTCGATTAACATAACAGCTGCATTGCAATTACTAAATCACAAAAATAGGCGTGGCCACCACACGACTTTCTTATACGTATGAGCGTTTCAAACTATACAATTTTAAGAATTTTTTTACAAAAAAATTGTTCAAAATTCTATTCTAAGTACTTCTATTCTCTTAATAAATCGCTATAGAATACATACTTTGCAAGATATTCGAAAAAAAGTGCTACTCCCTAAGAGTAAAAGTGTTACTCCCGGTCCGAATTTTGACATTTCATATATACAAAAAATATTGCAAATCTAGCACTAAATACTTTTGTACTCTTAATAAATATATATAGAATGCATAACTTACGACATATTTCCAAAAAATCGCTATTAGATAAGTGTAAAAGTGGTACTTCCGGTCTGAATTTTGAAATTTTTTTATTATATTATAAAGGTATTGAAAATTATGTTTTAAATACTTTTATATCCGTAACGTACCTGTCTAAAAAGCATGATTTGCGAAATATTCGAAAAAACTGATTTTCGATAGGAGTAAAAGACTTACTTCCGGTAGGAATTTCGAAAAACTTTTTAAATAAAATTGTTCTCAATTTTTTAATTCTCAGTACATATGAATTCTTTATAAATTTGTTTAAACTTAGTAGTTGAGGAAATATTGGCAAAATTCGATTTTTTCACTGAAGTAAACTGCTACTTCCGGTCTACCGATTTTACTGAAAAACTACTCAGATCTCAAGAGGGAGATTAGACACGTAAATACAAAATTTGGAATTGATATCTACAGCGGTTTGACTGCTATCGTGGTCAGAGAGAGAGAGAAAGAGAGAGAGAGAGAGATTTTTTTAAAACCACTTTTTCGGTATCAGAGGACTTCAAAACGTGGACATCTGCAAAAATCTCGAAGTCAAAAATTTTCGTCATCACAATACTTCCTTATGCTACGTATGAGAAAGTAACAATCAATAATTTTAAAAATATTTTAAATCAAAATTTCTCAAATGTCAAATAATGGGAAAATCCTACAATATCTCCTGCTCTAAAGTCAAACTTTTGCAACCCTTTTATTACTGGGTCCAGTGCCACTATTATATACCATATAATACTTGAAAATGTTTTAATTTCTGCAATGTATGTTTTAGATATTAAATTGCTTCTACGTCACGTTTCCTTACGTTTTAAATATTGCACTTAGTGACAGCAAATTTTATAAATGAACAGATTTTCCTGATATGTTTACCCGTGTACATTAAAATCAATATAAATTATAAACATCTTCCCCAAAGAGTGAACATCCCAGTTAAACTGAGAGAGAAAGAAGGAAGAGATAAACTTCAAGGAAGAGAGAGATAGAATGGGACGTTTATAAATTGGATGTAGCGTTAGCGAATAGGAAGTTTTAATTACAACATCGACTTCTCATCTTAATTAAGTCACTTGTCAAGGATTAATTGATATCAGAAAGACTGTAAAGAATAGATTTTGCGCTCGACAAGCAAAATATAATTTATATATTGTTTGTTGTTAAAGCAAAACTGCAAGAACTATATACACGTCAAATTTAATTATCTTTAATTAATACAAGGAAACCTCCACGGATGAATATGGGCTATACAATAATATAACAGAGTGTAATCAACCCGCTTTGTTTCCATGTTTGATTTTATTGATTTTACGCTCGGATATTCTTGTTACATTCATGGACATTTAATATTATCTTTCTTAATTAACGAAGAGCAGGTATATTACATTTTATGTCAGAAAATAATAAGTAAAATTTTTTTTATATCTTGTTATAAACAAACTTATCTGTATACATTTTAATAAAATACTATCGTGATATCATAAAGTTTTTAGGACGAAGATGGTATTGAAATGGAAAATATATGTCTGAACTTAATTCAAGTATTATAATATAACAATTTTGAAAATTATCTTAACAGTGACATTGAATGTCATCAATTAATGTGATAGAACTGCTGAAAGCAAGTTTGAACATCGAGTTTAAATAAATTCAAATATGATTTACAAGACAGTGCAAAAAATCTACATGATTGAAGCCTATTTTCCAACTGGAGTCCGAATTGATGAAAATTGTGTGTACAGTCAGCGTGCATGTTTGGTTGATTTCAGAGAGCACTTTCCAGAGTTAGCGGTAATTTCCAAAAACTTTTATAATTGCCCTTCCAATTGTCTTGGTGTTTTTCGTGAGACTGGTTCTGTGGGCCATAAATCACGTATTGGTAGTCCAACTGTTCGTTCGGAAGAAGTTATAAATGATATTCGTCAACCTATGGACCAACCACAAAACTTTGAAACGTCTTACTCAAGAGATTGAGCTTTCTTATGGAACATGCCAAAAAATTGTGTAAAGAAAAACTTACACATGCAACCGTATAAGATGCAATCACATCAGGCTATTTTACTGGTAGACTACCCTAGACGTCTTGCTTACTGCCAGTGGTTTACAAATAATTTAATGCAAGTGATGACCTGCTAAATTTAACATTTTTATATGACGAAGCGCGGTTTAATCTTTTGGGGAACATCAATTTCCAAAATACTCGGATGGAGGGTAGTGAAAATTCTCATATTTTTTTAATCGTTTCTGCATTCTGCGAAACTTGGTGCTTGGCTAGCAGTTTTTCGCCGCAGAATTATTGGACCTATTTTTTTAAATTTTACAATAAATGCTGTGAGGTATAGAGACATTTTGAATGAATTATATTGAACAGTTGCACGAAGGTGAATTACAATATGGTTACTTCCAGCAAGATGGTGCAACGGCGCACACAATACAAGAAAATATTGCTTTTCTACGTGAGTGTTTTGACGATCGGATTATAAAGCTTACATACGGAGGTTAAATTTCCACCACGATCACCTTGTTTGACAATTATGGACTTTTTCGTGTTTCTTCACCTAAAGAATAGACTATTTAAAACTTCTCTTGCTAATTTACAACATCTGCAATAAAGAATTATGTATGAATGTGCATTAATAACACCCGCAATGCCCCAAAATGCCTTTAAGAGCATGAAAAGGCGTACGTACAAACTTGGGAATTGAAAATATATTTATGATTTTACAATCATTTCAATCAAAAGCTAAATTAAAAAGTTCCAGGTCAAGATGTGTTATGCTAGATTACTCAGAACTTTGAAAATGTGACATCACATCTTTATCCACTTATGTCTTCAATTAAGGCGACATCCGGCCCCTAAATTTTTATAATTTTCTAGCAAATTAGCCACGATATCTTGGTAGTTTTAACTCTTTTGATTTCCCAGAAAACATTTCAAGCATTTTTAAAAGAAGTCCATGCTGCCAGCTCTAGTGCTTTGACAAACTGTTTAATCAATCCTAATTTAATGTGTAGAGGGGGTAGTATAATTACCAAATTAGAATCCACTAACGGCTCAAATTTTATATTAAATTCTCCAGAAACTATGTTGGTCCGTGGCTGCCATTCTTTTATTTGGTAATGATGCTGAACTGCACGGCTATCCCACAGACACAACAAACAACAATATTTGGTAAACCGTCCTTGCAGTCCAAGTAATAAGGAAATAACCTTCACCACAGATTTGCCAAAAATGATTTGAATATTGAATGAGATTTAATATAGTTGACATAGTGACATACGTTTCTTTCTATTTGTAAAATGAGCACTTAGAAATGACACATTCAAAATATCATTTATATCTTCCTCGTCCGTAAAATTTGCAGAAGAATATGCATTGGTGTTGGAAGCTCACAATTAGTTCTTTTCAACGGTTTGCTTACAGATGGAATCTGGATATATTACTTAGTGTTTATTTTTTACCCATAATTAAAACTCGCTGCTTGAAATATTTTCTCCTTAGGTATACCAAAACGCACGAAACAATCCACTTCGTGATCAAAATTCATTATGTTCGATGAATAAAATGTACGAATTCTGAAGTTTACTTTGAGTAAATTAACTACATTTTTGTCAAAAATAAAACAGTATATTCTGTGGATAAGCATCGTTAGTTGGAAAAAGAAGTTTTAGTGATAATAAATAATAAAATAAACAACAACCGTAACCTGTAATACTGTCAAATGTTATCAAATGACTAGCGAAGTTCAAATCACGTTTCATGTAAGCCAACATCCAATGTTAATATTTCTAGTAAAACTCGTTGAAATAGCGCAAACATTATTATTTTTAATTAATATTAATCATTCAAATAATCCTGTAATTATTATTATATACATATAATGTATTCTACATAATAACATTATAAATTTAGTAATATAGAAGGTCGCTTTTCGTTGTTATGAAATTGGAAATACAGACGGCATTATTTTTCATTTATGACGAAAGTGGATTGTTTCGTGCGTTCTACTATAACATGGTATAAGAATAAAACATAGGGCCTAGAATAATTATAATACGTTCAGTTTGGAGTCTCCTCCCATTCGGTAGTTGAAGCTAAGATGCACTATGCAGCGCCACTTTCCAGTGGGTTAAATAAGCAGAATTGGTGAATGTAAGGTTTACGGTGCCAATTGATTATACATTTATTGAAGGATGTATTTTATTTCTGATTTTTGTAAGATATTTGCAAAAGACAAAACTATGCTTCTATGGAAATACTTTCCCGATATAAGTTCTATTTTTTCTTAGAGACACGTTAGAATTCGGTCATTTTAGCACATTTTTACATTAGAATTTCTCTTAACCAACTTTCCTTTTATTACAGACAAATTTTCGTCAAGAAAGATCCTGCAGTAATGGCACAATCAATTGGCAGCACAACCCCTGCGCGTCTTCACAAATCCGACCGTATGAACAGCCCTTAACAGAAGAAATCAAGGAAATACCTTAAAATACTGCAATAAAAGTTAATAGTTATGGAGAAATTACATTGTTTTGTATGTATAATAAACAATCGGAAAATGATTATATTGTCACAACAATTGGTCGGAACTGTATAATTACAAAAATATACTCACAATTTCAATTTAAAATTTAAAAAAAAATACCTAAAAGAAACACGGTTCAACGTGATAAAATCTGAAGAGCAATAGTTAATACCAGACGCTAAAATGTATCAAAAATACAGAATTCGACAATCAAATAAATGTGAATCTCGTTTGTTTCGAACAAAAATATAAGAGTATATTGATCTCAGTTATTATTGAATCGAAAGTAGACAGCAACTTTTTCACTATTTCTAGACCCTTTACAATAGAAACCTTGAGTGTCATATTTTAACATTTATAATAACAGATATGAATATAGACAGCTTATATCTAAACCCTTTCAGTTTTATTTTATCTGTAGTTTGTTCATGAAACCGAGAACTATACTATTAAAAATGTATAAACATTGTTATCAAAGTCTCAATAAAAAAATACGAAAATAATGTATAAAAAGCTAATGTACATTGTCTTGGTGAAATGTTGGAGCCGTATGTATCGATAATTATATGTATTGTTATACTCTTTCAGTCGACAAAGTTACTAAAACCAATTCTCAGTACATATAACTTAATTCTTTATCCATTATATCTTAATGTAGTAGTTTAATATTCAAAGTGTGAGGACGTATTGAAATGCATGATGAAATGCATCGATGAATCAAATGGATGATTAATCATTTGTCAAGTGCATCGACATATATAAAACAACAAAAATATGTCATACAATAGGTGCTATGTCTGCCGAGTGGAATTTCGGAGGACAGAAAGAACGGTAAAGTGTTTCGTATGTGAGGAAGAGAGACATGGTAAACCCGCTGCAGTCAGTGACGAAATAGCTAAGAAGTTGAGTGACACGGATATAATTATATATGTATGCGATATTTGTCGTATAATGAAAGTGTGTCAAACAATGAAGGAAATGGATCAAAAACTTAATTATTGTCTCCAAACAATATCAGAACAAAATGTATTGATTCACAAAACTTTAGAGTTTATTTCGAACACCGAAAATAAGGCAGAAAAGGAGATATTATATAGGGATCTATTGAAAGAGAAGAATGATGTGTTAATTGTTAAACCTGAAAAGGATGATCAAAAATCACACGAAACAAGAAAGGATATTAAAAATAAAGTGGTGGTAAACTAGCACTTGGAATTGCAAGAATAAAAACTATTGGAAAAGGTGGTATCGCTATTAACTGTAGTGATAGCAATTCTAAAGAAAAATTATGAGAAAAAGTATATAAATGAAATTGGAAATAAATATGTAGTTTCTGAACCGAAATTAAGAAATTCGAAAAAATAATTACCGGTGTTGAAGAAGATGTTATTGATGAAAACAATGAAAAAGTGTTAGACGCGATTATTAGACTAAATGACATAACATATCACAAGGACCTCTCAGCTAAAATTAAAAGAGAAAAAAAATACTTAGACAATAAAAAGAAGAATTACTGAAATATTATTTGTCTGTTCAACCGGAGATGTATTCCAGCAACATAAACATAGCACAAATAAATGTAGGATGGACGATATGTAAGGTGTATGAACACCTACAAATAGTTAGATGTTATAAATGTGTAGGGTATAATCATTTTGCTAAAGAATGTAAAAATGCAGAAAAATATGGTAATTGTGTTGGTAGTCATTTGACAAACAAATGTGATAGCTTAATTATATATAAGTGTATAAATTGTGTAAGAACCAATGATAAATTTAAAGTGGATATTGATACTAACCACACAGCGTTTGACAGAAATTATATACATTACAAACGAATAGTAAATAAACAAAAATCGAAATTTGAATATACGTAGCAATTAGATAGTAAATAGGGTTGATTCACTTAGAAATGATTAAATTGTAATTTTTTAAGTGTTGAAAACATTAGAATATTTGAACAATTAGTCCGTAAGTATATTATAGAAAAAGTTTTTGTTTCTAAGTAATATATTTGTATATTTTAATAGATTATTATTATTATTATTAAATGTTTCTGACAAGGATTCTTTACGTCACAATGTAGAAGTTATTTACAAACAATATTTGGTAAAAAGCGAAAAATACGAATGCCTGGTGTCGATTATTATTAAAATATGTATATGTATAATATAATATTTAATATATATTAATAATAATAATATTTTCATTAAAGCTGGGATTTTATTTTTCAATGTGTAATAGTTTCTTAAACAAGACCAGTCAATGCATTTAAATACTCAATGAATTTTTCAGAATCCAGTTGTTCTATGTAATTGGTGATTATTCTTCAACGCGTTAAGGATCATTATTCGAGTAATATTTTCATATAAATGTCATTTTTGCAAAGACGTCTAAATATAGATCAAAATATCAAGATCGAATTATGTCCGACCTTCCTTGGATATTTACTAATTTTAGTACCTAATTCAGTTTGCATAGCACAATAACCACGTAATTGCTTTTGTCATTAATTGGGGACCTACCAAATACTTTGGACCACTGGGCCGAAGGTCTCCAATCCGGATAGTGTTTGGGAAACTTATCCCTTGACCAAAACGTGTGCAAGATCACTTTATAGACGGTCAGCTTGTCCGGCTGACAGCCCTCGTTCTCCACGTTATCCACGTATCCTCGATTCCTGACGTTATTATTATTACCACCGATGAGTCCTCCCGTATCTATGGCAGCCTGGACGACCGGCGGTGGTCCTCCGAGCGCCACGAGCATCGTTACCGTGAACAGAACACAGGAGCACATGTACGCGATCGCGCCAACGGTGGTTGAACCACCGGCCATGTACCGACCCACAGCTAACATCTTCGCTGCACGGCTACCGGCGTACGATTGACTAGATAGTATCGGGTCTCAATTTTAGTCTCAACCGGCGACGACCAGTTCAAGTTAGGACGGACTGTGCGACTCTGCGCGCTCTGCGGAGCTTCTGGATCTGTGTCCGTTCGCGACCGCCAGGGTGCGTTTGAGTGAAACGCGCCAGGAACGGCAGGATTACGCTTAAGCACTTTCAGACGTGTATATGCACATACGACGTACAACCTGATGACATTTTAAAGATGATAGACGTACAAATTGCGTGTAATAACTGGCGAAACAATAACAGAAATGTGCCTTGTACACTTGTAACTAATACGAGTGCTTTGCATACATGTATTCATGACTTAGGAGGAGCCTTTACCTATCGAAAACTATGGCCCCATGAGGCATCGCCATTTTGCGTTTTTTTAATTTATTCTTTAATTTTATAATTTGGGTTAGCGATGCAAAAGGCATACAGTCATTTTCCTTTGCTTTTCCGCTTTTGTCAATTACATTTCACTATGTGCCAAATGACTTTCCACGTTTTTAAACGTCAGCTGAGTTTGCCAAATGAAATTCTCTTTATGTCAAATTACTTTCCCTTTATATCAGAGGTTCCCAAAAGTTTTTTTCTCGTGGACCACTTTCAAAGTTTTACTATTTTCGGTAGACCCCCTGCTGCTACATTTCTACTGTATTTCCAAAACTCCTAAAAAATATCACCCTAAATTGGGGGTGTTAAGAAGAGAAAAAAAAGTAGCACATTTTCTCGTGTCCTATTTATTAAAATAATACTTGTGGTTATACAAAATTATACACATTTATTATTAAAAACAATCAACAATTGACAAAAAATCAACAATGAACTTTGAAATGTAAATCAACAATAAAAAAAAGTCATACTTTTAATGAGACGAATGTACTGGATGAATTGTCAGCAAATTATCAATATTTGGCTTCAGTTTTGTAAGAAGTAATCTCAAATCTCCCCGTTCTGTGATGTTCAATCTGCTCCTTTTTTTTGTTAACAGGTTGGTAACGGCACTAAAACTTCTTTCGACAAGATACGACGAGGGAAACGCTATCAAAAATTTTCTCACAATTTCCCACAGCCCAGGATATTTTTCGAGGATTTCTGCCTGCAGCCAAAATGTTGGATAGCCTTTTTTAAATTTCACCTTCAGTTCCTCGTTGGTGCTGAGCTCAAGTAGCTCCTCTTGTAATACCACATTCGCCTCTTCCGTTTCATCAAATGTGGTTATGATCCATGGTGGTATTTCCATCGTCAGAATATCTTCAAATCTATTTTTGAAGTCATCATGCAGGGTATTTAAATGTTGATCGTATGTCTGGATATCCTCATCAAGACATTCTATCTGTAACAAGTGCGGAAACTGGGAGAATTCGCAGCGAATAATATTTTGCTTCATTAATTTCAATTTACCAAGAAAAGCCGAAATTACACCCTTTGTTTTTATTAAATTAAGGCTGTCCCCTTGTAACTGCAAGTTAACGTCATTGAATTTTATGAACAAATCTGTTAAGTACGCAATGTCCGCTTTATATTTGATCAGATATTCTTTTAAATCTGGTGCTTTAGTTTCCAGACACTCTATCACTGATTCGAAAAGTGAATAAAATCTCGATAAGCATGCACCTTTCGACAACCAGCGTACTTCAGTATGTAAGAGGAGTCGTTGGAAATCTTCATCATTTTCATCGCACAATAGTCAAAATTGAAAGCATTGCTTCTTATTTTATTAACTGCGTTAATCACAAATTGAAGCGATTGGTGCAATCTATCACTCAAATTTTTCGCGACAAGGTGTTGTCGGTGGATGACACAGTGAATTGCAATAAGTCCTGGTATTATTCTTTTAAGATGGCTTATAAATCCACGATATCGCCCGAACATGGCAGGAGCTCCATCTGCTGCCACCGAAATAATGTTTGTAAATGCAATAGATTTTTCTGTAAAAAAATCACTCAGGACATTAAATATCAATTCGCCTTTAGTGTCCGACTTCAAAGTTTTTGCGAATAGCAGCTCTTCATGGGTTTCTTCGTCCATAACAAATCGAACATATGCCAATAATAATGCTTCATTACCAGGCAAAGTAGACTCGTCCAATTGAATAGAAAAATGAGTGGTTTGCAGATAATTACACAAGAAGCTTTCTCTATCAGAGCTCATTTCATCAATACGTCTTTGTACAGTGTTGTTACTTAAAGGAATTCTTTTGAGTACGTCAAATGGAGGTTTGTGCAGAACAGTTTTTAAAACCTCTTCAATAGCGGGAAAAATTAACTCTTCTCCGATGGTGTGGGGTTTTCCAGATTTCGCTATAAGCAACGAAATATTGTAAGATGCCCGCAAGCCATCATCGTTACTTTGAGACGTTGAAGCAAACATAATATTTACGGTAGGTCTCTTTTCATATTTTTCCTTCATTTTTTGAAAATATTTCAGATCTTTACCTATTTTTTCAGGATGACACCTTCTTAGATGGTCTTCGAGCTTGGATGGTTTCATAGAGTCATTGCTCAGAACTTTGTTGCATAAAAGACACATGAGCAATCGTTTGTCTGCCGTTGATGGAAGAAAACCAAATTTCAAATAATCAACACTGTACTGTCGACATTTCTTCTTAGATTCAGCCATTTTCCGTATCAGTTGTGTCCTGTAAAAAAATGTTTGTTTTTGAGGTGATTTTACCAGAATATGGCTATTATAACACAACAGAATAGAATTATTGCAATAAAAAAATCGAAATGCCCGCGGAAACACCGCTCTTTTAATTAATCGCCGTCGTCGCGTAAATAAATATTCTTAAACAAAAAAGTACCTAGGTACCTAAAGTTTAATCTTCCCTGGCTTTTTGTTCTTTTATAGAAGTTTTGAATAATCTCTAGTATTTAATTTTTACTAGATAACTACCTACTACACTCAAATAGTAAAACAAATATAATATGATTGATAAATTACAATATACAATAAAAATACATTTTTATTTAAAAATCCCGGAAACAAATGAGTAACGTTTAGTTCTTGGCATTCCTATTTATACTAATGTAGATTGCAAGCACAGCGCAAGTCGCATTTCATCCCTTTGCAGGTCTAAACAAGCATCCGGGACGAGCGGGCGCACGGGCGGCACTTTGCAAGTCTCGACATGTGGTGTACACTTGTACTATTATCTATTGTTCTATTCAATTCTGTGTTTGAACTGTGTCTCGAATATTTTTAAGTACCTACCTAGTGAATGATGCTACCTGCCTACGTTGATAGGTAAATCCAAGCCAAAATTTTTGTTCTTCATTATGAAAACCAGAAAATTTTTCGTGGACCCCCACACTTACAACTTGTGAACCCCTGGTTTCTTTTCACGTCTACGTGGACCACTTTCGGAACCACTGCTTTATATCAATTGCTTTTCTTGTTTGTATGTAGGTATGTATACCTCTACCTTTTCATAAAAAAAATATAGCAATTTACACATTAAAGTGAGAAATTTATTTTGTATTTAGATACAAACACAATGAGTGTAACATCTATGTAATATAAACATAACTAAAATCAAAATTTCATTTCTTTGCAAACAGTTGTGTAAATATGTCTCCACGTGTTCAACACATAATTCAAACAAGTTTTGCGGAACTATACATTCAGATGCATTGTGGACTGCCTCATATAATTCATTTTCACTCGTTGGCTGTGTTCTTTTTATTATCTGCTTCCACTGGTTGAATAACTCTTCTATTGGATTTAGAAAAGAGCTATAAGCAGGAAGAAACACTGGAAAATGATCATGCCCTCTAATTTGGGCAAGGTTTCCTCATTTCTATAGAATCTTACACTGTGCATAACAATATGAGCCCCTTCTACATCGTCATTATGTAAATGTTGAATTAACGTTGTGAGAAATTCAGAAAAGTTCAGTACATTAAAGGGCACATTTGAAATTGAAACAAATACAAGGAATTTACGTTCATTACAGCGGCAATGGAATAATTGCCTTAACTATGCTTTTATTTTTGATGATCTGGTATTTTCCACAGATCTTCCGTATCAAACGCGAGAACATATTTGTATTCCGTATTCGTCAATTAAGATAAGAACATTTTTTCTCTTACCAACATCATTCTGTTATACTGCACTGCTTAATCAAAGCGTGCTTGAATAATGTCCAGTGTATTTCTTCTTTCAGGAACAAATGACACTTATTTAACAGAATAATGAAAGTGCTCTATTAATCGTAGATAGTGATATTTATTGAAGAAGTGGCCATTGGTTTAAGCACTCTTCTAGTGACCGTTGGTTTAAGCACTTTTCTAGCAACTGGCGGAAGCTTAAAGAACAACCCAGGTCAACCCAGTCACGAATCTGTTCTTTTTGAGCATTTAATAATTTTTGATTCCGATGCCTGCACTTACTTTTGCAGTATGTATTATTAATTCTCCTATATGTTGCATAAGCTTTTCTTTTCTAACTGTATCCGACAAAACTCCAAAATGTTGTCCAACATTCATCATCGTATCACTTATTCAAACAATTATTGTTATATTATTAATTCGCGTAATTCATTGGTTATCTTATTATTATTCCTTCTCTGACGAGATTGTTATTATTTTCCTTTGTTGTATCACTATATTTAAACAAATTGTGTGACCGAACACAGTATTGAAGACTGTGTTCGTTAATGGCCACGTTGGTCGAGACCGCGGCACACCATTTGTTTAAATATAGTGATACAACAAAGTATATGTGTTCTTATTGTTTTAATTTGGATTATCGCAAAGTAACGGCTTACAGCATTAATTATTATTATTTTCCATTGTAATAATACAAATATTTGTGCACATGAAACTAATTCACAAATAAGGAAAACCATTTGACAGAAACGGAATTTATTTGATAAAGGAAGCCTACTATATAAAATAATTAGAAAGTCATTTGACAAATAGGGAAACTCAAATGACAAAAGCGGAAAAGCATAAGAAAATGACTGTAAATTTATAATGTCAAGGCCAGTTTTTGTATTAATTTATTTATAGCTTATTTATCGTCTGTTTTAGACAACCATTTAATTTCATAGCCAACTAATTTCATATTAGAGTGAAATTTTATTCAAATGTTCATATCTCTCGTATAAATAAAGATTTATTATTAAGAATCCAATATTTCAAGTTTTCAAAATCTTAGCATCTACACCAACATTGATTACTTAAAAAACTTAAAAACCATCCTACTCTAATGAGAAAAGTATTTGAAGGCACGGTATATTACATGTCTGGTCATTATGAACATATTAGTTATGTCAATAATTTGATATCAACTGACGATTATGCATTTGATGGAATTCACCTTAAATATCTGCTTCTTGTTTTTCGTAAACTGAAGACAAGCAGAAGCAGACAGTTATCGCAGACCTGAAGATGGCAAATGTGATTTTGCCGTAACGTCGTCCAGAAACCAGCACCGGTCTTTGGCAGTGAAAACGCGGAGGAAAACCATGTATATACATATATATATGATATTAAATTTTTATTGACCTTTAATTCATATATGTAAATATATATTAATTTTTATTGGACGATTTGTAGGTCGTTATACTAGTTTTAATCACATATATACAGCACATGGACGTTTAGTGCTTAATTTCCATCTGTTACTTGATATACATATATCAGTACGATTTAGAAATTCGAATTCAGACACCGACGGTAGCTCAGTTGGTAGAGCAACCGGCTAGTAATCGGTATGTCCTGAGTTCGAATCTCAGCCGTGTCGGTAATTTTTTAAAAAAAATTACCTAATTAATTTAATAGTCAGTGGTAAAATTAGAAAATTGTAATTTTCAAACACTGCAAATTAGCGAGTTTTAAAATTATTTAAAACTAGTATAACGACCTACAAATCGTCCAATAAAAATTAATATATATTTACACACATATATATATATATATACAAATGTATTGAAAAATTGAATATCTTCTATATTTGTGCCAAGTCATACATTGTACCTATATCTAAAATAATTCACAAAATTTGTTATCTAACTCATATAGGCACTGCACATGGTGTGCTTAACAGTTAGCATTTCTATTTCAAGAACTTCGTTTTATTTGTTGTTAAATTGACAGGTTATTGAAAGAATTTCTTCGTTAACTTCCTATATCTATTAAAAACCAATTGAACTGCAAAATGAAAAGTGTAGTCATAAAACTTTATTGAGAATATACAGAGTGAGTCATCTCCATGGGGAAGATAGATTGTGACTTTATGAGAAAAGATATTTCGAAGCAGTTTTCTTCCTAAGATAGCTACTCACAGAAGCACCTTTCAAATTTAGTTTGTATTATAAAGAGTGTTCCATAACTTGGTGGCTAGTTTTTTAAATGGAACACATATATTATTACATATTTTATATTTCCCGTATAATTCTTAATTAAAAAATTATAACATAGTATAGGCCTAAAATTTAAAGTTTTTGACTTATTCCCATTTTTCTGAAAATTCCTTTAAAATTGTATTTCTCGAAAACGACGATTTGATGGCCACAGTTTTTTGTAGTATTGTTCATAATAAGAGAAACTTTTTTTTCAATTACTATATGTGCAGAAAACTGGATTCAAATTACGTGACACGTATTGTCTAAAAGTCTTTTTTTTTAATGAAACATTCTTTACACAGTTCATTTTGTATTGCCTACTTAATTTCGCGCCAAAAACATGAAGACGTTATTACTTTAAAAGTGAGCATTACTGAGCTATTGTCATTATTTTGATATAATTTTGCTAACTTTATGTTTATTTGAATAAGGTATAGTGAGCCATGATATTTGCCGTGAATATGACGACTGAAAGTTGCTTTTCAATTGACAAATATGATTTTGTAATGAATTTTTTACAAATGAGCTTAGAAATATATTTTTTGTATGTATTGAGTAATTACAAAAAAAAATGATATACCTTATTTATAATACACTTTATACCAGCAATATACCTTGCACTTATACATAAAGTATGTATAAGTGCAGGAACTGTTATACGTGAATGGATGAGTAATTAGTGGAACAGAAATTATAAAATAACCATAGAAATGATTCAGCACTAATGGGTTAAAATAGCTAAAAATTAAAGTGTTCAAATGTATTGTAGTGTTTAAAATGAATAACATTTAAAGACTAAAACTAAATAGTATTGACTTAAAAATATTCTTCATTTATATTAAAAAGAATTATTATTTTAATAGTATAGAGATGTAAAAGATAGGTAAATACTAATTGTACGTAATTGTAATCTCAACCTAATGAAAAACTGTTAAATTTAACAAAGAAATGTCATACGTATTAAAGTCAATGTGTCAAGTATTAGATATAATAAAGATATACAACTTAATTTACTGCATGAAATGTTAGAAAAAAAATAAATCATATACGCCGATTATATAAGGTTCCTTAGATACGAAAAAAAAAGAAGATCCAAGTATTTTTTTTTGTTTGTTTGTTTGTTTATTTTAGTCAAAAAAAACTAGGACACGTCAAAATAAGAAAATACAAACCAGCAGTAACACTGCATATACAATACAATAAATAAATCAATATACAGACAAAAAAATGTAAGTATAAATATAACATGTTAAAATAAGACAGCGATTAGTCAAAGCTATGTAACAGGAATTCGTCCACACTGTAAAACACATTTTCCAGCAGTAGCTTTTTAACCGCTCTTGCAAAATTCAAAAAAAAAATTTGTGAAGTAATATAAGTGAAATTCATAATTTTTTGGACTGTTACGAGACGTTAATGAACTGGTAATTTACCTGACTATACCTACAAATAAAAGAAGTCGATTTTATAAAAGGATAAATCATATTAAGAAAAATTAGTGGAAAAGTAAAAGCAAGAATGTATTCCTGACCGGACCTGACAAAGGAACTGTGAGGTGTATGCTGATTTTTCAAACGGACGTTTGAAGAGGTATCACTGCAGATAGAAACATTGTTGATTATAGGAAGAGGAATCTACCTATTTAAAAGAAAGGAAAAAAAACGTAAAGTAAAATTTTATAATTTAAAAAAATTCTTACATTGACATTTAATTTGAAGTTTGTTAGAGAGATTTTATTTAATTGAAATATCATTAAATATTTTTATAAAGTTAAAAGTAAACTATCCCAGGTATATTAAAAGTTACATTCTATTTATATATTTAAGAGTATTATTTTCAATTATAGTCAATTATCAAGATAGTAATTTGACTAGTTACAACAAAATAATTTGGAGAATAGTTTTCTTTCATTGAGTCAGAGAATTGAATTTGTATTGAATTGTATAATTTATGTGATATATAATAATTAAATTCTACTTACCTTATTTATTATTTAACCAAGTTATAGTGTATTTTGAATAATATAAATTTGTATACATAAAGTTTGTTTTATTATATTGAATTTGACAGAACCTTTTTTGTGACTTAATGTGTTAGTTTCAAGTACGATTTAAATTGTTAAAAAATACATATTGAATAAAGAACATGTCACATATATTAAATTAATAGTAAAAAGAAATATTAAGGTACCTATTTAATATGTTTTAAGAACCTAAACCTGAGATTATAAAAAGGCGTTTCATTCATGCTCTTCATTTTAAATTTATAAAAAAAACTACTGAGAATACTAACTTTATTATGAATTTAAAAGCCGGTATATTAAATATTTATTAAACTCTTGTTTTATACAGCCACAATATCGTATTAAACGTATTATTTAGTATTCTAGCAAAGTATACGGTGCAGTATATTCATTCATTTTTAAACATTTTTGAACACGTTTCCGAAATGATAGATTGTCATTAACAAAGAGCTGAGTATTTATATTTCTAAATATTTGTCGAAAATGCTCGTTCGTAACTCTTATTGTGATGTCCGAAGCCTGGCAGTAAATAACACATTATCAAAAAAAAATTGCTTGGGCATTGCCTATTGGCAGAACACTCTTCTAGCTTTAAAATGATGGGTGCGTAATTCAATATTTAAATGTATTAATTACGGATGACATTTATTTTATGGTCCTTAAAACGGTGGTTTGGCTAATATCCAGCAAACAACTTATCTCACGGGTACTGGGATGTGGATTTTCTGTTGTTGGCAGAAGAATTCGTAGTTGATTTTCATCATTTATTACATATTTCAGTTCCCGTGGTGTTCAATAAGCAAAACTACCAGAAGTAATAAAATAATCCATTAGGTACTCTTCTAAAAGCATCTGTTCTAGAACATATGACCTTTACTGAGCTAGAGTCATTTTTTCATGAAATTTTGCCAACTTCATGTTTTTCTTTATTTGAATACGGTATTTTGTAATGGAAAAATGTCAAAGAAATTATTTATTAGCCCAGAGAGTTTACCAGCAGTATTATTCTAGCAGAAGAAGTCTTAAAACAGATGCTTTTAGAAGAGTACCTCTTGGATTATTTTATTACTTCTGGTAGTTTTGCTTATTGAAAACCACGGAAACTGAAATATGTAATAAATGATGAAAATCAATTATGAATTCTTATGGCAACAACAGAAATCCACACCCCAGTACTCGTAAGATAAGTTGTTTGCTGGATATTAGCCAAACCACCCTTGTAAGGATCATAAAATAAATATCATCCGTAATTAATGCAATATTGAATTACGCACCCAACATTTTAAAGCTGTTCTGCCAATAGGCAATAACTAAAATTAATGCCAAGCATTGTTTTTTGATAATGTGTTGTTTACGGTTGAATCGGCTTTCTACGGTAACGGAATAGCTAACAAAAGAAATGTTCATTATTATTCAAAATAAAACCCTTACTTCACTAATAAATAGATCATCAGCATAGGAGCATAATGTATGGAAAGGCATTCTTAGTGATCGAATGAGCGGCCCGCATTTCTTTGAAGGTATTATAACGAGCAAGCTTATGAGCAATCACTGTCAAGCAATTTAGTGGAATTATTGGAAGACGTTCCGCTATATTTACGAAGAGATGTAGATATAACAAGTGAGGAGCTTTGGAGCAAAACCAGATAAATCCACTTTTAAGTGAAATTGAGTTAGCCCCGGGAAAATATTCTATAGCGTCGTTTCTATGGTATGGGCCTACTTTGATCAAGCTAAAACGAATAAATCCTCATATAAATTGGTACTGAAATCACCGTTATTGAGCAAAACCAGATAAATCCACTTTTTGTTCAAAACCATATAAATCCTTACTGCAGATTTCTTATTACCGACTTTGCTAACTTAGCAAGTTGGGATGTAGATGTCGCAGGCGGTACTGTCATTGTGTGTTTTCTCATGTGGCAGGTATATAAACATGTGTTTATTGTGTTCTGCTCTGTTTAATCACAGATCACTATACTAGAAGATAGTATAACTTAATAGTAAAAAATTTAGACAATGTTTAGCGCCTCCTGCCAACTGCAGGCAGTACTAAAATGGATCAAACCGATTAACCGGGAAATTTAAATATTATGTAATTCTATTCCATTTTGTATTTAGATACGTTAATAGTTTTTATTCTTCACTTTAAATGTTCGGAAGTAAAATAGTGGATGTATTTTAAAGTAAAATATACTACACATATTGCTATAATAACTTAGTAATAAATTAGAAACATATGTTTTTAGTAACGCTTTATTTTTATATGCAAATTTTATTTCTATTTCAAAATATTAAGGAGAAAGCATTCTAAATTATTCTTACATTTGAACTTATTTATTCCAAATGGAAATCGTCGATCTTCTCTTATAACATTGAATAAATTAGGATCTCCTGTAGCGTCCTACCACTCATGAAAACGAATTGATTTTGGATGTGAAAAACTTTTACATTTTGGTCACAATTTGACACATAACATTTTCTTGTCGGCATAATTACTAGGAAGTCTAGAAAAAAGTGCTAATAAATAAATAAATTACTCGAATTATGCAGAATAAATACTTACGTACTGCAATTTTAAGAAATAAGTTAATACATATTTGTAATTTTAAAAACGTCAACAAAAATATTTAAAAAGCTATATAGTTACCATAGTTACTAAACAAATACAGGCAATTCTGTGCAGCTAAGCCCTGAAGTATCATAACTGATCCTAAAATTACATCAACAGAATTTAACATGTGCCCCCTACCAACTGCAGGCAGAAGTAAAACGATGTCTACGCAATCTTAATTTAACATTTCCCCCCCTGTGTTTAATCAGTTGATTATATCGCTTAAAGAATGAACGACGAAGTAGGTGAAAGTACAGTCACTGTTAGTGAAGGGAGTCAGGGCAGCAGAATAAGAGAAAAGACAATCAAGAGGAGGCAAGTACTCAAATGTAGAAGGTAAATTTTATTCTTGACTATTGGTATTAATTTATTCCTTGTTTTCATAATATTATATTATTATAGGTATAACGACCCGGACCCAGATTTAAAGCATTTTGTACGATTATGCAAACATGATGGTAGCTACCAGTGCCAGAGAGCGAAGAAATCAGACATTAAAAATATCAGATCAAAACTTTACGAAGTGCCAGAGAAAATCATCCAAGATACCAAATTGTGCCATATGATTAGCGCAGTGGATACTAAGAGAAAAAGTCTCTTAAGGCAAGTCCTCGTAAAAGGCAGGTAGCAGCTTCTTTTCTCTTAAAGATTAAAACATCAAAAGGTTTAAAAGCAGTAAAAGTATGTAGAGCGTTTTTATGGCTGCTGTGGGGATTCGCAACCATAGGCTACAATCCATTTGCAAAATAGTGTACTCTGGAGAATGCCCTAAGGAAGCAAGGGGAGGTGACCATATCTCAAGCAAAAATGTAGATAAAAGAGAAAAGGTATGTGAGTTTATTAAGAAATTACGAGGCACCGAGAGCCACTATGGTAGAGCAAAGTCAAAGAGAATCTATCTCCCAGCAAATTTAAATATTCAAAAATTGAAATGTATCTATAACGAGCAAGCAGAAGATAGATATAAAGTTACTTATTGTATGTTCAGGAAGACATTTTTGACTAAATTCAATATTGGCTTTAGCTCGCCTGCTTCTGATGTCTGTTCTCAATGTACTAGACTGGGTCACCAAATACGCTCAGAGCAAAATAAAGAAAAAAAGAATCAGCTGATGTTGGAGCGCAGAGTTCACAAACGAAGAGCTAAGGCGTTTTATGATCTTTGCAAAGAACAGCCAGAAAATAGGTTGGTCTTATGTTTCGATCTTCAGCAGGTACAACCGTTGCCCCGGCATCCCATATTTGATGCGTTTTACTCACATCAAATAAGTCTATATTGTTTCTGCTGTGTGGGTATGGATTCAAAAAATCCCAACTTTTATATTTGGACAGAAGACCAGGCAGGACGAGGCTCTATAGAAATTGGGTCCGCCGTTTATCATCATCTAAATTCTCTCCAACTGGACGGCATAGAAACCATAAGATTGTTTTGTGATGGGTGTGGGGGGCAGAACAAAAACTCCCACATCATTCACATGTTAATGTATTGGCTGTTAAACTACTCTCCTCGAGCTGTGAAAGAAATTACCATAACATACCCTGTAAGAGGGCACAGTTTTATGCCTGCGGACCGTGTATTTGGCAGGATGGAAAAAATCTTTAGAAAAAACCCTACCGTTCTTTCCAAAGAAGAATACATAAAGTATTATTCAGAAGCTGGTGTAGTCAGAGTATTGGGCGATGATTGGAAAGTGCATGACATAAAGACTTTGCAAAATTACTTCAATAAAATAATCGGAATATCCGATTTAAAAAGGATTCGACTAACAAAAACAGTAAACCAAAGAAATGATGAAAATAAAGTTTCAATATCGTGCTTTCAACATTACCGATTTGAAGCCGAGTGCGAAGTACCCGACACAGTGTTCAAACGAGGGAAAAATGTAAAAGAGTTACAACTTCCTGAAGTCGACCTTAAAAATGCTATTCCACAAAAGAAGAAACGAAGTATCAAACAACTGATGAACAAACAATTTGGAAATACATGGGAAACAGATGAAAAGTTAGTATGGTACAGAAATCTGCTAAATGAAGATATTAATGTTTTCGAAGAAACTCACGAAGATCAAGATCAAGAATGCAACTGCTTGGACGAAGAGGTTTCATTACACATTTAGCTCATACGTTATAATAATTATTAACCTTATAGTCTTTGGAATATATTTTAGTTTTTGCTTTAAAGTTGATTTATTTTAGATTTTAGCCAAATTACACAAAATAGATAATAATAATAATTCAAGTTGTTTTCGAGCAAAATTGGATAAATCCACTTTATCTTTGACCAAAAGCATATAAATCCACTTGTTCCGACCAAAACCAAATAAATCCAATTTAATTTCTTGAATTTCTCGAAAGTTGATGTTTATTTCTGTATCATTTTATCTGTATGATTTTTTCACTCTAATAGTTAAACTATGACACAATTTGATCGTGTTAAATGTCAATGCCTTTGGCGCCACAGCTAAAAGTCGTTTTCCCGAAAATAAGTTGAGATGGATTTATCTGGTTCTGCTCCAAAGCTCCTCAAGTGCACCTGTAACCACAAAAGAGTTACGAGGGAGCATTTTCGATAAATATTTAGAAACATAAATACTCAGCTCTTTGTTAATGTCAATCTATCAATTCGGAAGCGTGTTCAAAAATGTTTAAAAATGAATGGATATACTGCACCGTATACTTTGCTAGATTGCTAAATAATACGTTTAATACGATATTGTGGCTGTATAAAATAATTCTTTAATAAATATTTAATAATAAATAATAATATTATGACCTATTGTAATACTGAAAGTACCCATTGCCTGGACTATGTGTTACGTATAAGAAACACTGTTTCATCAAAGAGACATGCACAATATACCTGATATCACATTCATCATATAACAACGTTCACCAAAAAGAAATCGCACTGGGTCGTTACATCAATTAAAATATATCACAAAATGTCGAACGTAAATTATACATTTCAGTAGAGTGTCGGGATACGTTCCTACCGTGGAAGTAATCGTTTCGCCAAGTTCCCTGAAAAGTTTAGAACAGTGTGCAAGATGAAACGACTCAAGTTTGCAACGGAAAGATCGAAACACTTGAAAATCTTCGCGCAGCTTACACCTCAAATTTAGTGTCAGTAAAATTTAACAGCTTCCATATCGAGTGCATTAAAATGGCTTAGTCTACAGTTTTCCGTTATTGGGGACCGAGGTAACTCTAAAGAACTTTATGTACTTATTTTTATCATCCATTCCGAGACTCATTTTTATTACCCGACAGTATATATGGGCTTCGCTCGGTTATTCTACAATTACCTGTACCTACCTACCTCGCATATTTTTCTTATGATCACTAAATTTTAACAGACAAGTGTCGCATATTATTACACTTTATTCAATTTTTATGATTTACAAGATCGCGTATAATAACACAAAGGTATATATAGTTTCTGAGCACGTCCGTTAATTTTAAAGATAAGACCTTTGATACTATTAAGAACACTACATTTCCTCAATGTCTGTAAAATAGCTGGGAATTTATCGTCACGTTGATGCAGAACCTATCCCTATGTCACAAAATGCAAATTTTACAAGAGACGGTTTTTACTGCCTAACTTCTTTTTTAATCAGTACTTCACTGTAAAAATTAGGGATATTTACATTTTACATATTTAGTGCAATACGTGTAAGGACAATCTTTGTTAAAGTATTTTTAAGAAAAAATGGAGGACATAGAGTAAGTTTGCCTGTAACCGGCCACCATTCAATATTCGGTCAGTGATGACTCTTTTCCTCCGGTTTATTAACTTTTATTAAAAACGGCTCGGCCGGTTACTGGTACAAAGATTTACTCCAGTATTTAGTAGTCGACCCACTAGCACATTATTCAAATTTTATTTTGATCTTTTTCGTACTTACCTATTCAGATATACGTTCGTTTCATTCGCAGTTATATACAGGTTGAGTTATTAGTAGCCGCTTCTTTGATTGCTCTTTTGTGTTTTACATAATAGAAAAAACAATTAGCGGAATATTTATGGTTCATTGTGGTGCATATTCTAAAAATACTGTAAACTCTGACGCACTTCCGGTTCCACCGGAAATGCACGAAACTTATTTTTTTAAAATGACTCACCCAATTTATTTTTACAATTTCTAGTACTGCTTTAAATTGTCTATTCAACTGTATTTTATTTTTCAAAATTGAGCCAATAGTTTTTGAGTTATTAATTTTTTTTGGAAATATTTAACAAAAACACGTTTTCAGAAAAAACTCATTTTCACATTGTTTTTAAAAGTAAAAAGATTTACTTTGATGGTGCTTGTAGCCAAGAAAATTCTGCAGCATTTGGTATGAGTTGCCCTCGACAATACCTGTAAAAACTTTGTTTATTCAAAGCCTACTTCTCGAAACTTTCACATACCAAAAACATATTTCTTTTAAATGGAACAGCCAGTATTTTATTGTACCAGTTTGTTCCTTTTTTTATTCTCTTTCATTTTTGTTAACAATGTCCTATACCTATCTTTTGTAATTTCTGAGATAATCACTATAGGAGCAATTAGCGGTCAAATAAAGAACTACGAGCGCTGTTGTTTTATGCACCCAAATATTCATTCAGCCAATGGAAAGCTGGAATGGGGCAAAACTTCCTTGGGCAACTGTCAAACAAAGTAAAGGTTCAATCCAACTATCCCAAAAGTCATAATTTTTCAGAACGAAGGGCATCGCAATTCAATTTTTTAATTTCGGCAATGTACAATTTCAGTATTTCATTTTTTATACTACTGGTTAACAACAAAATAAAATAAAGGTTTAGTTTATTGACATATTTGAAGATGCCGCTCCACTAAAAGGTGCGTGAAACAATGCTTCAATTTAATTTGCCTAATGGCTCGTATTCTTTCATTGTTGAAGCTTTTCATAAGAGATGGCTGTAGTTTTTCAAAATTGTAAATTGATGTCCTATAACTTTGATAGAAAAAAAATTAGCAACAAAATAACGCAATTTTAATAACCTAAAACTATTGAGTAACGTAACAATAATCAAAAGTAAGAAAAACGAATTTCATTAAAGAATATGTTCAACATAACCACAACTTTGTGCAATGTACGTGAGTAATCTGTTTTCCAAAGAAGTACTAACGTTAGTAACGTTACGTAAAACGTTTCGACATGTTCTTGTAAACGCTTCTCTGATTTTAATGTTATGTCTTCAAAAATTTTGAAAATCCGTTGGTAGAAAACGTACATACTCTTCTCCATTAACATCTTCGTCAAAGAAATAAGGTCGAATTAAGTAAATACCCAGTATTCCTCCCACACATTTAATGACCAATAATTTTGAAAGTTTGCAGGTGTGATAAAGTTAGGGTTTTTAGGTGTTATAATAACGAAAATTGTGACGATTAACGTATCCATTTTAATACAAGGTGGCTTCGTCGGTAAACAACAAAAAATTGAAAAGGCTAATTTATCTGCTGTCCATTGACAAAAAATGTAAGGGATTCTGAAAATTTCTTTCATCTAACCCTGTGTATGAATACGCTATGGATGAATTATATATTTACTATTTATTCTGGATTCTCAAATTTGACTTACATCTAACTGACGACTTATTTTCGTACTACTAGTATGGGGGTGTTCGACTACACTCGCAATTACAATAAATTTATTATCTTCGCCAGTTATTGATTTTGTCCTCTCTTTTCTTCATATTCAATACTTTCTGTTCACTCGAACCACTCCTTTATACTTTCGAAGGATTCTGGCTTCGGTTTACTTCTGCAATAATAAAAATGTTTTGCAACATTGAAAGCAACGGCCGACCACTAGCATAGACATGAAATGCTAATTTTGCTATAGGATTACAAGTCGTTTTCAGTGATATTTTCGGACCAAAAATATGAAATTACTTATTTTCAGAAGATGACAAACCACCAAAAATTAAAATTCTCTGCATATTCTGAGAAGAATATGCAAAAGACGTTGGAAGGAGTACAAAATGATGCAGAAATCCGAGAATCTTGCAGAAATTTCGATATCCCTCGAGCAACACTACAGGATCGGCTCAAGGAATGAGCTCCCAACAAGCCATGAATCATGAGTTCGGATCATATTTGAGTGTGGAAAACGAAAAAAAGATAGCCGAATGGATAATTATACGAAGAAAACCTAAATAAAAAAAATACTGAAACTAGAAGAAAAGGTTAAAAAAAAAGAAAGTTTGGCAAACGAACAATTAGATGAAGAAAAAGTGGACAAGAAAAATTAGATGAAAACTTAGCTCAGGCCATCGGAAATATATTCATGAAGCATTTGAACTATCCCAAAGTACTGGAACAATCTAAGAGACCCAAGTCAGGACCACCTACGAGCATCAAATCTGTCGAAGTATGGAGAGTTTAATATATTGACAGAGAAAGAGGAGAAAGAAAAAGTTCTAACCAAAATAAAAAGAAACCATGAACCAAATGTGCAACTAGCAGAAGAGAAGCAAAAGTATGGTGTCTGCGAAGAAGAATTGTATAGTGATGCCGAAGTAGAAGGTGACGAAAATGTTGGATGTGATCCTTGCCCAAGATAGTTTCATTTAAATTGTACTAAGTTTGTAGGACAGTCATAAGAAGATGTTAAAATCCAGATTTCTCCTGCGATTTTAACTGACGATGAATAATTTAAAAAGTATGCATTTAGTACTGAATTTTTTTATTTACAATTACCATGACAGATTTAGATATGCAGTTATTATTGCTATGATCGTTTTCCTCAAGAATTCGTTTCTGTTTTTTGTGAATATATTGTTATTTTTTTATTTATAAGGCTATAGGAGATTTAGTGTTTCTTTTTGTTACCTTATTTTATAAAGAATTTACTTTTGGTTTTGCAAACTTATTTATTTAGAGGAAAATATACTCTCAGTTATTTTTCATTTACTGATTTCACCCTTTTACTTACTCACTATCATTGAAAAGACAAAAGACAAAACAAAACAGTCCCATTAAGTAATACGAAGGCTCAAAAAGTGTATACCGACCTGGTGAAAATTGACAAGGCCGACAATTGGTGTAGGTACCGACGACCGAAGTGCAAGTGGCCGACTACTGTCAAATATGTTCGTTTTCAAAAGTATCAAAAAAGAAAAAGGTATGGTTCATTCTAAACATTCTCTGTCTTACTCATACCGTAATTGAATATATTTGTTTCACTTTCAAGAATATATCGTTAAGGCTATACGCCCGGCCTCGAAATCGTTTTTCCCATTTCCTAATCGTATTTTTCATGAAAACTTTACCGAATTTACACGCTAATTTAAGAAAACAATGCCTTTCAATGGATAAATCGTAATTTCTTCGAAATTGTCCAAAGGGCCCTAAATAAAAATAAAAATGTAAGAAATTTCAAAAAACAAGCCTTTATTTAAAATTATGTAACGCTCAACAGCAATACAGAAATTTTATTTTTTCTTAATTTTTAAAAATAAGGTCACGAAACGGAAAACAAAATTTTGAAATTTGGGCGAAATTCACTGAAATCAAATAGAGTATGTGGTACGCTCGCACATTGTGTCGAGAGGTAACTCCGCCTACCATTTCAGGCAGTTTCTACGCAGTTTGTAAAATACTTCTGAGATCGGTGTATGTTAAGAAAGTAATCGTTACTCGGACATTATTTTATCGAAACCGTTGATATTTTCTTTACAATATAGTGTACATATACAATGTCAGTGTCACAATACTTCCTTACCGCGCGATCATTTAAATTCTAAATTAGAGCAGGCTGTGAAATTTAAATTAAGTTGGTATATAAGTACTAATTTACAATTTGAATTGTCAAAGTGACGTTTCAACATGTTAATTAATCAATAATTGACATTCTGGACAACCTAATAAAAAAAATCCCGCCTGCTATAATTTAGAATTTAAATGATCGCCTGGTACTACGTATCAGAAAGTAAAAGCAATATCTCTTCCCGTCCCTAACGCTATACCTGCTAGAAGCGCATGCTAGGACTCACACGGCTTGCGGGCAGGGAGTATAATTATTATATTTGACTCGCAATAATTTGCTTCTGAAACGATCTAGAAATTTATTTCTTGCACAAAAAATAATTTTGGAATGTTGGCTTTATTTTGTTTCACATATATATGAGTAAATTCTGAAAAATAAGATTAGTTACTCGATAGCTGAAAAATACCTTACACAAATTGGTCGTCTACTAAAACTTTTTTTTTATAAAATTTACACACCATAAAGAAAAATCGAAAACACTAGTATCATCCAAGTACTTTAGGGTATAACCTTTAAAAAAACCAGATCCCTAGCTCTCTGCATTGCTAAGATATCACGAGATAAGTATTAAAAATTGAAGAAAATGAAAATATTAAAATGTACACACAAAAAC
Organism: Amphimallon solstitiale; assembly: GCA_963170755.1. Taxonomy (NCBI): domain Eukaryota; kingdom Metazoa; phylum Arthropoda; class Insecta; order Coleoptera; family Scarabaeidae; genus Amphimallon; species Amphimallon solstitiale. The sequence goes on along the minus strand of OY720681.1, from coordinate 7,031,531 downwards.
GATTTTTCGACCTTTTTGCGATTTCGATTTTATTTTCCAACTCAAAATTTGAATCCGGCAGGTGATTTTACATTTTCAGCTTCACTTTTTTTGTGTGTTTGAGAAAATATAGATTGTCTAATTTAGGGGGGTTGCTTCCCGACTGCCAAACATGTCGGCCAACCGGCGATTATCTGAGACCACAACGCAGCCATAAATTACAGGCAGATTAGATTAGGTGACAAGTTCTTTTCTCTATCTTTTTCCTCAGCATAAGACAGAGCACGCGGACCCTTAAACATTTGTCTTTTATTACATTTGCACGAAAAAACAGTGGTACGCCTATTTCAAATCGAACTCAGCTTGAAGCGGGCGTTCAGCCTTAACATAACATCAGACGCCTCAATATTATTAAAGCTGAAAGTTGATGTTTCTCAAAAAAGGCCGACTACTGACGAATCCCTAGGTACGTATTTTTTGTCCAGTTTTGTGGACTTTACAATTTTACATTACCAATAAATACATGGGTATCCAAAGGTAATTTTAAAATATGAAGAAACAGAAATAAAACGACAGTATTCGATAGGTAATTTACTTTTAATATCGTCAAAATACAAATAAAAAAGATTAAACAGTCATTTTCAGGAAGCTTTAATACAAAGTTTACAATTCTTAAATAAAAACTGACAGAAAAGAAAATTTTCTTTACCATGTACGGATTTTATTTCTTTCAGCAGTTCTCACTAAAGTATACCACAGTTCAAAGCTAAAAATTGAGATTGGTTTGGAAGCTCTCTCGAGTTTTATGTGTATTCAGAATGTTAAGAAGAGGAGTTTTACAAACCGTCAATTTTAAGTCATTTGGTTTTCGAAAATTATAATGCAGTGTTAAATTTTTCTACTTTCAAATTGGTTGTCTTGTCCTTACTTTTGTCTTACTACCGTATTCTTTTTTTTTTCCTGTTATATCCATCAGTTTACTATTAAAGTCACGTTGTCTGTTAATACGTCCAGTATTCGGTAAATATTTGTTTTCTTTCGTCCGGGGACATTTTTTCGTAGCATTTCATCATTAGAATCATCTTATTACCCGAATTTTTATAAGGCTCGCCTTTGTTTCTTGATCTCTTACCTAATAATATTTCGCCTCCACTTTTCTACACGTGATTTCTTTTTGCGTGCTCCTTTAGTCTTGTCGATGTTGTCACTTCCATTATCTGCTATTATTTCGCCACATAATAATTACCATAACAATTATTAACCACGGTACCTTTAAAACTACTTTTCATATAAGCTTTAACGTTATGATTTTATCTCAGTAAATTTGTCTTAAGGAAGGGGGTTACTGACCGGCGTGTGTTACAAAATGGTCAATTTCAACGTAAAAAAATACAAAAAATAAGGCATTTAATAACATTAACACTACATGAAAGAAATAACCAATATTTGTTCTAGCGACGCACAGTTCAAATTTGTACTTTTTTTCGGTTTTTAAATGATATCAAGCTTAGTGTGTTTAGAAAGTACTTTTTTGAACCGTGAGACCATATAGATCTTTTCATTCAAAACATGGTAATGTATTTACTTAATTTTCAAATTAACACTGATACAATGGCAGATAGGCAACACACAAGTCGCAGTTTTGTCGTGTCCTAAGGCCATGAATGTAGAAAATATGCCTGATCAACTCTAGTAAGTTTAGTTTGAACACTAAATAAAGAGAGATTGTATGTTTTACGTTGTTGGAATGCGTTAATGGAATGCTCACTAAGTGAGCGTAGAATTTCTCCGCTCGCCAAAATGGCGACGGCCCTCAACATGTTCAAAGTGAACGGATGTCTACTGGACATGAACACTGAACAGTTGCGCAACTGTTGTGTCTTCTGAGTAGAATTTCTCCGCTCGCAAAAATGGCGACCGCTCCCCTCAACATGTTCAAAGTGAACGGACGTCCACTGGACATGATCACTGAACAGTTGCGCAGCTGTTGTGTCTGCTGAATGCAAGCTATGTACAGTTTTATTTGCTGAAGTTTTTGTAAAAATTGCTTCAAACCTATGAACCACTCTAATTATGAATTTTTGTGAGATTTTTATTTGAGTTTTGCGATTTTGGGCTACTTCTAGTACAGAAAACTGCGATAAACGTCTGCCGCCATCTGGCAACCCTCTTGCAACACTCTTTTACGTCTTTCGTGCGTATTGATAAGTTATGCAACATAAACTTATAACCTAAATTTTAAGATCAATCATCTCAGTACAAATTATGTCTCAAGAATTTTCAATTTGATAGCAAAAACACACCTTAATTCTCAATTTAAAGTTTACTACAACACATCAAAATGATTCGGCAGATGATTCGGTGAGTTATCATTACTATATTTAAATAAAAGTGAGCTATGGCTATGAATAACAAAAACACCTGTCATTTTATAGATTTGTCAATATTGCAGTATAAATTATAAGAATGCTAGACAAAGTTTTTGGAAAATACACTTTAAAATCTAAAACAATAAGAATATTGTTAGTATAAGTATATATTATCTTAGCTCTTCAGTCATTCTTTCTTTGTTATAGGTTTACCATTAAGGCCAGCTTAGCAGGTGGAGCTGTATACTATGTAGCTGAACAAGGTGTTTGGAAAAATAGCAAAGAAACCTCAAAATTATATGATAAAATTACGGATGCAGTGAAACCATATGTGAATGAAGCTAAAGCACAATTACCAATTGAAGTAAGTCCATTTATAATAAATATATGTTAAATAAATGTAGATGTGTGTGAAGTGCTGTTATTCTAAACGAAATTTAGATTCCAGAATTGCCAAGTACCAATAGAGTCTCATATCTGACAAAACAATATTGGAATCAAGGTGTATTTGCAACATTTACCTTTCTCGGTGATCTTCCATCACATGTTACTGACTGGACGAAAAAAGGAATCACTGCTGTAAAGAATAACGAAGAAATTAATAAATTTATAGATTCATTTTCTACACCGTCTCCTGTTGAGGAGCCCACAAAAGCAACAGAATAGTACCATATTTTGTAATTATCTTTGTATGTATTTTAGTTAAAATAAATGTTATTTATTATATACTGAATAATTTGGTTTTTTCTTGTGTTGTTAGGTATAAAAATATTTATATATATATGAACTTATCTGTTTTTTGTCACTTGTCATCACTTAAATATGTAGATGAGGGTGTACAGAGTATTATTTTCCTTAAAAAACAGAACGTGTGTGTAAGTAATATATAAATGTTATGCAATTTAGTAGTAGTTTTTGATTATAATTGTTTATTTAATAATATAAGCAATTATTGCAGTACTCAGGCAAATGGTATTTTTAAACGCAATCAAGATGTTTGAACTTTTTTTGCATACGTTTGAATTACATTTTCAATACACAATGCAAAACAGTTTACTCAGAGTTCTTCATTTTTCATTTGTGCTATCCAGAGACTAAAGTTATGCATTAATGATTTGTGTAAATATAAACTGAAAATTGTTAATGAGGTAGTGATTCAAATCATTGCCAAAATGTAAATAAAGATTTTTATTTAATATATATTTTGAGGCTTATATCTTCTTTTGCACAAAAGGTAAATCCTATTTAGTGAATCGCATAGATCTGAAGTATTCGATATTGGTAATGCACAGCTACAACACTTTTAATAGAAGAGTCTCGGGAAATTGGAGAGGAGATAAACCTTCATTAAGCAATCTATTTTTTTGCTTTTTAAAGATATTCAACCCACCGTGTATTGCTTCAAGTTGTATTTTTTATGAATCTGGAAGAAATAATGGGAAACTGCATCTGGATTTAAATCTCTGTATGATTTATAGGAAAATGCTTGTTGGAGTGATTTATGAAAACATGATGGCTCAAAATGAATGGAACAGATACATGCTAAAATAAGTTAGTATTTCAATTACGTAACTTATGTGACTTCTGGAAATATCATTTTTTAAATTTATTAAATCCTGCCTTTTACACGCAATTAGCAACACATTTCGTACCGTCTCTTTCTTCTTTGGGAAACATGTAATATTTAATCTGATTATTTCTACTTTTTCGATTGTATTTACGACAACTGTATACAGCACAACCAGGCATATTAAATACAATTTTATTTAAAAAAAACGATAAATTAACTTAAAACTGTCAAATCTGACGTGTATCGTAGTATAACCTATAAAGCCTTTTCAGGTAGTGTTAAGCGGTGACAGACTCGGGTTTTGTCGGCTCTCGAGAAATACCGTGTTGTCTACCGGTTTCCCAGAGTCGACAAAACGCGAGTCTTTCTAGTCGCATTGAAACGTACTCGTATTCCCCTAACTTGCCTCCACTCTCAACAAGTTGCAACCAGAGAAATAGAGTAGGGGAGAACGCGCTTCGACGAGTGCGCATCCAGTTTTAAGCAAACGCTATAGTGGTCGCCATTTTGCAGGAAGGCATTTCTTTTCACACGTAAGTTTGTTTACATTTTTCTAAGTCAATGAACTTTACATGCGAATTGTTGAGCTAGGTATAAATATAACCTTCAAAATGGCGGAATTCAATTTAACTTAGTTGGCGCATCTTTAAGCGCGTTCTCCCCTACTCTATTTCTCTGGTTGCAACACAAAACGCTTTAAGCTTAGTTCACAGAACTTCGACGGTCGCGGGCGACACAACTATCATCCAATGGCGTTGTTTGTTGTTTCGTATTCCCCTCTGTCGCTGTGAAGTTGGAATTTGCGAACTACACATACTGTCGCTCAAATTAGTGAGGTTATGTTCATTAAAATAAATAAAAATCATACAACAAACCGTTTTTTTGTTTCTTTACGTGTTTTCTTTTTCTCCGCCACAAATAAGTTAGAGTGTATAACAAAATTCGTTTATTTATCATTTTTAAATATAAATCTCTTTGAATTTTAGGTTATATGGTAAAGTGTCGCAAGCGACATTACTCTACTGCAGCGCTACCAAATTTCGTTGGCGGGGGAAGTGTCGCCCGCGACCGTCGAAGTTCTGTGAACTAAGCTTTACGCTCAGGAGACGCCATTTTGCGTTGTGGCTACTCACGCATGCGCTTATGTAAAAGTATTTGAGTTACTCTTTGTGACATAAAACCAACGCTTACAGTTGTTACTATTAAAATTTATAACCGGACATTCTTTTATAGACCACACGTATATTGCGACTTCGATAGGCAATGGTAAATTTAATTTTCTGACTGTAATATTTAAGTAAGTAATAAGCATTAAAATTCAAAATAGGAAATAAAAGTAAAATATTAAAATTTTAATCAAAACTGTTTTTAAAAAATATCAACCAGGACTTTTAACTCTTAATAGATAAAAAAACAATTCAAAATACCAAATATTTATTAAACTTGTGACTTATACATGAATTTGGATCATGAAACATTATTGATTTTCTTTTTTTTGTCAACTGCATTCATAATTTAAATATGATACAAGAAATGCTTCTGTGAAAGTCGAGATAGAAAAAAATATATATAATATATGTATATATATATATAATATCTTTACATAGATTTATATATTTCAAACAAAAACAATTTGTAAGAGAGTGTGTTAAAATCATCTATTAGTTCATTTGCACTGGAACAAATTAATTGTACACATATTGAGAATTTGATAGGGTGTAAAAACAGTATAATATATTTAGGGATAAAAACGATCGATTTTTATATTATGCACCAATATTTATTCGTAGCTCCGCTCCTCGTTACACAGGATTTCCTTGCACCTCGTACATTGTTTAAAAAAATTCGATCAACTTCTTTTTTCATAAAAAAAATATGTCAACATATACAAAAAAAATAATAATAAAGAAATTGTCACTATAAATAGTCATTAGTCATTACTGTTAAGAGAGGAATAAAAAAAAATCAAAATTCAAAATTAAACATTTTCATCTGAGGAATTTATCCCGATTAAGGGGGAATAAAATGACGTCAACAAAAATTGAAAATATACAGGGATTGGCGAGAATGAAAATGATTTAAGCAAATTCCAACTAAGCCGCCGCTTCAACTTCCATTGGTTGGTCCACTACGTTTTCTGTCTTCTTTTTTTTCTTTTTCGCCGCTTTCGGATTTGCCGAACTGTTCAACAGTGACTTGATATCCGGATCGGTAACGGAATATTCTGACTGATATAATTCAGGTTCGAATTGTAAGCCTGTTATTTTATGAGGACCGTTAGGCATTAGCAACACTGTAAATTTAAAGTGGGCCACGTATTCACCTGTAACAACGTTATAAAAATTTGAATTAGATATGAAAATATAAAATTCCGCATTGGTTAGTATTAAATAATCAACACGCGATGCATTATATATGCAATCTAAATTTTTCTTAAATATATATCTCGGTAATATATATATACCGGGTGATTCTGAATTTTCTTTCTCTACAGGTAATATATCCGTTATCTGAGTAGATACAATGATGAAACAAAAAATAAGTTTCCTATACGAATGTGTCTTTCAAATTATACAAAAGTTGTTCTAAAATAAGTTTTAAATATAAGCAAGTAATAACAAAAAACACACTTGGTATTGTTTCACAAATAAATATAATTAAATACTCGATGTACATTTCGCCTTGCGGCATCGTCAGGAGTTCTCGAGAAACTAAAGTAAAATTTAATACACTGTAACTACCTACCTACTTCTAACAAAAATGTAAATAAAAATGTACAAAAATAGAAAATTATGAAAAGGTCATGGCTTATCTGGAAAGACCGTTTTTACAAGGCTAGGGTTTATTAGCGGTGAATTTATGAGTTCTGTTTGTTCATTAAGAACATTGCCTGGTTGTAAAAGTATTCTTTCTTTTATAAAATAACCTTCTAGAACATTCATTTTTTTACTTTTATTTAAACTATACAGTACTTCTAAATTGTCTATTGAAAATTGATGTCCCGTGTCTAAAACATGGTTAGCTACACTTGAATTTTCATAATTTAATTTAACGGCTCGCATATGTTCTGAGAATCTTAATTTGAAATTTCGCCCTGTTTGACATATATAAAATTTACTACAATCACTACAATTAATTCTGTAAATTCCTGATTTGTTTAGTTTAGGATTCGCTGTTTTATTATTCGTTAATTGACTTTTTAAAGTGTTATTATTATAGAAGGCTATTTTAAAATCCAGTTTCTTTAAAACATTACTAATTTTCATACTTATACTACCTAAATATGGAATTTTAACCCATTGTTTTAATGTCAAGTCCTGGGACGGGGGAAATGCTGATTTTAATGTAATTGATTTGTTCATCTTATTGACTAATTTATCTATTAGAGATGAATTATAACCATTATTTTGTGCAATTATTTTAATAGTTTTTAATTCTACTACTAATTGAATTTAAACCTAAATATACCGTTAAAAATAGCCTAGACTTAATAGATAAACTTCAAAATACTAATGTAAGTCACGTTACTAAACTTGTTTCATTTGATGTAAAAAGTTTATTTACTTCCATTCCCATCCCGGAAGTAAAAAATATTGTATATTCTAGAATTAAGAAACATTGCCCGGATAAATCTTTAGAAATAGAGGAAATGCTGAATTTATGTTTGGAACAAAATTATTTCCAGTTTGGTGACAACTTTTATAAACAGAACAATGGCCTGCCGATGGGCTCCCCCTTGTCACCATTACTAGCAGACATTTTCATGGACCATTTCGAAGTTAACTTGTTTGATAAATACAGGACAAATACATCACCGGTATCAGCATGGTTTAGATATGTAGATGATATTCTCTGTTTGTGGTCAGGTTCAGATAGACAGCTAGATAACTTTTTAGTACAACTTAATAAAATTAATAATAATATTCAATTCACTATAGAGAAAGAAGCACCTGATCGATCTTTAAATTTCCTTGATTTAAAAATCCAGATTAGTAACAACAAGTTAGATTACAGTATTTTTAGAAAACCCACCTTTTGCTATACGTTGATACCAAATACCTCCAATCATCCCACTAACGTCAAACATGCTGCGTTTAATTCAATGGTTTATAGACTATTGAAAGTACCGATGAACACATTTAACTTTAATAAAGAATTAAAAACTATTAAAATAATTGCACAAAATAATGGTTATAACTCATCTCTAATAGATAAATTAGTCAATAGAATGAACAAATCAATTACATTAAAATCAGCATTTCCCCCGTCCCAGGACTTGACATTAAAACAATGGGTTAAAATTCCATATTTAGGTAGTATAAGTATGAAAATTAGTAATGTTTTAAAGAAACTTGATTTTAAAATAGCCTTCTATAATAATAACACTTTAAAAAGTCAATTAACGAATAATAAAACAGCGAATCCTAAACTAAACAAATCAGCAATTTACAGAATTAATTGTAGTGATTGTAGTAAATTTTATATAGGTCAAACAGGGCGAAATTTCAAATTAAGATTCTCAGAACATATGCGAGCCGTTAAATTAAATTATGAAAATTCAAGTGTAGCTAACCATGTTTTAGACACGGGACATCAATTTTCAATAGACAATTTAGAAGTACTGTATAGTTTAAATAAAAGTAAAAAAATGAATGTTCTAGAAGGTTATTTTATAAAAGAAAGTTTACTTTTACAACCAGGCAATGTTCTTAATGAACAAATAGAACTCATAAATTCACCGCTAATAAACCCTAGCCTTGTAAAAACGGTCTTTCCAGATAAGCCATGACCTTTTCATAATTTTCTATTTTTGTACATTTTTATTTACATTTTTGTTAGAAGTAGGTAGTTACAGTGTATTAATTTTACTTTAGTTTCTCGAGAACTCCTGACGATGCCGCAAGGCGAAATGTACATCGAGTATTTAATTATATTTTTGTACCAGTAGTAAAAAATCATAGCATTTTTACACGTAACAAAGCGCCACGAAATGACATTTCACGACCTGGAACTAATAAGATGTAAATAATGAGGCCATTATTGACCTAGGGAAATAATGAAAACAAATAAAACGAATGCCGCAACCATGCACTCATGCTTGTAGTAGTAGTAGTATGTCAAGTTGTGAACCGTCAAAATAAATAACTCTATTTTAGGCACAATTTTAGGTTAACAATACCAGAATTATAATATACGTTTATTTAGCAATTGCTATTAATTTTATATTTTCTAACAATACTTTGTTGTTTACATGAAAAAAAAAGCATTTGTCTATTAATACATAAAATATGTATGATAGTATAATATGGAATCAATATATCACCTAACTATTACAGATGCAAATAATTATTTAATTCATATTGAAAATTCCTGTATATATTGCAGGTGTGGTTGCGTAAGTAGATGTAGGTAGATCTTGTAACATACATTCTATATTTTTTTTATTTACTAGGGAATCTTCGATATAACCTTTAGCTACAAAGTGGTTCCATTATTACAAACTTTTGAGACGTACCATTTTTGCTATTGTGGATGTGAATAACAATTAAATTATCTCTCATGATGACATCAGAAATTAATAAATTACACAAATCATCCTTCGGCATGCACCAGCAACACCAATTACAAGACCAGTCTACAGAGATATAAATTATCAATAATTTCAAAGTATTAATATATAAACATACTATCTTAGTTGCAATGTAACATATGTCGGGTACCTCAGTAAAGAATTTTATAATTTCCTCGAGTAAATACTAATGATTTTTTGGGCTTATAATTTTAAGTTTTTCTTTTTAAAAAGGCAACTAATTTAAAATATTTTGATATGTTAATATTCTCTTTTAGGCCAAGTGTAGCTTTCAACATTGAATATTGCGCCCATAAAGTCGAGGCTTTTTTATTTTTTGAATATTCATGAAAATAAGCCAGAAGTACGTTTTCAGAAGTTACTACTGTATATTTGGAATTATACCATTTTTTAAATTCTGTAAATGTTTTCATGTATAAGTGATTGTGATTAGATTTATGCGGAAGCAAGTTCTCAGCTGCCTGTTCTGCAATCTCGCGCATTTCAGGTGGTGTACATCTAAACTCTTTAGACATTATAAATGGAATGAAAAATAATCTAAAAAATACTTGACTTTTAGTTTCAGCATTTACGTCAAAACTTATTTGTAAACATCAAAATATAGCCTACTTATTTGTTTACATGAAGTTTTATTACAAGGGCATTCTTACATATATGAGTAAATTTATTCATAATTATTAAGGTTTTAAGGTCCAATTAGACTACTGGTACAAAAAATAGTATACATACTACGGTTGAGAAGACTATTATTGCCCTTGTGGCTTAAATTCCTCGGCGCTTTGCGCCTCGGAATTTAATCTCGCCACTCGGGCAATAATAGTCATCTTCTCAACCTTGGTATGTAATATACTATTATTTGTGAAACAATACCAAGTGTGTTTTTTGTTATTACTTGCTTATATTTCGACATGTTTCACCAAGAGATTTCCATCACTTCATTTAATTATTTGTTAAGTTTTAAATACTTTTATCTTCTTAAAAAAAATAAACCTGTGACCAAATGGTTCTGGTACGAATTTTGAATTTTGTTTATACAAAAATTATTCAAAATCTAATCCTTAATACTTCTAGTCTCTTAATAAATCTCTACAAAACGCAAATTTGTGAGATATTTGCAAGAAAGTGCTACTCTTAGTTCCGGTTTGAATTTAATTTTTTTTTTTATACAAAAATTATTCCAATTCTATACTCTAAATACTTTTCAACTGTTGACAGATCTATATAAAATGCTTAATTTACGAAATATTTGCATAGAAGTGTGACTTCCGGTCGGAGTTTTTATTTTTTACACAAAAATATTTAAAAACCTGTGTATTATGATCATCGCACTTGGAATGGTAACTGCAATCGTTTTCGACAGAAAAGTAAGAATGCAATTTGAAATAATAGAATTGGAGGCAATTGACTCTTTTGTGCTTCACAAGGCGGAATCTAGACGAGTTTTTGACGTCGCTTAAAATAGTTTTTGTTTCATTATTGTATCTAGTGTCAGGAATTATGTATTTAGTTTATTCATACAACAATTCAAATGTAAAATCGTAACGTACATGTATTAAGTAAATACTATACAGGTGCCCCACCGAAAAGGAAAGATTGAATATCTCAAACGAGAAATCCTTTGTGAAAAAACGCAAAAACAGGTCGATTTTTATTTAATACAACACCCTTTCATCATATCCTCAACTGTGATACGTAATTTCCCTCCTTCCATCGCTCAAACTTTTACCATTTAAATAGGGAAAGTACTTAGTGTAATACATCACTAAAAATGTATTTTTATGGAGAATTCAGCAACATGATTGCTGGTTGCGCTACTGTTGATTTTAGCGCCCTCTAGCGGGGTAAAAGACGGTTATGTATTCCAATATGTGACACATCATTTAATTTTATTAGCAACTAAACATAGATAAGGTATAAATGCAACAAAATACATAATATTTTTGACATTTAATTGTCATCATTGTCAAGTATTCCTATCATATTTTAATAAATAAAATATAAAATGGTTTACTCTATTCAGGAAAGAGTAGAAATAGTAACACTGTATTTTAAAAATAATGAATGTGCCAACAGAACCACTGAAACCACCCTAACAAACATCTAAATTGTAAGTATGTTTCGGACTAATTTCGTATTGTTGGTCCATTTTTTCTACCCAGTAATTTAAATGAGAACATTTATCTGGAATTACTTAAAGACACTATTGATCCAATGTTAACAGACATAATAGAAAACGATAACCGATACTTAGAAGATTACCTATGTCGTCAAATAACGCCAGAAATACTCCAAAACCTCAGACAACGGTTCGAACAAAATGTATACTCATGTATGATAGTTGATGGTAAACACTTTCAGAATATATTGTAAACTAATTAACTTTGTAGTTAATATTTTTTTCAATTGTGCATTAAATTGCTAATAAAATTAGCTTTCTTGGAATACGTAACCGTTTTTTATCCCGCTAGAGGGCGCTAAAATCAAAAGTAGCGCAACCAACAATCATGTTGCTGAATTCTCCATAAAAATACCTTTTCAATGATTTATCACACTAAGTTTTTTCCCTATTTAAATTGTAATGGTTAGAGTGAGGGAGTGGAGGAGAATGACGTATCACAGTTGAGATATGATGGAAGGGTGCCTCCCTTGTATTAAAAATCGACCTGTTTTTGTGTTTTTCACAAAGGATTTGTCCTTCCAGATATTCAATCTGTTTCGTTTTCTTTGGCGCACATATTTTGCATACAGCTTTGACAATGAATTATGTGTTATAAATTTTATTCAAAAGTATTATATTAGCATTCAATATTAAAAATAACAGTAAATAGGGTTTCATTATTATCTATTGTATATAAAAATTAAATTAAATTTAACCATAATGCGGAATAACAATATTTGAAAGATATTTTAAATTCAATAAAGACATACCATAAGACCGCGTGCGTCTGCATTATCGCGATACCTGTAGAGTAAGCGAAACAGATAGAGATGTCTGTGTATTAGAACGGTAAACAAGTAGACGCAGTGTTATACTGGATTACAACAGAGCTAGTATTTCGCATATGCCTATGATGCACTCGTATTTGTCCAAAAAATCCACATTTATACGGTGTAGTCGGGCAGTCGCATTCGCCGTCGCTTCCACATATGGGCGTCAGTTCGAGTTTTATTATTGCTTAAGAATAACATTTTTTTAGCTAATTACAGGTTAATTGCAATGTTGAATTACAATTCTGTTTTAAGAAGTAAATATTTTATGTTTCAGTAATTTATTATAGTTGAGTTTTTAGATTATAATATTTGTTGAAAAATATTATTTTAGTTAAGAAGTTTTTTTTATTTTAAAGTCAAGGAGTTATTTATTATTTATTTTTGCTCTTTTATGTTGTTTATGAAGCTGTGATGAGTTACTTCACTGACATATTATCAGTGATTATCTGATGCTTCAAACAACTACAACTAATTACTTACAACGGGAACGCAATACCTATTACACTGCTCTTCACTTGATTTGCCTACGAATACATTTATACGTATAACTTATACGCCCGCTGTCGGTGTGGCAATTCAAGTTGGCACGCCCATTTATAGTCGACCAGTAGTTACTAATACATGCATCGCGCAATGAACGGCGGCCACACGGTATATCGTTGACGAACAAATAACATATAATAAAATGTGTCTGTTAAAACTTCTTGCTTGTAAATGCCCTTGTATGTACAAAACACAACAAAGGCGTATCAGTTCTATTTCGCGTTTTTTTGTCCACATGTTTATTTCAAAGACTATTGTTCTGTATGTCCGACATAGTCAGGTATATAAGAAGTATGTCGTCGCCTTATTTGAAGTAGAAATTAAAATAGCAACCTAGATTTTGTTACATTCAACTATAATCTGTGATAGAGTCCAGAATATTGTAAAAAAAAAACTTATAGTAGCGCGTTCCATCTTGGTGCCTTGTCTCCAAACTAACGTCGAACGCCTAGCGGTCGTCTCAAAAATATGTTGCCAATTAATTATCATTACATCGGCTATCTCTAATCTTCTCCCTTATCTGTGCTATTACTTTTAAAACTTGATATGCATATATTAAATGTATCAAACTACATATAGTACTTCCACTAATGTTATAATAGTAAATAAATGAAATTGCATTACCTGGTTTTTCATAAAGCACTTGAAAAGGTTCAATTAACTTGTGATTTACACATTCAACAACACCCATCTTAGTTTTGGTCTCCTCTTCGAAGCTGCGCAAATTGAAAGGCATGCATCCATGTTTAGTTCTTACCTCGCTGTAAAACATACGGGAAGCTTTCAATTTAAGTTGGTATACCTCTTCAGTTTTCTTGTAAATCGAAACTCTGGTATCAGCTTCCTTACCTGAAAAATAAAGAGGAGTTGTGCTCAAAAAAATAATAATGTTTAATAAGTACATTTAATATACTTTGCATATACAACAATATACAGTGTGTCTACTTAAGTTGGAATGATATGGAAAACTTTTTTATTATTAATTTTAAGAAAAAAAGTTATTTTTCGCAAAAACTTCTGCATGGAGATTGAAAAATCCAACTATGCTAGGATCGGGGAATCAGTTAATGCACGTAAGCAATTACCTCATGACAACCTCACAACTTAAAATTTATATGAATAAGAATAACTATTATTAATCTACATTTTTGCTTTTAATGAACTATTTTGTAAATATTACAGGTGTTAGTAATTATCGGATTGTTTAACTTAACAGGAGCACATTATATAGTTCTTTTAACAAATTATAAATATTTTTTTTGTATATTGAAAGTAAAATTCGATGTTGTCATTTCTCTATTTCAATTTTCAGTACCGCTAATGTGCTGTCATTATGCTTGTCATTTTTGTTAATTATTTACCTGCTTTCTGTTTAGTATAGTCATAGTTATCAGTTCTATGCATTTTCATATTATACAGGGTGTCCAGAAACTCTCCTGACAAACGAAGACAGGAGATCCCTCAGATAATTTTAAGACAATTTAACCCAATTCACCCTAGTCCGAAAATGCTTCCTAAGGTCATAGGCGTCCGTTTTGGGTAGGTAAACGGTTATTTTAACGCATAACTTTTTTGTCTTTAACTTTTAAGCATTTGTGACACTAGATTATTAAATTTTCAGGTATTCTAGTACTAAAAGGTACTCTTACTTTAAGTCAGTATGATACACCGTTTTCTAGAAAAATCGATTTGAAAATTTTTCGTTTTTTCGTCATTAAAATTCAAGTTATTATTTTTTGCACTAGTTCGCTCTGAACTGCCAACAGAAATAAAACCTACGTTTTTAATTGTCAAATTGTTGTCAGTTCGCGAAGTTGAAATGACGAAAGATGAAATGACGAAAAAACGAAAAATTTTCAAATCGATTTTTCTAGAAAACGGTGTATCCTACCGACTTAAAGTAAGAGTACCTTTTAGTACTAGAATACCTGAAAATTTAATAATCTAGTGTCACAAATGCTTAAAAGTTAAAGACAAAAAAGTTATGCGTTAAAATAACCGTTTATCTACCCAAAACGGACGCCTATGACCGGTACTAGAAATTCGCAATTGATGGAATCGATTCATCTCTGGAAGATAAATAAGCATACCGGTTTTTGTTTTTCTAAATAGAAGCGTTCGGGAGATATTAAAAAAAAAACTAATTACAAGGCGCCATCTTCAAAGAGCTCTATCTCCCCTAGGAAGCATTTTCGGACTAGGGTGAATTGGGTTAAATTGTCTTAAAATTATCTGAGGAACCTCCGGGCTTCGTTTGTCAGGAGAGTTTCTGGACACCCTGTATACAAATAAAACCCAGTTCATGAGAAATTCCGATAATCACAGCTACCATACTAGCAGTAAGGATGAATTAGTGACAGCGCGCCACCGATTGAAGCAGACGCAGCAATCGTTCAGTTATTGGGGTGTGGAGCTTTACAACAAAATGCCAGACTTTGTTAAAGAGTTGAGTGTGAACAAGTTCACTAAAACAATTCGGCGTTTTTTATTGGCTAATGTTTTTTACGATATTGAGGAATATCTGTCACACGACTTCAGGTGATGACTCTGTACATTCATATTACTTGTGTTGACTCATTATTATATACAGTTTTTATTCTATTAGTATGATATGTGAATTCATGTTACTGTAATTAGTTGTTCGGAAGTTTTCTTTTTTCTGAATTTTATATTTACACTATTTTGTATCTGACATGCCATGTACGTTTTTTTTTATGGCGAAATTAACTACTACTACTACTACTATATTTCTGCATTAAAATGCCGAAAGCTTTATGTAAGCAAAGCAAGATGCTAGTCGCATCATTGAGCGACTATTTTAAAAAAGAA
Organism: Amphimallon solstitiale; assembly: GCA_963170755.1. Taxonomy (NCBI): domain Eukaryota; kingdom Metazoa; phylum Arthropoda; class Insecta; order Coleoptera; family Scarabaeidae; genus Amphimallon; species Amphimallon solstitiale. The sequence continues at coordinate 7,015,660 of OY720681.1, read as the reverse complement.
CGAAATAATGACGGTCCATTGCCAACAATTAGTGCTATTAATGAGGTATATATTAATTATATATAATATGTATAGTTGAGTCGCCCTCGTAACCGACATGCGCCACTAAAATAAAATGGCGTCAAATTTGAGATGTTACAAAATTTTACCTGTCAAGTAATATAACCTACAAAAGCCATTTCAGGACTGTCATAAATAATAATATTCATAAACCTTTTGACATTTGTCATAATTAACTTTTGACGTTTGTTGTAACTGTCATCTAAACATTTTAAATTTGTCAACAATGCTTCCCTCCTAAACAGAATAGCCAAATGTTATTTAAAATATAGATGTAGAAAAAGTAATATTTAATAGCTTTATTTATAATATATAATTTGTAACTGGCTTTCATGTAATAGTAGTTTATACAACGAGTCAATAATGACAGTTATTATTCCCAAGAGCTGAATTTACGAACCGAGCCGCGTAAGCGGCGAGGGAGTAACTCGGCTCGAGGGAATAATAGTCATTATTGCGAGTTAGTATACACTACTTTATCGACGACTAACTGAAAATTACTAAAAAAAATCAAAATAATTAAACGAAAATGTCCGATTACTATATCAATATGACGTTTGACGGTTAGACAGTTAGTAAAGTGGCCGGACTTGTCTATTGTTACTACGACAACGGTAGGAACATTATGTTCTTATTGGCGGAATGCAGGGAATAATGGTAACGTTATGGCCCATTATTCCCTCGTCGCATTTCATTATTCCCTCCGGGTATTATGAGTGTTATTATTAGCCAATAGTGATTAATATAATACCTACTTTATTGTTTAGTCGTCGATAATAGTATTTTACTATGGGAAGGTATATATCCTGAAATATTAATTAATTAGTCTAATTTTATTGTATTGAAATTATTCCGGCCGATCGAAATTTGTAGTGGTATTGAATCGTCATCTTTAGTTAGTACCAGTTAGTACTTTGGCCGTGTCGGTTGCCAAAACGACTCGACTATAACAAGAATATTACTAATGTTTTTTATAGAGTTAGTGAAGCATTAAATATTAGTATGGTGATTGTAAGTCGAATTTGGGAAGTGCATCAAGAATGAGCAGCCAATACTTAGCCCTAAAAAAAAGAGGCCACGAAGAAAATCCGTTACGGAAATTGCTAGAAATACAATATATGAAATGTATCAAAAAAAAGCAGCACGTGATTCAACGCTCCATTTCTGGTTTAACATCATTAAATATTATATTATAGAAAATTTGTTTTCGATGGCTGAAAGATAGTCCTAGAACAGGAAGATTTACCTTTTTAGACGCATATATAAGAAATTTGAGATCCGAAGAAATTTAATTTGTTTATTTGGATGAAACATGGATCTTTGAAAATGGTAGCTTATGGAGATCATGGCAAGATGGTAATAAGAAAAGTGTGAAATCACTGAAAACAGATGGGACTCGTTATATTATTCTCCATGCAGGTAACAAAAATGGCTTTTTTGTTATTTTCTCATAAACAAAAGAAAGTATAATGGACAATGCGAGCTACCATTCTACATTAGAAAATAAAGTACCTAATTCTAGTTGGAATAAAGCGTCGCATTTGAAACTTTTTTAACAACTTTGCTGGCAGTTGATGTATGTGCACCTATTAAGTCCCCAACAATATTTAAAAAACTTGCAGTGGCATAAAAATGAAATGTCAGAAAAAGCATTTCTTCAATTGTTTTAAGGCACTATTCCTGAAAGTATTTGAATTATTAGTAAACTTTAAACATTCTATTATTATAACTAGTTTTTGCTTGCCAATTGGTAGGTTGGACTATTGTTTCATAAATTTCAAAATACGCCTAACAGAATCTTTACTTAGACGATACCTATCGGAAAAGTCATGATTATCCCACAATTGAAAATTGTTCGGTCGTTCCCGTAGTAATTTATGTCTTCTACTGCGCCCTAGATATTCGATGCTTTCATTCAGCAGACACAACAGTTGCGCAACTGTTCAGTGATCATGTCGAGTAGACGACCGCTCACTCTGAACATGTTCAGGAGCGGCCGCCATTTTTGTGAGCGGAAAAATTATACGCTCACATACTGAGCGTATACTGTACGCATGCGCCATTGATGCATTCCAAGACCAACCTAATACATAATTTTGAAGAAAGTTTCCCGATCCGCCTGCTGAATGAAAGCAATGAAATCAATAATTTCTTCATCGTCGGAAGAATCAATTAAATTCAGGAGATATACATATTAAATTATGTACTTATTCAAAAAAATTTCATATATCGCGAAGTACAGGGCGTTTTTTTATCTTTGATATCATTTTGATTACCTGCAACTTTTTTGTTTTTAAAAATATCAGAATGAAGCAAAAATCCATTTTGCATAGGTATCTATGAAGTTTTTTACGTTTTAAAAAATAAAACAAAACACTAACGTTTTTCCAAGATATTAACCTAACTTATATTTTTTTAAATGGAAAGCCCTAAATATTTTCGGATATTTCGATTTTACATGAAATTTCAAGTATATTTTATAAAGCATACCCCATACCTATCTTCAACGGTTTGCGAGAAAACGACGTTTAAACATACAACAAAGAAAAATTTAGTTTTGTAACTTCTCTGTTCTTAAATATGTCGAAATCAAACAGAAATCATTTTTCATAGTTATTTAGAAAGTTTATTTTTAATAAAACAAAAGAATAACGATTAACAAAGTAACAAATTATTAAGAAAAAACAATTTTACAAAATTAAATTATTCTAAAAATGGCTCTACGTGTCTTCCATTTTTCTCAACACATTTTTCATACACTCTTATGGTATGATTTGTTGCCTCTGCTAACATCTCCGGATTTTCTTTTAACTCGTTTATTGCATTTATAATTCTCCGCCTCAGCTCTACAACGTTATCGCATGGTGTTTCGTATATTATATTCTTAATATGCCCCCAAAAGAAAAAATCCATTACAGTGAGATCCGGACTGTTTGGGGGCCAAGCAATTGTGCCTCCCTTTCCAATCCAACCATGTAGATATTCCATATCAAAAAGTTTCTAACTTGAATTACGTTATGGGGCGAAGCACCATCTTGCTGCCACATTATCCTTGCTAAAATATTTAATGGTAAATTATCAATCTGTTGTGCTATCTCGTTTTGTAACAAATGAAAATAATGTTCCCCCGTCAATTTTTGATTAATAATTATGGGACCTAATATATTTCCTGCTACCACACCACACCAAACGTTAATTGACTGATATCCTTGACATTTTATTTCCTGGATCATATGGGGATTATTTCTAGACCAGTGACGGGTGTTCTGACGATTACAATCATGTTTGGTTGTAAAAGAACTTTCATCAGACCAGGCAATGAATTTCAAAAAGTCAGGATTTTGTCGACGTCTATTTAGAAAGTCCTGACAAAATAAAGCTCTTCTTTGACACTGTTGGTCGGTAAGTTTCTGGGTTTTCCGAAATTTATATGGTTTATATTGGTATTTTTTTTAAGACTGCTTGAACTGAACTGCAGGAGACCGGTATTTCCTGGGAACATTTATTGAGTGATGTTGATGGATAAACTTAATAAAATCCTAGTATGTTTGTTTCTGTTTCTTCGTCTAAAACTCTATGAGGTCTGGGGTTTTTAATATTACAGGCGCTTCCTCTTTCTTCCACTTTTTCAACAGCCTTGCAAAATTTTGTTTTGACGGGATTCGACGCCTCGGATAACGTCTAGCATATTCTCTGCGCGCTGCGATTGGACTTTTTTGGTTAAGTAAGTATATGGCAAGCATATCACTCCTTTCTCGAATACTAAACCGTACCATTTTTAAGACAATTAATAGTTATAACTGACCTTAAATGACTGAAAATGCAATGTGACAAAACATTTTGAAAAGCAGATGTCAAAATGTTAACAATTTTGTTACATCATGACAATTACCTTTTAGTCGGCAATAATAGATTAAATGGTATTTTTTTATTGTTCCATGTTTAAACGCCGTTTTCTCGCAAACCGTTGAAGATAGGTATGGGGTATGCTTTATAAAATATACCTGAAATTTTATGTAAAATCGAAATATCCGAAAATATTTAGGGCTTTCCATTTAAAAAAATATAAGTTAGGTTAATATCTTGGAAAAACGTTAGTGTTTTGTTTTATTTTTTAAAACGTAAAAAACTTCATAGATACCTATGCAAAATAATGTTTGCTTCATTCTCATATTTTTAAAAACAAAATAGTTGCAGGTGATCAAAATGATATCAAAGATAAAAAATGAGGTATGGCCACCACACGACTTATACGTGTGAGCGTTTCAAACTATACAATTTTAAGAATTTTCGTATACAAAACTTATTCGAAATCCTATTCTAAGTACTTTCATTCTCTTAATAAATCGCTATAGAATGCATACTTTGCAAGATATTCGAAAAAAAGTGCTACTCGCTAAGAATAAAAGTGCTACTTCCGGTCCGAATTTTGAAATTTCATATATACAAAAAATATTGCAAATCCAATTCTAAATACTTTTGTACTCTCAATAAATATATATAGAATGCATAATTTACGACATATTTGCAAAAAGTCGTTATTCGGTAAGAGTAAGAGTGATACTTCCGGTCCGAATTTTGAAATTTTTTTTATACAAAAGATATTGGAAATTATGTTCTAAATACTTTAATACCCGTAACGTACCTGTCTAAAGAGCATGATTTGCGAAATATTCGCAAAAAACCGATTTTCGATAAGAGTAAAAAACCTACTTCCGGTAGGAATTTCGAAAAACTTTTTAAATAAAATTGTTCTCAATTTTAATTTTAAGTACATATGAATTCTTTATAAATTTGTATAAACTTAGTAGTTGACGAAATATTCGCAAAATTCGATTTTTTCACTGAAGTAAACTGCTACTTCCGGTCTACCGATTTCACTGAAAAACTAATCAGATCTCAAGAGGGAGATTATACACGTAAATACAAAATTTGGAATTGATATCTCCAGCGGTTTGACCGCTATCGTGGTCACAGACAGACACACAGACAGACACACAGACAGACAGACAGACAGACACACACACACACAGACATTTTTTTAAAAACCACTTTTTTGGTATCGGGGGACCTCAAAACGTGGACATCTGCAAAAATCTCGAGGTCGAAAATTTTCATCATCACAATACTTCCTTATACTACGTATAAGAAAGTAAAAAACGCCCGGTACAATATTTATACAAGATATCTTTTAATGTATAGGTTATGCTAATACTTTACACCAAAAACAAGACTTGTACTGAATAATTTACTGGGTTCAAGTTCAATTCAAATTTGAGTTTACTTTTAAGTTTACACTGACTGAAATACACTTTGAAACACGAACTTAAACCTGAACTTCAGCTTTAACCTATACTGAAAAACCAGGCATTAGTGGTTAAAATATATTATTGCTTATAATTTTCCTTATTAGTTATTGTAATGTAAATTTGAAATATTAATATAATATATTTTTAAATGATCTATAATAATAGACTGTTACTTTTTATAATTTTCAATACGTCCTAATCTAAATTCTATTATGTTATGTTATATATGTGCAGTAAGTACAATTGTCTGAACAATATTATAATATAAAGCTCATCCTTTTCTTTTCACCGCAATTCATAACGATCAACATATTTACTATATACATATACATACACCTTTCTTCTAGCCTTAAATTTAATGATTGAAACTTTCAGTTTGACATTTGAAACATACATGAACATAAATTGAAATGTGGGGTTAGAACTTAAACGTATTTGTTTATAACATCTAATGTCAAAATATTTATGGTTAAGGCTATGCATTAAGCATAATGAATTTGCCTTTTTAAGCTATTATGTCAATGCAATGTTGCTACTGCATCTGTTCGGTAATTCTACTATAGTTCTAATTCCGTGTCAGCATTGACAACCTATTTTCGAAGTCTTTTATAAAAATTGTTGTAAAAACTTCCATAAGTCTTGAATGTACTTACTATTTTCGTAACTGCTGATTGACTAATACTTCTATTTGGAGTCTATTGTTAAAAATAACAGCTGCTCTCTATGCGTTTTATCGTTTTCTCCAACAATCAAAACAATTTCAACTTTTTCTTCACGAGTTAATAACACTGTTATTTCGTATTTTCTAAATGACAACTCGTTTTGACGTAACGTCAAACATTACTTATCACTGCAAGGTAACTAGAGCAAATTTTCAATCAAAGTGTAGAAAAATTATTGCAAACATTAAGAAATGGAAAGACTATCATGTTTTAATAAACACAAGATAAAAAAAATAACTAAACCTGATTTTTCATGGCAGATAAATGTAATTACATACTTGAATGTACTTTTCAAATCTAATCTATTATGTTTATATTATGATGATGATAATGTCAAAAACAAAGTTACTTTACTCTTATATTTTTTGACACACCTCGTATACGACTGCAAAAAATTGATATTTGATTAATTCATTTTGGGTTCTAGATAATGCAGAACTTTTTAGGAAGAGTAACTTTTTTCTTAAAATTAATAATAGAAAAGTTTTCCATATGATTCCATCTTAAGTCGACACACTGTATATACATATAAGTATATATTTTTATAAAGAGATAAGGCTTTTTATTCAAAAATCAAATTGCAAAAATATTTACACAAATTATTTTGCAAAGCTTTTTAAATTAAATACATTCTAATTTTAAGGATTTACATTTGTAATATTTATACCTTATTCACACTTGATGTGATATCACGCTCATTAATATTATATTCTGAAATAAGTAGTATTATATGAAATATAACTTACCAACACCTTCTCCTGTACTAACCAAAACATCCATTGCATAAACTTCATGCTTATCAAATTCAAATTTCTCATGTTCCTTTTTCTGCGCATCATTGGGATTTTGTATTATTGTTTTTTCACCATCAATTTTAAACTGCTTCAATTGATGACTCAACATGCCTTCTACCGGTTTACACTTATATGATTCTGCTATCTTTTGTACAGCTTCAGTTATTGCGTATGTTTCATTGCCAGGTTTTAATAGCCTTAGAGCTGCTTGAGATGCAAAATGTGCAGCTAAGATACAATCTGCTTTTCTACCTTGTGTTTTATTTTCACTAGAAGCACCAATAACAATGGTGTGCGCAACTACAGCTATAAATCCATCAATATGAGCTCCAAGATCGCTATAATCAAAGAAGAAAATACATAAATATGATGGAAAGCAAAATATGCATACTTGTTCATTAGACTATATCAATCAGCTTTCTATTTTCACCATATTATATCAGTTGGATCAATTGGAATATTATTTAACATCATGTTGGTTTAAGAAATATAGGAAAGTATCTGAGCTATTATACATACACTTTACATAAATCTTCATCTTTCAATGTATAATCAGGTTCACTAGGCACAGGAGAGAAGTGACATATGCAGTTATTAGCAGATACACATGTGGGAAATGCAATGCCTTTTTTGAGTTCTTTCTCTTTTTTAAACACCTTGCTGGTCTCCTCTATCAATAGATTATCACCATATTCGCAAATCTCCCTTACAGAAGCTCCGACAACACATTTATCTATTACTTGTTTGAGAACCCCTGTAAATAATGCCAAGGTCCATGAGAAAATTCAAACTAAAAGAACTTACACAGATTCTAGAATATTCGTGTAAGAATACATCTCATCTTAAACACAGAATTCTTCTATATACACACGACAAAACACTGACTGAACTATTCATTAACCACATGGCATAACCGGTGAACGTACATAAAGCAATCACCATATGGGCCTGATCACAATTTAGTCATTATTCGTCTAATCTGGGGTCTTATTGGATTAGATACATGTCATACAGAAATGTTAGGTTAAACTTTAATAGAAACTCACTGTTAACAATTTCTCCAGCCATTTTATACTTGGTAACAACCAAATCTTCGGCGATGGTTTTCTCCACAACATCCTTATCGTCCGCCATGTCGACAACGTTTTGATCACATGACCTAGTTATTTCGATGTGACGCGGGAAATGACAAAACTAAAAATTACTAGGAGGCAAACAAAAACTATATTGAAGATTATTTTTTTAACTAAATAATATTTTTTAAAAATAATAGGTTGAATGATGCAATTGCTTTTTATAGAAAAAAAAAGGTATATACTTCTTATACAAAATGTGATTCATGTCACGTACCTATTTATTTGAAAATTTGTTAATTTACGTATTTGTTCAAACAGATACTATTCTGATGCTGTAATAATCTATTTATGTTTGCAATAATGGTGTAGGTACGTTAAAGGTAAGTTAATCAGAAGTAAACGCACATTATCAAGACTAAAGGCATATTAACCAGGATTAATGTATTACACATTCTTTTTAATTAATTTTATGATTAAAATTATGTAATTGTGAAACAAAAAAAACAAGCGTAAAACGATAAATTACAAATGTTTTGCTTTACCATGGATGCATAAATATATAAAAACTAATATTCTTCTCTTTATTTATATCTTCCTTTATACAAAATTCAAAAGCTTATGTGATATAGACATATATTTACAAACATAAAGCAATATAATATCAAAAAGAAACAATGGAAAAAAATAATAAATTATAGTATACTTTAATAGGATTAATTATTCCATCTCTACATCATTAATTAAATATTTTAATTTTAAAACCATGGTGCTTGGTGATGTTAAATCAGCAACCATAATTTCCGAATTGTCTTTCAAACCTAAATCAATAAGGCTTTTACTCAAATTTTCTTTAGTTCGTTCTTCAATACTTTTAATAGTAGACATGTATAGAGTTTTATTTTTCCCATCGACAACTGTTGTTAAACCTGGATTTTTCATTTGGAAAGAAGCACTTTCACACAATAATTCTATAAGGTCCTTCAATTTGTAGTTGTTAGGTTCTTTAATTGGAATAGTATATGGTATTTGAGAACAGGCAAGACAATTACTTTTCTTTTCAGCCTCATACGTATAAGTATAAATTCCCTCAACATCATTGAAAACCATGTAATTATTCATTGGAACACAACAACTTGTAGCTATTTTAAATACCTAAATATAATAACATTATTAGTTTATGTGTTTCAACTAAACAAATAATACAAACCTCTGTTGCACATACTGCTGCAATAACAGCATTTGTTGATGCAACGGCAGGAATGATATTTTTTACAACACCTTGTACAAGTCTATAAGTTAAACCTGTGATGTTAAATTGCAAGGCCCTTTCCATAGACTTTTCATATATCCATCCTATATGTTGAGGATCATCACCATCAAGTTGACTTCCCCATGGATTCTCTTTTGGCCACTGTATAACTTTTACGTATTCAATACAATGCTCAGGTAAACGAGGTGTGTTTGCTATTGTGCATAAAGGATAAGTCACTTGTGGTGGATATAAATCTAAAGTGCAATCAATACAAGCACTTAGTCCAGGTAAAATAACACGAGCATTTCCTTTAAAACCTTCAGTACCTGAAAACAAATATTTTTGTTAAATTTCATAATATAACGTAACTGTATTTAGATGATTACAATCAGTATTTTTTACATATATTGTTACCTCCATCAACTAACGGAATAATGCTGCGTTGATCTAAGACATCATTTTCATAATTCAACAATGCAATTAACATTCCATTTATCCATCTTCTAGCAACGATAGAATCAAGACCACAAACTACTATATGGAATTGTCTATAAAAACTTTCATCATAGTCCTGAATTTTACAAAAATGTGGGGTGACTTGACAACCTGATACTCTTTTATTAATAAAAGCCGCTGCAACTTGAGCTTTTGATAAACCAATGTCTTTATGCCTAAATAAGAATTGCCTATTTAGATTTGACAATTCTATGACGTCCATGTCTATGACATGAATTTGCTTGAAACCCATAAGTGCTAAATCCTTAAGTAGTTCACAACCTAAACCCCCAGCTCCTATAACTAATATTTTACAACTTGTCATTATGAAATCCAAAATTTCAGATGACGGATCAAAATCTGGATGGCAAAACGGACCAGGCCTCTCTAATATTTTCCTTAAATGGTCCCATCTTTTATTTAAAGATTCCTGAGGTTCTCCCATAATAACTATCAGAATGCTTTACAGAGCAATAATGATCTATTAAGAAACATAACCCTAAATTCTTGCTAAAACTTCACAACTAAGACATGTCAAATTTTGAAAATTGTGGTTAGAGTATATGCATAAACTTACAGGCGATAATAATAAATATTCAATATAAATAATGAAATATTCTGTAGATTCGATCACGCACTAATAATATTAAGTACATATGTGTAAATCACATATGTAAAATTGTCATATGGAGATTCTTGTATTTAACGGAAAGTTCGTAGCATGAGCCACTAATAGATATGTTCAATGCTGAAAAAAACAGACTTTACCAATACCAACCAATACGTCATAAGCATTACTCCTGAACAGTGCTGTGCGAGGATATGATTTGTGAAAAAGAATATATTTTTAAAGATACTTCTTCGCTTGCGAAAAGTAGCGATAAGATTTTGGTGTCAATTGACAATCGATCTTGCAATAAGCCCAGTAAAAGGGTAAGTTATTTTTCTATAATTTATTTAATTCTTCGTTTTTTTTAGAGGGTATCATGTTAAGAAGCAGGGTGCTTTTAGATATAGAACAGTGTATTGTATGCATTACATATAGAATCGCACAGTTTTTCTCTTTATTTTTTATATATTTTATTGCATATTGTATAATTATTTTTAACACAAATCCATTAGTTAATTCTGATTTATTTGGTAAGATTTTTTTTATCATTTCTAAGTGCTTGTTTTATTGAAGTGGTTACCTATCGTATCATTAATTAAATTGATTTTTATTATCATCGTCCTGAGCTTGTTAAGTAAATCATCTGTAAATCACTTATATGTAATTAAATTATCTCGCTTTGTAGATTTTTTTATTATTATTTCTTCAACCAATAAGTATAATTTATTTCAACTTGCGTAACTGTTGCATTAATTTTAATTAATCGCGGACAAATCCTAATTAAACCATTGGAGGGTTCTATGATCTAACGACCTTGGTTTATTCATATAGGACAAAAAATAACAGGACAGTCACTTATTAACCCTTCGTTTTGTCTAACGAATTTATGAGAGCTTGTGTTAACTATTTTCTTTTCATCGATTGAAAGCTTATGTCAAACGAATTTTGCACGCAAGCTGTTTAGTGATTTATAGATTATAAAAATGAGAAATTAGGTACTTAATATTTATTTTAAGCACCAATGTAAAGATATGGCAAAAGTAATGCAAAGTAACAGTAGTTATCTCAACGTGTGAATCGGAACCTAGGACAAGAACATTTTGTTTGAACAAGTTAATTATCAGTATTGAAAATTAATATTTTGTAAAATACAATAAAATTCACAAATCTTCAAGTATTATTATGTCCTTAAACCATTCCTACTTTGAACTGATTTGATTTACTTTCCTTTGTATAAAAAATAAGAAGTATAAAGAATGTTTGGTTTTATCCTGTATTTATTAAAAAAAATCACCTTATAGTTTAGTTATAAGTTGACAGATGGTCTTAGGTAATAGGTGTATGTTAATGATTTAATGATAAGCAAGGATCTTTTAGCGAATCTTATAATATGTGCGTCTAGTGTATTCCGTAATGTAGGGTGTATATTATTGATTTACCAGTAACCAGTAAGCTGACATTTTAACAAATTTTTACGTTCTATCGTTTATGCCCCTGATTAAATTCAGTTATAAATTGTCAAAATTGAATCAATTCACCCTATTTGACTATAATGTTTGAATATGCGATTACATATATGGGTACAAATTATACGCCGTAAAACTCCCTAAAATTTCCATGGATATCGCTATTCTATTTTGACAGTTAATAATCGCAGGTGTACAAATTATAGAACGTAAAATTCGTTAAAATACGGTATAATAATATAAATCTTAAGTCAGTATTAGAAGAAATAATCTATACATTTTCACTTCAAGAACCCGAAAATTGTTGTATATACCATGCTTTCAAATATTTTCCTCGTTAGAGACGGTCATGCTTTTTTTTTAATGGTTGGTGACAAGCACGTAATCAACAGAAACGCATGGAGATAGTGTGGTTATGTCATATAAGCGTCTATAATTTGAATTTAAGTATGACAACTGTCAGAATTTGAAGTTGTCAAAAGCTTAGCATGTACACCAACATTGATTACTTAATTTACTTATATATGTGAAAAATAAATGTAACATAACCAGAAAAAAATGATTATGTTGCATACATTTGTTTAAAAGGTTAAACAGAATTTTTGTTCCAATCTATCACTCTCATCCCTTGTAACTGCACTTACATCTCTGAAAATAATTCAAACAAAAGCAGTGTTTTAAACTTTGTGACGTCAGATTGAATAAATAGTACATATATGACCGAAGTAAAATAATTCTGCCCACCTGTTCGCAGGCATAAACGTGTTTCACAGCCTTGGGAAGTTTTTATGAACCAGCCTGTAGGTACAATTAAAAATTATTTACTGTTTTGAAAATGTGTTGAGGTAGATGTTCATATAAGTACCTACATATTATGTAGGTATTATATGCCCAGCTGTGCTGTGTGTTTTTTTTTACTTGCAGAAAATCATATAGGTACAAATAATAATTTACTTTGGGGGAAATAAATTAAAACTTCCTATTTTGTATAATGTATATAACTTTCATAGGATGATATACATCTTAAATGAATTATTATAATGATTATATGTATACGAAGTGTAACGGAAGCTACACTATAAACGTATCTCTCATTGTTGCTATACCTGTTAAAAGAATGGTTGCGAAAACTTTCACTTTTACATTTTATTTATTTCTCGGTATTTACCTAATGAATTACGTTTTTATCTCTAAAAAATACTTAATTATCTGTATTTGTTATGGACAGGATCGGATTCTAGCTGTGGCCAAAACATTCACGTTAGTGAAAACACATTTTGATATGTTTTACATAAAAGAACAGATTTTTACATTTTTTCACTATTCCTAATAGAATTTATTTTTGTTTTCAAGTATTTAACATAATTTTATAAATAAATTATTTCTGACACTTCAAGTTTTGAGGGCAGTGGTACTTTCTTATATCATTTTCCAATAGTTTTCGACAAGTATTTCACTATTTTATTGCTTAGGCTTTACAATAATAATACCTTGGTGAAATTTTACTCCATGTTTATTTTTAACATCATCAAGAGTTTTAGAAAAAAAAATTCGAAGTACAAATCAAAAAAAAATATATTTCAAGTTCATAATCCAAGGTTTGACCCGTCAGAATTAGTTCAAACAAGTTATGGGTTACTGTTTTGAATACGACTTTCAATAAGTTACGACCTCCTCACTTACTATATCTCGCATTAGAAGATTACTTTGATGTCTCAGAAAGACAGCTACTTAAATTTTTACACCACTTAAACTGGGACATTTTTGTTTGAGATATTGAAATCAATTTCATACATTTTCATTGTTCTGCCGGTATAGTAGTTTTCTTCCTATTAAGCGTACTTATTAAAGTAACAGCATGAACTGCACAGCAAATTATCTTCTACTTCTTTATTGGACATTTAAGTCAGCCCTTTTACTATTCACCTGAGAGTTATTAATTTTGAGGGATTATTTAGGGGGATCTATTCTTTTCTCAACAAAATTTTCATCAAGATCAAAGAAATATTATGTATGAGAGATAAAAAAATCCATCGCGACATGTTATTTAATAGATGTTATCTCCTCTCGCTAGGCGCTTTGCCCTCGCCCCACCAGTTTTCACGTACGTTGCGTGCCGAATTATTGTCGCGTAGTAGAATATCGGGTAAAAGATCATACCTTATATAAAATAGTCTGTAATTTTGGGAAAAAGAATATTTTAAAATTCTTTAAAAGTATAAATAATATGAACGTAATGTAATTAACAGTAATGAATAATTTATTATCACTAGTTAGTAGGGAGGCGTAAAACGTAAAATCATGGAACTAGTATTATTAGCCCATCATATAAGTATAGGTAGTGTTGTTGTTTAATTAGATAATTCCGCAATAATATCCTGTTACAGTACAACCTCTCTTAACGACCGTTTTAATTATACATGTTAAAACGTGTTTTCTTGAGGTTAACCGTAGAAAATCGACTAGAACACAAATATACCTACAACGAATGATCATTGCGAAAATATTTTCTAATTCTTGCTGTGTTCTATTTCCGGAAAGGCAATGCACTTACATGTTTATAAACACGGATATTTATAAACCATACAGAGTCTAATATTGGATGATGGCTTGATAATATATGAAAGCTGCCAAAACAAAAGTCCCCGATTGATTTATTACACACTGAAGGCCGGTATAACCTAAGTATGCTATCGAAAACAAAATTCCTATGATTTTTCTATTACTTTCAACTGGTTAAAAATAAAACCATAGTATATTCGCGAAGAACCGCTGATTTAATAATGTATGCATATCTATACGACGTGTCCCAAAATCCGCCGAACTGGATGGTACGTTATTAGGTGAGGACCAAGATCTAAACATTTCTCAGTAGATAAACGTCAAAGAAGTAATTGTTTTTTTTTTTAATTTGAAGCTGATGGACTTACAGACCATACGTATGACGCCGAAATTACGATGGACAAAAGAAATGATGTTTAACATCACGCAGTTACTGAATAGCACTATTCATATGGTGAACTGCAACTCTGTTTTCGTCGAGAAAACGGACAGCAAAAAAGTCGATTTTACGTTTAAATTCCTTTCTTCATCGGTGTAAGTAGAAGCGTGGGTTTTTTTAAAATTTATTATATTTCGTAAGATAAATAAAGTACGGAGAGTTTACTCGATTTTAACTACAAAATGAACAAATAATAACGTATTTTGTATTTTATAGATCACCTCCCACTTGTTATCCAATTATATAAATAAAATTAAATACTTTTTAAAAATACAAAACTTCAATAGTGCACCCGTGGGCAATGAGTCATCGGCCGCTCGTGTCCGGTCTTTACGATGGTATTTTAAATATATAATGAACATAATCACAATCTCCCAAATATTAGATTTCAAATAAATACACAAAAACTTTTAAATAACACATCACCAAAATATGCCTGTTTTTAATACTACGAGATCAAAAATTGATAAAGGTTTGCCATGGAATGTAAAACGTGTCTTTTAGGATCATTCTTTTGAGATAATTATGATTAAATTATCAGGTTAAATGTCATACTGACATTTGATTGACATAAAATTTGTAAATATATGTTTATTTAAAATGATTTACATGTTTGAATAACATTTTATAAAAAAATAATAAACAGATTACAATAAATGTTCAAAATGACCCCATCCTTGTTCGATGTACACATTTACGCGCCTTTTCATGCTATCAAAAGCATTTTGCAGCATTTGTGGCGTTATGGTTGCACATACTTCAATAATCTTTTCTTACAGTTCTTGCAAATTATGTACAGGATTTCCGAAAAATCTATTTTTGCAGTAAGGGAACACAAAATAGTCCATAATAGTCAAACCAGGTGACCTCGGAGGAAACTCAACTTGCGTATACAAACTTATAAGTCGATTAGGGATGCACCGGAATTTCGGCGGTACCACTAAATCCGGCTGATCCGGCCAGCGGATCGCTTTCCGAATTTTCGGAACTTTTTGGAAATGTTAAAGTTTTAAATTTTTAATATAATTTAAATTCAAATATATGCAAAAATAAAGAAAATTATTTTAAGGTTTTTTTTAATTGGTGCCTACTTACCTATTGTTAAGTCGTTAATTAATCACAAATAATTTTTTTTTGAACAAAATATATTTTCTTTCCAAAAATTACAAAACATAAATAGTAAATGAAAACATTATTAACAGCCAAATTCTAACAGCAAAAATAACAGCCAAATTCCCTGTCATGGATAAGTCTTATAAGATAAGTATACAGTTTACATGAAAAATTAGAGTGAGAAAAACTTAGTATTGGGAATGGGTATTAAAATAAAACACAGTGTATTGTAATATGTGTGTATTCGATATTAACGTGTCTGTAGAACTAACTAAAGAGAAAAATAATAACGTACATATATCGCATTCCAGCTGCATCTTTGTATATTGAAATATACTGATACATAATATAGTGCTGGCATATTAATTAGTATAACATATACACACATTCTCGAGGGTGAACACCACAGACCACACATACATTTGTGATTTATATTTTTGTATAGGAAATGCCTATGATGCATTTCTAACACCACCACCCAAAAAAATAAACAATGGCCTATGGTTCTCGCCTCGTTTTTTTTTTATTATAATAAAATAGATACATAAACATGATTCATAGATATTAATATGCATATATATAAGTATAGATAGTTAGATAATATAATTCATTGTAATTGCATTTGTTTTCTTAGTTCCTTGAACTTTGTTGCTGGCAGTCCTTTTGTGAACGCGTCGGCAATTTGCTCTGCTGATGGAATATATTTAAGAATTATTACATTGCGTTCAATTTGTTCTCTAATAAAATGAAATTTTATATCAATATGCTTTGTTCTTTTATGATGGACTGGATTATTAGCTATATATATATCATAAACATTCGTTATTATTTTCAAAAATGAAAATTGGGGTATCAAATTTTATATTTATACTATTTAAAAGAGTTTAACCACATAGCTTATCCCACGCTTTCAAAAAAAAGCCATATATTCAGCTTCAGTGGATGACGCTACATATGGTATTTTGATTTCCTGTATTTCCAGATAATATTACACTAATGAAAAGCTACCCGTTGTACTCTTTCTATCATTTTCATCAGTTTCCCAATCTGCATCTGTATAGCCAATAATGATATTATATTTACCTCTTTTATATATTAACTTGAGATTAATTGTTCCCTTTATATATCTTAATACTCTTTTAAAATATCTTCAAAATTCCATATTATTTTTCTTTTGGTAACGGCTTAATATATTAATAGCAACATAAAGATCTGGACGTGTGCATAACATCAAACATCCAATTAAATTTTTACAGAATGCATCAAAACGAATATCTGAGTTTAATGCATGATAATTTAATTTAGCTGCAAGAGGTGTATCTTACTAGATTACACTCTAACATATTAAATTTATTAAAAATCCTTTTTAAATATAAACGTTGATCTAAGCTTATTTTTGTTTCAGTTCTCATAAATTTTATTCCTAAGAATATATTTACTTCTTCTGAATCTACCACTGAAAAGTGTTGCTTAAGATAACGTTTAAAGCTTTTCATAGTATGTATTTACATTTTGTGTTGCTCTCAATACATCACCTACATATAATATAATATATGTAATATATTTTTTTTACATTTCCCTTATCCAAATAGTATAAACAATGATCTACTTGTGTTTTTTTTTTTTTATTATATTTACTTCTTTTAGCATTTTGTCAAAACGGTCAACCAGCACCTTGAAGATTGTCTAAAATGACTTATGTAGTTTACATACTACGTCATTTTTTTTTATTCTTTCAGGTACTTTTATATAAATTTCCTCATTTAATATACCGTTTTAAAATGCAATTTTTTTACATCTATATGATGAACTAACAATTTAGATTGATTAGCAAAAGCTAAGAAGAATCTAAAAGTTTCAATCTTTGTTACTGGGGAAAAAGTTTCTTTATAGTCTGATAGATATTGCTGGCTGCTATCCACCGAGCTATCTATTTAACCATATTACCATGTTCATCAGATTTAGTTGTAAAAATCAATTTATTATCAATAATATTTTATTTTCTGGCCTTTTTACTAATGACCAAGTTTTATTTAATATAAGTGATTGAATTTCATCCTGTATCGCCTTTTTTTTTATTGTTTTCTGTCTTCCCTTGTTTTAATTTCATGATTTGTTGTAGGAAGATCAGTGAGTACATTTGAAGATAATATGAGACTTGCGTAAATATCATCATATTGATTTTTATTACAGCAGGGTGCAGGATGTTTTTGAATCCTTTCACTTCTTCTAATTTTAGTATTTTGTGACTCAAACGTATCTGCACTTTCGGTAGTTTTTTTTTTTTGTTTTCTTTTTGTTTTTTTTTTGTTTTTTTTTCTGTCCCAGTTTTATCAGGTTTTGGAATAGTTTCATCTGGTTTTGTGCCAGATTTATCAGCTGAAATACTACTATTATCTGGTTTTGTTCTAGATTTATCAGCCATAGTACTACTAGAATCTGGTTTTGTTCCAGATTTATTAGCTGTAGTACTACTAGTATCTAGTTTTGTTCCAGATTTATCAGCTGTAGGACTATTCCCTGATATATCTGTATTTTGTGGACGAGTTATTTGGAATGTGATTTCGTCAAAAATGACTTTCCATGCTGTGAAAAATTTAGCTAAAACAACACTCCATATTTTATATTCATTTGGTTCACATCCAACTAATATACCTTTCATACATTTTTTATCAAATTTATTTGTTTTTGCTTTATTATGTATGTATGTGGTTGAACCAAAGACTTTTAAGTGATTTAATTTTGGTTTCTTATCATTCCACAATTCATATGGTGTTTTGTTAATATTTAGAGCTTTTGTAGGTGAAAAATTAATTAAAAAAAATTTTCAGTCAAAACTGCTTCACCCCAAAAAGTTTTCTCTAAATGTGCAGAAGCTATTATACTACGTGTTTTACTGTATAGTACGATTCATTCGTTCTGCTACACCATTTTGTTGTGGTTTACGTGAACCGTCAAATGATATGTGATACCTTTTTGGGTACAAAAATCTTTAAAATCATTTGACAAGTATTCACAACCATTATCACAATACAGGTTTACTACTTTTAAATTAAAAAGTGCTACACTTCTAGTCACAAAATCTTTAAACATATTAGGTAATTGAGATCGAAATATTAGTAAGTATGTAACGGTATAATGACTATAATCGTCTATAAATGTTACATAGTATTCTTTATTGTCTATTGTTGTAGGTGTAATTGGACTGCATATATATAAACAATAAATAATGCCGTTTTTTAAGATTCTTATTTTTTATGTGCAAATTTTCCATATATACAAGCTTCACATAAAATTTTAGAGGGTCTTATGTGTTTTAAATGGTCAATATCTTCGGCTAATTGATAATTTTCGCAAATTTATCATTACTGATATGACCTAAACGTTCATGCCATATTATAAATGTATTTATTTGAGCGGTATTTATATTATGTCTCAAGTTAATTAAATTTTGAGGTATAGTGAAATTAACAACAATTAAATTATTCAAGGACATACCTGATAAGATTTTCTTTTTTTTATTTTTTTTTATACTGTTTCACCTGTACTCCATCTGGGTGGATAATTATCGTCATTCCTTTGTTCTGCATGCGGATAACTGATAATATGTTGTAGGAAACTTCAGAGCAGCCTTGAATTTCATAATTTGTTGTAATATTGTACCCTTCTTCGTTGCTGCAACTGTTGCACCAAATTTTGCCACTCCAATATTTATAGTTGTAGGTAAATCGTAGCATGTTGTAAAAATACCACGCTGGTTTACTATATGATCCGTAACACCAGAATCAAGAAGAAAAGTTATTTCGTTTGGACTGAGATTTATGCAATTTTGATTTTGTAACTTGAAAACAAAACTATTATCAATGTTGGCTTGTTGAATTGTCTTTAGTGTACGTGGGCGATCATTATTTATGCCTATCACTTCCTTATAATAATAGCAATCCTTTTTAAGAAGATCACGTCGACCACAATGTTCACATTTAATATGTGAAACTTTGTATCTTGCCTGGAATACCTTTTCTTGATTTTACAAAAAAAAAATTGTTTTTCTTTCCTGATACATGGTTTCTTTCAAGCTTATTTCCTTCACAATGATGAATGTTTTTCAAATTTGCAAACTTATTGAAGCATGACCTGTGTCAGTATTAGTTTTAAGTTTAACTTCATGATCTAGAAGACTTGTTTTTACAAAACTTATATTTAAATCATCATTTAATGTCTCGTGCGCTGTTATTACTCCATCATAGGGTAGAGGCAAGGTTAATAATCGATGGGATACTTTATCCATTTCATCCAATTTTGCTCCAGCGAAATAATTTCAGTATTGGTGTCCTCAAAATCGGTGAAATGATGGATTAAGCTTACATCATCTTTTAATTTCAATATTAAGAGCTTCTTTCATAGTGCAGGTAGCTAAACTACGTCTTTCATAAATTTTATCAGGATTTGCCAAAATCTGTTTCGCAACATTTTCTTTGACAAGACCTTTTTTTTTAATTCTGCAGGTTGTTCATCTGGTATTTCTTCTTCGATCACATTTAAAACATTTAATTCCACAAGCAATGTCTTGACACGGAATTTCTATACACTATAACGTTCACCACTAAATTGTTCAATATTCCGTTTGTAGTAATGTTTTCAATTTTAAACACAATATATATGTATACACAACTGATAGTTTAATTAAAAAAAATTGAGATAGATATCACACAATGTGTATTGGAATTAATTACAGGTTTAATCGCGTAAACTGGCCCATAACCTATTGGGAATGGGTATTAAAATAAAACACAGTGTATTGTAATATGTGTGTATTCGATATTAACGTGTCTGTAGAACTAACTAAAGAGAAAAATAATAACGTACATATATCGCATTCCAGCTGCATCTTTGTATATTGAAATATACTGATACATAATATAGTGCTGGCATATTAATTAGTATAACATATACACACATTCTCGAGGGTGAACACCACAGACCACACATACATTTGTGATTTATATTTTTGTATAGGAAATGCCTATGATGCATTTCTAACACTTAGTATTCATAATTTATTTTATTAAGATTATGGTGAATAAATAAGAGCTTTTCGGCATTTTCAGAGTTTAGCATACACCTATTATCGACATATATATTACCAATTTCTGAAAATAGTCGCTCTGAATAGACACTAGTTGCTGGGCTTGATAGGAACTGCCTAACTAAGTTAATTAGATCAGGAAATTTTTCACGGTGCCTGCTCCACCACTCAACTGGATCTGCCTTTCTATCTATAATTGGCATTCCATAATAAGTATCAAGTTGATGGAGTATGTCATTTTTTAAATCAGATATAGAAGATGCAGACGTTGAAGCTGTTACAAAGTCATTGTAGCAGTTCCATAATGTAAAAGTGGAATTTGTTGATGAATCAGTTGTTTCATTTATTCTTGCTCGTTTCTGAATTGCAGCTAAAGGCTCATCATCCTTATCTTCGGTAGTAACACTAGTAACCCTTTCATCTTCTCGTGTTTCTGCTTCATCAGTGGTACTGCAGGTATCTTTTATTTTTCCCAAAAGAACTTTTTTAATCTCGTCACTTATTGAGTTACTTGAAAAAAAATAAGTTTTATATCGAGGATCTAAAATAGTATATATTGTATAATAATTTTTAGATTCAACATCGGAGAATCTCTTATTTATTCCCGTAACAAGGCTTTCTTTTATAGTTCCAACACCATATAACTGTTCTGTCTTATGGGACAAAAGGTAGCGTTTTAATATTGCAATCGTTGGAATGACTTCTGAAATTATCGATTCTGTGTTGCTCATTAATTTTGTTACCTCTTCAAAAGGGCGCAATAACTCAAGAACCGATTGCAAGAGGTCCCACTGGTTATTTGTTAAATTGTTTAAACTGCTATTTTCAGTAAGGTAAATAGTTACACACCGTCTCAAATGAAGCAACCTTTCTAACATGTAGAAAGTGGAGTTCCACCGCGTTTGTACATCTTGTATAATTTTTTTCCGTTCCATATTTAGCTCTTGTTGTATTTCAATTAATTTACTGCATGCTAAAGAAGAATGATTGAAATGAGTTGCAATTCTGCGGGCAGTACTAATCATATCTGACACAGTTCTTTGAGATTGTAAACTGTCATTGATTATTAGTTGCAGTTTATGTATAAAATACCCCTCACTATTTATTTCTGCATCTTTACATCCTATCACCATATTGGCTCCACTATCCCTCATCAATAAATGAATTTTTTGTTTGTCAATACCCCAACCGTTTGTCAAAGTTTCAAGTTTATCGGCTATTGCAAGTCCCGTATGACTGCCTGCAAATTTATCGCAACACAAAATAACATTTCGTTTGTCCCACTTTTCTGAAATCCAGTGGCCTGTAACACTAATGAAGCTTTCATTTGTATTCGAGCATGTCCAAATATCAGAAGTAAGAGAAATAAACGAAGCTTCACCCAGAACCTTTGAAATTTTTATCCTAACTCTATTATAAATGTCAGGGATTATTTTATCAGTTAAATATTTTCTGGAGGGGGGTTTATACTGAGGAGAAATAGTATTGAGTAATTGCTTAAAACCAGTATTTTCTACCAAGGAAAAAGGTTGGTTATCTAAACAAATCGTTTCTGCAATTTTATAGTGAATTCTTTCAGCTCTCTTGTCATTGATATCCCATGCTTTGTGAAGTTGTGTAAATTCAGTTAAAGTTGGTTGCCTGGTCTCGACTGAGCCTGTAGCTGCAGATGTAGATGCGGAACCGAGTGCAGAACTCTTGTTTTCTACGAAATAAATTAAAACTTTATTACAGGGTGTCCCAGATAGTGTGCTCACCATTGCGATCTCGTAAACGGTAAGAGATAGAGAGTTGGTTAAATGAGACAAAATGTACGTGACACCTGGGTTTACTTTTTTAAATAAAAAAACTTTTAAAAAAATGAACGATACGTGCGCTATAGGGGAAAAACTAAAAATCGGCAATTTTAATTTCGTCGTTTAACTTATTTCATGTAAAAGATACCGAAATACTATTTTGACATTATGAAGGTACTTTTTTACGCAGAATTCAAATTTGGTATTGCAACCTCTGAAGCTTTTATACGTTTCGGGATTTTTATACAAACTTTCTTATTTTAAATACAAATCGTAGGCGGCTTTGACTGTATCAAAAAGAGCATAATTTGCTGATTTCAATGATGTGTAACACTTTGGGTTTATTTGTAGAAATAACAAAGTTACAAGAATAATTAGCATATTTTTTGGTTTTATACTTACCTATTCCTGGAAACAAAATACAAAAATGACTGAAAAGTAAATAAAACACTAACTGTAACCCCAAAGGAAAAAATCCATTGCGGTTAAGTCTGGGGAACGTGCAGGCCATGAAATGGGTCCTCGATTACCAATCCACCGATTACCAATGATGATTACTATGATTTAGGTAATTCGTAATAATGTGAGTATTATGTGCTGGTGCCCCATCCTGTTGGAAATACATATTCGCAGTTAGATTAAGCGGAATATCGTCTAGAAGATCTTCTATTTCACCTTGAAGTAAGTTCAAATAGCGTTCACTCGTTGAATTGTTATTGAAGATAATAGGTCCAACTATTCTTCTGCCGATAATACCGCACCACACATTGAACCCAAAACGTTCTTGATGTCGAGCTTCATGTAGAGCATGGGGATTTTCTGTCCCCCAATAGTGAATATTATTTCTGTTAAATAACCCATTGTTCGTAAATCGAGATTCATCTGACCACAACACATTAAACAGAAATGTAACATTGTTGTTATTCTGATTAATGTACCAATGACAGAAACGAGTCCGCCTCTCTGCGTCTCCTGGTTGGAGTCCTTGGCTAATGTGGACTTTGTAAGGATGATATCGATGCTTTTTTAATATTCTATGGGCTGATGTTCTAGGTATTCCGGTGATGTTTTCTATTTCTCTTGTGGAAACTTTTGGATTTTCACGCACCTGATTTAATACAATAACTTGGGTTTCCTCATCTAATCTTTTTCTATTTCTTTTCGGTTTACTAAAGGCACCGTATGTTTTTAGATTTACTTCTAATCTTCGAAATAAAGTTTCGTGTGGTTGCCGTCGATCTGGGTACAACTCCAAATAATGATTAGCTGCATTCCTTGAATTTTTGTGAGCCAATATGTAACTTTGAAGCATATCATATTTCTCTTCATTATTAAATTTCTCCATAACGTGAACAACAATAAACAAGTAATAAAACGAACCAAAACAACAAATGCGGTGATTTTTAAATAAACGAACAAAATAGCAGACTAAATAACACAAAAATAAACGGATACGTAACTTGCTTGTAAATAAATTTGACAGATACTACTTATTGTCTTAATAATTCAATGCTGCCTCTGATGTATAGCCTATGCATTCATAAGGATACCAAAAATTGCACAAATATCATTATAACTTTGTTATTTCTACAAATAAACCCAAAGTGTTATACATCATTGAAATCAGCAAATTATGCTCTTTTTGATACAGTCAAAGCCGCCTACGATTTGTATTTAAAATAAGAAAGTTTGTATAAAAATCTCGAAACGTATAAAAGCTTCAGAGGTTGCAATACCAAATTTGAATTCTGCGTAAAAAAGTACCTTCATAATGTCAAAATAGTATTTCGGTATCTTTTACATGAAATAAGTTAAACGACGAAATTAAAATTGCCGATTTTTAGTTTTTCCCCTATAGCGCACGTATCGTTCATTTTTTTAAAAGTTTTTTTGCTTAAAAAAATAAACCCAGGTGTCACGTACATTTTGTCTCATTTAACCAACTCTCTATCTCTTACCGTTCACGAGATCCCAATGGTGAGCACACTATCTGGGACAGCCTGTATATGCGGTCTAAAAGCTAATATTTATTTTACTTCCAATTTGATTCAATCAAGCTATCGTAAATCATGAAGTAAAAGTTTCATTAAGACAGGACCAAAAAAAATTGAAATCAGACTAATCAAATCACTAGACACAATTTCAAGTCAAAAAATGTTATCTATTGAGTCCGATAAATAAGCGACAAAAAAGTAAAACATTCAACAAACAAAGCTACAAACCCAATCCTTTACCCCAACAAAAAAATATAGATATAAATATATTGTACCTTTTTCTCTAAAGTTATTTGAAAATTCTTCAGGATGATGCCGCTTCAAATGTATTATTAACGGACTTGTAGATGCCGATTTACCAAAGCCTCCCCTCGAAACCACCATTTGACACAAATTGCAGGTAGCTTTGTTTTTGTCTTCTTTATGGACATCAAAAAATTGCCAAACTTTTGACATTTTGAAGATCTGTATTAAAGAAAGACAGCAATTAGTTGAATTAGTTTATTTAAAAAAAAGACAGGCCATTTTATATCTATGTAATTATAATTATTGATTTTTTTTTTACTTACTTAAATACACGACACAACACTAAAAATCTCGAACACAAAACACAAAATTCTCAGAAACTTAAAACGTGAACACCAGCAGACATAAATACAAAATGCAAAGAGGGATTTTCTGTGAGCAAATGAATAATGAAATTACCTGCAGGCCTGTGCCTTTGCTTATGATTAGCAGGCGTCTGGGATTTCCCGACTTTCGCGTCTGTGATTCCCCGACTTTCGCGTCTGGGATGCCCCGACTTTCGACCAGATATATTTTGTAATTGGTCAACAGTGAAGGGTGTGCGTGTTTCCTTGCCTATGATAGACCGGCGGCTGTGGTTCCCCGACTTCTTTTTAATTTTTTTATTATTGACAGGTGGCTGCTATTCTCCAATTGAATGAGTAGAATTGTTTTAATTTTGTTAATGCTGATTAAAAATTAATATTTAAATAAACAGTAATTTCTATCTAGGTAAAATTAATAGTAATAAACACTCTGCATACTGTAGCTAGTTTAAAAAAAAGTAAAAATAAATCAGCCTCAATATTTTCAATGTTTTACGTATAAAAATAGGCATGCACATACGTTTCAAATTTAGGTCCCGATCCGGCCGGAATTCCGGTTCCGGCCGGATCGGCAAAACACCCGATCCGGTGCATCCCTAAAGTCGATCATCAAAAAACTCACGGAGATAGGCTATAGTTTCTCGTGTCGTATGTGCTGTTGCGTCGTCATGTTGGAAATAACCATGATAAAGTTCATCGTCGTGTAGTTGTTGAACAAATTCATTCAAAATGTTATTTCTGTACCTCTCTGCATTGTGAGTGAAATTGAAAAAATTATCCTTCTACGGGAGACCCCAATTTTTTGAAAATGTAGTGGAGATTCAACAAAAAAATTGCGGTTTATTAGTGCTCCACATTCGCATATTTTGAGAATTTTACGTACCCCGAAAGATGAAACCATGCCTTATCGGAAAAAAATGATAAGTTCGACAGGTCGTTATTCATTAAATTGTTGACGAACCACTGGCAGTACGCATCTGGGGTAGTCTGTTGGCAAAAGAGCTTGATATGATGCATCTTATATGGATGCATATTCAAGTTCTCCTTTACAATGGTTCGGAATGACATGAGGTTTTGTGGGGTCTGTTCCATACGATTACGAACGTCAATAATCACTTCTTCTGTTCGAATAGTTGGCCTACCAGCACCTTTTTTTATGAGTAACAGATCCAGTTTCGCAAAATACACCAACAGTATATGCGAGGCACATATAAAAATCTGGATCTACTTCTGCGAAATTTGGGAAGTGTTCACGAAATTTACCCAAACATAAACGATTACTGTATTCCCAAATACCATTAACTAGCACACCTGTTCTAAAATACGCTTCAATCTTGTAAGTTTTGTGTGCTGTGGTGTAAACCATAATTGAAAAACTGCAAGATGTCAGAGAGAAAATATAATGACAAATATTAATGACAGTATGACACTTAGGGCCGGTTTTTCCAACTCCGATTAAAACGCCGGTTAGCGTAATCATTGATTAAAACACCGGTTAGGACAAATTTGCGTTTTTCCAACGCCGGTTAACTCTAATCGTTGATTAAGAACGTCGTTAATCGACCAAATTTTAACCGGCGAAAGAAATACCTGATAAAATATTAAACAGTGATTAGGCCTATATACACATGCGCATAACCTAGAAGATTTGAATTTCTGTCATTATTATATCTATTATTATTGACAGCTGTTGTTTTCATATGCATTTGTTTTACTGTATAAAAGCATTTTTTGGAATTAATTAATAATTATTTACATCAGTGATTTAGTAATTGTATTGTTTCTTCTGTAAATGTAATGAGCAATATAAAAATAGCATAATATTAAATATGTGTAACTTTTAGCTTACTACAGAAATTTAATTAATTAATAACTACGAATACATTCTTTTCTCAGATGAGGATGATACAGCTTTGGAAGTTTTTCTATTCTACTACAATTCTGGGACTTTACCTTAATTCGTGTGGATTCTAAGATCCTGTGGCAATTTATGCTTGCATTTGCTCATTCCCTTTTTGTAATTGCATTTAATAGCACCTTGTGAAAACATCATTTTAGTCGAACATATTTTAGACTCACTTTAGATATGTCATTAACATATTAAACTATACTGAAAATTACAAATGAAATTGAAAATATGGAAGAAATTCTAGAGATGCTGGCAGGTTTACGTTGAGATTATATGCAGACACTTTAAATTCTTTTAGCTGAACTGGGTTTGGATGAATAATGTACATGCCTGTAAAGTTGACGTGCAGTTAAATTCTGCACTAATAATTATTACAGGCACTGTCAAGTTCACACCGATTCCTCCAGAACATAACATTTATTATGTTGAAATCGTGTAAACCAATTTGGAAACAAGATTTTCGCAATAAACCTTCTTTGATTAATGGACATAAAATTAGTTAGAATGAATTGTTCTTAATAAACAGCTGATGTATGATCTTTCAGTAAAAATATCTGGCTTTATTCACCCCACAGGAAATTGGTCAAAGTCAAATCATCTCAGATATGGCAATGCAACGTACAATATTTTATATCACTATAGTGTGACTGATAATCCAGCTTATGACCCTAGATGTAGACTTTTCTTTTTCAGCAAACTTCCTATTGTTATGATTTTGTTACATATCATATATTTTACATAATTTTGGTAACTGTTAATTTCATATATGTACGTATATTGTATCAGTTTTTTCATTCTTACAAAATTTTTGTATTTTCAATAGCAATAAGTAATCAATAAATTTATTTCAGTTTCAAATTTGTGGCATTAAAGAATATAATTTTTAAAAAAATAAAGGTAAAAAGCACAAAAAACGAATTCAAATATAGGAAATAGCGCCAATATTATTATAACAAATATGCTAATTTAGATCAAATGTACGAGCATTTTTGTTACCAACCTTCTAAAATAAATCCTTAATCACTGATCAGATAACCGGCGTATTTCTTGGCGTTGAAAAACATCGGTTAGAGATAATCAACGATTAAGCGTAATCAATGATTAGTTAACCGGATACTTTAACCGGTGTTGGAAAAACCGGCCCTTAATGATATAACTTAAGACAGACGTTTTACATTCCATGGCAAACCTTTATCAATATAATTTTTCATCTCGCGGTATTTAAAGTACTACGAAACAATATGTTTCATGCGTTTTCGTGCAGTCTGTGAATATTTCTGTCAGTTCTAACTATATGTGAAACTCGGGTAATGTTTAGATGAACACAGTGTTACACTCTGTATCGATACCCGAGGACACTAAACGTGACGTTATCATAAGCATCGATTGACCCATTTAAAGGCATTACACTTGAGTTATAAACTCGGGAAATAAAAATAGTTCTCATTAAATCTTTATTATCGGCGTTACTGTAATATTACAGTTTGGATGTCAACGACCCAGCTACAAAATCAATGAATTTTTTGGCAAATTGTAAGAGCCGGTTGTTTTTGCATAATCTGATACGCTTCGTAAACTCCGTGTCGAAAATATAAACATGAAGTAGGGAAAGCGTTGCGAAATTAAGAGAAAAAAACTTTAAGAAGAGTTTTAAGGAAATGGCAGAGTCCGTTTTCGGCGATAGTGAGAGAAAGTCCTCGTATCGGTAATAAATCACTATAGCTGTGGCGCTGGAAAATATATTAAATCGAAGGGTATGTTCCATATGCGATGACATATAAACATTTTTCTCTGATAAAAACAGTTTTCATATAAGATTATTCGGGAGTACAGAAATTAAAATTCTTCTTAATTAAAATTCATTCATTTTTCATGAGTATTTTGCGTGAATATTTTACGTTTGATCAGAATCAAACGTAAAATGTTACACATGCAAGAAACGAGAAAATAATTGATTGAACGCATAAATTCAGTTGATTTAATATAGAAACACATGTCACCATAACGACGATGCCAATTAATAAAAGTAGTTTAAGGGTCCTCGCTAGTGAATGGGAAATGTAATATTGGTTGCATAGCACATAATTTAATAAGCCAAGGATGTCCGAGTACTTTTACACATAGGGAACATATAATAAATATTTGAAATAATAACTCACTATCTAAGCGAATAAAAATTCAATTATGACCAACTATTTACACATTTGTAACTGCGGGAAATATTTATAGCAGAATAACAATTCATTGTAATGTGGATTGCCTAATTTTAATTTATTTTATATTCATTTTAAACAAAGTAAAGAATAGTTGAACGAAAAATAAGTGCACAGCCGGGTAGCTTTCTATTCAATTTATAACGTGAACCCAAGCAAACAAATCTCCTCCGAAGGATTTTTGAGAAAACTGGTTTTTAATATTTTGACATATTAATTAATTTTCTGTAATACGATAATTTTTTTCTAAATTTGATTCTTCAGCCGGGTAGATTATATAATTCTTCATAAATTGACGTTGAAAGGTTTTCCCCATCTTTAAAATCAACAAAAATATCTGGATTCTAAAATCTGCTATTTTGCCATTGTTGACAGATCCACTAGCGAGGACCCTTAAACCTACGAGGAAAGAATAGAACTGGAGAGAGTCTTCTTAATAATAATAATATTTGTCCAAAGTGGTAACTCAATATGCATAGGCGTGCATAAATATTTTATATAGGGTACATGTACACTTCGTATGTTCTCGAAAATCATTTAAAATAGGTTCTTAGTCCAATATTAATTAAAGTAATATCGTGAGTGCATTATTTTTTCAATCCTTTTATTCTTTTTAATATAGTAACATTTATTCTAACTGTATTAAAGAAACAGTCAAAACAATGAAAAAAAACGAAACTTACTCCCCATACTTTATTTATCTTACGAAATATAAGGTAAATAGAATTAATTTTAAAAACTCCTCACGCTTCTACCTACGCCCATGAAGAAAGGAATTTAACAGTAAAATCCTCTTTTTTATTGGCCGTTTTCGCGACAACAACAGATGTTGCAGTTCACCATATGAATAGTGCTATTCAGTAACTGCGTGATGTTATACATTATTTCTTTTGTCCTTCGTAATTTCGGCCCCGTACGTATAATCTCTCGATATAACGAAAATTAAACAAAATCCGAAAGTCTGATATCAGGCTTGGTTATTTTATTTTGCGAATTAAAACTAGCCAGTTATTCATGTTTTTTTTCCGTAAATACAAACACGTGTTGACATTTTTACCGTGCACTGCGGAAAAATCTAAATAACTATTTCGGGGTTTAGATTCTGTCGCATCTTTCGTTTTCTGCACATCCGCTTCGTAAGAGATTTGTCTATACGTCACAGGAAGCTGCACTATTAGAAGAAAATGCGCTCTCTCTACGCAAAATTCGCAGGAACGTACAGATGCCTCTTAAACGTAAAGAAGTGCAATGTTTTATCTATTTTATGAAGCGCATAACATCACGTACGCTACTTGGAATTACATGATAATTGTATTCCTAGTGCATACATCGGGAATCGTAACAAATTGTTCCCTTTTTACACCATGGAAACTTTGCCTTATCCTTGCCAACGCGTTATTCTTTAATTGACTCAAGCATAGACCGTTATTGCTAAAATGCCAATTATTTTTTGTCGGTTTCTATATTAGTTTACTCTTACTCAAGATCTCATAAATCAAAAAATGTTTATTGTTCTTATTATGACAGTAAAAACGCAAATAACTTGATAAGTACTTTCATTTTCTTCGATCATGAAAATTACTAAAAAACAACACTAAAGAAGTGTTTTCTAATTTTGTGGAGCAGTGTATATTAAGAATAGCTTTTCATTTGACACCGTCATTTATATGCATTTACTATCTTAATCAGACCAAGCATTATAACCTTTACCATGATCACAGATAATATCTTTAGTATGGTAATTAATTGCTTTTTGAAAAAAATCCCTATCTCCAACTTTATCTTATCACCGAGAGATTCTCATTTAATTCGTTAACGAACATTATTAAATTAACTGACATGTACAAGCGATCTAATCCTTTTGTTGTGTAAAGTGTAATGGATTTGAAATTGAGCAATAATACAGATCAGGAACAAGTAAGTTCCGAATTTTGTGTATCTATTTATAGGATTGTGTATATAGCAGAGTCGATTATTTACATGTATTAAGTAAACACGCCCGCAAGGTGTTTATTTACATACGTTTTGTTGTTGTTGTAAGATGCGCCTTGAATTTAAAGGACTTTTATTAGCATATTACTCATTCAAGACTCCAGATTCCAATGTTATACTTAATTTTCAGTGGTATTTAGTAGATTCGTCGATTTTCGATTTTCAATTTAGTTGCAAATTCGTGTTGGTAATTTTTTGAAATTTCAACATTAATTCCGGAAAATCTAGCTCTAAAGTTTCGGATATTTCTAAATGTTTGCCAGTACTAACAGAAGGGAGTATAAATTAGTTAATTTTGGAAAATTTGTTTGTATTAAGTATCCTTGAATATTTGTGGACTTATTTGTATATTTGTGTTTGATCTAACCGAATCTGTTTAGAAAAATAACGTTCAATACTTTTGCTGCTGTTGATCGTTAAACGGTTCTTATTTATTCTAAAATTACATATTTCACAGTGACTTTTGTTACTATAAAATGAAAGTGTATGTCACATGTAAGTGTATTAATAACAATAACGAGTTTTTTTATATTATAAAAATGGTCCTTAATACAAAAAAAATACACACAATTGCTACATTTAATTATGTCAAGAATGACATTCATTTTGACAATTAGGTTTCTCAATAGATTTTTGAAGATTTTAGGAACGAATAAAGAAACGTCAACTAACTTTTGAAGCAATGACAGTTTGTGCAAGAGTTTAAATTAGACGTATATACAGGGTGCGTCAAAAGTTTAGAAAATCGGACATTATAAATCAAGGCAATGCCCGTGTTTTACAGGATATTGTAATAAAACTGTAAGCGGAAGCAAAAGAGGCGGATTCAAAGTCGAAGAGATTGACAAATTTATCTAGTTTTTGTTACTATTTACTTTTTAGGTACAATTTAAATTCTATATTAGCCATATAAATTAGTTACTAACTTGTTAACATTCGAAACTTCCTATTTATGTTTTTTTGTCTTCTTGGCTTAGACTTCTCTTTTAAATTATTGTTTTTCTACTCCCATACTGTAATTGTATGCCGAACCTATACTATAAAGATGTTCATTACGATACAGATTTTCATTATGTTACAAGTTTATATCCAATAGGAACACAGATTTTTCATTACGATACAAGTTTATATCCAATAGGAATGCGACATTTCAATATTCAAACAATATTCAATATGGCGACTGCATATCTGACAGATATACAAATTAAATAAATGTGACAGTTCTCTGCAATTTACAAGTAAGTACTTAAAATTTGTGCTTTTTTGAAAATATAAACGGTAAAAATGAGGGATAATGACAGTGAAATGTAATAATTGACTCCACCAGAACTTATGGAACAAGCCTTAGTAGCCACGAACAATTTATTACCAGCCAAATTCACAAAAACGTACGGAAAATTTTAACCTCAATTTATGAAATGGATTATTCAAAAAATATGTTTTGTTATGGGGTCGTAGAAAAAATAGTGTATGCAACTCGCATTTAATGGCTATTACGACACTCGTACTCATTACAATACGAGCCTTACGGCTCGTATTGTAATTTTCTTACTCGTGTCGTAATAGCTATCATTAAATGCTTGTTGCATAATATACTATTTTAATACAATTTAATGATTTTCTTATTAATCATTTTTGATTATTATCTCTTCTTATACGTATTATAAGGAAGTATTGTGATGATGAAAATTTTTGAACACGAGATTTTTGCAGATGTCCACGTTTTGAAGTCTCCTGATATTGAAAAAGTTTTTAAAAAATGTCTCTGTCTCTCTGTGTGTATCCATGATAACGTCCAAACGGCTAAAGCTATCAATTCCAAACTTTATATTTACAAGTATAATCTCTCTCTTGAGATCTGATTAGATTTTCAGTAAAATCGGCAGACCAGAAATAAGTACATAGTTTACTTAATGAAAAATTGGAATTTTACTAATATTCGCGTCACCTACTAAGTTTGTGCAAATCTATAAAAAAAATCCAATGTACTCAAAAGTCAATTTGACAAAAATGTTATTAAAAAAGTGTTTTGAAATCCCTGCCGGATGTATATCTTTTACTCTTACCGAATAGCGATCTTTTGCAAATATCTTGTAAATGATGCATTCTATATAGATTTATTAAGCGCGCAAAACTATTTAGCCCTGATTTGGCTTGCTCTTATCGAGTAGCATTTTTTTACAAATATCTCGCATACGTGGCAAAAGAAAGTACTGTGAAAATGACAACTTCATCCTCGAAATTTTTGCAGATATCCACGTTTTGAAGTCCCCTGATATCGAAAAAGTGGTTTTTGCAAACATGTCTCTCTGTGTCTGTCTATTCTGTCTTTATATCTCTTTTTGTGTGACCACGATAGCAGCTAAACGGCTACAGGCACCAAACGCAAACTTTATATTTGTGAGTATAATTTTCCTCTTGTTATCTGATTAGATTTTCAAAAAAATCTGTAAACCGGAAAAAGTTGTTTACTTCAGTAAAAAAATGCGGTGTGAATACCACACGACTTTTTTATGCATATGGGCGTTTTAAATTATACAACAGTTGTTCTAAATTCACTTCTATCTTTTTAAAAAAGTAAACCTGTAAGTGTGTTACATCAGGTCTGAATGTTGAGTTTTCTTTAAAGAAAATTTTTCAAAATTCTATTCTAAATGCGTCTATTATCTAAATAAATCTATAGAATGCATACTTTGCGAGATATTTGCAAAAAATTGCTACTCGATAAGAGTAAAAGTGTTACTTTCGGTCTGAATTTTGAAATTTCTTTTATACAAAATTTATTTCAAATACAATTCTAAATGTTTCTGTAATCTTGATATATCTATATAAAATGCATAATTCACAAGATATTTGCAAAAAACTGATTTTCGATAAGAGTGAATGACCTATTTCCGGCAAGAATATCAATAAACTTTTTTTTATAATTTCTTTCTCAAATTAGCTTTTGAGTACATTCGACTTTATAAGTTTGTTTAATCTTGTTAATTTATGAAATATTCATAAAATTCGAATTTTTCACTCTAGTAAACTATTATTTCCGGTCTGCCGATTTCACTGAAAATCTAATCAGATCTCAATAGGGATATTGTACTTGTAAATATAAGGTTTGGTATGATATTGATAGCTTTACTCGTTTGGGCGCTATAGTGGACACATACATACACACACAGAGGGAGACACTGAAAGAGAGAGAGATTTTCTAAAAACCATCAGGACATCAAAACTTGGACATGCAAAAATCTCGAGGTCGAAAATTTTCGTCATCACTAGTGCTAGGATAATTAGGCAAATTACCTTTTTGCCTTTTTGGCGTGTTTTTTAGGATTCTGCCTTTTTGAGGAATTTTCTATTTTTCTTGCCTTTTTGTGCCTTTTATGGTGTATTGAATTGAACACATACATTAAGTGCTATTGTCGACAATCGAACGCACAGACACCGGTGTTTCAACCTATGAGGTCTCATCAGTGTGCATGGAGATTCTCGACAATAGCTTCAAGATTTAAGTCTTGAAGCTATTGTCGAGAATCTCCACGCACACTGATGAGGCCTCATAGGTCGAAACACCGGTGTCTGTGCGTTCGATTGTCGACAATAGCACTTAATGTATGTGTGTATCTCAAACACATGCATATATGCATATACGTTTTACGTATAAAGGTATATATGTAAGTTACAGTAATTATCTCATATATGTCTTTTCGTCTTTCAAATATATCTCAGATATATTTGAAAGTCGCCTGATTTAAATTCATGTTAATTTAATCAACTCTTGTAGGTCTATCATGAATGTAAGAATATCCTATTTAGAAATATATAAGTTTGTGTCGATTTATCATTTCCCATCGTATGGATTTAAACTAGAAATTGAAAATCCACCGAGTTCAATGAAGCATTTCTTTATTCTCGTAAAAGAATAGCAACAAATCTATTTAGAGTGTTCCCTTCACCTTCAGTTATCCTACATGATTACAGGTCGAAAGTCAGGGAGAATGACATTAATAATTAAAAGTAATTAAAATTTCTAATTGTATTTTATAAACAAGCAAAAAATAATTATACTTTATGTAATATATATCCATTTGCTATAATGATGCACTTTTAAAATAATTATATCTAAACATATGTAAATATAGTAGAATGCTAACAATAATTTATGTCTATTGTGAAACACTAGCATTCGTAACCGCATAATTTTTTCGTGTGAAAAACTGAGCGATTCCACAAGAGATTTCACATGCATAAATATCAATTCTTTCGCAAATAACATCAGAAATAGAATTGAATTGCATAAGTTCTTCCTATATACATATAATATAAAAAAGAATAGTTTATCATTGTTTATGTAATATATTTCTATAAATATAAAATTATAAGATGTTATTTGCGACATTTGTATATATAGGTAGAACCATATATTTCACTTGCCAAATGCACCGAAATCTGCTATCACACAAACGCAATCACATCGCATAATGTGTGGTTTATTGAACCTATTTCGTAATAATTAAGAATTTATTAAAATACGTTATTAAAACTAATATGGATGGACTGAACAACAGGAAAAAAAAATTATTTGACCTTTTACGCAAAAATGTCATTCTTTATAAAATTTTTGCCTATCTCAAAACCACCAATTCTGAAACAATAATCTAAATATTATTTTTAGCAGCTGAGAAAATTACAAAAACACACTTGAAATAAAGACATTTTTTTGTTATTTCATTCAACGTGGTATATCCTACAACCTCTACACACTTCAACTCTACGTACAAATTCTTTATAAACATTGTGGATCATATCTTCAATTCTTCAATGACAGAATTGACCGCTTCCATAATTTTTTGTTTTAAAATTTCGATATTGTTATCTAAATTAGTATTATAAACATGCTGTTTAACATATCCTTATAAAAAGAAATCCAATGGACTTAAATCAGGGAAACGAGTCGGCCAATTAACAGGTCCGTAACGACCTATCCATCTGTTTCCAAAATGTTCTTGCATATAATTTATGACCAGCATTGTTGAGTGAGCAGGGCACCCATCTTGTTGAAAAAATACACTTTCCAAGTCAGGTTCATTTCTTATTGCAGGCACTAAACAATTTTGAAGCAACGCCAAATACGTATATTGATTCACATTTTCATTAAAAAGATACGGACCGATGATTTTTCCATACATAACATCACACTACACATTAACCTTTTTGTAATACTGACTTCTATTGTAATTTTGAAATTAGGATTTTCTCTTGACCAAAATCTAAAATTTTGCCCCATTGGTTGCAAATGTCGATTCGTCCGAAAAAATAATATTTCTGCAGAAATTACGATTTACAAAATTATTTTCTCCTACCCATAAGCAAAAATCATCATCATTTCTCAATTCATGTACAAAAATCGGTTTATAAGGTTTAATTTCGTTTTCTTTCAAAATTTTTTGTAAATGTGATTTGCCAATTAAATGATTTAACTGTGCATACCCTTTTCCTAAGGATAACTTCGGATATATTTCTACAGAATCTAGAGCCAGTATTCTAGCAGCATCTTCATCGTGTATCCTTTTTCTTTTCTTGATGTCATGTACACTACCTGTTCTTTGAAATTTTTCTACCAAATTTCGTAAAGCATTATCGCGCACGTGAACATTAATAAATTTATGCTGAAATTTTTGAATTGCAAAGTTATAAGAAGCCAGTTCCATAACATTGAACGAGGTAAACTTTTTGTTCTAAATTTAGCATTACTATTAAGTAAATCTCATTAATGATTCACAAATACGTAATGAAAATGACAGATGCCAAGTAACTCGACTTAAATATTAGGTTGTCATGGAAGATAACAAGATACTACGATTAAACCAAAAATATGAAACTTTATTGCTTAAATTTTTGTGTGTTATTGTAACTTTCTCAGCTGCATAATATATGCATAATATTTAGATTATTGTTTCAGAATTGGTGAAACAGGCAAATATTTTATAATGAATCACATTTTTGCGTTAAGGCCCAAATAATTTTCTTTCCCTATGTTCAGTCCATCCGGGGATACGCTGTATGTTAATAAAACAAGTTTTAAAAAGTAAGTATAGTGTCAGTCAAAGTACCTATATTAATTAATTCACATAAAATTATACTAGTATTAAGAAGAGAGGAATGTATAAGAAAATGAGTAATATTTCATAGGCACAACACAATTTTAGCGAATTATTTTCCATCGGTAAAAATACAAAATATCGTACATATTTCAAATGTAAAAACTTAATATACAACCAATGACACAGTAATTCATTCCAATATGGTGGCTAAGAAATTTCCGCGTGACGTCAGGGTGTTACATTTTGGCTTACTTTTATTTGTTTGTCTGCTCGAAGAAATTTGGAGTGCCGATAGAGTTGCCGAAAAAAGGATTGCACATCTTGAATCTTTACAGCATACTCTAGAAATATTAAATTTCACAAATGATGAAATTCGTTGGTATTAATTGTAATTTAATAGTGAATAGTAAACGAACAGGCTTTTTTTACTTTAACTCAAATAATCATTTTTGATTTGAAGGGGTTGCAGAATATTTATTCGAACAGAGATTGGCGAAAATGGGATTTCAATTTGATTAAAAATTGCCTGAAGATTTCTATTACATCAATTTTTCGACATATTTGTCACCAGTGCATAGATGTATTTCTTGTCGTACTTGTACTAATAGAACAGCGTAAGTTTCAAGAAGTCATGAAAAGTTTATCGGTGTTCTGCCTGTTTACACAATGCAGTCTCCCTTCCAAATAATTTATTTACACGTATTATTTTCCAAAACGTCATATCAGTAAATCTGAATGTATTCAGATTGGTCTCACAGTCAGTTAGTGCAAAGGGAGGGTATAGACGCCTCTTAATAGTGATTGCCACGTTTGATATAACATAAACGTTGTCTTTTATCAGAGCTACGGGGATGTTTATGGAATCATCTGTCTTCCTGGATTTCCATGACAGGCGTTTATAATTTGATGGTCAGAGCTCCCTATACAGGGATGTTCATTTCAAAACTTCCCACTTTAAATTTTTGAAAATCTGCGAGAAATTCTCTGAAACACGTAAGAAGTATTATCGCGGGGGCCATTTCTTGATGCAAAAATTGACTTTAGACACTTTAACTTCCTACCTCCGGGAGCTACCCCTTAAACATCTGAAATGGGAAGGGGTATTGAGTAATACGTCATTTTAAAGGTCTTTTGAGACAGTACATTTTGGCGTTTACTTTTTTAAAATTGATGGATCCGTTTTGAAGATTTTTAAAAAATCTTTTGGGTTTGTTTAATTTTTTTGTTTATTGTTTTAGACTTAAATATCTATTACTCAAACACATTTTAACTGTTTAATATGTTTTATTTTTATTTTTAAAGCTATACGAAGGCTGTTGTATTTACCCTTCCACCTCTAAAATTTATAAGAACTTCGTCAGAGGATTAATGCAACCCGCCGTGGAATTCAAAGAGATGTTTTCCAAATGTACGCTGCAGTATTGAATAACGACTATACCATTGTTTAGTGATCAAAGGAAAACATTCTGAACAATTACTGGATTGCATTTTTCTGCAAAAAAATATTTGAATTCTTCAATAACTTTAAAAATAGAAATAAAACATATTAAACAGTTAAGGTGTGTTGAGTAATAGATATTTAAGTCTAAAACAAAAAACAAAAAAGATTTTTTAAAAATCTTCAAAACGAATCGATCAATTTTAAAAAAGTAAACGCCAAAATGTACTGTTTCAAAAGACCTTCAAAATGACGTATTACTCGATACCCCTTTCAATTTAAGATTTTTAAGGGGGTAGCTCCCGGGGGCAGGGGGTTAAAGTGGGTGAGTCAATTTTTGCATCAAGAAAAAAAAGAAACGGGAATAATTTTTGTATAAAAGAATTGTCAAAATTCGCATCCGAAGTAACACATTTACTCTCAAACCTATTTTTTAAGAGGATAAAAGTGTTTAAATCTTAATTTAGAACAACTTTGCATTTTTATTTATTGAATTTGGATAATAAATAAAGAAGTTACGGGACGGGGCATTTTATATCAAACAGCCCGTATAGCAATATAACATCATATATTAAAAATATATTACATATTTCTAAAATATCGTCAATATGATATTTATGCATAATATAATATCTGTAACATTATTCTGCAAACTTTTGACCGGCACTATATGAACATTAATAACGTGATTCTATTTCCTATTGAGAAAGTAAACTAATTCTTAATTATTACACATCGAATTGGAGTAAGAGAAAG
Organism: Amphimallon solstitiale; assembly: GCA_963170755.1. NCBI lineage: Eukaryota > Metazoa > Arthropoda > Insecta > Coleoptera > Scarabaeidae > Amphimallon > Amphimallon solstitiale. Next base: position 6,975,869 of record OY720681.1, on the reverse strand, counting down.
GAATATTGCAAGTATACATAACACATCTCTTTTCAACTTTTAAACATGTAGTGGGGCGAAATTCTATCTCACCGCTACCACTGTTTCATCTCTTACCTATTTATTATTTATGCGGCACTACTTTGTCACGATGTTGCCCCTTTAATATAACTGAAAATAATTATTGCTGTTTTGACAAGTGTAATTTATTTATTTATTCTCTGTACGCCTAGCTATAATATTTATTTTTACGTAATTTAATTTTAATATATCTAGCTAGCTGCACTCATATACGCTCTGTTTTATCTCTACACGTTGTGCTTAGTTTTTGTTTTGTTTTGTTTTCTTTATTGTGTCTTTTCAGTCTTGAATGTTCTTGAAAATCTTCTGTGTGTTGTGCAGTTTTGCATGAATACAGTGAGGCACTGGGGGTATTGTTAGCTTGCGGTGGATTTAAAACTGGACGATGTATTGCAATCAGGTAAGTTAAAAATTTACATTCTTAGATCAGTATGTTTTTGTTAGTTTAGTAATCATGTTGTAGTGTGTTGGATATATTTAACATTTTAGAAGATCGCTTTATGTTAGTGTAGATAAATGCAGTATTCATAGTTACAATTTTGTTTTAATTACATGGCGTGTTTAAAATAATTATGATTAATATACTGTACACACATACTTCATCAATATATCAGCACCGTAGTCAGGGTAAAGGACATAAAAATTAATTACCTGACGTTTATTTATTATACCTAGAACACATTTTGATTTAATTGTTTGGTCAAGCATAATTAATAAATGAGATTTGAGGAATTAGTTGCGGTTATATACATAAATAGATGGCTAATGTAATAAAATACCTATAACTTATTAATACATTTATAGGCTGGGCATTATCGTGAGTTAATCCATTATCATGAAAAACTAATTAATAAAAAATTAAAAGGCCAGATTTGAGATTTAGTGCTTTTATGCAAATAAATAGTTGTTTTTCTTTTCAAATAATAGCTATAATTTATTATAGCCTCAGATATAAAGATTCATCAGAAAGTTCCGCACTTTGGCAGGAGCTTTTGAAATATTGATGTTACTAAAATCGTCATAAAGAAGTTGTTTTATAAATGTTGCTGCAATATTAAGTTGAATTTCAATTTTGGAATTTTTGCAGAATATGAGTACAACCGATTTTTGACAAAGAGACGAGTGTACCCGCGGGGGGGGGGGGCAAAACATAAAAAAATTGGTATAAATCAACCGAAATACGAGTGCGAACAACGAATGGAGTACAGAAAGAAAAAACAGATATTCTTACCGCCCCCTTATGTGAAGGGGGCGGCAACAACAGAACGGAATTTGCCGGGGGAAGGCAGATGGTAAAAAAGGTAAAAAAACCTGGGGGTGGTGAGAACTGGAATCGTGGGTGGTGGGAAAGATGCGGCAGACACGAAAAGTACAAACGCGTGGGGGTGGGGGGAAAGGGGCGGCAAACACGAAAAGTACCAAATAAATTAACGGAATTAGAAATGCGGGGAAGGGAGATAAAGGTAAAGAAGTAAAAAATCTATAAATTAAGAGAACAATCATTGCAATGATTGCAGTATAAATCACGTAAATGTGCAAAAAGAGAATTATAAATGTTTGAAAAAATGAAAGAAAACACGTAATCATTCTCTATATCATTCCGTACTAATTTACAGGATATTATATAATTTTAAAAGGCATGTTAAAAAATCAATGAAATAAACTACAAATTTATAAATAATATACACTTTATAACGTTTTTTGTTACTGATTTGCATATAATTTTCAAATAAATATTGAAAAATACAAGAGGTTTGTTCGACCATCTATCTACCTTCTTCTGTATAACTCTATGGATGACAGTCATTGGTCCGAATGTAACTTAGAATGGGCTTTTTCCACTAGGTGGTTTAAGGTTAGGTTTGTTGTTATGATTGCGTTATGTTAGAATTTTAAAATCGCAGAAAAGTTATTAAAAAACATAAAAATTAAATGTAATTGTTTTGTGGTAAAGTGAAATAAACATCATTTATTACGATTTTTATAATTTCAACAGTGTGTATAACACGATACGACTAAAAATGTGACACGGAAAAATTGACTCGGTCAGCACCTTAATTATCAATTATCTTCGCTCCTGTACGTTTGTACCGATTAATTTATAAGTAAAAGTTGTTCAATTAGATGTCCTCTATAAGATACACTTTTTTTTGTCAAAAATTGGTTGGACCCATATTCTGCAATTTACCCTCAATTTTTTTTCGTTTTGTTTACAAGCTCCATCGATTTTTTTGTTGTTGTTGAAAATTTGTGTTAAAATTGTGTTTTTTTTTAATTAGTAATAATAATCAGAAATTAGTAGAGAAAATTTTATGTTTAAACACTGTTACACTAAAGAGGTTTTGCTTTACTTACTATAAGGAAGTATTATGACTTTGGCAAATGGCCGAGTTTTCAAGAGGTGCGTGAAATTGGTACCACGCCGTCAATATCTGACGAAAAAACACCGGCGCATTAATTTGTTACAAAGTTATAAACAAAAACAGTTTCTTGGTGCCAACTTCACGCCAGCACCATAACGTGCGGCGCAAATGTTCTTTTTAGTGCCAAAATGTTGCGCCCAATATGCGCCGTCGATATCTGAAGAAAAAACACCGACGCATTAATTTGTTACAAAGTTATAAACAAAACCATTTTTTGGTGCCAACTTCACACGTGAAGTTAGCACCACAACTTGCGGCGCAAATGTTCTTTTTAGTGCCAAAATGTTGCGCCTAATATGCGCCGTCGATATCTGAAGAAAAAACACCGTCGCATTAATTTGTTACAAAGTTATAAACAAAAATGGTTATTTATTATCAACTTCTTACCAGACCAAAATTTCCGGCGCAAAATTTCAATTTAGTGCAAATCGTTGGCGCACAACATGCGCGTCGATATCTGAAGAAAAAACACTGAAACACTTAATTGTTATAAAGTTATAAACAAATACAAATATAGAGATGAGTGAAGTTAGCACCACAACTTGCGGCGCAAATTTTCTTTTTAGTGCCAAAAGGTTGCGCTTAATATGCGCCGTCGATATCTGAAGAAAAAACACCGGCGCATTAATTTGGTACAAAGTTATAAACAAAAATAGTTATTTATTATCAACTTCTTGCCAGACCAAAATTTCCGGCGCAAACCTTCAATGTAGTGCAAATCGTTTGCGCACAACATGCGCCGTCGATATCTGAAGAAAAAACACCGAAACACTTAATTGTTATAAAGTTATAAACAAATACAATTATAGAGATGCGTGATGCATGTTGTGCGCTAACGATTTGCACTAAATTGATAGTTTGCGCCGGAAATTTTGGTCTGGTAAGAAGTTGATACTAAATAACTATTTTTGTTTATAACTTTGCAACAAATTAATGCGCCGGTGTTTTTTCTTCAGATATCGGCGGCGCATATTAAGCGCAACCTTTGGCACTAAAAAGAACATTTGCTCCGAAAGTTGTGGTGCTAAGTCCACGCGTGAAGCTGGCACCAAAAAATGTTTTTGTTTATAACTTTGTAACAAATGAATGCGTCGATGTTTTTTCTTCAGATATCGACGGCGTAATTGATTTTTTCAAATGCACTACTACAAGCTTTTTCTGGAAGGATTTAATTGATTGATAGATCTGAATTATTGTTAAAATTTCCTTTGATTTTTACTTTATTATACGTAGTATAAGGAAGTATTGTGATGACGAAAATTTTCGACCGCCAGATGTTTCCAAATGTCCACGTTTTTAGAAAATTCTCTCTGTGTGTGTGTGTCTTTCTGTCTGTCAGTCAGTTTGTGTGTGTGTGTGTGTGTGTGTGTGTGTGACCACGATAGCGGTCAAACGGCTAAAGCTATCAATTCTAAATTTCATATTTATGAGTATAATCTCCCTCTTGAGATCTGATAAAATTTTTAGTAAAATCGGCCGACCGAAAGTAGTAGTTTAACTTCGTCAACTACTAAGTTAAACAAATTTCTAAATTATTCAAATGTACTCAAAAGTAAATACGAGAAAACTTTTATCAAAGAAGTTTTTCGAAATTCCTATCGGAAGTATCAGTTTTTTGCGAATATCTGGCAATTCATGCGGTCTAGGTTGATTATTATGAGTATAAAAGTGTTTAAAGCTTGATTTTCAATACTTTTTGTCTAAGAAAAATTTCAAAATTCGGACCGGAAGTAAGACTGCAAATATCATTCAAATTATGCATTCTATAAAGAGTTATCAAGAGTACAGAAGTATTTAGAGCATGATTTGGAACAATTTTTGTACAAAATCAATTTAAAAATTCGGACCGCCAGTAAGTCTTATGGAGTAGCACTTTTTAGCAAATGTCTCGCAAAGTATGCATTCTAGACAGATTTATTTAGAGAATGGAAGTACTACAAGTATAGAATTTTAAATGATTTTTGTGTAAAAAGTTCTCCTGACGTAACACACTTATAGGTTTATTTTTTAAGATAAAAGTATTAAAAACTTAATAGAGAAAATTTTAGATGGGAAAATTAAATTAAATGGCATGAAATTATTCCAATACTTTCCTGAAGAGACTCTTTAATTGTTTACTTAAAAACTTTTGACCACTACGTTATTGTCATTACTGTTATTATAAATTTAATTAGTTAATATTATAGTATATTTATTATTAGAATTTTGTTTGGGGCACTATGATTAAATTTTATTGTTGTTTTGAATATACAAAGCCTGAAATGTATATTTTATTTTTATTGTTATTTTAAAGTAGGACATTTTCTCTAGTTTTGTCTGACTTCAAAAATAAATTTAATTTGGATAATTAATAATAATAATTTACGTTATATGAGTATAGGGTATATTATAATACAAACAATTAATATTTCGTGATTTTAAAATATTCTTGACAATTCTCACTTCCTTCAACAAGGTAGCCATGACTAAAAGCCCATGATTATTTTCTTACTCTAAATTGAAAAGGAAATATATTTTATAACGGACATCTGTAAAGGGGCGATGGGATTTGTCTACCTGTAAATGTTGTGTGTCCTGAATAGAAATTCTAGTAACACATTTTAAACACAAATCAGTAAATACAAATACTTGAAATTTTAGTTTACCTATTGATATCTTGAAAAGAGGTGCAGAATATTTTAAGTACCTGGCGCCGTGTTTTACAGCTGCTATTTCGAAATAAAATAGTTAAAGGGCGGGCTCTTTGTATTTCCTAGGAGCCATATTAGGAAAATATGTATAATTAATATAATAAGGGCAATATAATTAACAGTTCGGATATAAAATATACATATATACATACTATAAAAATATCCATTAGTTTATAGTATGTACAGAGATATCATAAAAGATGTGCCGCTTCATAGTCATGGTGCATTTGCCGCATATATCATATTATGAATTGTATTTCGTCCGTGCAACATCTATTATTTTACGTATGAACTACTTTTAAGAATTTTTGTCAAGTTTACTTGTTTGAATAACTTAAGAAACACATTCAATAATTGATATCCTTATTAAAAATAATTTAATATTTAATATATTCAAAATAAGATCCTTCATTTTGTAGACACGCATTTATACGTCTTTAGAGAAATGAAAATATTTTGGATCATTTCTTCTGTTACTTCTTACGAAAATAAGCCTCAACAATAAACTTATCTTGTTCTTCTGTAAATGGCATTGTTGATTTCAAGGCAACTTTAAAATTAAACAAAAATGATAATGATATTCGGACAAGCACAAAAAAATATAACTTACAGTAACAACGAAGTGTCTTTTATTGCATTGAGTAAGGCAGTTTCTATTCAATTAAACGCAGTAAACCCAGGGAGAAAGAAACGGCAAAAAGCTTATATGACTGATAATTATGTATAAATGACAGAATATTGGATTGACAGCCACTTTAGCGAAGTTATGTACAATTGCCTTCTTTTGAAATGACCGGTCTGCATTTAAAAACGATGCGCATATCTGTCGATAGTCACATTATAATTGTAAACGAAGTAGTTTAGCTTACTGAAATATTTTAAATAACTAGATGAGAGGGTTTTCCCCGACTTATTTTTATTTGCTTAGTACAACCGATAATCACTTATAATTACAAGAGAGCTTTCTTTTTTCCTGATAAATTTTCAACTTTTAACGAAAATTTTTGTTGCTAGGTTACTGTACGAAACAAATTGCGAAGGACGAGTCGTTTTATCGAAGAGGCAATTTGTTGATGTCGGGTCAACCAAAGATAGTAGTACTCAAAGTTTACGGTTGTGTCGACTTTGACATTTCATTTTGACAGTGGGTTCGTTGAGTTTATGACATAACGAGAAAATACAAGTTGTTGTCAGGTCAACCAAAGGTAAACAACTTTTTTGCCGATATAAAAGTTAAAGTAAACTTTTATCGCTGTCGAAGTGACAAAACAATTCTGACTTGTGGGTTTTTTTACACATGCATTAAATTATCTTCATAAATGCTTTTGAAAAATATAATTAGTTTTATTATTACAATACATACCTTATTTTTAAATTATTTCAAATAAAAAAGAATTATTGAGTTTAACACCCTGTCCTACGGTTATTAATTAAAACAATATTATATTAATTAAAATCGAAATATACGTCTGGTAGAAATAATGAAGAAGTAAAAATTATTTGAAAATATTGATTTTCCATAAATAATAAGGAATAATAAATATATGTTAGTGCTATTTCCCGTTATCGATTTTTATAAAGTCTTGACAAAAATAAATATTGATGTCTTGGTATGTGATATTTAGAAAATGTTACAAAAAATGTGTAATTTAATGTTTTCGGAAATTAATGACAAAAATTGTATTTTGACTTTTGTATTCTTCAGTAAGCCAAACTTAGCACGTTAAAAAACTTTTTCTTAATTTTTAAATAGCTCATTTTGATATCTGATAACTTTGTAAACCTTTTTCTTTCGCTCTTATATTTTGACCTTTTCATTGTTAAATAAGCAAAATCTACCGCGTCAAGAAACTCTTGTTTGTTTTCCGAAAAATAGCTGTTGCTTTGACCATTTTCTTTCTCCCCCCCCACTCTCTCGGGCGAACTGTTAAAGCTGTCATTATGGAATTTATATTTAAAGAGTGCAAAGATCCTCTTAACCCTTAACTACTATGCAAGGGTCCTGGGGACCCAAAGCCCATTAAATTCTCAAATAACTTATCGGACATGCGGGTGAGGGCGCCACGAGCTTATGTATTTTCCTATACAGTCATAACAAGCTCATTCATGCACAGGTTGCCGCACGGTGCTGTTTATTTTCAAGTCTAGTCTGGGTCCCAGGGACCCATGCATAGTACAAGTGAAACAAAACTTGCAGTTGGTAAGTTATCTTTGGTTCGTCCAATTTCATTTGTAATACTACTAATATCGGCAGATAATCTAAACTGGAGTCTAAACGATATTTGAACGAAGATGACATACATGCTCTATTCAACTTGATACTCAAAATACACAATCTCCATTACCAGCGTTTGACAACATTACGACCGAAGCAGATAAAAGTGATCAGGATGAATCAGATCATGAATATGCAAGCAGCCATGACAGCCAAAGTGACGTTTCATGCGATTCAGATGATCTGTGGGAACCTGATAATAATGAACAAATTAAAAACCAAAGTCCAGACCAAAGTGTTGAATCTGAAGAGTGTGAAATGGATCTAATTCAAGAAGATGAAGATAAAGATTCCTCTGAGCGAAATACAGAAAATCAACCACGACAAACAGGAGTTTGGCATGGAAAAGATCGAACAATATGGGGAAAAGAATTTCCTGTAAGAAGGAAGACCACTGCTGATAATATTATACGTTTTTTACCTGGTCTAGCTGGTGTTGCTAGGCAAAATCCTCCAAGCAGTGCTCTAGAAGCCTGGAGTCTTCTAATCAGCGATGAAATGTTACAGTCAATTGTGGAATGGACTAATCATAAAATATCGACGATGATTGTTACTTATACGACATCAAAAAAACTTCGCCCTTCATTTATATGTGAAACAAATTTATCAGAAATTAAAGCATTTATCGGATTGTTATATTTACAAGGAATATTCAAATCAAATCATGAAGATTTACGTTCAATGTGGAGCACAGACGGAACGGGTAGAGATATTTTCAACTGTACTATGACTTTGGCATGATTCTATTTTTTGTTGAGTTGTTTGCGTTTTGACAATCCTGCAACAAGAACTGAAAGAAGAGAAATATCAAAATTAGCTCCAATTCAAGAACTTTTTGAGGAGTTTGTCTCTCGTTCAACTAATAGTTACACTCCTGGCGCATATTTGACGATTGATGAAATGTTGGTACCATTTCGGGGTAGGTGCGGTTTCCGAATGTACATACCCAATAAGCCAGCGAAGTACGGCATAAAAATACAAATTTTGGCAGATGCAAAAACATATTATATGTGCAAAGCTGAGGTTTATTTGGGCAAAAGCAAATACTTCAATGGAGACAGTAAGAGAGTTAGAAAAGCGTAATATGACATATGTTGGTACGGTGAAGAAAAATAAACGACAGATTCCACCTGAATTTCAACCAAACAGGAGACGTCCAGAACTATCATCTCTCCTTGGATTTCAAGGAAAGGTTACTTTGGTCAGTCACGTTCCAAAAAAAGGTAAAGCCGTTGTTTTGTTATCGAGCATGCATCATGACTCTAATGTAAATCCAGTTTCAAAAAAGCCAGAAATCATAGAATTTTATAACAAAACTAAATCTGGCGTAGATGCTTTGGACCAGAAATGCGCAGCATATTCCACCTCGCGACGGACCCGTCGTTGGCCAATGGCGATATTTCATTGCATTTTAAATGTGGCTGGAGTTAATAGTAGAGTTCTATATCAATTTTCACCAAATGGCGAACAGATTTCACGTTATACTTTCCTCAAGCAGCTCGGAATTGCTCTTTGTAAGCAACACATGAAAACGCGCATGAACAACAAACACATCCCACGTCATCTTCGACAACTTATCGCCAAAAAGCTTGGTACTTCACTACCTGTTGAAACAGTCCCTGAAGATGAAGTATCTAGGTCCAAGAGAAAAATATGCGCCTTTTGCCCTCCCAAAAAGGACCGAAAATGCAGCATGTCATGTGGACAGTGCAAAAAACCACTTTGCATGACATGTGCCAAAAAGATATGTCCGGAATGTTTTGAAAACTGAACACAACCATTTCATGTTTGTTTTTTATATTACCAAATACCTCTTGTAAGAATTAAAGTTTTATTTGATTTTGCTTCTGGAATTTGCTTCATTTTCGTATTGGGTCCCTCGGACCCAAGCATAGTACGTGCGGCCTAAATATGGTTCATAGTAGTTAAGGGTTAAAAGCTGTTAAATTTTCAGTGAAGTATGTAGATTGTACACTAAATTTCAAAATTTAAACCTGAAGTATCACATTTTCTCTTACAATAGCAGTTTTTTTTTTTTTGTAAATATTTTACTATGGATTCTATATAAATTTATTGGTAGCATAAAAGTATTTAGAGCTAGATTTGTAATAATTTTTGTAAAGAAGAATTTTCAAAATTCGGTCTGGAGGTAAAACTTTCGAATTGCAGTTTATAATAATTTCTTAAATTATGTGTTTAATATACCTAGATTTATTTGGAGTAAAAAAGTATTTAGAGCTGCATTTGTTTGTTGTTTGTTTGTATAAACAAATAAAAATTTCAGACCGGAAGTAAGACATTTACTGATTAATTTATTAAGAAAGAAAGCGTGTTTAAAACTGAATTTACTTACATAAGTAATAAGAAAGTCGTATGGTGCCCACACCTCTTTTTTCAAATTATTTAAGAATAATTCGGTATACGGGTTTTTCGATAAGTTTTTTGAAAAAATAAATTTCTTTTTTCACCTGATGATTATTATTTGACGGTCATAGCATATTATATTTAATAGTATTATACAAATATTTGTTATAGTTTTCACTTGAAAAATCATGTCCCAAAAGTAACCGCCTACATACGACACAAAATAAATATTTAGAGGCATTTAGAATGGTTTAAATTACGTTACCTTCACATAACTGCAGTATTTCTATCTGAAATTTATGTATATACTTTCTAAATAATTTAAATTATTATATAAATACTAGGTTCGCTTAAAATATTGCTGTTATTTGACAATTAGCATTATAAACGAAGCATAACTCAACTATATAAATATATGTTTACTAATTTGTGTATATATGTGTGTAGGTACATTTCTTTATGTCATGGAAGCTTTATTTTAACACGTTTTGTTAATATTCTCTCTAGGCACAGAATTGTCAGTTTCGTTAAGACAAATTAAATATGTATTTTACTCATATGCAAATGAGCAATACACAGTCACGATTTACGAGGTATTGCTGTGATAGAATTATCTTTATTGGTATTAAAAATTAAAAACTACCAAATTTTATGTTACATATATCAGAAGAAGTAAAAGCTATTTAATTTGGATTCGTTTTACTAAGGGAACATTCATTTGTATTTGCCATTTTTTCTCTGTATTATTTCCATTAAAATAATTTTTACTACGTAGTCGGTATAAATTTCACCCACGAATACTAACAAATATTCCTTGAGGAAAGTATTAATTATGGAATATCAAATGCATAGATTGCATCTAAAGTGTAAATTTAAATACAGTAAAACCCTGTTTAACGCGGGGTTTACGTTCCATCAAAGTACAGCGTTATAAGAAATAGCGTTAAACCAGTTCATCTCATCATGTTAATGATGGGGTTAGGGGAAAACGGGTATAAAATTAAAAAATTGTTCAAGGATTTTGTCATTTAAATTCATTAAATATGTTTTTTATAACAATACAACAACAAAAACTTATTTCTTACAAATATAACAAATGAATATATAAAAAAAAATTATCAAGAAGGTATCTAATGTCATTTGCATTTTTCTTTTGCGCTCTGTAAGAAGTTGTCGATAAGAGTGAACAAGGCATCCATGACACCCCGTCTTGCCTTTGAACTCCTATCAACATCTGCGTCATTTTCAGTAAATTGGTCCATAATTTCCGTGATAGTGGCTAAACTGGTTTTTAGAAATGCCGTTGAAAATTCTCTTTGCTCTTTTTCAGAATCGCTATTTTCAGTATTTTTAGTTTTCTTCTTGATCCGCTAATTCCTTGAACTCATCATTAGAACGACTTTCTGCTGTTTCTTGCAAAACTTCTTGAGATCTTCCACATTTACTTCACTAAACCTGTTTGTTTCGTTAATTCCACTATTCCGTTCATATCAACAACAGAGTCGTCTCTAGTGTCATCGTCCTCGCTTAGATCTGGCCAAATATTTTCCACGCGCCTTTCAAACATTTTTCCGTTACACCATTCCATCTGTTTCTTCAAACATTTGTCTAAGTGTTCATTGCAGGTAATAAGCTTTAAAATTTTATATATATATAACACCTTGATCCATCGGTTGTTATTAGGTCAGATAAATTCGTTGGGTGGCTTGGAGCATTATCCATTAAAAGAAGCGCATTTGGTTCAAGTTTTTGATTTCGCAATACCGTTTAACAAACGAGCAAAAATGTTCAGTGAACCAAGTCTCCATTGACGTTAGAACCCAGCGATCTTTTGCAGCTTTAAGTCCTGGTGCACGTTTTTCTTCACGAGCTTGTTTTTGATCGACTGACAGCAAACGCGGCACCCATCTTGCACTGAGCTTTCTCCAAATGTTGATGTAAAAAATTTGTGTGACATCCAATGTCGTCACTTTAATCAATTTGCTATACTGTCTTCCTTTACATCTTTGCTGGTTGTCTAGAATCTCCTTAATGTGGATGATGCAGTGCGCATGTTCTTGAAGGGCTTCCTAAAGAATACTTATTTTTTGACGAAAACACCAAATATCAATAGAGTAACGTTCAGCAATTCAACGAAATGTCGACCAAATACCCTCCATGATTTCACTGGTGATACCATTCCTCTAACAAAATTTTTCATAGTTTTTTCGCAAGAAATGTTGCTTGGCGGAATTTGTTATGATTGCATTTGTGTTGTCACTTTTGGTCTTTGATGTACTTCTGGATTATATGTTATAAATTCTCAGTTCCAAATCTACTTGATTAGTGATTACTTATTCGCCCAATTAGTATCGGTCTTGAAGAATATTGTAATGTTCACGATTTCATGAACATTCTTCTTTGAATGGAGATTCTGTGCTCAGTTATACGTCGTTATACGCATCACTACATTATACAGGATGTATTTAAAATAAGAGGACAACGTATGAAAAATGGAAACATGCAATTATGTAGAATATAAACGCCAAAAAATTGTGAGTCACGAACGCCAAAATTAAAAACCCCTGAAAACTGTATAATGTGCCGCCTATGGATTTAGTATGTGTGTAAATAATATTTCCATCGAACTAAACACGCATACATACATTGCAATAACAGCTGTCGATGTTTTAAAAATCACAAAGTTAACATTGTTTACTGTTTAAAAACAGCTTCACATGCTAAGTAAGGGTTTAACAACCCAAATATGATACGCTCGTGATAATTTATCAAGAAACTTTTATTTTAAATGTATGCATGTGAAGTAAAAAAGGATCCTAAAGTATTTCATTACAACAATAATGAAATAAGACATTAAATAAAGATGGCTTGTTTGTTACACAGTTAGTGTGCTCGTTTTTTTTCTCTGAAAATGTGCTTCTTGTCAAATACGCTGTGCTGCGTCAAAAATTCGTTGCCGTAGGTCTTCTACGTCCTCACATTTTGCACTGTAGACAAGGGTTTTCATCTTGAAGTGCAATGGCGCGACGATTATTTAATATCTTTGTAATTTTTCCTATCGCGTCAGCGAAGGAATTTGCGCAAAATATTTTTGGATTTAAGTCTAATAAAATTACATCTTTTCATTTTTCATACGTTGTCCTCTTACTTCATATACACCCTGTATACATAATATATATATTCATTTATTGAATTCAGCTAGTGAATATGCGGCGGGGTAACGTAAGAGTAATCTAACATTTTAAGAAAAATCAGCGATTGGTAAATACAATTTCCAACGAAATCCCTTCACTTGGTTCTGCGGGTCATAGATAAATAACGATATTTTTCCTGTACTAGAATGCAAAATGCAATATCCTATTATAAATGCCTGTTAATTAAAGCAACGATTTATATTATGAAGAGAATCTTACTAGTTACAAAGTTACAAAGGAAATGTTTTTGCTTGCATTTACAGCTTTATGTGTTGTTTAAATTTTACTCGAATAAGTGATTAAGACTTTTAAGCGTTACCGTTCTTCCTATACACACAAAGATTCAAGTTCATTCATCGTTAATTGCCTAACACAAAACATGAACATCACACATAGAAACCGATCCAACAATCCAACTGTAAATTTCTCACGTTGCTGGCGGGATTGGGAAATCGAACAGTCATGAATAGTATATATAAATTGGTTTAGCTGGTTGGATTTTGCACGCGTTATTGTCACGGCTTTTCGTATTTATTGAATTACTTGAATTATGTTCTTCCTTTTCTGACTGTAAATGTTATGATTATGACTTGGTGCAACAAAATATAAAGCAACTTTAGAAATCAAATCATGTTATAGATGAGGATTAGATATATAAAATTATTTTTTATGCGGAAATTGAAGCAAACGTTAATGGAATAAAATCATTTTTTTTGTATAATGACCGTGCAATTTTCGAATATCAAGAGCCAAACTACACCAACGCACTTTCATCTCCACACTTGCCTGGAATATTGTTACCCTCAAACCTGCTTTCAGGGATCGTCAGAGTTTATACACACTCTTGTATCAAATTTGATAAATATACTTATATCATATAGACTAAACAAACCAGACCGGCAACTACTTGATAGACAAATATCCAAGATCTTCTATCCCTGTCACACATGAATGGACGGGGTACGAAGATGGCGCTAGTAGCGTATTAGCGCGGAATTTGAAATGAGCTTGTTTTTAGAATATGTGTATTTAGTACGTTATTAATGTAATAGAAAAATACACAAAACCATTGACGAGAATTTGCACAAAATGCTTCATTCGGACGACAGGTACAGGGAAAAAATACTTTTATTTGTTAGTGACAGTGCCGCATATACTGTGTGTCCAAAAAGTCTGGAAACACCCAAATAAAATCGAAACGGATGATTTTTGAGAAAAATGCAAAAACAGGTCAATTAGTATTTTCAAAAAACTACTGGCTGATGGTATCTGTTTGGAATTTTTGATGACCTTGAAAAAGTTATGTCATCAAAAAAAATTTAAATGGCAACGTCGCATTTTTAATTTTATTTTTGATAGATCTTTTAATTGTCTAAACGACAGTCAAAAAATTTTTCATTCTACTTAAGAAAAATTTTGAAAAAAAAATCAGAAAACAAAGAAAATTTTAATCGTAGAAATCAGCAAAAACTCTTACAATAAATGTTCAAAATGTTGTCCTTGAGCATCTTGGCAATACTCCAAACGATAATAAAATTCATTTTGAACGTTTTCTATCATTTCAGGAGTGATCCTTCGTACTTCAATCTCAATTTTTCGAAGAAGTAATTAAATTTTTCTCGGTCATTTTCTTAAGTCAAATGAAAAATTTAGACAATTAAAAGATCTATCAAAAATAGAATTAAAAATGCGACGTTGCCATTTAAAAATTTTTTTTGATGACATAACTTTTTCAAGGTCATCAAAAATTCCAAACAGATACCATCAGCCAGTAGTTTTTTGAAAATACTAATTGACCTGTTTTTGCATTTTTCTCAAAAATCATCCGTTTCGATTTTATTTGGGTGTTTCCAGACTTTTTGGACACACAGTATGTTAAAAACAGGCAGACTATTAAAGGAAACATATCCTTATATGCTGCATATTACTTGTGTAGCACATGCTCTCCACAGAATCTTTGAATATATCAGAGACAGGTATCCTGAAATTGATAGACTTGTATCCGCTTTTAAAAAAAGTTTTCAGAAAAACCATCGAGAGTAACACTTTACAGGGAAAAACTTCCATCTTTGTCACTGCCTCCCTCGCTAGTTATAGTAGATGGGGAACATGGTTGGAAGCTACTAGTTTTTATGCAGAAAATTTGGATAGTTCACAAAATTTCGTTACATGTTTAAATGACGATGCTCGAAGTATTTCTGAGTGCAAGGATTTGCCTAAACTAATCACATATTTTTAAAATCGAAATCTCAAATTAAAACATGGATTAACCACATTGTTGTGGCTATTAACAATTTCAAAATCATTCCAAGTGACTTCGGATGTGGCCTTCGGCAAAAGTTAGACGCAGTTTTAAATAGAAATCCAGATTTAATAACATTGCGGCAATTGTGTATGGGGACAATGACACAAAATCTAACTGCTAAATACGCTGAAATAAAAGAATATTTCTAGTACGCACCTATAACCAGTTGCGATGTAGAAAGGACGTTTTCTATCTACAAGGATGTACTTCATTCAAAGAGAACAAATCTTACAGAGGAGAAAGTATTGCTAGTAAATATTAATACTCCTTTACTCGACTTGAACTACAAAATGAACAAATAATAAGGTATTTTGTATTTTATAGATCACCAGCTACTTGTTATCCAATTATATAAATAAAATTAAAACCTCTTTAAAAATACAAAATTTCAATAGTGCGCCCATGGGCGATGAGTCATCAACCTTTCGTGTCCGCTCTGTACATATAACCGTTGATTGATGGAATAACATGTATTCCTTCAATCAACGGTATAACCACAACTTAAGAAAAAAATTCAAATGATCCAAGCGCCATCTCATCTCCCTTTAAGTTAATATGACAAAGATGGTATAATTTTTGCTATAATTTTTGTGAACAGCTTGCTTATGCTGGCTAGTAAAGATATCATTCTACAATTTTCTAGGTCGTTCTTGTTTCCCTTTTTATAGATTGTTATTGTGATGCTGTTTTTCCAATCGGTAGGCACTTTTTTAGACGAGAATAATTCTTGGAATAATAGTGTGATTGTTGTTTCCAATTCAAGTCTTCCAAACTTAAGCATTTCGTTAACGATATGATCTGGGCCAAGGGCCTTTCTATTTCTCAATCTTATTAGTGCTTCATGTACTTCGTCCTGTGTTATGTTATCTTTTTCCAAAAGTAGTTTTGTATAGGTGCTGTCCTCATTATCTTCATGGTCACCTGCTCGAGTGCCATATAAGTCCTTTAAATGCGTTTCCCATTCTCCTGGAGTAATGATGTTTATTTTTACTTCTTCGGTTAGTGCTCTTTTTCTGTTCTTTATTGTGCTCCAAATCTTTTTCTGGTCCCTGTCTAGATCATGTTCCATGTCGGTAGATAATTTTTCCCAGTACGTCTTTTTATTTTTCTTATGGCATCATTCACTCTGTTTCTAATCGTTTTATATTTTTGGTATTCTTCTGTTGTTCTTCTGCTTCTATATCTGATGTAAGCCTCTATTTTTTTTTGCTTTGCCAACGTTTCCATTTCGTCTGTGAACCATTGCTTCCTGTTTTTCTTACCATTTATGTTCACTTTCCTTATTCCGAGTGCCTCTGTGGCACCTTCTATTATGTTGGTGTTGGTCTTATCACACATTTCCTCGACGTTCTCGTCTTCTGTTATAGAGTTGGAAGCCATTTTGTCGCTTAGTCTACTCTGATACAATGTTCTTGTTGAACTGTCATTTAACGATTCCACGTTTGAATTTTTCAATATGCAATGGTGCTTTCTTCTTTTTGAGATTAGCTTTGAAGCGGTACTTACATAGAACTAGACCTTGTTCTGTGCCAACTTTTGCTGACGTGAGTGTTCTTACGTCTAGTATTTGACTAGGGTATATTGTATATTGTTTTTATTTCCTTAAAGTAAAACTATAAGGAATAGGTATTAAATAAAAGTCATGGTATAGTATAAGAGAAATAAACATCACACATGTATATCGTAATTCCCCAGCTGTATTTTATAAACAAATAGGGTACTATGTATAAATATGGATATGCTCATACATAATAGTGACCTTGCATTCTTATGAGTATAATAAACACACACAATTCTCGAACGGTAAACACCACACTAGTAATTGAGATGTATATTTTTGTACAGGCAATGCCCATGATGCATTTCTAACAAAAACAATATCGTTATTGCGTTAACTTTGTTATATTCTTTCTTCAAATAACTAAGATATACAGTGGATATACAAGTAATGCTTTGTTAGAATAAGTAGAAGCGTACCGGTGTATATTGTTCTGTTGACGCTGACGTTTCGACCACATTCCTAAGGTACATCTTCAGGGCTGCAGCTTCAGTTGCATATCAGAACAGGCAATTTCAATCGAGAAGCCAAGAAGTAATACGTTACGATAACCAACGGACACACTTAAAATTATATAGCTAAAGCTTACTTCGTATCTATATGAACGTGCCATTGGCAGAAAATAGTGGTGTGGTGTCTGTTTTTTTTTCTATTTCATTATTTTTCTTAAGTGTTTCGAAAACGTAATGTCAAAAATAATTTCCAACATTACTTTTTGAAACTTTGCGGTATTAAACAAATTCATCCTTTTTGAAAACTAAATCGTTAGCGTCATTACAAACAAGATATGCTCCATCATCATACGACATCTTGTCACTTCCATAACATAAATTAATTTTTATCTCAATTAACACCATTTCAATTATATAATTGGGCAATCTGCTGACCGAGAATTCAATACACGTCCATATGTTTTATATCACAACTCACGAACAAGTAAATTAAAACAAAACATAAATATTTTTTTCCATTATGAAATTGGTGCCGCGCTTAATACTCGTAAGTAAACTCATAAATTATGATTATTCGATTTTAACTGCTGCGAAACTGTTCTCATTTATAGTCAATAAATATATCATTAATTATAATAGCGACGCGTTACTCAAACGTCATATAAAGATGTAATGTTTTTATTTAATGAAGAGGAACATTCTGACTACGACATAATGACTAAATCGTTAATTTACAATTAGCGAATACATTTCTAATATTACTCGACTTTATAAGGATTATTACTACAACTAATAACGATGGATCTGATCTGTTTAATATATCAGTGATGATAAAAATTATGGCGCATTTGCGTGGGGCATCTTGCTACCCTCTTGTATATAAATTATAAATGGCCAAGGCCCTAACCAAAATTCGGTACCCCAAATTCCAAGAAGGTAGTAAGTTAGACACCACCACGGTAATTAACCTTCTATTCAAATTTTAGAAGGACGCTTGTCTATTAATTAATCACCAACTTATAACACTCAGTCTTACCTCTTACTTCCCCAAGGGTCGATGTTAAATATGGGAGTCAGCACTGCCTCCAGCTACAGTCAGAGAAGGGCGAGTTCGAACACCGTACTAAGTCGAAGGTTAAGTTGTCAGGGCGCCTATCCGTAAAAATATGCTAAGCCCAACAGATATTCAGACCCCGAACCAGATCCAATGTAAAACTCCCCAGGTGATAAGAAAATAAGACCAACACACGCTCATTCAAACTTAACAAACAGTTTATTGAAATTTAATCTCAAATCTCAACAGCGTATTCCAATTACTGTACATATCCGGCTATATTATAGAATCTTTGATTTTCAAGAGATATATAGAACAAAGGAAAAAAAAACAGTGAAAAGTAAATCACAAGCGCAACTCAGTTGCCAGTATTAAATTCTGAAGGATTAATTAAAATTTAAATGGTCACCCAAGGTGATCCACAACTCAAAATTATCAATGACGTACAATTACATAATTTAAGAAATTCGAAATGGTGAACACAAGAAACAATCTTAATTAAAATTAATTAACCAACCATATTCTTACAGGCACACAGTTATAAGGCAACTTGCCGGAAGTCCCTCCAAAGTCGAACAGTTTGATTGTGATTTGCAACACGTCAACACAAAAATAAAACACTCTGTATACCAGAGGCAACCGACAATCTATTCGACATCAGAGTGCAAACTCTAAGTTATAAGTATCTAATTCTATTAAAAAAATTAGCGCTAGTTAACTATGCTTTACATAAGGAAATGTGATTCGATTAAATTCAAAAATTTCTTACGAGATTGTACAAAAATAAATTATAATGGTTGACTAAATGCACTAAATAACAACTAAGAAGTTACACAAGACAGATGTGAGGCTACACTGCCCATACACATCCAAAATTTAGTTCAAATTCTGAGTCCAAAAATAAAAAGGCTACGTAACGTCTCCAAAAATGTCAAAGTAACCTCCAAATTGAGGTCACTATAATTAATAAAACAACGTTAATTTAATTAATTCAAAACATAAGGCTCATATGCCACAAGAAGTTAAAATAGGAAATTACGATGACTTATTTAATTAGCTAGGCCGGAAAATTGAAATTTACTGTTCAAAGTACACGATATTGACATAAATTTTACCAAAACTGTTTAGTCAATAAACTCTACACTCTGGATAATATCAGAGAAATTAACACAGACACAGTACCTTAAAGAAAGTCACATCCACAGCTACCAAACATGATACCTTCTACGGATCCACACGTTACAAGAAATCTGCTCGCCTATCTTCGGCTAACGACATCTCAAGAAAATAGCGTATGAAGGCTACAGAATTCCAATAATCTGTACCTTAAATATGTCTTCACCCCAAGATCCAGCAATAAATTTCCTGGCACCGTAAGATTACCATAGCACGTGGTTCTTAAATCTTAACCACAACAAAAGTGCTCAAATGAGGTCTAGGCCATGCACCACACTAACCGAGCAATTAAACAATTCCTAGCCAAGAAGAAAATATCCTCGCAAGATTCAATCAAAACGCCAAAATCCAATAATAACACTTGAGAAGTACTATAACATCCGCTTTTGTAAGCGATTACAGACGATAAACCTCCAAACTCTCCAACATTCTCAAGTAAAGCTAAGGAAATTGCTTCTGCTCTTGTGGTATTTAACCCTTCCTCGACGACCGTTAAAGTGCAAGAGCAAGACTCTAACATGCCAAAGCCCGACCATCAAACGGAACACGACAATTGCTCTAAAAGACCGAACGACCCAATCTGATATTTTAAACGTACGACAAAAATGCAGGTTCAAATGACCATAGAAAAATGGAAAATAATTATAAATAATTTGTTACATAACTCTAGGCCCAAAAGAAGCACTAAAACTAAATTAGCAACAACTAAAGAAAACAAATTTATTAAATAAAACAACGTACGCCATCTACCCGTCAATGCATGTATACGCCACACACACCTGCGATAAGGCAGAACGCGTGCAATAGGAATCTTAAGCAAATCTACACCAGATGGCAGTAGTAGTAGGAAGATGACATAAATTTAATCCAAAATAAATTACGTATTCCACGAGAAACTAAAATAATCCATTAAAGAATAAAATACAACAAAAAAAAAATTGTAACAATCTTCATTTATAACAATACTTTTTTAACTGTATTTTAATATGCATATTGACCCCGAAAGCTTGACGTCACACGGATGCCATTTTGTTGGGGTAGGTCGTGACGCGTTCCAAACAAACAAGTTCAACCTATTGTAGAACACGTAGTGAAATTTCAAAGAGCTATATTTCTTAAATAATACTTTTTATTTATATTTATGTTTGAATACAGATATGGAGAACTTGTGGACAAAATAAATTTTTGATGCTGAAGCATGTTTAGAAACTAAAGCCAAATATAGTGAGGTTATGTATACTATTCCTTTTTTGTGTTTGAAATGGTTTAATTTTTATAAACAAAATACCCATCCCATTTTATTTATGTTTTTCTTGTTGCGGGTAATATTGTTAGAGTATTTTGCTGTGTATTAACATTAATCAGAACAGGTGTATGATGGCTGTAAGAAAGCACCTATGTGCTAAAGTTTTGTTCTATCATTAACTTTTTTCCGGAGCTGATTAAAAGAAAATTAATAGCCAATGGCAAAAAATGCCATGGAATCCAAGCACATCGAAGTTTACTTTTTGTAGTGTACTTCTCGTTTGCGAGATCGACTTTATAATATTGAGGTAAAATAATTACTTTTTATTAAGAAAAAGTAAAATTATTTCACCTAATTTATATATTGTAAGTAAACCTTGATGAAGATGGTGAAATATAAGTGTGTCCTGCAAATGTGCACATGGGCAATGTGGAGTCATATAGCACCTGTCTGTATTTATGGTGTAGATAATATCTCCGAAACTGCTGTAAAATCTAAATATACTGGGTGAGTTTTTTATCTTGAGACAACGGAATATCTTTAAAACTGCATAAAATCAAAACGAGATCTTAATAAGATTTGTTATAATGTAGAGGGCTCACTGAATGGTACCGAACTCGATTCCCCCCCCCCCCGAGTGGGAGGGGGATAACTTTGAAATCTTAAATGGGAACCCCCATTTTGTATAGCAGATTCGGATTCTACGCCATCAAGTATGTACTATTTGTTTGAAACTTTTTTCTATTCGTTACGGATTGCGCTGTAATCGCAAAAAAACATGATTGTGAACGTCAAGGGAAAATACACAAAAAAGAGAAGCAAGCAAACATGATTTTGTGTTTTTTTTATTTTAACATAAACAAACATTTCAAAAATCCATGTGTTCGAAACTGTGCCTCTCCACGTCGATACATTTATTCGCAATTGGAATGCTATTCAACGGTACAAAACCGTACTTTATTCAGTATTTGACAAGCTGTGAATACTTACACGTTGTCCGATCCCCATTTAGATTATTCATGTTTTTTTGGGATTTCAGCGCATTCCGTAACGAATAGAAAAAAAAGTTTCAAACAAAACGTACATACTTGATGGCGTAGAATCCGAATCTGCTATACAAAATGGGGGTTCCCATTTAAGATTTCAAAGTTGTCCCCCCTCTCACTCTGAGGGGGGGTGAGGTGGGGGGTCGAGTTCGGCACCATTCAGTGAGCCCCCTACATTATAACAAATCTTATTAAGATCTTTTTTTGATTTGATGCAGTGGTTTAGAGATATTCCGTTGTCTCAAGATAAAAAACTCACCCTGTATAGTTGGAAAATGCATAAATCCACAGATCATGATTTAAACGAGGAGGAAATACTCGTTTAAATCATGATCATGATGATACTGTAACGAAACCAGCAGACGAATTGAGTTACATTAAATAAAAGAATCAGATCTCTCGGCGCGATAAAAACGAAATTGTCACACGCAAAAAAGGGGCAGACCGGGCAACGTATAAAAACGCTCTTATTTACACACTGCCATAAATCATCTCTCTCGCTGCTGGTAAATATCGTAAATGCAGTGAGTCATCTCACAGATGTGCGACGTAAGCAAGAAAAGTCTAGATTTCCACTGGTATATTGCAGAATTTACTGGTACTGTTCGAGAACATTTCATGCATGTGTATATAAGGCGACTGAGTCACCGGGATTCATTGCGGAGAAGTAATCGCGGAGTAATTCGGTAGTCTCGAGTGGTCTCGTGGGAACAGTGGAAATAAATAGTGGTAGCCAAATAAATAAATATAGTAGTGCCGTCTTATATAAATAGAACTGTTAAATAAATACGGACATATTAGTAGTAGTAAATAAATACCTGTGATAATTAAATTGTAGTAGTTTAAGTGTGTTACGTTAGTTTTTATGTTTTTATATTGTTATATAATTTTAAGTACATAAATATACAGACTGTTTTTAAATAAATAATTGCACGAGTTGTTTATTGGAACCCGAAAACGTTACAATACTATTAGATTTACTTCGTTGTTGCAACCTGAGCCAACACATAAAACCAGTGTTTTTTGATAAAGATGAAAGTTTCGGAAGATATTCCTATAAATTTCATAATGGTAATATGGAATGGCAAAGCTGTATATCATGCCTTAAGTTTATGTAACATTGTTTTTACTTATTTGTAATATATTTGTACACATAAATAAACGTTTACAATTATTGAAACAATTTATTTTCGAACTGTATGTACAATATTAATCCTAGATAGATATTGTTTTTAAATTTTATGCATGTGTATATACAGGCTGAGTCATCTCCGCGGGTAAGGCCGATTATGGTTTTACGAGTAAAGATATTTCAAAGCGCTTTCTTTTCTTGTGATAACTGCTCATTAGGAGCACATTCTAAAAATATGCTGTATTATGCAGAGTGATCCATAACTTGGCGACTGACCATAGTTATAGTTTTTTAAGTGGAACATATAACATTTTTGTAATCCCCGTATAATTTTTAGTCAAAAAGTAATAAGATAGTATAGGCCTAAAGTCTAAAGTTTTTGACTTATTCCCATTTTTCTGAAAAATTCGATGTTTGTAAAAAATTATATTTCTCGAAAACCACGTATTAGATGGACACAATTTTTGTGGTACTGTTCATAAGAAATCATCTTAATACAAGCATTTTTTTCTGTTACTAATTGCATACGCAGGAAACAGGATTAAAATTACATGACACGTTTTTGTATAAAAGTCAATTTTTTCAAATGGAACAGCCTGTATATTAGTTCATTTTTGAATTGCTTATTTAATTTCACGTCGAAAACATGTAAGACGTTAATACTTTTAAAAGTGACTATTACAGAGCTGTTGTCGTTTTTTGATATAATTTTTCCAACTTCATGTTTTTTATTTGAATACGTTATAGCGAGCCATGATATTTGTTACAACATTGATAATTGAATGGATGCCATTTAATAAGTTGTTACTGAGTTGACAAGCATGATTTTATAATGAATTTTTCTAAAAATTAACTTAGAGATATAATTTTGGTACGTATTGGGGAACTTACAAAAAAAAGTGTTTATTAACTTAAGATTTTGAGGTGTTTATAAAACTGCATTCCAAAAATATATAATATAACATTACTCTTCTTTTTTATTTTACTTCTGTAATGTTGGTGTCTCATTTCTATATCTACATATTTATACAAACATTTGATATATTGTACCTACAATACACTCCATGCCAGTAATACATTTCATAAAATGTATAGAGTATGGTACAATAAACAAATTTTAAAACAAAACAAATTAATACCTTAATTATATAGTAAGTGCAGAAACGGGAATTAGGAGTTGTATCAACGGTAATTAGTGAAAAAGAAACTACAAAATAATAATAAATATGTACACTAAAATAAGCAAAAATTATTTCAACAAATATTCAAATAAGTTTCCATTCACTTTTAAACATAAGCGTATATGTGGTACCCATTTTATCTTGATTTCTAATTTTGAAACCAAAATATTGTTCATAACATCTTTGAATTAATTCACTTAAAGGCTCATTTTGTGATTTTGTAACATGTAATCCACAAACATAACAAAAACTGTCGAAACGGAGAATTTTTACAGCTTCTTGCACAGTTTTCCACTCTTGAAAAACACACGCAACTTGAGGAAAACTGCTTCAAACTTTCTTAACGAAGTGACAATTCAGTGCCATTTCGTTTGTCTTTTGCAGACCGCGTCAACAACTAAACAATAAATGAATCAATATACCTTGATATATGCACGTATCGATTACAGAAGTTTCCATTTTAGTATATGCCGCGATGAATAATATATTAGAATTCGCTACTTCTCTCTGGAATGCATGACGCCGTATCCTATGTAGTTGCCGCTGCCCTCACGGTATAGCCGCGAACATGCTCGAGCTTGATACTTTTTTAAATTTTACGTTAATTTTAGTGAAAACAGTTTTATTTAGATGTGACGTGATACCTTGTATTAAAATACAGTTTTTGTGTTTAAAACATGCAAAATACTACAATTTTAGACTGTTAAAGTCAACTATAAAAATCGTGTCCGCTAATACGTATCATTTTTTACTGGGTATTTGTTTCTTTGGAAGCAGTACCTACTTTTTGTTCACATTACATTCCCAAAGCGAGCTATTTATTAATATATCCATAAATATATTAATTACTAATCAATATTTATGACGGCTTTTACTCAGATCTTTATTAAAATTAAATTATCCGATATAAAATAAGTAAAACATTTTACGGAATTATCTTTATCTCTTCGAGTTCCTTTCACATACTGATCTTTTAAAAAAGATTTATCTATTACTGATACGTGTTTGTACTGAAGTACATGCTATACATATTATAAATACCTGTTTCAACGTATAATCCCTCCATGCGCAAACTGTTTAACAAAAAAAAAAAAAAGAGTCATTGCGGATGCATAAAGTCCTCGCAAATTTCCTTTCGCTCTAAAGCAAATTGATCTTTATCTTGTGTTGTAAGATTCTACTTTGAAAATAGTATATAACCACGAACATCCGGCAGAGTGTAATGAGAAACTAGTACATCTACATGAATTAATTACTAGTTGTGAATGAGTACTTAGTAATAAGTATATAGTATGTATTTGCACATGTTTCCGTGACTCTAGGGACACATGTAAAAATAAACTTAAGATGTTTTACAAAAAAGATTATACGTTACTGAAAATATCAATGAATATGTGTCCATTCCAATCCTTTTTAATTAACTCGCACCTTTCCTTTCAACAGATGTTTGGAAATTAATGTTACTCTCCCTCTGCAGACACTAACCTAAATAATACATCATCTCATTACACTTTGCAGTAGCTATAAGAGAAGTCACAAAAGAAAATAATTTTAGAGGATCCTTTAATAGAAATTAAAGAATTGAATCGGGAAATATAAGAGATCTAATTAAGCTTTTCTGATGAATCACAGCCATTTTCCAGAAAATATTTTTTTTTGAAATATTGTTTAAACTAATATAACTGAAGGTATTTGTTTACTCTCGCGCAATCCTTAAAGTCCTCTTTTTTTTCTTTATTGTGCACTCTTCCTCGACGATTTATTTCTACATCCGTTATTTGTTAGATTCACTCCCGTTATGCACTTAACTTTTCCTTCTTTACAAATGTTATACCATCTCATAAATATTTTTTGAAGAGTAGGTGTCAATTTTTCTAAGTATAAGCACTGATAGTTCTGCTTTTTTTTAGTTTACCCGTTTTATGGTGATAAATTGTTATTTGTTAATTATGGCCTGTACAGGGTGTAACAAAATAAGTGTAAAACATTTCAGGGGGTGATTCCTTAGCGAAAAAGAGATAGGGTCTTTCATATAAAAAAACTTCAATGGAGCATCCCTTGTTAAGATACAGCCCCATAAAGGGGGTACATAAAATTTGTTTTACAAAAAAAAAAATAATTTTTTGCTGCGAACTGATTACTTTTGGGCAAAAAATTCAAGAGACATTTTTTGTTTCGAATGAAACAAGCTATTGGGAATAAATTTCTAAATGGTAAACAAATAATCAGACAAAAAGTTACATTGGAAATAAATTACATTTTTAGTGTTTGTGAGAAAAATTGTAAAACAAATTTTATGTACCCCCTAATATGGTTCATTCGACAAAAGAACGCAGGATTGTGGTCGCCATCCAGAAGTTAGAACAACACATCTTGAAGAAGCAGTACTTAATTTGGTTGAAGAACAACCTATTAGCAGTACTAGAAAGATTGCTTTCGAGTTAAATGTTGATCATATGACGGTATTTCGAATTTTAAAGGAACAACTCTTATACCCTTACCATCTGCAACGAGTACAGGCACTGTTACAGCGAGATTTTCCGAACCGTCTTGAATTTTCCAATTGGATGCTGGAAATGATTAGAAGAAATCCTGACTTTCTGAAGACGATCGAATTCACAGACGAATGTACTTTTTCTCGGGACAAGATAATTAATTTTCATAATAACCACATATGGGCTGATAAAAACCCTCACGCAATTGTACAAGCTAACCATCAAGAACACTTTTCTCTTAACGTGTGGCTCGGAGTTATTGGGGATTATTTAATTGGCCCTCATTTTCTACCTCCTCGATTAAATGGTGAGGCATACACTCAATTTTTAAGAGATGTGCATCCAGTACTGCTGGAGGAAGTTCCTTTGGGCGTCAGAAGGGATATGTTTTTATGCATGATGGGGCTCCCGCCCATTTTAGTCAAGCAGCACGTCAGCATTTAACCCAAACATGTCCAAATCATTGGATAGGTCGATGAGGACCACAAAATTGGCCCGCTCGATCCCCGGATCTCAATCCTCTCGATTTCTCTACTTGGGGCCATTTACCGACTTTGGTTTATCCTATTCCTGTTCGCGATGTAGAGGACTTAAGAAACCGCATCATCGATGCGTGCAGGGTAATTAGAGAGAATCCAGGAATATTTGAGCGAATACGTGGCTCAATGCGCCGACGTCTAGACGCATGTGTAATGACTGAAGGTGGACATATTGAACATTTACTATGATTTCTACATGTTTTATGTTTTGTTATTAATAAATTAGTTTTGTTTATTCATCTTTAATCATATGTATTTTGATGCAGGTAGTAACTACAAAATAACAATACTAATCCAGTTCGCATTTATGACGATGTATCTTTGTAGTTGTTCGTAAAATAATTTTTTGCTGCGAACTGATTACTTTTGGGCAAAGAATTCAAGAAACATTTTTTGTTTCGAATGAAACAAGGTATTGGAAATAGATTTTTAAATGGTAAACAAATAATCAGACAAAAAGTTACATTGGAAATAAATTACATTTTTAGTGTTTGTGAGAAAAATTGTAAAACAAATTTTATGTACCCCCTTTATGGGGCTGTATCTTAACAAGGGATGCTCCATTGAAGTTTTTTTATATGAAAGACCCTATCTCTTTTTCGCTAAGGAATCACCCCCTGAAATGTTTTACACTTAATTTGTTACACCCTGTATATGACATGGAATAGTAAGAAATTGTTTTGTTCAATTTGAAGTATTTTACTTAGAAACTTGAAAATAAATATTACGCGAACTCTCCTTTCAAGCATATTAAAAATTAAAATCACTCCTGAATAGTCACTCAAGAGTTAACAAGGGCTTCGCATATTCTGTAAAATCAAGTTAACACATTTTTTTATTATATAACCAATAAAGCCTAGACGGCCTTACAACCCGTGCGAGGCGAGTCCACAATATTGCGCGTTTGGCATAATAAGTCAACGAGACGTCCAACTAGTGCCAGCGTTCACAAACATTATTGAACATTACAATATGTAGCTTTATGTATTTGATCCCTTTAGTTTTTTAGTTTAGCTATCTAGGATATGTCTGTAAGCTTAGGCCCTGTAGAAAATCCTTTCTGAGATCTAAAGTGATATGGGAAGCTGTTTCGTATTATTCTTCATTACGTGGCTTGTCAACCTATAGCCGTTATCGTGCATTGTAGAACACGTAATGTTGTCTATGCCGGCTATTTCGGTAGTCGTCAGGCCATGTTAGGGGCGGGCGCATGCGCTGTCTAAAGATGACTAATACCTAACCTTATCCAAGAGATTTGCACATAAGTTTATAAAGTTATTTCTGTTGATAATTTTGCTTTTTTTTATTTACATACTGGTAAATACCAGATAGATGAAGATAGGGTACAAAGAAATCATAAATATACATACCGCATATGTCAAATACCATTAGGTATAGGGATTCAATGTTTACGTGCGATCTATACGTATGAATGTAATACGTGGCAGCGTGGTACCCCTACTGTCCGTCACCAATGCCGGCAATAACCGACATCACAACGATTTTCTCCGCTCGCGACCCAGATTTTCCATTCAATGTTTAGCTGCGAACACGTTGCGGTCCCTGGCCGTCTTATTACTGGAACGGGAAACATCAATGGCCTCCGCTATCTATTGAAAGTTTGCGCCGGAAATTTTGGTTTGGTGAGAAGTTGATACTAAACAACTATTTTTGTTTATAACATTGTAACAAATGAATGCGCCGGTGTTTTTTCTTCAGATATCGACGGCGCATATTAAGCGCAAACTTTTGTCACTAAAAAGAACATTTGCGCCGCAAGTTATTGTGCTAACTTCACACACCTACATGATTGTATTTGTTTATAACGTTATAACAATTAAGTGTTTCGGTGTTTTTTCTTCAGATATCGACGGCGCATGTTGTGCGCTAACGATTTGCACTAAATTGAAAGTTTGCGCCGGAAATTTTGGTTTGGTGAGAAGTTGATACTAAATAACTATTTTTGTTTATAACTTTGTAACAAATGAATGCCCCGGTGTTTTTTCTTCAGATATCGACGGCGCATATTAAGCGCAAACTTTTGGCACTAAAAAGAACATTTGCGCCGCAAGTTATTGTGCTAACTTCACACACCTACATGATTGTATTTGTTTATAACGTTATAACAATTAAGTGTTTCGGTGTTTTTTCTTCAGATATCGACGGCGCATGTTGTGCGCTAACGATTTGCACTAAATTGAAAGTTTGCGCCGGAAATTTTGGTTTGGTGAGAAGTTGATACTAAATAACTATTTTTGTTTATAACTTTGTAACAAATGAATGCCCCGGTGTTTTTTCTTCAGATATCGACGGCGCATATTAAGCGCAAACTTTTGGCACTAAAAAGAACATTTGCGCCGTAAGTTATTGTGCTAACTTCACACACCTACATGATTGTATTTGTTTATAACGTTATAACAATTAAGTGTTTCGGTGTTTTTTCTTCAGATATCGACGGCGCATGTTGTGCGCTAACGATTTGCACTAAATTGAAAGTTTGCGCCGGAAATTTTGGTTTGGCGAGAAGTTGATACTAAATAACTATTTTTGTTTATAACTTTGTAACAAATGAATGCGCCGGTGTTTTTTCTTCAGATATCGACGGCGCATATTAAGCGCAAACTTTTGTCACTAAAAAGAACATTTGCGCCGCAAGTTATTGTGCTAACTTCACACACCTACATGATTGTATTTGTTTATAACGTTATAACAATTAAGTGTTTCGGTGTTTTTTCTTCAGATATCGACGGCGCATGTTGTGCGCTAACGATTTGCACTAAATTGAAAGTTTGCGCCGGAAATTTTGGTTTGGTGAGAAGTTGATACTAAATAACTATTTTTGTTTATAACTTTGTAACAAATGAATGCCCCGGTGTTTTTTCTTCAGATATCGACGGCGCATATTAAGCGCAAACTTTTGGCACTAAAAAGAACATTTGCGCCGTAAGTTGTGGTGCTAACTTCACACACCTACATGATTGTATTTGTTTTTTCTTCAGATATCGACGGCGCATGTTGTGCGCTAACGATTTGCACTAAATTGAAAGTTTGCGGCGGAAATTTTGGTTTGGTGAGAAGTTGATACTCAATGATTTTTTTTTGTGGGGATATTTAAAAAATAATGTTTATACCCATGAAGCTGGTAGAGCAGAAAGCACAGTTGTGTTAAGAGAAAAAATAATTGAGGGTGCTAATTCAGTAATTGCTCACATGTTAGAAAACGTAAGAGTAAATTTCTACGACCACCTAGCGCAATGTCTTGCTGTGCAGGGAGGAATTTTTGTGCCCCTTGTGTAGTTTATTATTATTTTCGGAATCCTTTTTTATTTATTTTATTAGGGTTATTTTTTTATTTTATTGTGGTTATTTTTTATTTTATTATGGTTATTTTTTAATTTTATTAGAATTACGCTTTTGTTTGTATCATACAGCGTGAACGCAGCTTAATAATTATCTGCATTTACTGAAAGGAAAACGAAAAACGAATCCTTGCAACTCATAAATATTATTTCTGAACGCATTAGAAACACCCAAGTCAAGTACTAACTTGTATTTGCGAAAAATGTATCAGACGTCGGTCGTTGGCATTGGAAAGAAAAGTAGAGGTATACCACGTTGTCACGTATTGCATGCATTGATCGCCTATGTCTAATGAAAATTGACACATGCGGTATATTAAAAGTAATTAGTTATCTTGGCGAAGCGGCAATGTAATTCAATAGCAGTTAATAACAAAATATCAATTTGACACCTTACTTTACAAAAATGTTGAATTCCAACAGGTCTTAACTGACTAAATGAGTTTGTGTTTTTCTAAATCCAATTGAGTTTTTTTGTAAGATGCTTAAAATGACCAACAATATTGCTGCATTTGCCAATAATGGGCTTTTCCTCTAATGCTTTGTTCAAAACCAATTCCAGTGATTGTGCAATGCAACAAACTGAATTATACGGCAGCTGCCGAACTGTTTCCTACGATATTTGCGGCATTGCCATATATGTTCTCCATATATTCCATTCCGTCAACATCTTCCCAGTTTTTTTCTTCGAATAATAATGGTAATGATGTTACAAAAATTATTCAAAATCGATCTTTAAACACTTGCATACACATAATTAGTCTTAAAATGCGTGTATAGAACGCATGACTTGCGTGATATTCACGTAAAATTATTTTTTGATAGGAATAAATGACCGGTAGAAATTTTTAAAAATGCTTTTTATAAAAATTTAGAAATAATATCAAGGGGTCGAAAATTTTCGTCATCACCATAATTTCTTATACTACGTATAGTTATAGAGAAAGTTATATCTATTGATTACACTTACTTGGAAATTGGCTTAATTTCAACTAGTCGAATATTTGAATTATTCCTAATCGATTGCCGGCCTTATTTTTAACACCCCCTCCCCCCGTTACGCCTCTGATAGCCACAGTCATATATGTTTTTACCTTATGTAGTTCCTTCAGTATGGCACAACTAAAAACAAATTTGCCGGAAATATACAAGAAATGTATTAAAAGTAATTAGTTATACTTTCGTAGCGGCAATGTAATTTAATAGCAATTATAATATATAATAAGATATAATGCAAATGAGAAATGTGTAAAAGTGCAAATGTGAACAATTAACCATAAAACAATCGCTTTCTCAAAACGCATGATAAAAATAAAATGTTACCTTATACAAAGTTGACTTAAAATATTCTGGGATATCCAGAAATGGAATAATATTAAAGTTGTGCTTGAAAACATTTTTAAACTTATAGACGCAAAAATCTTTAGTCTGTGCACATTTTCTCTGCTTTAATTATTTACTATGGAAAGACAATCTTACATTTTTTTTTGTTGGCAATGAATTCTACATTTTAAAATTGTGCAAGCATGTTATTAGATTGCTAAATTTGACAGGTAAATTTCACATAACATATTATTTTTTCATCAAGATACTTTTGTGGCATGGTCTGTCTGCTCAAACTAAATTCTTATGCAGTAGTCATTAAATTCTTTAAAATTTAAAATAATAAAGGAATATGCAACATACTATATATAATTTTATAATAACGCATAGGCACCGGGCTGTAAATTGATTCATTAGCGAGGCAATTTAAGAGATCGCCCCACTGCACTTAAATGCTATGGAAGATACATTTGCGTGTTGCAACATCTGCTCGTAGAGGACTCCCAGGCAGTTAATTCTTAAGTTTTTATATAGTAATTCTAAACATTTATGTTTATAAAAATGCCTCCGACTTCCTTTACAAATTCCTTTTAAAAAGGAGCAAAAAAGACGGAGCTGTAAACATTGTGTTCCATGTGAAATTATCGAAAATATACAGTGCTCTAGAAAAGAATTGAAATATATCTGATATTAATTGAAAATTGATGTGGAATGTCAGGTTGCAAAGAATTTACTTCTTTTCATGTTGAGACACAATAATTATTTCATCAAAAAATTTAATCTTTATAGTGGTATAGCTTTTGAAGCTAGCAGAGTAAAAACATGAAAAATAATGCATAATACAAAAATAAATGTTATAATTATGTTAAATTTATTTTATACCTATATTCAACAAAAAAGGATCTAAAATTGTTAATCAAAGACTAAAAGGACTCCAATTACTCTAGTCATCAATCTTTTAATGAGCGACACTTCTAAAGATAATGGGATGATTAAAAACAATCTCGAGAAACTGTTATACCGGGTGGCCCAAGTTTTACCGCCACCACCAAAATGGATCTTATTTGTAAAGAAAAAAAAAAGAAATTTTTGTGTAGTTAGATTGAAATGTAGGGGAAAGTAGCCTATGATGGCATGGTGCACATGATGGCATACCAGCTGTAAATTCAAATTTACCGGTTGTAGCGCGCTAGTTCGCGCCCTTGCATGCGCAGGAGCGCGTTTCAAATGTTCAGTAGTAAATCAGTGACCGTCAAGGGAGATATTGTTTCAGAATTCAGGAAAGTAAATTTTGGTAAGTAGTAAACTAACACTAGCTGTCCATCAATCTCTTCGAGCTTGAATCGCCTTTCGCGTCCGCTTACAGTTTTATTACAGTTCGCTGTAAAACGCCAAAAAAAATCATTTTTGATTCTCTAAACTTTTGGCACACCTTGTATAGACGTATATCTTTGTCCACGAAGTACTGTCACGGTCACAGGTGGAACGACAATTTAAAGCATCTTAACGTCAGTCTGACTTTTCGTTGTTGGAGTTTGAAATTTAGATGCTATTTAGCGTAATACTAAGACTTGACACTAAAAGATTCATAGTTTTATTAGTTTTACACAATGAAAGGACTAAATCATTATTGAAAATGTAATATCAGATTTATTTTAATTTTGCATAATTTAACCTGCCAATTATCATGGCCCGCAAACATACTTTTGACATACCCTTTGAGCTTTGTTATAATGCAAATTTGTGAACAATGCATGCCCATTACACAGAAGAATCAAGTTTTAAATAAAATGTTGTTATAGAATAAGTATGACTTATTACTTTTATTTATAATAGTGAATTTATAACTGGCCTCCATATTAATAATTAGTTTCATTTGTCTGCTCTGAAATTGTTCCTGTCAAAGTGAGTTTGCAGTGACATTGAGTCGTCGCCTGTAGATCGTGCTCTGGCTATGTCGGTTGCTGAGACGATCCTATTATAATTTCAATATTTAGTAGTGACGCTGGTAGTTGAACTAAAAACAATAACCAAAAATAATACTGACCGACGTTGGAATATCTGTGTAAACATTTTGCTTACACACACTGTAAAAAGAATATAATTTGTAATTGTTGGATCATTTTGTGATTTTTATTAAGTATTTAAGGAAAAATAACACAAAAAGGTAGTTCATGATTACAACCAATCCATCGAAATAAGAGCCACCAGCCTGGGACACGATCATCATCAACCATCATCAGAATGTTTGATTAACAATTTGATTTAGTGGTGTATTTTCAAACATATCGCATTAAATGATTGAACGCTGCCCATTCTTCAAACTTTCTACTGACAATCAAACTATTTAGTAGAAGTAATTGTTGAATTAGACTGGAATATTTACTTTAGTAAATTGAATAGTTACAAAACCATTATCATTACATTGGAATTTGATTCGTCTGTCACCTAGTAATAATAATATAAATCATATTTTAAGGTAATTGTCTAATACCGTGCCGTCAAATACTTTCCGCATTAGAGTAGGCTGTTTTTGAAGTTTTTAAGTAATCAATGTTGGTGTACATGCTAATTTTTTGAAAACTTCAAATTCTGACAGTTGTCATACTTAAATTCAAATTATAGACGCCTATTATTATTTATATGACATAACCAAACTATTAAAATTATGCATTGTCACCAACCATTAAAAAAAAAGCATGGCCGTCTCTAATGCGGAGAGTAGGTATTTGAAGGCACGGTATATAGGCAAAACTAAAATGGATCTGATAGCACTTTTCTCATTAATATTTTAGTCATTTCGCTGTATAAAATTTGTAATTTCATATCTTTTTGTGTCAAGGTCTACAATAAATATCGATGAAGCTTAAAAACATGAACCATGAAATATCAGACAGATGTCAGGGTGTTTAACCTTTTTTTTTGAAATAATTGTCATCATGAAAGCAGTTCAGATTAAATTTCATCACGAACTGAAATCGATTGATCGTTTTGACGTTTTATAACCTGCAATTAAATTTTTGTGAAATTGCCAACATTAATCAAAAGTCAGATGGACTTTTTCTGACAATTCTGACGTTTCCTGTAACATTTAAGCCACCTAACGTGAATGTTGAGTTGACCAACATTTCGCGTATGCTCTAGTTAAATATATCGGTGTTAAAATAATAATAGATGAGTAAAGATGGCTACACCCTTTAACTGTTACTTAATTTTAGTTTAATAATATACTATGTTCACCAATTTTGATCAGCATGATGTATTCGTTTCTTTGAATTACAATTAACGTAGGGCTTACGGGACAATAGTCAATAGAAATAAATTTATATGACGTTCGTTGCAAATAATCAAGCTCATCAGTGCTCCATAATGTTTGTCATAAAATGTCGATATAAGTCATCAAGTGCTGATTATTCAATTTACTCTTTCCACCTTTTTTCTTTTTTTTTTTTAGGACACATTAATTTAATAGAATACTTGCTCTTTTTGTTATTCCATGAAACTCTTCGAGTTTGAATTGCTTCTTTGGAACGTGACTACTGCCAGTCGCAGAGGCACTTGAATTTTAACGGTTATAAATTTTCTTTTAATTAGTTTATGAATGAAGATGCAAATTAAATGAAATATCTCTAGAAATTAATTATACATTATTGTGGCATCTATAATTATAGACAAATGGATTTATTAACTAAAAAATTTCCCATAAAATGTTTAACATTTCTATAGAATTTACTGAAAGCTGATTACTTGGAACATTTCGTTGACATTCAAGTTTGATATAATGCGTGTGCACCTAGTCTAAGTTGAATGTAAGTAGGCCGAACAGGTAAACCTAAGATGGTTGTATGATCAAGATTTGTTGTATCATATATAAATTTCTTTGTTTTTTAAATTTGGTAGTACTCTAACTTTATTTGTCTCAAGTTTTATGATAAACGTTGCCCATACGTTAAATTTTCTTGCAAACTGTCATGTTGGTGACAGTTCGATCTATTGCGAGAATGAATTGTCAAATTGAATGTCACTGTAGACATACCGTGCCTTCAATTAATTTTTTTTGGAATAACCTACGATTTCAATATTAATTTGAAAACACTGTGGAACTTTTCAATAAATTGACTTAACTATGACAGTAGCCAAAATGAAAAACATTACTATAGCACAGTATTCCCAAATTAATATTGATATCATAAGCTACTCTAAATTTAAATTAAAGACGCAGTATGTATATTTGTATGTAGAAAGATGACAGAGATGTGTCCAAGACATTAAAGATACGATAAATGACCGATACAATAGTAATAATAATAATAATTGATGATAATTGATGAGCAAGTGCTCTTTTAAGATTTTGATTTGAGTGGTTTTCCATCTGGTTATAGAAACTGAGCGCTCTTTCCTTGATGTAGTCAATAATGGTTGGGGTATTTGTTTCATTCATTATTTGATTATTTCTCATATACCATGGAGCATTTAGTATCATTCTAAGACTGGTGTTTTTTGATGTTGGTCTTGCACATATGCACCCATGCATATGTGAATATTGGACCTAATACTTGTTTGTAAAGTAGAATTTTGTTGTTCGTGTTCAGCTGGCTTCTTCTGCCTATAAGAGGCCATAGTTGACATCTTGTTTGTTTGGTTTTGGTTATCGTTTTTGCTATGTGTGTGTTATAATTGAGCTTTATATCCAGGTATATTCCCAGGTATTTAATTTCTCTACTCCATGGTATAGTGTTGTTGTTGATGGTTATTTCGTTGCCTGTTGTTTTCAGATTCCTTTGAAAGATTATTGCTTGGGATTTGTCTTCGTTTATTGTTGTCCTCCATTGTTTGAACCATTTTATCGTGTTGTCTAGGTGCGTTTGGAGTTCCTGTACCGCGTTCGTCGGACATCTTGATGTTGAGAGCAGTGCCGAATCATCTGCAAAGGTGGCCGTATTTAAGTATCTTGTAGGATTTGATACTGGTATGTCTGCTGTAAATATTGTATATAGGTGAGGTGACAGGCATGAGCCCTGGGGGACTCCCGCTGTTGGATGTTTTATTGAGGAAAGTGTGTTCTGGATGCTAACTTGAAAGCAGCGTCCTTAGAGAAAACTGTTCGTGATTTTTATGACGTGTGTTGGGTAATTGTGTATTATCATTTTATATATGAGTCCCTGCCTCCAGACTTTATCAAATGCCTTTGCTATGTCGAGAAATACAGCTGCCGTCACTTGATTTTTATTGAATCCGTCTTGGATAGTCTCAGTGACTCTTGAAAGTTGTGTTATCGTTGAATGTTCTTCTCTAAAAACCCATGTTGATCTTCTGGTATTATGTCTTGATTATCAGAGTGGTACTTTATCTTCTGTAGGATTATTTTTTCTATCACTTTGCTAATGGATGGTAACAGGCTTATGGGCTTGTAGCTGCTTGGTATTGTTTTTGGTTTTCCTGGTTTAGGTATAACTATTACTTTGGCATGTTTCCATATCTTTGGGAATGTTTGGAGTCTGATAACGGAGTTTGCTATTGCTAGAATTGACATTATTGCTTTTGGGGGGAGGTTTTGTAGTGATCTGTTGGTGATGTTGTCTATACCAGGAGCTTTTTTGGTATTTAATGCTTTAAGGATTGCTTTTAGGTTCTCGGCTGTGACTGGGTCGTTGCTAGGGGAGTGGGGTTCACGTATTTCTCTGCTTACTACTTTGTGAATCTGCACTACGTGTTGCATGTCTACTTCATCCAAGTTCGGAGTGAATTGCTCTTCTAGTGATTCCGCTAGAGCTTCTGCTTTTTCTTCTGCTGTGACTTGTGTGGAGTTATTGAATTGAAGTGGTGGGATTTGTATTTGTTCTCTTTTGATTGCCTTGATTATTTTCCATGTCTTAGAGGGCTCTGCACCTATTTCTTCGAGTGTTCTTTGCCATTCTACATTTTTCGGTTCCAGTAATTTCTTATTATGTACTTGATGTTGAAGGTTGTTTAGTATAGTTTTGTCTTCTCCTAGCTCTGTTCTTTTCCTTTATTAGTTCTTTAATATGATGTGGTAGACTACCTGATTTATATATCCTTTCTATTTTGATGGTGTTATTTTCAACAGCGTTTGTTATTTTATCTTGTAGTGATTTTATGGTCTGTTCTAATTCTGCAGTGTTTTGTATTTTAGGAACTGCAGTGATGGTTTGTTCTAGTTCTGTTTTGTAGCCGGCCCAGTCTGTCTTGAAGGTGTGATATGTTCTTTCGGTTATGTCTTCGTTCCAAGTTATTATAATTGGAATGTGATCAGAGCTCATGACACTTTCAGTTTCTATCTTTATGGTTTTGTTAATGTTTTTACTGATTGCTAAGTCTAATTGTCTAATTGTGTGCATCTAGCCCAAGGTGAACGTCGACAGACCAAAACAAAAAAAAACCAAGACGGTTCGGCAATGAAATGTTGTTTCATGTTATTCGTTCTATAAAATTGGTAGTACCATGCCTTGTGTCAAGTTTACGATAAAAATAGTGTATACTTCAAATTTTTTGACAGACTGTCATCGTGACACTTATACGACAATAAAAAGTTGATGTTTAACCAAATTGTCGTTCCACCTGTCATCGTGACAATACTTCGTTGTTGTGTATTCGTTCACACATAAACTTGTGAGAACGAAATGTCAGACTGAGAGTGCTTAACAACATTGTCTTTCCAATTGTCAAATGAAATTAACAACATAACATGATGAACTTTAACAAAACATGCTTTAAACTTACAGGTCATTGAGAGAATTAATTAATTTTCATATTACGCTTTAATAGTTGTATATATATGTACTTTGTAAAACCCAATCAAAAATCTTGCTGGCTCCTAATACCATTTAACCGAAAATGTACTTCTGATTAGTTTGTGCCAACCCGCATAGTCGCGTACTTTAAATGCTTACTTTTATAACTGAATTGATAAACGAAATTACATAAATGCTTATGGGAATTTTACATATTTGATGTATTTATGTTATTTTGAAGTGTTTCGGACACATCTGACAAATAAAGAAAACTCAGATGATTCTTTATTTAGGCTTGCTTCGGTACTTCTTTCGCGAGAAGTGACGACATTTCGATTTGTGTTTAATATATCTTAATAAAATATAGAAAGATCGTTATATTTGTCACTGTACTTACGTGCGATAATACACTTTAAGTTTATTTTATCATATCCGTCGGCATTGTTCCTATATTCATAAATAGAAAAGAAATAGTAACAATTGATAATAATAACACTAATACGTATCTGAAAGGTACCACTTTCCCTTCATAATCCCTTTATTTGTCGGCCTTCTGACATTTAAACTTGACAACCGATCGATAAACGTGAATAGATAGTCATTATGTGTTGTGTATTACACGACTGGTGCTTTCCGCTAATTTTGACGTTTCCCGGCAAATGCCATATCGCGAACTCAAACTGATTTGACGGTTTTGATAATTTATAACCTGAAATTGAATTTTTCGTGCGTTTAACTTAACCTTATCCGAAGTTTGATGTGTCACGGTCATCTGTATCGATCCACCGCCATTTTAAAATCGAACCTAGTCCATATTTTTTATTTTACACGTAGGCCTTATGGCAAAATACTATGATTCATACTCTTTTTCTGCACGTTCTAAAATTTTCAAAAACTCCTTTCGGGCCCTCGTTCTCTCTTCGGAGACGTGAAAAATGGCCTAAGGCACGTGGGACCGTGGTCCCCGTCGCGTGACACTTTCGTTCCCAGCGTAGATGCGCCAGGTTCTCAGAAAACTGTCTCCCCAATTCGTCAATTTTGGGGTATAGCTTTGCCGTTTTAA
This sequence comes from Amphimallon solstitiale, assembly GCA_963170755.1. Lineage (NCBI taxonomy): Eukaryota > Metazoa > Arthropoda > Insecta > Coleoptera > Scarabaeidae > Amphimallon > Amphimallon solstitiale. The sequence continues at coordinate 6,936,182 of OY720681.1, read as the reverse complement.
TCGTTCGTGTTAAAAAGAGCGAGACAATTGGCTTTTAGTATATATAATTAACGACTTATTCTGTATCACATTGTACTCGAAAAATGTTATTTAGTCGCCTCAAGTTTACCGGCACATATTTCACTATTGACTATTCATGGATCTATCTACTTATTTTGAGGTTATATTGGCGGTAAAGGGGATTTGGGATGATTTAATTTAAAAGTCAGCTTTCCCCTATGATGGCTCCCTATATGGGCTCCTATGATGGCACAGTATGCCATCAAAGGAAACCAGTGTTATTCATATTTTTTACGCGTGGTAATACACAAATGAGTTCTTACTTGCATGTATTTTCAGATATGGCAAATTGTGGTTCAAAAAAAAGGCAGGAGTGGAAGGAGGAGGCAATGGAAGAAGCATTACAAAATATAAAGGACAAAAAAATGGGATGGCAACTAGCAGCAAAAACGTTCAACGTCCCGGCAACAACTCTACGTAGAAGGTTTCAGAATAATTGCGGTGCTACAAAAGGAGATTTAGGAGGTCGCGGAACAGTACTGAGTGAAGATATAGAGAAAGAATTAATCAAGCATATTACAGACATGGAAACAAGATTTTTTGGGTTAACGACAAAAAATCTTAGAAGACTTGTGTTCCAAATTGCAAAACAAGGTCAAGCATGATTTTAATAAGCAAACCGAAATGGCCGGTAAGAAATGGGTTAGTGGGTTTTTGAAGAGGCACCCTACTATCTCTTTAAGGATCCCAGAAAATACATCGTATGCTCGAGCGCAGGCCTTTAATAAAAACAACATTAGTCAATACTTTATTAAACTGACTGCTATTATGAATCAGCATAAATTTCCACCAGAAAATATATATAATGTTGACGAATCGGGCCTGAGTACGGTGCAAAAACGACCGCAAAAAATATTTGCAACGCGAGGGCGAAAGCAGGTGGGGACCCTTAGTAGCGCCGAACGTGGGCAGCACTTGACTGTAGCCTGTTCAATGAATGCCATAGGAACATTTATACCCCCAGCTTTCATTTTTCCACGGAAACGATTTAAGAATGAATTAATGGACAAATCCCCACCTGGCAGTAAAGCATTTTGTCAAGAAAATGGCTGGATGAATAGCGAGATCTTCATAAAATGGCTACAACACTTCACAGACCATACAAAGGCCTCTAATCAGAATAAAGTGCTTCTATTATTAGATGGCCATTCAAGTCATAAGAGCTTGGAAGTGCTTCAAATGGCCAAAAATAATGGAATTATTTTGTTTTGTTTCCCGGCGCATTACACCCACCGTGTACAACCTCTTGATATCGGTTTTTTCGGACCGCTGCACACCTACTACAATCAAGAAATACAAACATGGCTAAAACAAAATCCAGGGAGGGTAGTGACGCATTTCCAGGTTGCCAGTCTTTTTACCAAAGCCTATTTGAAGAGTGTCACTCTCGCAAATGCCATAAAAGCGTTTGCCAAAGCAGGAATTGTTCCCATAAATCCTGAAATTTTCGAGGATTGGATGTTTGCGCCAGCCCTCACTACGGACAAAGCTCATGAACAACCCGTTGCCACCCACAATGAACAACCAATAGAAGACTTGCAAAGAACCTTAGAATTGGAAGCTGCTGGTCCTTCTACGTCTATAAAAAAAATGAAATTGAGCATTGAAGAACTATCACCGCTGCCAGTAGCTGTCCCTAAAACAAAAACGAACAAAGGGCGAAAACCCGGAAAAAAATGCAAAATGTTTAAAATATGTTGGCAAATACGAGGGCGGATTGATATTGAAGCTACCTAAGTAGGAAAAAAAAATTTTTTTTTCAAAAACCATTTATTTCTCAACATAGTCTCCTTTTAGCTCAATACACTTAGTAAGACGATATTCCAACTTTTTTATACCATCTGAATAATACGATTTTGGGAACCCCTCAAAATACGCGTTAGTTTCGGTAATCACTTCTTCGTTTGAGATGAATCTTTTTCCTGCGAGCCATTTTTTCAAGTTTGGAAACAGGAAAAAGTCACTAGGAGCTAAATCTGGACTATAAGGTGGATGATCAACCAATTCGAAGTGTATTTCACGTAATTTTAGCATCGTATCTAATGCTGTGTGAACCGGTGCGTTGTCTTGAAGAAAGAGCACTTTTTTCTTCTTTAAATGTGGTCGTTTTTTCTCGATTGCATCAATCAATTGATCCAATAATGCACGATAATACTTTCCTGTGATTGTGGATCCTTTTCGAAGATAATCGATGAGCAATATTCCGTGTGCATCCCAAAATACAGTGGCCATAACCTTGCCAGCCGATTTCACTGTCTTCGCCTTCTTCGGAGCACTTCCACCAGCTTCCACCCATTGTTTCGATTGATTTTTGGTTTCAGGTGTGTAGTGGTGGACCCACGTTTCATCTACAGTTATTAATCGACGCCAAAAATCAACAGGATTACGCTTTATCATGTCCAAACACCGCTTTGAAGTGGTCTGTCAACTCGTTTTTGTTCGACACTGAGCAACCGCGGCACCCATCTTGCCGATAGCTTTTTCATATGCAAATGTTCATGCAAAATGTTGAACACACGTTCATATGATATGTTTACCATTTCAACAATCTCACGTACCTTGACTCGGCGATCATTCATAACGATATCGAGGATTTTCTTGATATTTTCTTCAGTAACCACCTCTTTTGGTCTTCCTGTTGATGGTATTGTTGCAGTGCTTGTTCGGCCGCGTTTAAATTCAGCAATCCAATATTTTACCATGTAATCTGACGGAGCAGACTCACCATAATGTTTATCGAGCTTTTCTTTTGTCTCTTTCGCCGTTTTCCCTTTCAAATAATAGTGTTTAATCACTGCACGAAATTCACTTTTTTCCATTTTTCAAGAAACACAAAAGTTGCTTACTTTAAACGACTACAACAAATAAACTAATCGATGAATTTGGGTGAAATTTTAACAGCTGACGTTTGACAGATCGCAATTTCTAAACTAAAACAAGTTTTTTACAGTGACTAGATAAGAAACAGTGGTGACAATAGGGTGTTCACTTTCCTATTGGTTGACTGAGTCACGTGGTAGCGGCAGCCATTAAGAGGCAAAGTTGTCTTGTTTACATTGAGAAGTAATAGGTGTGTTCATAGTGCAAAACCTACGTTTTCAATAGATATTTTATTGTTTTGGTGGAAATTGTTCATTTGTAATCAGAGTGCTCGCACGTGTGAGTGTTATATGACCTATATTCAGGCATTTAAATACAAATAATATTGATTTGGTTGCTTTAGCAGTGGACTAGCTATGCCTGGGTGTGCTGCTGTAGGTTGCAACAATTCAGCCAAGAAAGGATATTTAATGAAACGATTTCCTAAAAATCCAGTAAGGAGAAAGGAATGGCTCATTAAAATGAAAAGGGACAAGTGGACAGTAACAGATTATTCATGTTTATGTGAGGTAAGAATGAGAAAATGCAGTGAATTTCAGTAGGTTACAGTGACGTTATTGTTAACAATTAATTGAAGGGGTCCTGTTCAGGGGTTGGAAAATGGCATCAGTATATTTTATGACAGATATGCTGTCTCAAAAACATGTTTTATTATGACTTCATCATGAGATTTGAAAAATACATTGCTTTTATATGATAGTTATCATTGTTATCTAGTTATGCTAGGACTCCAAAGAGCTTATTCTGAACAATGATGCTTCTTAGTAGAAATAAAGAATTTACTATATTACTTATATATTTTTTAGGTCCATTTTGCTCCTGAAATGTGGGAACGAACACGGGTTGATGGTACACGAAAATTGAAAGTAAACAGTGTGCCCACAATTTTCTCTTTTAAACCACCTGAGATACCGAAACGAAAAGCCCCAAGGAAAAGGACATTTTCAACTTCTGAAGTTTATAACATGACACCTGAAACATTGGGTAAGTTTCCTAATAAAAAATAATTCTTTGTCGAGTTCAATATGTAAATTATATATATATATTTACTTATGTATTCTTCTAGATGGGGTACCACCTGAACCTCTGCAAATTGTTTCTCACCATGAAGAAAAAGCTGGACCTTCCGTTTCATATACAGTTATATCATCTACTTCAAGTAAAGACAGCGAAGATTCAAGAGAAGGTGATATCTCGCAAACTGTTCCTGATAAAGACTTACTTGCCAAGTTGGCGAAATATGAAAATATGTATATTAAAGAAAAAAGGAAGGCGAAGAACTATAAGCGACTGCTTAGAAATACGAAGAAAACACTTGCAAATAGGAGTCAAGCAGTCAGAGTGGAAGAGTATCCCTTATTAAAGCAGATATTTAATGAGGACCAAATAAATGCATTGAAAAAGAGGAAACAAAAAACAAGCACCAAATTAATGAGATGGAGTAACCAAACAACAATGAGATCCCTAAAACTGAAATTTAGTTGTGGGGGTAATGGGTATAGGGAACTTTTAAAACAAGGATATCCACTACCTTCCATACGTACATTACAAAGACGCTTACAGAATCTAAAGTTCGATAGTGGTATTTTAGATGAAGTGTTTGATTTTTTGAAAATCAAAGTGGAGTCGTTCGAACCTCATGAAATGGACTGTATGCTGGTTTTAGATGAGATGGCAATAATTCCAGGAAGAACTTACGATTCTTCTTTAAGTAAGATGTTTGGTGATGTAACATTACCTGATCACACTGGAATGGCTACTCATGTTCTGGTGTTTATGTTAGGAGGTGCGAACACCAGGTGGAAACAAGTAGTGGCATATTACTTTACTGCAGACTCAATCAATGGAGCTGTTTTTGTGGAAATAATAAGAACTATTTTTAAAAGAACCCAGAGTCTAGGGTTAAATATTCTGAGTGTTACTTCAGATATGGGGCCTGCTAATCGAGCACTGTGGAGAACTTGGGGCATAACAGCTGGAAGACATTCAGAAATTAAAAACAAAATTGACCATCCACTAAATCTTGAAAATCCAATATATGTTTTTGCTGATGTGCCACATCTGTTTAAAAACATAAAGGCAATGTTTATGACAAATAAGGTTATTCACCTACCAGAAGACATTAAGGAAAAGTACAATTTGCCAACCAAAGAAGTCTGTGCAAGCCACATTGCTGAGCTTATTATTCATCAGAAGGACCTCTCTTTCAAGTTGGCACCAAAATTAAGTGAGGAAGACCTTATGCCAAACCATTTTCAGAAAATGAAAGTGTCAGCATCGACTAATGTAGTAAGCCATACTGTGAGCAGTGCTTTGAAATTTCTTTCTGAAGAGCTTGACAAACCTGCTTACCTTACCACTGCTTGGTTTTTAGATCAAGTAGAAAGATGGTTTTACTTAATGACATCCCGTCATCCAAGTTGTGCATTAAGCAAGTTTAATCATGCTGCATATAATGATGCAACTGCTTTTTTGCAAGACTTTATGTATGTATTTGCTAAAATAGAAGTAGGTCACAAGAAACTGTGGAAACCATCACAGACCGGTGTATTGATATCAACACAGTCCATGTTGGAAATACAAGCTCACTTGCTAGATACGAAAGAATATAAATTTGTGCTAACAAGTAGATTTTCCCAAGACTGTTTAGAAAATTTATTTAGTGTTTTGAGAAGTAAACAGGTAATTCCGAATGCCCTTCAGGTTAAAAATAATTTAAAATTAATCTGTGTGTCACAGTACCTAAAAAATTGTGATAATAGCAGCTATGAAGAAGATGAAAGACAATTTCTGTCTGGGTTTTTAGATGTGCTTGGTCAGACAAAGCCTCAGTATGATGAGGTAATAATTCCGACTGAAATAAATGATTCTCCAATAAATTTAAATTTTAGTGAATTAAATTCTTTGTATAGTATTTGTGGATACATTATGCAGAGCATAATGAAAACGAGCAAAACGTGTAAAGGTTGTATAGATGCTGCAGGTTCAAAAACACCATTAACTAAACGGTTCACTAGATTTACAACTATAAAACGCTTTAAAGAGAATACCCTTTTTTTTGTGACAGAAGAGTTGTTTTATTTTTTTGTAGAAATGGAATATATTTTCCGCAAATATATATCAATAGTTTCTTCTCAAAATATTAAAGTAACAGATTTTTTTTTTAATCAAATTGCTTGTATAGACTTTCCATATATTCCCAATTGTCACCAGCTTAGAACTAAAATTGTCAAACGATACATTGTATACAGGCTAAAGATTTATTCTAAAATTGTATTTAAAAAGAGTAGCAAACAATATGCAAGCAAATCTGTTGCTTCCCATATATAATATATGTTTTTTTTCTACACTTATTATGCTTTTTTTTTGACTTTTTGTAATGTTTTGTGGTTATATTAGCAATTATTATATTAAAATAAATGTTTTTTTATTGAATATGAATTTGTTTTTCTTATAAATATTTGTATTATTCCGTATTTTTCTAAAATTGATATCCCCAGCTATGCAAATTCTATTTGAATTTGCCACATCATGGCGGATGGGCGGGGCTTAGGTTGTATTGTCACCACTGTCTCTGATATAGTCACTGTAAAGTTTTTGTGTTTGTGCACCCATCTAGCGGTAGGTAGCTGCAATATCAATCCGCCCTCGTATGTCCTTGCAAGTCAATAAAACAAAACTTTTAACGTATTTTATTTATTTAATGTAATATATATTAAAATTAGTATATAAGTGAACATTTTGTTTGTACCATATATTAACTATATACAGGGTGATTTTTTTAAAGCGGTCGTTAGACGTTTCTCGGAATCTACTAAAGTGAGACGAACGAAATTTGGTATGCGTCTATAACTCTGCACAATCTATCTTGCTAAAATATTTTCATCAAGATTCTACTTCCGGTTATACCGGAAGTTGCCATCAACTTTCTTATTTTAAATAGAACCATACATTTTTTTTATCATCATCGAATCGACCATTCAATTTGCTTAATTGCCAATCTAGGTTGTGCCAATCTAATAGCCATGGTTTTCAAGATATTCAATTATTTTGGTAAAAATAGCTGCTTGCAGAGTGTTTTTCAAAAAATCGTAGTTTCCGAACCGCTCTTTATAATAAAGAGGAAAAAATTGTGTTCTATAGAAAAAAGTACATTTTATCAGCTCAGTAAACCTCTGAGTTCAAATCGATGATTAGGAAGACCGTTAAAAATTTTTGAACTTTTAAAATTAGAAAAGCAAAAAAAATAATTTGTTCAAATGGAAGCACTATTTTTTTTTACAGGAATCAACAGATATTCTAATTTGGAAGATTTTTTCTTTAATGGTCGATATGGCTTCGGCCAACCGTTTTCTAGTAATAGGCACTTTTCTGAAAAAAATGTTTCAAATTTGTTTTGAAAGAGCGTAGTAGCCTTTGGACTATGCGATTTTCGGTGTTGCTATGGTTACCATCATAATATTCGCGTCAAAACTTGTCAGTTTTGTATTAGTTTTGTCTTTATTACGCAAATAACTCCTATAATGCAGAACGAAATTGTTAATCGTCGTTTTCGTTACACAAACGAGCAAATTTTCGATTTGTTTTTATGTTTTGGTGAATGTAACCGAATTGTAGCTAGAACATGTCGACTCTTCAATGAAAAATATCCCCATTTGCCGGCTATGACCCCGAATAAATTTCGAAGATTAAAAAACAATTTTATAAATTTTGGAAAAACAACATTTAACAGAAGAAACACGCGGTGGGTCCAGACAGAAGAGGCTGAAATAAATATTTTGGCTTATTTTGATGCCCATCCTCGGGCTTCTATTCGATCAGCATCTCTGGATTCTCGGCTGCATTATTCCACAATTCAGAGAATATTGCGAAAGCATAAGAAGCATCCGTTTTCGTTTATTCGACTGCTAAAGCTACGGAGAACAGATTATCCTAGAAGAGTCCAATTTTGTGAAGAAATGTTGCTTCGAATTCAAGAGGACCAAAACTTTTTGAGGAATATTATTTGGACGGACGAAGCAAAATTCGACCAAAACGGAATTACAAACAGACGAAATAGACACTTCTGGGCGTATGAAAATCCCCGAATTGTAGAAACTGTTGACAACCAACAAAGATTTAAAGTTAATGTCTATTGTTTAATCCTGTATGACCAAATTAGATTTGTATTATACAACGACAACCTAAACGGAGCACGTTACGTGGAAATTTTACAGGACAGCGTGGTGCCATTTATTGATAATTTACCTTTACAACAGATGAGAAGCTGTTGGTATCAAATGGATGGCGCCCCTCCGCATAACACAAGAGCTGTGGATCGGCAATTGACAACCATGTTTGAGGACAGATGGTTAGGAAATAAAGGACCCTGGCGGTGGCCACCGAGATCACCAGATTTAACGCCTCTGGACTTCTACTTATGGGGTGTCATAAAAAGCAAAGTTTATGACAGAGTTGTCGATTCTATTGAGGACCTAATCAACCGTATCAACGTTGCGTTCGAAGAGATTGACCCGGCAGAGCTGTCTATAGCGACTACGCACGGAGTCCATTCACGAATGGAAATGTGTTTGCGGGAAAACGGCGAACACATAGAGCATTTATTGTAATATTGTTAAAATTAAAATATTAAATTGTCATTTAATATTAAATTGTTATTAAATTATTATTTGTTATTAAATCATTATTTTTTTATGATGGTAACCATAGCAACACCGAAAATCGCATAGTCCAAAGGCTACTACGCTCTTTCAAAACAAATTTGAAACATTTTTTTCAGAAAAGTGCCTATTACTAGAAAACGGTTGGCCGAAGCCATATCGACCATTAAAGAAAAAATCTTCCAAATTAGAATATCTGTTGATTCCTGTAAAAAAAAAATAGTGCTTCCATTTGAACAAATTATTTTTTTTGCTTTTCTAATTTTAAAAGTTCAAAAATTTTTAACGGTCTTCCTAATCATCGATTTGAACTCAGAGGTTTACTGAGCTGATAAAATGTACTTTTTTCTATAGAACACAATTTTTTCCTCTTTATTATAAAGAGCGGTTCGGAAACTACGATTTTTTGAAAAACACTCTGCAAGCAGCTATTTTTACCAAAATAATTGAATATCTTGAAAACCATGGCAGTTAGATTGGCACAACCTAGATTGGCAATTAAGCAAATTGAATGGTCGATTCGATGATGATAAAAAAAATGTATGGTTCTATTTAAAATAAGAAAGTTGATGGCAACTTCCGGTATAACCGGAAGTAGAATCTTGATGAAAATATTTTAGCAAGATAGATTGTGCAGAGTTATAGACGCATACCAAATTTCGTTCGTCTCACTTTAGTAGATTCCGAGAAACGTCTAACGACCGCTTTAAAAAAATCACCCTGTATATTATACTATTGCCTTTCTAGCTAAGCTCAGTCGGTAGAATTATCATCTAGTATGAAAAATAAATAATAATCTCAGGATGAATTCTTTTGTCAAAGTTATTTTAATATTTATTTCAAAATAATATTTTGAAAACACAATATAGTGTATGTTTGTTGACTAAATAAGTGAAGTAATGATGGACAAAACTCTTTTTAACAGATAAACAATAACTTCAATTTCAAAATTAAATTCTCCTTCTTAATGAAATTATTAATTCAACAATATAAATATGACTATTCATATGATGTTAATATAAAATAAAATATTTTTTTTACAATAAATGAAAGATCAATTCTATTATTCTCTTTATCTTTTAAAGATTTAATTCAATGTTTGATATTAACGATTATGAAATGATCGTCTTTTAAATGTTTATAATTTTACTTTACGATATTCTGTTTCCGTCTAAGACTGGTCCTCTTCATCTATTCTGGATTGCAGATACAGTTTCTTATGGTCCGGATAATATGTCATATAAGCTCCAAATTAAATTCATCCAATAGGTTTTTCTCGTATTTGTATACACGTTATGGCTTCTTTTATTTCGGTAAAACGTTTCTTATATATATTTTTCAGTTTATAACTCGAATTCCATTTATTTTTACAAGCAAAATCAAGGTCATTCCGGTTCAGTAATCACTTCAAGATATGAGTGTCACAAGTTTACGACTTATCAAACATGTAGATGATGATAATTAACTTATTAAAATCAGGTATTTATTACATTTATACCAAATTTTCTATATAAATTCGTCTTTACTCCAACAATGTCGTTCATTACATAATTCTTTACTATTCATGTCAAAATTTACAATCATCTATTTGTTTATCAGTAACCAGGATATTTTTACTTACTTTCCATATACGTATTTGATTTTTCGTAATAATGACATTTTCTTGTATGGTAATTTAAGTTGCCTATCTTATGTCTGGACAATATTAGTTATATTGTTAATTTTTAAAATCTTTCAATAAGAATGAGATTATAATAAATTTAGTTCCTATCTAACATTTTATACATTTCATTACTATTCTAATAAAATTCTTCTATTCTATATACGAATGATCTTTTATTTGTATAATATAAATTAATTTTCTTGAGAAGTTAATTTTGATTTTATACTTATAAATGTTGACAATTTAAATCATTATAATATATTCCCGCACCGCATATTTGAACGAGTACTCGGTAACGAATAAAAAGTAACTGGATCCAAAACTACTAGTGGCAACACTAAATCTGGATCAGCCGGTATAGTTGTGTCACTCTGATAGAAAAATATTTATTTTTATTATTATTACGAATTAGTCATCCATCGTTAATGAAACAGGAAAATATATGCCTTATATAGGATTCAAACAGAAATAATTTTGTAATCTCGACTAGATTAGTGGAAGACTACCGAATATTTCGGCGCGTTTTAGTCTGAAATTTTTAATAGGCCGACTTAAGTGCATAATATACGTTTTTCCCTCTCTGATATTCCGAAATCATAACTATAATCTTTAAAAATATTACTATCACGTGTAGATAAGATAAAACCCTATGTTTTATTCATGTTTAAGTATCTAAACGAAATCCTCAGAGCGCGTATGTCAACGTAACCTTAAAAACTTCTCTCGCGACACTCTCAACCTGTAAGCACCGCAGTCTATATTACAACATTCTATCTATCTATGAATATGTATGCATTAAACATGGCATTTCTCTCCTATTGTAACTGACAATAAGTGGCAAGTGCAACCAGTGCGCTCTCGCCTTGACGTTTTGTGTTCTTACGAGTGCATTAATTACACAGCTGCCGTATAAGCAACCCATCGACTTCAAGATTTGCACTGATTAGAAGCCAACGGAAGCTTGACTTTTAAGGATTTCTTTTCCCTCGCAGAAACGGCATGTCAGACCATAGAAAGGTACTATATTTTATTCCATTTTTTTTTGTATATATATACCGAAAATATATAAATGAAATTAAGTAATTAATGAAATGATGTCACATTTATTTCTAATATCATTCAGAGAACGCGCGTTGTGCTATTCTTCCAACATTCGGCGTTTGTTTTCTATACGTAACGCGTTTTTTTTTGCTCTCGTTTAATCGATTCTGTATTTAATTCATGGCTTACTTTTTTTTCACGCAATTTCAAGTGAATTATGCCAGCACGAATGCGTATATTTCTCACAGCAAAATCGATTCATTGTCACGGACAAAACAACATAAATACGCGGCCGCTGCGTACTTTAAATTCCTTGTTTATTCCAGTCATACACATATTACACTTTACTTCCAATTGCATAAGACTGAGAATTAAAAATATACACCTGTAGATATGTGCGCGAGTACTTTTTAACTGTCGTGTTTGAAGTTCAATAAGTAATTATTACATGGTTCAGAGTGTAATGCTGTTATCTGTTTCGCGTTCAGTTTTTTTTTTTTGCTCAGCGATACTAATGTGATAATTGTGTTTATTTATTGTTTTTGTCAAGTGTTTTCTAGCTTCTGTCGTGTCTGCCGCAGATATGGTAATGTAAATTTACTGAAAAACGTGTTTACAGTGTGAGTTGCATATTCGCGGCAGAAAGTGTTTGTCTTGTCGTAAGACAAGCTATAATAATAAGGAAAGTATGCAAACTCTAGTAAATTTTAACTCTAAATAGAGAATATCTTCAATCTTTTTAATACCTAAGTTTGAGTAAATATAACATTTCACTACTTTATACAGGGCAATCCAAATTAAGTGTTCACCATTGGTAACTTTGTTATTATTAAAGATACAAGATTGTTTAAATTAGCAAACTTGTAGTACTTTTAACGCTCTTTAAGATGGAAGAATAAAAAAAACAAATGAGCAACGCGTTTTCGAGTTTTGCCGAAAAATATTTTTTTTTCAAATGGAAACCCCTGTATATTATATCATTTTCTGCTAGAACTTTAATTTTTAAACAAAAAATCTTATAAGAAAATTTTTACTGGGATTAAAAATATTTAAGTTATAATGAATAAACGAAAACAGCTAAATTAGTTTTATAAACTTTATTTTATACATAAACTTATCATTAAAAGAAAATAAAAATCACTGATTTTTTCATAGAAGATGTTCAAAAATACCACCTTGTAGTTCAATACATTTTTGTACACGCTTCCGAACTTCTCGAACTGCCTTCAGTATGGTCCTACCATCTATTTGGTTTATCTTTTCACTAACTGCAATCTTTAGGGCGTTTACGTTTTCGTACCTTTGCTTATAAATCTGGTTCTTTAAATAATCCCATAAAAAAAAATCAAGCGGCGTTAAATCTGGCGATCGGGGAGGCCACTGAATAGGACCATTTGTTCCTATCCATGAAGTGTTAAAAATAGTATTTAGAAGTTGATGAGTACCTCTGTAGTTGTGCGCAGGTGCGCCATCCTGCTGAAAATGCAGATTCTGTCTACTTATGAGATCCAGATCGTCTAAGAAATTATTCAAAATTTCAGTCAAAAATTCTATGTACCTTTCACCAGTTAGAGTGCCCTCATAAAAGAAAGGACCAACAATCCATGAACCGATTAAACCGCACCAAACATTAAAACTGAAACGGACTTGTGGACGTTTTGGATTTACTAAAAGAAGATTTTCCTTTGACCAGTAATGATGATTTTTTTTATTGTGTACATTCCAGAATTTGAGAAATTCGATTCATCGGTCCATAAAATATAACGAAAGTTGTTTACATTTTGGCGACAAAAGTTAAGATACCAGTGGCAAAAAAACATTCTTCTCTCTGGATCCCCTGGCAAAAAAACCTGAACTGGTTTGTACTTATAAGGAATGAATTTGTGTTTTTTCAGAATCCTATGCACAGTACCGTGTAGTAGGTTGGCCTCAAAATATGCGATAACTGCAATTTCCGTGGCCTCGCTTTTTATAAAAGTCCTTTTTGTCCTTGTTTTGGCAAAAACACTCTCATTGCCGCTAAATTTTCGGTAAAGTCTCAGAAAATATTGCTCATGTGGTTGTGTTCGGAGTGGATATAATTCAGCGTAGTGTTCTTTTGCCCTCCTAGAGGATTTTCTGCACACTAAATAAGATTCTAACATATCACACTTTTCTGAATGGGTAAAAATCATTTTTTTGTCAAATTAATAACTAGCACAATGAAACTTATGAGTGAAAAACTAATAAAACTGTACTAATATTTGACGTTTGGTAGAAAGGCTTATCGTCGTTTTCATAGATACATAGAAATGCACTTGACTTAGCTGTTTTTGTGTATTCATTATAACTCAAGTATTTTTAATCCCAGCAAAAAATTTCTTATAAGATTTTTTGTTTAAAAATTAAAGTTTTAGCAGAAAATGATATAATATACAGGGGTTTCCATTTGAAAAAAAAATATTTTTCGGCAAAACTCGAAAACGCGTTGCTCATTTGTTTTTTTTATTCTTCCATCTTAAAGAGCGTTAAAAGTACTACAAGTTTGCTAATTTAAACAATCTTGTATCTTTAAAAATAACAAAGTTACCAATGGTGAACACTTAATTTGGATTGCTCTGTATAGTCTCTTCGTAGATATAAAGATTTAAATTCTTAAATAGCACTCGATTATCACACAAGAAATTACCCCAAACCTAATCTTTTTCGGGCACGGATTGTTCACAGGGACGTATTCAGAAAGATTATTATACTAAGAGTCGGTTATAAGAACATTTACAAGTAAAAATTGAAATAAATTCAAATTGAGTTCAAAACAGTTTTATTCAATTCACAACAATTGTTTCACCCTACTAGGGCTTCATCAGGTGATGAATATTATAATACAAAATATTTGTAGACGTTCTTATTTATGTCTTTTCCTAAATGAAGAGGGGGGAGTTTGTGACATTAGGTTAAGAGCGAGAGTAACTTATATATTTAATGTAATATTTAATATATATATATACATAACAATATGATTAATAATATTAAAAATTTTTGAAAACTGATTGTTTACTGTTATTATAAAATTAGTGAGTTGGAACATTTATATTATATTGTATAATATGTTTATTTTTTATTTCATTTTTGGGGCAAATATACCTATGTTTTAACACAAAAATCAAATAAAATACTATAATTACTAAATTTCAGCAAGTACTCATATACAGGGTTATTTTTTTAAATCTTGACATAGGCTAACTTTTTTATTTGAAAAGATAGACCTACGGTTCCTGAAGCAAAGTTTTAGGAATTAGTCCAAATAAGAAAAATGTGTGGAAAAAATAATCGCGTTGTTGCCAGATTGGGCGCTATTTCTGAAAAACATATTTTCTTAAATAGCAACACCGCATTTTTTTAACAATTTCTAATACATCCTGAGATTCTAGACAAAACAAAAAGGGTGCAAGTTTTTGATTAGAGTGACGGTTTACGAGCTAATAGTGCCTAAACTTTAATACATTTTCCAACATTAGAGGCTATGTTTATCCCTGCTGTCATAACAGGACAATAAGTTCTGTGTAATCTTGAATTAAAATGGATCGTATTACACCTCAAGAGAAAATTGAATTAATTTCTTTGCATGTCGGTGGTTTAAGTTTGCGAAAAGCAGGCACTGAATTCCATGTTAGACATCCCAACAAACCTTGTCCTAGTCCAGAATTTTTAAGACAAAATTTGGTTAAGTTGAAAGCTAGAGGAAGTGTGCGTCCAAGGATTCGACAAAGAAGTAAAAATACTGCGGTACAAGAAAATATTCTTTTGGAAAGTGTTGAAAACCCGAATCGATCTACAAATAAGATTGCGCAAGCAGTGGGCTGCTCTCAGACTATAGACTGGACAACCATAAATTCAAATAAATTCCATCCCTATAAAATGATGAGCGTACAGCAACTTCATGACGATGATTGTGATCGGCGACTGGAATTTTGCGATTAGTTTTTTGGAGAAAAAGCGGCTACAACCACACTTTCAAAATTATATCTTATTTAGCGATGAGGCTTCCTTTTATTTAAACGGTTTGGTAAACCGGCAAAATTATTACAGATATTGGTCTGATAATAATCCTTGTTGGGCTGAAGATAGGCGGGGCAGATCAATCCTAAAGTTAATGTTTGGTGTGGCATATATAACAACAGAATAATATGTCCTATTTTCATAGGCACTTGACCCGTTAAATTCCACTACATGACCACCCCATTTTAGTTTAGACTTTTTTTACTGGGGACATCTGAAGAATAAAGTTTATGTTAACGCTCCTGTGTCAATTGATGAATTAAAACTAGCCATACAACGGGAAATTCAAACATAACCCCTCAAAAATGTTACATAATGTTAATAGAAATTTTGTTGAACGTATTTGTTGCTGCAGAACCCAACAAGGAAATCAGTTCGAACATTTTTTTAAAAAATAAACGTTAGGTAATTTATTTTTGTTACTATTGCTATTCTTTTAATGTTGGAAAATAAGTTTAGGCACTATTAGCTCGTAAACCGCCAGTCTAATCAAAAACTTGCATCCTCTTTGTTTTGTCTAGAATCTGAAGATGATTAGAAATTGTTAAAAAAATGCAGTGTTGCCATTTAAGAATATACGTTTCTCTGAAATAGCGCCCAATCTGGCAACAACGCGTTTATTTTTTCCACACATTTTTCTTATTTAGACTAATTCCTAAATCATTGCTTCAGGAACCATAGGTCTATCTATTCAAATAAAAATGTTAGAACCTATGTAAAGATTTAAAAAAATAAGCCTGTATATTATCGTTCACTTATAACTTAAATATTGTTTCAGTCATCAGAATCACTAATTTGATCGTCATCTACATGTATTATGAATATCTGTATGGAGTTTGCGTACTCTAAATACTGGTCTTCTATACCGATTACATGTTGCACACAATTTTTCTTGTGTTATTAATAACATAGCTTCTTCGCTAAATTTGCTACGAATGTGTGTTGCTTTTGTAAACTCCAAATCAACTCTATAGGATTGAAGATACAGTAATATGGAGGTAGACGTAGTACTGTGTGACCTGCAGAAGCTGCAGCATTATTACTAAAGTATTGCTTTTGAAATATTTTCGGAAGTGTTTCTTCGAATAGTCTGCTTCAAAAATTTTTTCAAAAAGTCTTGATATTTCAAACTTTGTGCTTGCCCCCCATTAGGTATTTTAATAACTTGTCGTAAGTGGTAACTGGCATTATCCATACCAATGACACTTTTTGTAAGTAAAGACTGTAGTAGCTATTCAGGAACCACTTTTCAAGCAAGGAAATTGTGATATCTTCATGATAATCCAAGGACGGCGACTTTATCTTCTTTGCCGACAGTAATACATCACCAATCCAGCCATCCACAGATCCCGTATGTGCAATAATTATTCTTTTGCCCCTTGAAACAGGAACATTAACGGAACATATTCCCGAATCCCGAACCAATATCCCAACCTTTCTTCATAGTATCATGGCTATCATACCACCTTTCGTCGAAGTAGCAAATAAAACGTTTCGCTTCTCTAAATGCCTTTATTTTTGTCAGGTATTCATCCCACAGCAGCTGCAATCTTTGCGATTCCATAATTGTTTGACGCTTATTAACTATACGAAATTTAAAGCCGTTTTCCTTCATAACGCTCGACAACGTAGTGATACAACACTGCAATCTATTGTTTTCTTTCATTTCTTTTATAGAACTGGTACA
The DNA here is from genome assembly GCA_963170755.1 of Amphimallon solstitiale. Taxonomy (NCBI): domain Eukaryota; kingdom Metazoa; phylum Arthropoda; class Insecta; order Coleoptera; family Scarabaeidae; genus Amphimallon; species Amphimallon solstitiale. The sequence continues at coordinate 6,919,153 of OY720681.1, read as the reverse complement.
TTTCTTACAATATCAAAATCGCACATACTAATTTTCTTCGATTGTCCCTTGTCCTTCCTTGTTAATCTTTTAAGAAAATCATTCTGAACGATTTTTTAGACCGTCCTGTAAGACACTTGCGTTAATTTCGATGTTCTAACAATTGTCACTGGTTTAGTCCCATATTTATCAATTTATCACTCTTCAAATTATTTTATACATTAAGGATTATCTGTTTCAGTACTCCAACGATTTCTTGCATTATCAACATCGTTTTATATCACATCACTATTTTCACTTAGCGAAATATTGCTACCTGCATCGTTTCTTGTATCTTCCTTGGTACTCCTCATCACACATGTTTTTGTTTCACAAATTTAAATGTCTTCACTTTGCGACATCTGTCTTTTCAGCAACGTCTTATTTGTTATCTTTTTATATATGTTGATTTGTATAAATTACTTAATTGAGTTAAAGGGATGTTAATATTTAAAATATATTATAGAGTGTTCTTTAATACAATTACAGGTATATATTATCTGTTAAATTAGAATTGTTTCCTTTAGAATAATGAAGTTGAAATTGTAAAGGCTAAATTATATTATACGAAACATAATTACTTCACTACTTAAGAAAATCCGATTTCTCCTAATTACTAGAGTTGACCAGGCATACCTTCCATATGGCCGGTCTTACGCCCCGCCAAAACTTTTTGTCGCGAGTATACAAACAACACAGAATTAATGTAAATTTCGTATGTCTAACTATAATAATATATGACTGGCAAGATCTAATGATATTACATTATCAATAGTATATGTAATTATTATTTGACATTTTAGAAGGCAACATTTTTGTTGTTAATTATCAGTAATGTTATGATCTTATGAACAGATAATACTCTATTTTTTTAATACATATTTTTTGTAATATAATCTTTCGTAGATTATGTATATAAAAATATTTTAAGTCGTTATAATGTGTCTGTTGAATGGCAATTTTCCCTTTCGGGGCAAATTTTAACTCCAGATAAGGCAAACTTGACTCTACGAACATTGAGTAACAAATTACATATTCGTAATGGTTTAAAAAGATATAATAATAATAATCAAATATAATTAGTTCCGATAAAGCAAAAACTTCTAAATATAGGTCGTAGATGTTATAATTGATATAAAAGTTATTTTGAGGTTAAAAAATCAGAAAAAGAAACAAGCAGATGTTGAAGAAAATCAAAGAGAGCAAGAGCTTGAAGAAAAGGAAACAAAAACAGAAGACAAAATTAAAGAGAAGTCCTATGAACAGGTTGTGGTAACGTAGCTATTGGATGAAAGTTATAGAAAATTGAAACAAGCACTTGATGAGAATATTACAGAAGCAGGTGTTGCTCAAGTCTTACTAAAAGGTCTGTTGACCATGAGAAACAAAGAAGAGAAAACCACAGAAATTGACTTACTAAACAAAGATATTCTCAAAAGAAAGAGACTATCTCATATTGGATAATTCTGTTACAAAGAAATTTAAAAAATGATTTAAAGGCGTTTAAGTTTGTTTTGTTTGGTTTTGTTAAGAATTTAATTTGTATTTTAGAGTTTATTATAAATTATTTTTCAATATAAATGTTCTTACTATTAAAAAATGTGTCAAATGTATGTTCTATATTTCAAAATAATAAACAGCAAAAATTCACTATTTAGTAACTTTTTTTCTTGAGGTTAGTCACTAAAGTCCCTATTATTTGATATTAATAGCGCTATGATCGCTGGGTTCAGCGAAAACATCAAATTTTAATAATATAATATACAATAAGTATAGAGAAATGTCTAGGGAGTATAAAGATCCTCAAAAGTGAATTTGACACATTTAAAAAACATTTTTTTTTTTTTAAATTCTTATCGAACTCTATCTCTTATCGGAGGTTTTTTTGCGAATATCTCCCAAGTCATGCGTTATAGGTAGAGTGTAAAAGTATTTAGAACTTGATTTTAGATCATTTTTGTTTGAAAAGAATTTCAAAATTCGGTCCGGAAGGTCCCGCAGGTTTAAGAGGTTAAAAGTATTGGAAACTACGAGCTAGGCGCCATAAATTCTCGGCCTGATATACAAAAAAGAAACTTGGAACAACATAAGAATTTTTATTTTTGAATGTAATTTCCCCTGACTTCTATACATTTATTACAACGATTAATTAATAATTCGTTAAAAATTTAATAGCCGCGCGGTACTCAATTTTCGTTACTTTAGAGGTGCGTGAAGTTGGCACCACAACTTGCGGCGCAAATGTTCTTTTTAGTGCCAAAAGGTTGCGCCTAATATGCGCCGTCGATATCTGAAGAAAAAACACCGGCGCATTAATTTGTTACAAAGTTACAAACAAAAACAGTTTTTGGTGCCAACTTCACGCCAGCACCACAACTTCGGCACAAATGTTCTTTTTAATGCCAAAATGTTGCGCCCAATATGCGCCGTCGATATCTGAAGAAAAAACACCGTCGCATTAATTTGTTACAAAGTTATAAACAAAAACATTATTTGGTGCCAACTTCACGCGTGAAGTTGGCACCACAACTTGCGGCGCAAATGTTCTTTTTAGTGCCAAAAGTTTGCGCTTAATATGCGCCGTCGATATCTGAAGAAAAAACACCGGCGCATTAATTTGTTACAAAGTTACAAACAAAAACAGTTTTTGGTGCCAACTTCACGCCAGCACCACAACTTCGGCACAAATGTTCTTTTTAATGCCAAAATGTTGCGCCCAATATGCGCCGTCGATATCTGAAGAAAAAACACCGTCGCATTAATTTGTTACAAAGTTATAAACAAAAACATTATTTGGTGCCAACTTCACGCGTGAAGTTGGCACCACAACTTGCGGCGCAAATGTTCTTTTTAGTGCCAAAAGTTTGCGCTTAATATGCGCCGTCGATATCTGAAGAAAAAACACCGGCGCATTAATTTGTTACAAAGTTACAAACAAAAACAGTTTTTGGTGCCAACTTCACGCCAGCACCACAACTTCGGCACAAATGTTCTTTTTAATGCCAAAATGTTGCGCCCAATATGCGCCGTCGATATCTGAAGAAAAAACACCGTCGCATTAATTTGTTACAAAGTTATAAACAAAAACATTATTTGGTGCCAACTTCACGCGTGAAGTTGGCACCACAACTTGCGGCGCAAATGTTCTTTTAAGTGCCAAAAGTTTGCGCTTAATATGCGCCGTCGATATCTGAAGAAAAAACACCGGCGCATTAATTTGTTACAAAGTTATAAACAAAAACAGTTATTTAGTATCAACTTCTTACCAGACCAAAATTTCCGCGTTTCAAACTGTACAATTTTAAGAATTTTTTTAATACAAAACTTATTCAAAATCCTACTCTAAGTACTTTCATTGTCTTAATAAATCGCTATAGAATCCATACTTTGCAAGATATTATCAAAAAAGTGCTCCTTGCTAAGAGTAAAAGTGCTACTTCCGGTCCGAATTTTGAAATTTCATATATACAAAAAAAATTGCAAATCCAGTTTTAAATACTTTTGTACTCTTGATAAATATATAAAGAATGCATAACTTACGACATAATTGCAAAAAATCGCTATTCGATAAGAGTAAAAGTGGTACTTCCGGTCTGAATTTTGAAATTTTTTTTATACAAAAGATATTGAAAATTATGTTTTAAATACTTTTATATCCGTAACGTACTTGTCTAAATGCATGACTTGCGAAATATTCGCAAAAAACTGATTTTCGATAAGAGTAAAAGACCTACTTCCGGTAGGAATTTCGAAAAAATTTTTAAATAAAATTATTCTCAATTTTAATTTTAAGTATATATAAATTCTTAATAAATGTGTTTAAACTTAGTAATTGACGTAATATTGGCAAAATTCGATTTTTTCGCTGAAGTAAACTGCTACTTCCGGTCTACCGATTTTACTGAAAAACAAATCAGATCTCAAGAGGGCGATTATACACGTAAATACAAAATTTGGAATTGATATCTACAGCGGTTTGGCCGCTATCGTGGTCACACACACACAGAGAGAGACATACACACACACAGACATTTTTTAAAAACCACTTTTTTTGTATCAGGGGACTTCAAAACGTGGACATCTGCAAAAATCTCGAGGTCGAAAATTTTCATCATCACAATACTTCCTTATACTACGTATGTATAAGAAAGTAAAAGTGGTTTTTAAAAAATGTCTGTGTGTCTGTCTGTGACCACGATAGCGGTCAAACCGCTATAGCTATCTATTCCAAACTTTGCATTTACTAGTATAATCTCCCTCTTGAGAACTGATTAGATTTTCAGCAAAATTGGCAGACCGGAAGTAGTAGTTTACTTCAGTGAAAAAATCGAATTTTGCCAATATTTCGTCAACTACTAAGTTTAGACAAATTTATAAAGAATTCATATGTACTTAAAATTAAATTTGAGAAGATTTATTTAAAAAAAAATTCGAAATTCCTACCGGAAGTAGGTTTTTTTACTCTTATCGAAAATCGGTTTTTTGCAAATATTTTGCCAGTCATGCTTTTTAGACAGGTACGTTACGAGTATAAAAGTATTTAGAACTTAATTTTCAATACCTTTTGTATAAAAAAAAAAATCAGAATTCGGACCGGAACTAACACTTTTACTCTTACCGAATAACGATTTTTTGCAAATATGTCATAAATCATGCATTCTGTATATATTTATGAAGAGTACAAAAGTATTTAAAGTTGGATTTGGGATATTTTTTGTATAAATGAAATTTCAAAATTCGGACCGGAAGTAACACTTTCATACGTATAAGAAAGTCGTGTGGTGGCCACACCTCATTTTTTTTCCTAAGAACCTGTTATTAATGCTTATTAAACTGCGTGTTCAGTTTTGCTTTATTGACTTTTTAAGCTATTCAAATTGTTGCTCATTACTTGTATATCTACTGAATAATTATAATACAATAAAATTCATTTAATTTTCTATGTAATATAGGAAAACGGATAGAAAACTAATAAATCAAGTAATGGTAAATGAAAGGATTTTGTTCCACAATGACTAACAGAAAATCTACATATTATTAGATGTTTATTCATTATCCTAACCAATAAAGAATATTTTCTAGATTCACACATCCTTATAAAGCACAGAATTAATTAACTTCCATTATCGCCAATAATTACTGCGTTTATTTGAATTTATTCCATTTGTGTAAAATACGTAGTAAAAGTGAAAATTCCATTTATGAAAATAACTAGTTCTAGAGAATGTACAGTGGATATTCTTTTATTATTTCTTGTACAACAATACGTTTCGCAAAGTTGCAAATAATTCATTATCATCATTTTATACTTGCTGTCAATTAACATTACTTTTGCCACTATTTTTTTTTATAAAAGTAATTACGAAATTTATTCAACTTCATTCGCTTTCTATTAATGTACCGTGCCTTCAAAATCTTACCTCATTAAAGTTGGCTGTTTTTTAAGTATTTAAGTAATTAATGTTGGTATGCATGCTAAGATTATGAAAACTTCAAATTCTGACAGTTGTCATACTTAAATTCAAATTATAGACAAATACACAACATCTCTCTCTTCTAACGAGGAAAGTATTTGAAAGCACGGTAAAACTAATACAACAGGGATAAAAACATATTATACTGTTGCATATAAAGTTATATACAGGGTCTACCACATAACTCATTTACAATTGAACATATCAATAACTGCAGTTATTGATATGTTCAATTGTAAATTTCTCGATAACTGTTGAGTTTGGGTATAGGACATGGTACACATGAAACATACTTAGAATTCGATGCAGAATTAACAAATTAAATAAAAAATGTGTTTCCATTTGAAAAAAAAAATTGATGGTTGTAACTTATTTTTGGACCAGCCTTTGTACATTAATTTACCATCAAAAAAACCGCAGCTAAAAATAAAAATCGACCTATCCGAGCGTTTTTCCATAAAACAAAACCAAAAATGTTAAATGAATTTATTCCAACCCGCGCGTCTTCACTGTATAACACAGACATGAAAGCTTTTCTGCTGCCTACATACCTATGGGTGTCTATGAAGTGGAATTTATAAAAAGGAACTAACTATAAAATTTAAATTATCAAGTAATTATAATAGCAAGAATTGTGAATATGTTTACTGCTATTTTTCCCTACAAATTGAATATTTAAATAAAATAAAGACCAAAATTGAAATTACTATTAATTTCTATAAACACGAATATCTCTGAAACCGTTAAAATTTGGAAACTAGCACAAATAATAAAATTTACATTAATTTTAATACTCTTTCAAATAAAAATCTAATGAAACATATATTATCTTCAATTAAGCATACTATACTTATCAATTATCAGTATTACAAAATATATAGTACACATATTTTATTTACTAATATCTTTTAATTATTATTATTAATGTTGAATGTTTCACAAATGATATCAATGTGCAAATGAAATATTTCTAATACATACTTACATATTAAAAAAGGATGCAACAGATTTATAGCGTTTTGCTTGATTCACCATGCCTTATCACAGAATGTCTATATATCTATATTTATAATTATTGCTTTCATTATGAATTATCAATAACAATAACAGAGAGAGAATAATTACTGTTTTATAGTATTGTTTTTGTCGAATTGTTTATGTTATAATTGATATTATATCAATTAATTTCAACTATATTATTCATGCATACTTATATACTGTTGTTTATGTATTTTTCATCACATAAATAGCGAAAATAGTTAGAACTTGAATACAAAGTGTCTAACTGCAGGAAGTAATTGATACAATAAGTAGTATTCAATACAGGTCAGAGAGTATATTAGAGAAAGTTATAGTTTTAATTAAATCCTTAAACCTTCTTAAAATATATTTTATATTATACAGGGTGTCTCTAAAAGGTCTTTAAACAACTCTACCACGTATTTTTCGGACCAAAATAAACCTATTTAGCAAAACTTGGCTTAGTGAAAGTTGCTTAGTTTGTGCGCAGTTGCAGTTGGAAAATTGATTTTTTGTTATAAATTTGAAACGGCTGGAACGATTGCGCTAAATTTTGTCACGTTTACATAGTTTTATGAGTCAAGAAATTCTGTATCAAAATTGTGATAGTAATCAATCCATATGCGGAGAACCTGCGTTTATAAATATTGAAACATTTCCATTTTCTACGCCAATGGATAAAAAAGAGTTTGTCTATAAAATTTTAGATTAAGTGTCTTAAGTACAAGAAAAAAGGTACTCTTGGTAAGACTCGAAAAATTGCATCGTTTTCTCAAAAATCGCATTTTAAGAATTCTTAATAATTTTTTTATGATATGTTTTCTTTTTTAATAAATACGGAACGACCAATACCAAATAGGTCAAAACAAATAGGCACTAGTTAATAAAAAATATATTCTGTTTATTTCGTCAATTAATACAAAGATGCTATTTTTTTAATAATGTTTTTTCATATAAATTCCAATTGTGTTCTGGTTGGTGGACAACAGAGAATTATTAACAATTAAACAATGAAATAATGAAAATGAAACAATGATTTTTAAAAAAAAAAAAAAGATATTATAAAAGGTGTTGAAAATGTCTACCATTTTTGTGAATACAAAGGTCTATTCGCCGGAGGAAATTAAATTGAACTCTTAGCAAAACTTCTACATCACTCTGAGATTATTGGTTGCTTCTTGAATACGTTGCCACAATTCTTCTTCATTATTTACAGGTGTATTGTAAACAATGGATATCTGGTGTCCCCAAAAAAAATAATCCAGAGGATTCAGATCTGGACTTCGAGGTGCCCATTGTACAGGAGCGTCATTACCTCTACCGATCCATCTATTTGGAAAGTGATGGTTTAAGTAGTGTCGTACGTTCATCGAAAAATGTGGTGGTGCACCATCGTGCATAAACCACATATTCCGTCGAATATCTAGCGGTATATCATCTAACAAGTCCGGAAGAGTATGTTGTAAAAAAATCAAATAGGCTTCTCCAGTTAATCTTTGCGGTAGTCTGACAGGTCCAATAATCAAATTTCCGATTATTCCAGCCCATACATTCATTTTAAATTCATGTTGAAAATGGTTAATTTTAATGGCATGTGGATTTTCCTCTGCATAAACATGTTCATTATGAAAGTTCGTTATCCCTCTTCTTGTAAAACAAGCTTCGTCGGTAAATAAGATTTTTTTGCAAAAGTTTAAATTTCTTGCTCTTTTATGTTCAATAAACCGGCAAAAATTTAGGCGCCTTTCAGGATCTTGAAGTAAGAGGTCTTGAACTCGAATCTTATGGTATGGATGTAATAATTGTTCTCTAATTACTCTATTGACCACATCTTTAGATACTGCAATTTCTCTAGCTATTCGTCTAACGCTCAGTTCCGGATCTTCTTGAACACGGTCTAAAATTTCTTCTTCTACTTCAGGTTGCCTCACAAAGCGCTGCCTGCCATAGTTTGCTGTTACAGGAGCTAAGCGACCGGTTTCTCGAAGGCGTCTCTCTACTGCGGCAAACGTTGAATGACTTGGAACACGACGATTTGGAAACCGTTCCGAATATACTCTAACACTCTCGGCACAATTGCCTTGACAATATCCATATACTAATAAAATATTGGTATATTCTTCGTTGGTGTATTGAACAGCCATGACAAAACGAAAATAAAAGTAATGATGGAAAACACTTTTGAAAATCCAGAAAAGTCGTTGTCAAATATTCAAATAGTCATAACTATGGAAACCAACAATAACAACTAAATACAAACATATGTATTTTACAAAACGCAGGGCACAAGTGGAATCCTTAAAACTAAAAAAAACATCAAAAAAATAGCATTTTTTGCATCAATTGTCGAGCATATAATACAAACATATGTATTTTACAAAACGCAGGGCACAAGTGGAATTCTTAAAACAAAAAAAAAACATCAAAAAAATAGCATTTTTTGCATCAATTGTCGAGATAAATAGAATATCTTTTTTGTAAACCAGTGCCTTTTTGTTTTAACCTATCTGGTATTGGCCGTTCTGTATTTTTTAAAAAAGAAAACATTTTACAAAAAAAAATTATCAATTCAAAAACGACGTCAAAAGACGTGTACATAGTTTAAAGAGACGTCTAAACGGCCTAAGACACGTGTACACGGCGTAAAGATACATGTACATACATGGAGCACACAGTATGCGCTGCCGTCCTCTAGTTAATGTTCTCAAATCTTAAAATGCGATTTTTGAGAAAACGATGCAATTTTTCGAGTCTTACCAAGAGTACCTTTTTTCTTGTACTTAAGACACTTAATCTAAATTTTATAGACAAACTCTTTTTTATCCATTGGCGTAGAAAATGAAAATGTTTTAATATTTATAAACGCAGGTTCTCCGCCTATGGATTCAATTTTGATACAGAATTTCTTGACTCATAAAACTATGTAAACGTGACAAAATTTAACGCAATCGCTCCAGCCGTTTCAAATTTATAACAAAAAAACAATTTTCCAACTGCAACTTCAGGACCCTATTGCGCACAAACTAAGCAACTTTCACTAAACCAAGTTTTGCTAAATCGGTTTATTTTGGTCCGAAAAATACGTGGTAGAGTTGTTTAAAGACCTTTTAGAGACACCCTGTATATCTCTCCATTACCATTAAAAGGTATAGTTTAATTAATAAGAATACGTTTTCAAATTAAATTTTTGTCAAGTCATCTTTGAAACAAATATGAGTTGACAATGATAATTAGTAATTATAATTATAATACATGTCTATAACATCACAGAAGGACAAGTCTAAACAATGCCTTTGATTGATATCTTACAAGGCATATGGAATGTAGTATTATTTTGAGCGATCTCTTTTGTTTTCCTTAAGTGTTATAGTTTTGATTGTTACGTTCTTAAATAATTAATTATAACCTTCAAATACGCTCTTCTTGCTATGGTACAGGTCCAGCTTGTGAAATAAAATAAGCTTTGACAAGTTGCAATAACTTCAAATATCAAGTCGTATAAATTTTATAAAAATGTCCTTATTAATTAGCACTGTTGAGGATCTAAATCAACATTTTCCCTCTAACGGCGCCGAAGTGAAGTAACAAAGATGCGAAAAACTTTACACTTGCAACATACACCATAGATGGACCCAGTTGTTCTTAACAAGTGATTTTTACTGTCTCTTCTTTGTCATAATTATTACCACAAATTAATAGCATCACTTGGATGAATTACTAACTTTTCTTTGCGTTCTCACCAATAGCTTCACAGCAGTACATATTAATTTTATTTTCAGTGAGTTTTAGGTGCGTGAAGTTGGCACCACAACTTGCGGCGCAAATGTTCCTTTTAGTGCCAAAAGTTTGCGCCTAAAATGCGCCGTCGATATCTGAAGAAAAAACACCGGCGCATTAATTTGTTACAAAGTTATAAACAAAAACAGTTTTTTGGTGCCAACTTCACGCCAGCACCACAACTTGTGGCGCAAATGTTCTTTTTAGTGCCAAAATGTTGCGCCCAATATGCGCCGTCGATATCTGAAGAAAAAACACCGTCGCATTAATTTGTTACAAAGTTATAAACAAAAACATTTTTTGGTGCCAACTTCACGCGTGACAAAGTTATAAACAAAAACAGTTATTTAGTATCAACTTCTTACCAGACCAAAATTTCCGGTGCAAACTTTCAATTTAGTGCAATTTGTTAGCGCACAACATGGGCCGTCGATATCTGAAGAAAAAACACCGAAACACAAGTTGTGGTGCCAACTTCACGCACCTGTGAGTTTTCTATATTTTTCATTATAAGCACCTTTTCAAAATTTCCGTTGTTTCTTTGTATTCTAGAATTATGTACTTTTCATTGCAATTTAAAATTATTGTTCTCTATGCTTTCTATCGCGTGTAAAGTATATGGAATTAAGAAGAGACTATTTCAAAGTAATTTTTATAAAAGTTTTATACTTTTGGTGCTGGGTATAATATTTGAAAAAGTATTCTAAGATTCATTATAATTTAACACATAAAATACTTGTATTTTTAGATTTAGAGACAATATATCTTTGTGTTTACAACAAACAGTGACTGTTTTTCATGTCTTTTTGAAGAATCTAAATGTGAAAAGATTAAATTACTTACTAGATAGGTATAAATAAATTCTTTCAGAAAAAACAACCAGAGTTTGTTGTAACCACAATGTTGTATTGTCTATAAATCTGAAAATACAAGTATTTTGTTTGTTAAACTATAGTAAATCATTAGAACACATTTCACACATCATTCCTATCACTAAAAAAGTCAATTTGTCTAGACATTCTTTATTAAAATACTTACAAATACTCTCTTTTGCACATGTTCGTATGTGCTAGTGCATTTTTAAAGAATATACGTTCAAATAATTTTATGTTTTCTACTGAAGATGGATATTTAGTTGCCGAAGTACGTGGCGAGTTGTTTTAATATTATTGTTGTTAGAGAATTATGTTTGATTGCTGTTTTAATAAAATGTTATTTTATAAATATTTTTGGTACTTCTATAAGACGTTGCTACTATGAACAATATACTTAATTCTAAATAAAATTTAAAAATTTGTACATACTTCTATAAATTACCTACTCCTATTTTCGCATTCAGATAATTGCGAGCACTATTGAAATAATACGATGATTATACGGTTAACGTTTTCTTTGGAAAAGGTCCACTAATTTTAATGAACTTCATAAATACGTATGTATTATGATGTGTATTAATATAATTATTATTGCTCAAGCCTAGGCGTCAATCTAATTCACTTGTAACGCCTTCGTGCGCTCCGTGAATCATGTTTTACACACGTCTTGTGAATAATTATTAAGGTTAAGTAACGTTGTTGTTATGTGTTGAACTCCTTTTTTATGGCGTGCACAATACATGTTAAAAGAACGGCGAACATTTGCATATGAACAGTAACATAGTGAACAGAGAAATTTTGTACAATAAAAATGTTTAATTGATGTTTTACAAATATACAGTTCCTAGTTTTAACGGCAATTTTATTTCAATATGTAGCAATATTTTTGTATTTATAATAATACATAATAAAGACCGGCTTATTCAAAGTATGCTGAAGTAGATGACCAATACTTGACAGAAATTCATCGTTTTTATATATTATCTAACTAGCCATGACGAACACAAATTTTTGCTGTCAAGTTGCGGTGGAATTTTGATGTTTCCTGTCCGAATTTTGTTCACATCCAAAGAGTTGAAGTGGGTTAAGCTAATAAGAAATAAGTAATATTCAACTTGACCATGGAAGCGTAACTCTAATACACAAACTTCAATGTGATTATATTTATGAAATGTCTCTTAATCTATTCATCGCAATTTTTCATGACTCCCTTGAAAAAAACGACAAAAACATCAAGTTGTGCAAAAGTCTATTAAATGCACATGAAATAGTAGTTCTTAATTCGTAGAATACGAATATGTACCATCTTTGTACAAGGCAATTGTCTATTTCGAGAAATCAAGCTTTTTTGAGCTTTAAATTAAAAACGACAAAAATATCAAGTTGTGCAAAAGTTTGTTAATTGTGTATAAAATGATGGTTGTCAATTCGTAGAATACGATTATGTACGTTCCCTTTTTGAGCTTTAAATTAGTGGTTCCTTTTTTAACTTTTATGGGTGCTAGATGCAAATGCATAGTTAATATCTATACACTGCCATCTTTACTCTTGCAAGCCATGAAGAGAGATATTTGGCAACGTTGCACGTAGGCTTATCATATCGTCAACAAGCGGTAACGCGGTAACGATACAGCGTGTAATACCTCCGAATTTTATTTAAAATAAAGTGAAACTTATTATAAAGGTTGAAGAAATATTTGCCGGTATTTTCTAGTGTTAAACGCGTGGTAAATGTTTCAAATAAATAATCGTTTAACGAATAGTAGTTTGTGTGTCAGACTGTCGGTGCATCATAACCTCAAATTGTTGGATACTTCCATGCTTTAAAAAATCGAACAAAAACCTCAATAATTGTAAGTAGAACAAATAAATAATAAAACATTATTTTACTGTTAATAAACTTCAGATGCCTCGAAAATGCTGTGTACCTGCTTGTAAATCAAATTACGAATCTGCATTGAAAGCAGGTGAATCTCTGCAGTCAACATTTGGCTTTCCCCCTGATGAAGGACTTTGAGCAGAATGGCTTAAGGCAATACCAAGGAAGAACTGGGTCCCTACCAAGAACTCTTCAGTGTGTGCCAAACATTTTAATGAGACTGATATTGTCAAATATGATAAATATCTTCGGCAGGATGGAAGTTATACTCAGCTTTTGTTGTCAAATCCCAAATTGATCAAAGGGGCTGTGCCATGCATTTTCCCGAATTTACCAAATTATTTGTCAGTGCAAACCAAACCAACGAGAGCAGGTCCAGATGAACGTAGGGAAAGAATTATTAACAGACATTTAGAGTCCGTTGAAAAGTATTTGAATGAAGACTTCATTAGAAATTTTAATACTCTAATAACAAACCTTAGAGAAAAAGTTAAACTTAGTGAGTGGCAAGTGAAAATAAGTGAAAATTGTTTATATATGTATACTTTGTGTTTCGATAATCGTGGATTGTCAGTTGTCAATAGTGTTATTATTAATGAAGACTTGAGTGTGAAAATATTTTTAAAAAACAACGAACTCTCTGTATCTGATCTAAGTTGTATTCTTTCACCAGATATGAAGATGACGAAATGGTCTCAGCTAGAAAATCTTTTGGCTAGATACAAATCTGATGAAATTATTTGCTCTGCATCTGTCAAATCTTTATTACAGAAAGGATTGGAATTTCTTACAGAAGCCAATGAAATGTGTGTCGAAGAAACATTTTTATACAGTAAGCAACTTAATATATTAGTAGATCAGCTGAAGCAAATGGTATCTGATAAAAATAGGTATTCTACATCCACAATTGTTATGGCGTTTTTGTTTTATACTCAATCACCTATTTGTTATAATTTAATACGTAATTTTTTTATTTTACCTCACAAGAGATATTTGCAGCATCTTTCATCTACAATGCATATTTCGCCAAATGATGACCAAAATAATACAAATTATTTATTAAATATGAGTAAGAATTTAACAAATTTAGAAAAAATTGTTCTAGTTTTGATCGATGAAATATATGTCAGCAGTCGTTTAGATTATCGAGACAAAAGTATTGTAGGTTCAGCTTACAATAATAATGATTTAGCTAAAACTGTGCTGAGCTACATGATCACTTCAGCATTTGGAAGTTTTTGTGAAATAGTTAAACTTTTACCAGTTAACAAAATAAAAGGTGAAGAAATGGCTCCGATAACTAAAAACATAATTGATTATGTCCAAAATTGTGGTTTCACTGTTTTGTGCGTCATTACAGATAATCATGCAATTAATCGTGCAATGTTCAAAAAATTATCACCTAACTCTAAAAGTTTACCAAACCCAAAGTGTGAAGACGACACAATATATTTAAATTATGATTTGGTACATATTTTTAAAAACATAAAAAATAATTGGATAAATCTCAAGAATTTTGATCAAACCTTTGTTTACCCAGATTTTAATACTGATGAATTAAGATATGCCAAATATAAAGATATTGTGAATGTTTACAACATGGAAAAAAATCATCCAATCAAAAAGGCATACAAGTTAAATTATAAAACTGTATTTCCTTCAGTACTTGAAAAACAAAATGTGCAATTATCTGACAATCTGTTCCACCATTCTACTATTGCTGCACTAAAAGAATATGGTTATTCAGATACTGCAAATTTTGTTGAATTAATAAGGAAATGGTGGGACATTTGTAATAACAGAAATGTTTTAAAGGGACGTGTCAAAAGGAACGATTGGTGCAAACCTTTCACAAGCAACGATGACCCAAGGATTGAATTTCTTTCTAAATTTGTCCAATGGTTAGAAAATTGGAAAGCCATTGAAAATAATAATGGGTTTTTAACGGCTCATACTTCCAGTGCCATACACCAAAGTACGTCAAATATTATTGAAATATTAAATTATTCATTTAAACGCTTCCCGTGTTTAAAATATATTTTGATTGGCAAGTTTACCACCGAAAATTTAGAGAAAAGATTTGGCATGTATAGGAGATTGGCAGGCTGTAATTATAATGTATCATTTGACGATATAACTGGTGCTGAAAAGAGAATACGTGTAAAACATATTTTCAAGACAGCAGGTGTTCATTTTTCATTAACCGATATAGAATCCCAGTTTAAAGCTATTGAGTTTAATGACAATATTAGCTCGTTAGATCTAAAAAGCTTTAAAAAAGTTGATTTGACGGATTTCTTATGCATATTAGAATCTGATTATTTGGAAAAATGTGATGTTGACGAATCAGCTAAAATGTATGTTTGCGGATATGCTGCACATTCCGTATCAAAAAAATTAGATTGCAATTTATGTGTTTCGATCTTAACTGAAAGCAAAGGAGATCTTACTGGAAATGATTATTTTAATTTTTTGCAACGAGGAGGTCCTTCTGTTGCTACAGATTGTGTAAATATTTTATTTTTTCACATGTGTTCCATTTTTGAATTTTTAATTAATGATGTTGAATTGGAAACAAAATTTTTAGATTGTACTAAGCAAAAGGAATTGTTAGTTGCATTGACTGTTATGAGTATAAAAGCAGGTGATTGTTGGACAGATTATGTAAGTAGTTGCGTTTGCGGCCAAAAATATGAAACAATTTTTCAAATGGTCTCCTCGATTTTTAGCAATATTTTGCTCAATAATTTTGTCAAAAACAGAAATAATGCAAAAGTAGAAAAAAGGCAGAAAAATCAACCAATTGTCGAAATAAAGTCGTAGATAATGACATGCAAGAAAAATCTCATAAAAAAAGGAAATTAAATACTTTTAAAAAATAGGTGGATTCCTTTTTTCTAGCTGTGACGTCAATAATAATCCAGTAATTTAAATGTATTTTTTGTCTATGTATATTTTATATGTATTTAAAAGCTATGTTTATTTGAGTTGTTGTTTGGGCTATTTCCATCGTTTGAGGAACATAGGTAGTCCGACGTTTCGGCAGTCCGTCTACTGCCGTCATCAGGGTAGTCCTGAGAAGGACTGTTTCTTGCCAAACTTGTCATTATATCAACGACTTTATCTGGCGGTATGTGTCTTCCCTATAATTTTTTAATCTGATGTGCTCTGTGTCAGGTTTTGAACCCGGTCGATAAATTCCGAATTTCAATATCCTATCCACTTTACCACTCGACTAATTCGGGGGACAGAAACTACTTTCTTAAACCTATATTTAAGTTACAGGTGTATGCGCAGTAGGTGTGCGCAGTGTGCATTTTTTCGTATATGCGTGGTGGATGTGCGCAGTCTGCATTTTTTTCCGTATATGCGCGGTGGTTATGCGCAGTATGTATGTTTATCCGTCTGTCTCCGGTCTCATGGCTGCCGGTCTTTGGTTAACACATTCTCTAATCATAGGGAGCCAGATATTCTTGATTTCCAGGCTGGGCGTGCTGATCGTGTCCGGTGTTACCTTCATATATGCTGTTTCTGTAATCTTTCTTTTGTAGCCGTGTTCTTGTTTGGCCAGGATTGTCGCCTCATTCCATGCAATGTTGTGGTCTTCTTCCCAAGCATGTTCCGCCAGCTGTGATTTTTCTGTCTCCCCTAAGCGTACCATTCTTTGATGTTCCTTGATTCTGACTCTTAGGGGTCTGCTGGTTTCTCCAATGTATGGTCTTCCACATTCACATGGTATCTTGTATATGCAATTTTTCGTTTGTTGGTCTTCGTTGTCGGGTTTTGTTCTGGTTAGAACGGACCTATTGGTGTTCATTGTTTTTATGGCCGTTCTGATCTTGTAGTTGTTGCCAATTCTTCTGATTTTTTCCGAGAGGCCTTTTACATACGGGATGACCGTGGTATATACTTTTTCTTGTTGTTCTTGGGTTGTGTCCTGTGGTGCCCGGACCTCTTTGGCTTTCGACAACGTTTTCTGCGTGTAACCATTTCGTTGGAGCATGTCGGTGATGGATTTTTGTTCTTCCTCTCTATCTCCTTCCTCGGAGCATATCGTTCGTGCCCTATCGTATAGGCAGCGTGCGACTCCAATTTTAACATTGTGAGGGTGGTTGTTTATGTTTATGTGAAATTTTGTTTTATTAAACCTTCCACCCCGTAATTTAAGTTTCTCAGTCTCGTTGCGTACAGCCTGGTATCGGACCAGCCGGCAAAAGTCGGCCTACGCTTGCTTCTCAACTCGCTCTTGCCAAATTTCTCAGCACGGCTTGTACAGTAAAGATGGCAGTGATCTATATTTGAATGCCAAATTCGTTTTCAGCATTCTTCAAGCCGTTTGTATATGTCGCAGCTTTTGCCTAGGCAAATGATATCTGCCTTGGCAAATAGCTCCATATCATTTATTTCTGCTCAGAAGCTATTTTCCTAGGCAAATGGTATCTGCGAGCTGGGTTTTTAGGCAAATAGATTCACAACTAGACAAATGTCGTGGGCGAATTATTTTAGGCAAATAGTATTTGTATCAAAAGTTATTCGGAAAGCAAAATCTGTTAACGACGACCTTCTTTATGTTACACCAATTGAAGAATTTTTTGATAAAATTGACGAACAACACAAAGCGACAGGACACGGGGGAAGGGACAAAGTGCTTCATAATTTGAAAAAGAAATGTAACATTCCAAGACTGGCAGTTGAAGTATACGCAAAATTGTGTAAGACTTGTAGCTTAAAAAAAGACAGAAGCATGCTGGTTTGGTTGTAAAACCGATAACATCAAGAGATTTCAATCAAAGAGGACAAGTTGGCTTAATTGACTTTCAATCCTGCTCAGATGGTAAATATAAATGGCTATTAAATACCAAGACCATTCCACAAAATTTTTATATTTGAGACCATTACAAACAAAGAGGGCTGCGGAAGTAGCCAACGAATTACTGAAAATTTTTCTCGAGCAAGGTGTACCAGTGATCCTGCAGAGTGATAATGGACGGGAGTTTACAGCCGAAGTAATAAAAGAATTGATTTTGTTATGTCCAGAATGCAGAATCGTACATGGATGTCCCAGGCACCCTCAAAGCCAAGGGTCCGTTGAAAGGGCAAACCAAGAATGTGGATGGAAGAAAATAAAACTTCTCGTTGGTCGATCGGGTGTTACTTTGTGCATTGGTTAAATACATTATATCATCGTATCATTGGTAGATCACCTTACAAAAGTCTATATGGTGCAAATCCGAAAATAAGTTTACGCTCTACAAATCTGCCATCAGCAAGATTGCAAAGTTTGACAGGACCATTAGATAAAAAAAAATGTAGAAGGAATTATAATTGAAAATAAAAATGATGTTTACCGCATTGGCACCAAAAGTGGTGTTTTAAAAAACTGGCTGACCATGAGTGACATAACACCTGTTTCGTCAATTAGTTTTACTTATGATGATATTCCCCAAGATTGCTTTATTATAAGAAAAGCCTGCGCCAAGCAGTCTATGTTTTTGGGTCAAGGATTTTCAGAATGCCAATGTAGGCCTTCAAAAACCCAGTACCATACTAAATGATGTGCTTGTTTCAAGACTGGAAATTTGTGCAACAGTAGATGTCATTCCAGCAATTCCTGCCAAAATAAATTGCCCAATTGACAGCTTCTTTTTTCGAAAAATACAATCTCCCTGGTTTACTTGTGTTTATTTTATTGTTTATTTCGTTTTAAGAGAAGAAGTCTATTCGTCTACGACATTTGTCTTATTGTGAATCCCTTTGCCTAAAAACCCAGTTGGCAGATACCATTTGCCTAGGAAAATAGCTTTTGAGCAGAAGTAAATGATATGGAGCTATTTGCCAAGGCAGATATCATTTGCAAATGCAATTGCAATTTTTCATGAGCTTAAAAAATAATGAGGTGTGCCATCATACCGACTTTCTTATACGTATAACTGTTACAAATTATACAATTTTACAAAACGCAGTTGCTAATGTCATTAACAAAGAGTCCAACGGGAAACCTCTACTCCTATTTCTGGACCTGGGTATACTTATATTAGGCAACTACCTATTATTATTGTAAATATACATAAAATCTTGTTTTTGACTACTTGAAACTGAGCTACAGTGTGATTTTTAATGTCTGAAGACAGTTTGAATTTAGCGCCAACAATTATTTTTCAAAAGTTGGTCACACTTATTGTCACTTTAAAATTTGCTTGTATCATTTTTTTTTCAGTGGCGTCTGAAAATTTTGTTGTTCGTTTCAAATATTGCAATTACTACTACATTCATATAAAATTAATATTCCCGCTATTAAGAATGAATGCATTACGTTATTCAAACTAATAGATGTATATGTTGGACATTAATAATTAAAGTAAAAATATTAGGACCAAAGACACAATTTATAATATAAATTTTATTAAGTTCATCCCAAAGAATTCTAGAATTAATAGATACATTATTATTTGTATTCACATAAATAAATTTTAGGGTTCACCATAAAAAACCATAAATAACACTATAACAAATGTTCAAAATGTCCACCATTGGCATCTAGGCATAGATTTACTCTCTTCTTGACATTTGAAAATATACGGTGGAGTCCTTCTTCATTTATATTGTTAACTATTGCTTCTTGCAGTTCCTCTATTGAATGAAGTCTATTTCTAAACATTTTTGTTTTCAAATAACCAAACAAATAAAAATCCAGAGGTGTTAGGTCAGGTGACCGTTATGGCCAGCGATTCTTACTAATTAATCTTTCTCCAAAATATTCGTCAAGAAATTCGAAAGTAGCACGAGCAACATAGGGTGGAGCACCATCTTGTTGAAAATACCTACCCTCTTTGTAATTCATCATCATGTAATTCATTTATAAAAGGTTGAAGTATTTGTGTGCGATATCTTTCAGCATTGATAGTGTCATTAAAAAATATTGGACCGACAATTATTGTTTGTCTTGACATGGCTATCCAAACACCAATTTTCACTGGATGCAAACTTGTTTCTACAAAATGATGTGGGTTTTCTGTTGCCCACGTTCTATAATTTTGGCTGTGGATGTATCCAGACAAATGAAACCAAGCCTCATCTGACATAAATGTCACGTTTAAAACATCATCATTGTTTAAATTTTCGTTGAACCACTGACAGTATTGTACTCTTCGTTCATAATCTATATTGAATAATTGTTGTGTAACAGTTACCCTGTAAGGATACATATGCAAATTCTTCACTAAAGCATTTCTAGTTGTACTATATGACAAACCTTAAATGAAGAAATAAAATTAATAATGAAAATAATGTTAATTGATTAAGTACATTTACCAGTTTGCGCAGCCAATTTTCGAATTGATTTATTTGGGTTTGCTTCAATCCGCTGTCTAACATCGTCGACCACATCATCTGTTAAGATTGTTGGTCGTCCACTAGATTTGCCTTTGCAAATACAATTTTTAGTTTCGAACCGATGTATAATTCTATCTCTATGTTGAGCAAATATCTTATACGAAACAATATGGTCAGGGTAATTTTGCTGAAATTGGGCCATGCAGGACTGCAGTGAATATGACCCATTCACCATCCGCACCAAGAGTCCCGCTCCGATAATGTGCTTTTAAAATAAAAGCATCTTGCTCATCCGAAAAGGACATGTTCCTATAACACTAAAAGTAAATGCAATCATTTTAATTGTATTGATTAAAGGTTTGTGTTAAACTTACCTAAATAACGAATAATATAGAATAATTGTTCTGATAAGAACAGTTTTTTTTAGTAAAGGCAAAAGAAATATTGAATATAAAAGCACGGAAATAACAGAAAAACACAAGGACCAAAGAAATATATTGACGAGTTGACACTGTCATTTTTAACGTGACCTTTATATATTCAACAGGATAACCAACTCCAAAACATGAAATATACTAAAAACTACGGCGGTAAATTTGAACTATCCTCAAACATTAAAAATCACACTGTATACTTTGCAAACTTTAAAAGAATATTCAGAAGTCCACGATTCAATTCCACCTTGTAGTACATAACCAACTCATTTTACGAATCTGCAAATAAATATTTAATTTCGTATGTACACTTAGTTACAAAAAAAGCGTCCAATAAAATTTCGAATATCACCGCTCCAATGTGGTTAGTGGAAACATTTTCTTACAACTAAGTGTTATACATTACAGATGAATTAGAATAATATAAATATGCATGTTTACGACCTAAATATTCTATGTCTTAAACTAACTTTAACATACTAAACAAGAATGTATTTTCTAATATAAAATTGAGTGACTAAAATTTCTTATAATATTACATATTAATACTTAACAAGAATATAACGAAGGATGAGGGTGGCCTTTAAATTGTACTTAACACATTCCTTTTTTCAGTTCCTGTTCAGAGGAGTGAGAAGTTCGAAGTTCAGGCACGTCTATGGTGACCCTTTTAAACGCGAAAAATGCTACGACAATGTCAAGATAACGAAGAACGCTCACGATTCTCAATTTTGCGCAGTGAATCCCAAATTTCTGGCTATTGTGACCGAAGTAGCCGGGGGAGGTGCCTTTGTAGTTATACCAATAGATAGTGTGAGTAGATTAGACGTTTTAAAGTATTTTTAGGAAACCATAAACAATTAATTTATATTTATATGCTTATAGACAACATGTGTTATGTTTGTTTATTGCGGGAAATGATAAATATTGTTGCACATATTTAGTTTTTGATAGTGACATTTCCCTTTTATCTTTTTCCGCATTCACGGAAATTTATGGTTTTTTATTGTGGATTTGTTTGTCTTATTTCTTTATAACATATAAGAAATATAAATAGCTTTTATTGGTATTAGAACGACGAGTTATTTGCTGTCAAGCATTGCCTAATTCGTATAGGACACGAAATGTAACAAATCGGTTTTTATATAAATATATATACCATGTACAGAAACGTACTTTCTAAAAATAAAACATAATTAATAATTCAAATATTGTTTTATAAGTACAATCTCATAGCTGGTACCCAAAGAAGCCGATTTTACCAACTTTCCCATGTAAAAATGTCGACTTTAGATGTTTTATTACAATCCACCGCAAACAACACAGCATCGTCCTAATTATAATTTTCTGCTTTTATCACTAATAATTATTTAATTAGGTAAATTTTTAATTTTTAAAAAATTACCCACGGCTGAGTTTTGAAAACAGGACCTCCCGATCTATAATCGGTTGCGCTACCATTACGCCACCGCGGGTGTCTGAGTTCGAGACTTTACATCGTACTGAATTATATCAAGTAACAGATGGATATATGTGGTGTCAGCAGACAGACGTAATTACTAAATTTTAAATTACTTGGGCGAATCAAATATGAACCGGACTTTTGTTTTAGAACATTTATTTGGTACAGTAAATAAAATTTTGAATACACCTTATTTTACTTTCTTATACGTAGTATAAGGAAGTATTGTGATGATGAAAATTTTCGACCTCGAGATTTTTGCAGATGTCCACGTTTTGAGGTCCCCTGATACCAAAAAAGTGGTTTTTAAAAAATGTCTGTGTGTCTGTGTGTCTGTGTGTCTCTGTGTGTGTGTGTGTGTGTCTGTGTGTGACCACGATAGCGGTCAAACCGCTGCAGATATCAATTCCAAATTTTGTATTTATGAATATAATCTCCCCCTTGAGAACTGATTAGATTTTGAGCAAAATCGGCAGACCGGAAGTAGTAGTTTACTTCAGTGAAAAAATCGAATTTTGCAAATATTTCGTCAATTACTAAGTTTAAACAAATTTATAAAGAATTCAAATGTACTCAAAATTAAATTTGAGAAAAATTGTTTTAATAAAGTTTTTCGAAATTCCTACCGGAAGTAGGTCTTTTACTCTTATCGAAAATCAGTTTTTTGCGAATATCTCGCAAGTCATGCTTTCTAGGCAAGTACATTAAGAGTATAAAAGTATTTAGAACATACTTTTAAATATCTTTTGTATAAAAAAAATTTCAAAATTCAGACCGGAAGTACCACTTTTACTCTTATCGAATAGCGATTTTTTGCAAATATGTCGTAAATTATGCATTCTATATATATTTATGAAGAGTACAAAAGTATTTAGAGTTGGATTTGGAATATTTTTTGTATAAATGAAATTTCAAAATTCGGACCGGAAGTAACACTTTCATACGTATAAGAAAGTCGTGTGGTGGCCACACCTCATTTTTTCTATATAATCTCCTCTTTTATTCGCACATTTTTCCCACCAAATCGGAAGTTTCTTTTTTTTTAAATTCCGACATCAAAGAATTGCTACAAGTAGGTCTTTTTCCCTTATCGAAAATCAGTTTTTTGCGAATATCCCGCAAGTCATGCTTTCTAGGCAAATACATTACGAGTATAAAAATATTTAAAACATAATGTTAAATATCTTTTGTATAAGAAGAATTTTAAAATTCGGACCGGAAGCAACACTTTTACTCTTACCGAATAGTGAATTTTTGCGGATATGTCGTAAATTATGCATTTTGTATATACATATTTATCAAGAATAAAAAAGTTTTTAGAGATAGATTTGCAATGTTTTTTATATAAATGAAATTTCAAAACTCGGACCGGAAATAGCACTTTTATTCTTAGCGAGTAGCACTTTTTTATATCTTGCAAAGTGTGCATTCTATAGGGATTTATTAAGAGAATATAAGTACTTAAAATAGGATTTGGAATAAGTTCTGTAAAAATTTTTTCTTAAAATGCTATAATTTGAAACGCTCATACGTATAAGAAAGTCGTGTGGTGGCCACACCTCATTTTTTATTTCGTACTTTTGCACTATTGGTACTGCTAATTCACCTGAAAACTTGGTAAAGAAATCGATAAGTGTAATACAGCCTTAAAGTATATTTAAGAAAATATAAACAAAAAAATCTCTCAGGTAGTGATACGCAAACACAGCGTGCAAATGTAAAATACATATAAAAAATATAAATGACAATAAAAAACTTTAAAACTGTGAGTATACTCATCAACTACAAACAAGATACAAAAATTACAGCAACATAATGAATGGTATTAAAATTGACTTACAAATTATAGTAAAATAGCTAGACGGCGAGATTGGAGACCTAAGACATCAAGAACTTCGTCTTCCAGAATAGAAATATCAGGATGTATATTCATCAAAGCTACGCCGTTTAATCTATCGTCCCCAGTGGAATTCCGCAAATAATTTTTTTACATATTTTAGGGATGAAAAAGATCTTTCACAAGAACATATGGTGACAGGACTAAAAGATGTGGGAAACAAATTTTTATTGCATCTTTCCAAAGTCTCAATCGCACTTTGTGGCTTTTTTGCTTCATCGTTGATAAACTGGACCCAAAGTGAAACTTCTCCAATAGCACCAGATTCGTCCAATTGATAAAATTCCAAAAGCCGTTGGGTGGAATTTTAAAATTTCTTTAATGTCTAATCTATTATTACTACATACATGTTTTTGGAAAGGTTCAAGAGTAGTTTTGTGTTTAGTGAATTTTGCATTTATTGCCTGTATTGTTTAGTCGAGAAACGGAATATATAACCCTTCGATAATAATCTTCTAGCGATAAAGTAGGAACATTATTTCTGTGAGTTTGCCGATTAGTGGTTCTAGGTTGTAGGATTGAAATGTCAAACTCGCCCCAAATCGTTTTGGTCTTCTGATAAATATCTGAAAATGACTTCTCGTCGTCTTGTCTCATTTCATTTCATTGACATTTTCAGCTGATTCAAGAGCTAAACTGAGGTCCAAGTTTGGGGTCTGTAACTACTTGCTCAGTGGTAAAATCAATGAAAACACAGCTTTTATCACAAAAGTACATAAAAGAAAGCTACTTTGACAAACTACCGACTCAAACAAGATATATATTATTGGCTTCAGAAGAGAAACTAATACAGTCACGTCATCATGTCTCTGAATCCATCTGGTGGAACATAACCTTTTAATTGTTTTTTCTACTAATTTACTGATCTCATATTCCAGCACGCGTTGTCGTTTTGGAAAATTAAATTATTATAAATCGTTTTGATAGTACCTAGACAATTTCGTAATTCTGCCACTGAACATTCATCAGAAAGTGCTAAATTAAAGCATTGTGACAATTAACGTAAAGAGCTTTGGGATAGCTCTGCCGAAAAATAGCTTGTGCTCCACTAAGAGCACCACTCGTTGCACTAGCTCCATCGTATCTTTGGCCAACTAGATTTTTTAGATGTAGCCCTAAATCTAAACTAGTAGACTTATACAAAATACAGAAGTGTGCAAAATGTACCTGATTCGTACAAATGCAGTAATTATAGCAAAACAGTCTGTGGTTACCTGTAACCGTTTAGTGGTAATGCCCATGCTGTAAGCGTGGCGCTCCGAAAACAATTAACACTGTTTACCAGTGTTGCCAAGATTTTTTTTTAAAATCAAGATTAACATGTAATTTGAAAATCATCTATGTCTATGTCTGGCCACCTGGGGGGTTTTAATCCCTAAGAAAACCCTCTCGCTACGGCACTGTAACAAACAATATTACATTAAAGTTGTTTAAATACAATATGAAACGGATTATCTAAATCTAATTTGTAAAATAAATATATTGTTTAAAGTGGAACAGAATTTGTACATTTTAATCGAAACAGATTTAAAATTTCACAACTAATAATTATCTATGTAAATATGATCAAATTACAAGCGTGTGGATACATGTAAAAAATTCTGGAAATATACTGCAATAACAATTAATTCGAATGTACTTTGTCTCGGTTTTATATTGATCTATTGATGTGAAGAAATCGAATTCTAAGGAAAAGGAAACAACACTCAGTAATCGATGTAAGACGAGAAATTTCTTCGAAGAGCAATAACGATTGTATTGCCGCATTTTTTCCCTAAATACTTCCACGATTGCATTGGAAAATATATATTCTATCAGATCGACAGTGAATAATGTAGAAATTACGTACAGGCATGCGGAAATTATATATTCATCCTTATTTTATTTGCAGAAGATCTTTCGTGTGTAATTTATTTCTTGTAAGATATTAATACCTTGGAACTTTACAGTGTGCGGTTTTGCCGGAATGATACTTAATACAAAAACAAGCATTGCAATTTGTCTTATGTGCACAATAAGTGAGTATCATATTTAAGTGAAACAGTTATAATTTTTTTTCGCCTTCTTTGAAGAAATATCGGTATTGTAAGATAACACTAAATAAATGATAAAAAAGGCCAAAACCGATTTTGCTTTTGCCCTATTTTACGACAGATTTCGCCACTTCTATATTATAACAACTCAGTTGTTACAGAGCGTTTAAGCGAAACGTTATTTCAAATTTATGAACTTCATACATGGCCAACTGTATATCGCTATCGCTGCGCGATATTACGGCCTTAAGTTCGATTTACATTAATAAAATGTTTGTACTCTCCACCTGTAAAGTGATATTTGGCGCATGTGTCGTTCGATCAGGAAACAGTATTTCCCGGTCGAGGCGATTGTAAAAATTGGACACTTAAAAAAAATCTAACTTGATGGTAATAAAATTTAGTCTATAAAATACTACTTCCCACGACAATTCTTCACTAAAAGTTGGGGAAATAGGAGTAATAATCAATAATTCTAAATTTGTGGCGCCATCTATTTGACGACATCTTAAGCGACATTCGAGCGCCATCTATTTGACCACATCGACATTCATATTGGCAGTCCATAAGAAATTGTAATTAAACCAAAAAAACGCAGTAAATGTACTATAAATTTATAAATATAAGAATAAATACCTCATGTTTGCCATGTGTAAGAATATAATAACTTAATTTTAGGGAAAGGTGAGTAATAGTTACGTACATGAAATGCTTAAATTAATTAGGTAATCTATTTTAGGTTAGGTATGATAGTAATGACATTATTCAATATTTTAAAAGCACTGGCTTCTTGCGGTCGCTCGTGCGCAAAAATAGTCTTCCCGCACTTGGTTCGTAAATAACTATTATTTTCCTCACCTCTAAATATCGTCCTTTATATAACGCCATCTTGTACTGACATAATAAACCCAAAAAGAACGATGTCTCAATTTTTATTGAAAGAAACTTTAAACATTAACTTTATAATAATTAATATTAACAATTTTAAAATAATGAAATAGAATGAAATACAAATAAAATGTCAGGATTGACACTTTTACTTAAATGTCTGTTTCTTTTTGTCTGGTATCGTTCTGATTTAATTTTGGATAAGTTAATGTCTGTTGGAAAAAAATCTGGAATATCTCGAACATCATTAAACATATTGCTGTGACTCTTACAAATTGAGAATTATATAAAAATAATTTAAAGCAGTTAGTAAGAGCAGAATCAAGCATACATCTTAGTGCTAGGCCTTATGCTAGACTAAGATTCAACAAATTTTCTGCAAAATAGTAGGTTAGGCAATTTTACATTTAACTAGCTCAGTTTAAAATGACTAAAGAAAATTTTCTCTCAGGGGCAGAAAATATAAATAAACTCTCCAATCAAGTTGAATGCTCTTCCAAGTATATAAATCCTTTTTGAAAAATTATTCTAAGTTCCGATTCATGAATAAACTTCTAAGTTAAAATAACATTTTGTGTTTAAGAGGAAGAAGAGGTTTCCACCTACTTCTAATTTTTCTTTTGAGAGCGGTTTACACCAAGCATCTCCCGTTTTCTCATCGGTTCCCGTCTTATATGGATATTTTTCTTCACAAAAACGTACGATTATCCTCGGTACGATACCGATTCCACCTCTTCAATTGCATTCCTATAGTGCTGCACCTTTCGGTCAATCGATGTATTACTAGCTTTCAAAAACGTAAACAAATATCTAAGCATCGATTTGTTTACACGTTCGTGATTTGTCAATTTCATCTAGCGGAGAATATCGTTTTCACCGGGCCAATCTGTCGATCTCTCCCGGTCACAGTATTTTTCGTGCGGGAAACACTTTCTTGTTATAATTCACTTAATATTTTATGCTTATTCTAATATTATAATTTTTATATTATTTTACGTAAATAAAAATTAAATTTGCCATAATATTGACTTAATGAATATCTATATACACATCATGATAAAATAAATAAAATAGTAATTAATTAAATTAAATCTCGAAGTGATCTTGATTATGCTTATTTACAATTTACCACTAAACTCAAGATCATTGCAATATGTCTGTTAAATTCAAGAAACAATTTATTTTTACATCTGACGATAAAAATTAAAATTAGTCTATTGAAAATGGTAGTACAATAGTAATCCTATTTCCTAATTTTTAATTTAAATGAGTTTAATTTCAGACGAAATATTGTTTTTTATTGTAATTAGAAATCATTAAAAACCGCAACCTCATATCTTCCGTATTTGTCATGATATTGCAAAATTTCGAAAGTACTTATTTAAACAAGATGACCGTTACATTTAATATAGAACTCAAAGATATTGTAATATACTGTGCGGCCCATTTAAAAAAAAAACAGCAAATGTATATGGTACAAACGAAATTAAATTGTATAATTGAAAATAAATAGAAGTAATGGGGAAAACAATAAATGAAAGCTGTACAAAATTTTATATATTTTTTACGGCAAGATGTCGGTAGTCATGGCTGCTGCTACTGCTGCAAAAGTTGGAGGAATGTGATGTGATTAGATATAGTGATTTAAAATTTCACCGGCAATTTCGTGTAAACGAATTTTTACTGTCTTATACTTAGTACTTTGAAGTATTGTGATAATGAAAATTTTCGACCTCGAGAATTTTGCAAATATCTACATTATAAGTCCCCTGGTTGTTTTTCCAAACATGTATCTTTCTCTGTGTGTCTGCTTGTTTTATGTGTGGGACTACAAAGGAAAGTAGAAAATTCGGAAAATACAAAAATCATAATTTTTATATGCACTCTCGATCATAACTGATGATAGTAACGACATGGTTGATTCTTTTTTGTCTTGGTCGTTATGCTCCTAAATCAGTTGAATGTTTTCAAATTGAAACAAAATCTGGAAGATCTAGAGAAAAATCTGGAAAAGCGCATTCCAACCTAAATTGGTACGCCTGTTAGGGATCGTGCAACTTTTGAACGACTTAACCGCTCATATTCACGCAATATATATGTTTTGTCGAGACGATTGTACATGGCTATGCTAGGATCCGATAGGGGGCGTTGTAGTCATGTTATTAACAAATTTTATATTTATGGACCAAAATAACTCATATTTATCATATATATTGGTTTAGTGCAAAAAAAGAAAATCACAAAATCTGGACCTGATAGGTGGCGCTGTAATCGAGTTATTAATAAATTTTATATTTATTAACCGACGTACACAATATGTTTGCGTGGTCAACAAAATCGTTTTGGTATATGCTGCCGTCCGACAGATGGCGCTATTTTTTGGTATGTAGCAAGGCTGTAACTGTAGCAAGGCTATAATTGTATCTTTTGTTCTGTAAGTAGACTTGCACCTGTTGGATAAATAAAGATGCTATAGTGATTTTAAAACGCTCAAATTATTACCGATAATGCTCCTTGTTATCTTCGTAACGTTGAGAAGTGCCAACAAGAAACTGATTAGTGTTATAAAGCAAGTTTTGGTCTGTCTTGAAATGTGTGCGTAGAAATACTAACGGATTTGGTATAGGCAGCACCAAAGAGTGCATCACTGTAAGTACCTAAATTAGCAAATTGTAATAGTGCCAAAATGAAAAAAAACTCATCAAATATGTACCGAAATACACAGAAAAAAGAGTTTAGTGTATATTATAACAAAGTACTTTGTTACATTGTATTGTAATAAGTACGCCACCTGTGACGTGTTCATTGAATGCACGTATATCTACACTTGCCCGATTAGTAGTTGTACTATGGAGGGTAACATTACTTTGCGATGTCGCGCTTGGGTAACAGATGCCGCTGGGAATCTCTCATGGCATTTGGTACGTAAGTTGACAATATCAGGTAATCTAAGTTTTTAAGGCATTGTGAACAACACGCTCGTGCATTGATGAGACCGATGTAAGGTCGAAACAGCTGTCTGCACGTTGTTGTTCGCAATGCCAGCTTAGGGTAGACGTGCATTCATATATTTATTCATATACGAAAATTTTTCGTGTATGTATACTTGAGTGAAAATTGTAATTCTTGACAATACCCAACACTTTTTTAATTATGTGTTTTAAAATTATTAATATTAATTACCTATTGTAAGTTAATGTTTAAAGTGTTATTTTAAAAGTTTATTTCAATAAAAATGCAGAAATTATTTCTTTTGGGTACTACTAGATGGAGTCACATTAGGATCAATATTTTGAGATTACCAGAATCAAAATTCATCAATGTAAGTCGACGTTATGTGACGGTCTCATATCGCGCAGCGATAGCAGATACAGTTGACCTGGGTATGTAGAATACTAATCTCGCCATCTGCCGGAACGGGCAGAATTATGTTTGCCGGGCCAGCTAGCTAAGAGAATAAAATTACTTTGTGCTTCGAGATAATTCCTGTTTAAAAAATAAATAAATTCGGAAGTATTACTTTTACTCAGAGGTTTATTTTATTAAGCAGGTGCAGAATATAAAACTTAATTTGGAAAAATTTTTCTATACACTTTTCGGAACGCACATACGTATAAGAAAGTCGTGTGATACACACACTTCATTTTTTATATGATTTGCAACTCTTGAATAATTCGTTGGTATATTCTACCAAGTTTTATATTTTGTTCACAGACTATGAACTGAATTCCTAACCTTAATTTTTATCATATAATATCTACGAGGAAAGAATAGAACAGGAGAGATAATAAACTGGTGGGGGAATAGGTATTATTTAGACGGAGTTACCACTTTAAGGCAGGTCAGTTATGGCAATATCGACCAATCATAATTTATAAAATGAGTATTTTGAATAACTTGTCATATATCTGACATGCTTGATTATGTGTTCAGTGGTGTAACATACATATTCTATGCATTGAGGCGGCCATATTGAGTTACCATTTTGAACAAATATTATTTTTAAGGAGACTCTCTCCTGTTCTATTCTTTCCTCGTAGTATAATATCCACAGTATCTTTATTAGAAGATATTACATAACTTCTCTCTATTTTCAGACAGGTAGATTAGATTTCAACGTTAACAAAGTTACCGGTCATACTGGTGCCGTTTTGGACATCAAATGGAATCCGTTTAACGATAATATTATCGCTTCTTGTTCAGATGATTGCACAGTAAGTTATAAGTGTTATAACCCCACTTTTTTTTTCATTATTTTCCCTCGCACTAACGATCTGTTCTTGACTTTTATTTTTTGTAGATAAAGTTATGGCACATACCGGACGATGGACTGTCCGTACACCTGACGGATTGGATAGTCGAATTACAAGGGCACAAGAGAAGAGTGGCTTATATCGAATGGCACCCGACTGCGGAAAATATCCTCTTCAGTGCTGGTTTTGATCATTTGGTAAGTAATTCTAAATGACATCTTAACAGTTTTTTAATAAATTGTTGTCTTAATCTTATCTTTCAAGAAGTTATTCTTTATTGATTTCTTATTAATAATCCTTGTTAATGATTGCAGGTGATTGTCTGGGACATAGAAAAAGGTAGAGCCGTCAATGTAATTGATTGTCACACAGACGTTATCTATTGCATGTCCTTAAATAGAGATGGCAGCTTATTGGCAACTACATGCAAAGATAAGAAACTAAGAATTATTGAACCAAGAACGGGCATAATAAAAGCGGTAAATACTTTTTCTAAGACATATTTTTAGGAATATTTTAGTACTAGTAGAACATTATAGCTGACTGAATAACGTTTGGTTTGCGATACGTATTATCAACATTTAACTATCTAATAATGTGTTTGCGAACTTGTAAAATAACGGATGTCTGTAATGACTTACGCCATAGATTATTAGATTTCGTATTAGAATGACAACTGAGATAGAAGTTTGTCGTCTATGTTATATTATAACTGGATAATAACCAAACACGACGTACTTAGTTCCAATGTCTCCACGTGAGATGGCGCTGAAATCAGATGAATGTTTGAATGCCTTTATAATCAGTGGTCATACGCATGTGAGTTGTTCTGATAGGTCGACGCAAGTTGTACCCACATAATGGCGTCTTATGTCAAAATATATTTTAGAGTTACATTCTTATGTTTATTTATCGCTTTTTTTTTTAAATACATATCCATTTAATGCGCAAATTATAAGGTTATTATATCAATCCATATTTAATAATACTGAATTACTTGTTATTTTACCATTTGAAGATACTCACAGGGTACCCACATAATGGCCGAATTATTTTACATTGATTTCCTATCTCTTGTCATCGCTCTCATTATAAAGGCACTTTAATCAATGTCTACTTTATCACAAATCAAAAAAGCAGCTACTAAAGTACTCCTTCACAGATATCTTACGAGTATTCAAGCACATCAAAACTCGGAAACATGTGAAATAAAAATAGGTTACTTTACTGCGCAATCTTATTTGAAATTGTCAAAAACTTGACTTCAGTTTCGAATTACAAAGGTTAATGAATTCACTGAAAATTGAATCTCGATTATCGTAAATATTATAATAAGATTTGTCTCCTTTTTTTTTAATAGATAATAAAATTGCAAATCATTTATTTAATTTCAGAATCACTACCGACGACATTTCACCAATTTGCGTGAATTTCCACAACATTAAAATAGGTGAATATTTGTTCCCTTATAACCTCTTTCCTCAGTTACCACTATGACGTGATGCATTCTTCTGCACTAAACTGTTTAATGACTTCTACTTTGAATGTGGGAACGTCAAACATCTTCCCGTCCTGAAAAATGATATGACTGCTCCTAGTAGAGTAATTTATTTATTTTACAAAAGCTAAAAAGATGCCCAATTTGTTTTTTACGATTCAACTAAAGCTTTTGATTTTATAAATCCTCGAATTTCAATTAAACACAAGCTTGAAATTATAGTAACCTTTTCTATGCGATAGACAACAATATGTAACTTACATAACTTATCTGGTGTAAGTTCTAGCAGACATAGTATACCACACGGTTCATTTCTTGAACCATGGCTAATTTTGATTTAGATTACCTATCTTATACATCGAATAATTTGCAGGTTTTATTTTATTTTGTTCACCAACGATACTACTACCATAAATGGTGATACTTGCTACCCTCTTGCGTAAAAGAAATGAAAAGATACAAGTGGATAGTAGGTATGATGCCACCACGATAACTCACCTTCTAATAACTAAAATATGTAACAGTGACTCTTGTCTATTAATTAATTATTTAATCGCCAGCTTATCCCTCACTAAGTCTTACCTTCCACTCTTTCCAAGGTCGATGTTAAAGATGATGCACAGTACTGCCGCTAACTAGTCGCGTTGGCATGGGTTCGTTACTCAACAAGTGAAGGTGTTATTTAATTAGGGCACCAGTTCCGCTTGTTTAAATTATACTGTACAACAACTGTTAAATAGACCCGGAACTAGTCTATTATGAAACCCCAGGTATAATGAGAAATAAGACCCAACACACTCATTCAAACTTAACAACAGGTTTATTACTTTTAGCTGCCACCTGACAAAAATAAAACAATGCACGTCTGGCATCCGAATTAAATCATACAAAACAGAGCTATGAGCGAGCCGGTGTGTTAAATATTTATAAGCAACAAAACTCAACAAGGGCGTACCCCTGATATGAAACACTCCTAATACTTTACATAAATATCTGACAACTGATAAAAGAAACAAAAGAAGTTAAATTAATACGAGGATTAACCTCAAGTTAGCTAAATTCAAAAGATAAATATATAAAAAAAATAAACGCAAGAGTACATAGGCAATAGGCCTGAAACTAATCAATGTCGAGCAGTTGAGACGCATTCGGCTTCACAAGCATTTAAAATTAGAACACCCTGTATCTAAGAGTGGCCAACGCCAAACTGATTGACACTAGATGGTAAATAATACTAATACTATTAGCACAAGATATCTTTTGCCTTACAATTAAGAATCGTGAATAAAATTCATTCAGTTGAAATAACATACAATTTACACTATGAAATCTTAAAATGTTGAATCAAAATTACAAATAACAAGCGATAAATTTCCACAAGTCAAGTTGGAA
Source organism: Amphimallon solstitiale (assembly GCA_963170755.1). NCBI lineage: Eukaryota > Metazoa > Arthropoda > Insecta > Coleoptera > Scarabaeidae > Amphimallon > Amphimallon solstitiale. The sequence goes on along the minus strand of OY720681.1, from coordinate 6,884,921 downwards.
TGCCACAATGCAAATGCGCATCCAAAATCTCAGCTAAATTTGATACAAAAAAAAGAATTACTATATAACAGACCAAACTCGGTCGTGTAACCTTCAATTTAGGGCTACCAAATACTATAAAGTTAAACGTGAAATATATAAATTAGTTTACAATAGCTCACGGGCCTCCACAACATAAATTTAATAATTACGATAACTTATTTGAACAGTCAGGCCGAAAAGTTATATTAACAGTACGAAAGTACTCGTAATCTGACTGTAAACTGATACCAGACTGATTAAATCTAATTGCACTAATTGATGGTGCAATACAATGGCATAAATTCGCATTCACCAATTGACCCTGTTTCAAAATTTTTCCAAAAATGGCCGTACTGACCATGTGGTTTGTTCCACAAAATGGCTACAAATCAGATTCCAATTGCCATTAATAAGACTCTTCCAAACGGTAGTCGAGAACTAATCCAAAATTTGTCAGTGGTACTTAGTCGCAGGCTAATTATTTAAAAGGAAAAAAACACAATATAATGACTTAATACGCAATTAAGGTCACTTACAGCAGAAAAAAAACAATTTCAGCCTTCAAAAAAAAACATCCTCCAAAGAGTTTAACCAATACGTCTACGGAAATTATATCTCAGCAAGCATTATTTATATTCCACATTTAATATCAGTGGCTATTTCACGATACTATCAAACACAAAACCAACTTGCCAGAGTTTAACTGAAATCTATTTTACTACTACTCTGCGACTAAAATGAACTTATTACCACGAGATTCAAATTTGAAAGAGCACGATTAATTTAATTGACTGCCAAAGATCGAAATTCAATACTACAAGGACGGCCTCTTTTTCAAAAGAGAGAAGCTTCAGAAGAACTAGATAAAGAAACAAATGATCTAATAAGCACGGAAACTAATCTGAACTAACAAACAAACAATGATTTTGGCTTACACCCGGTAATTCCACAGTAGAACAAATAACTACAAAATAAAATTAATTATAGAACCCTAACCAAATGCTTAGAATAACCAAAATAAAACAGATAAGTTTTCAAATAAGAATAAAATCAATTCTCGCACATATAGCGCCATCCATGACTGCAAATCAGCGGCTACTGCAACATGCGATGAGATGCCAATTCGCTCAGCCATGATCGACCGCGAACTCAACTAGATCACACAAGATAGAAAGTGATAGACTTAAACCAATCAATACCATCAAAACTAAACAATGTTTGTCCCAAATAAAGGAATAACGATATATCTACAGGGTACGTGAAAAATTAAATACGTACAACAAAGGGACGCGATTAAAACTAAAAATTAATTGTTACATACTTCCATTGATCACTAATCTAAATATTAAAAACCAATATCAGCAATTTATAAAGTTAGTTCATAGCTAACAAAACCATTCCAAATAAGTGAAATTATTTGGGGTGTTATTAAATTATAAATTAACCAGAAATTTCTATGTTTATGAACGGACTACCTATTATACGAAATTTGTGTGACCGATAGATATAAACCTAAAGCAACAAGGGAATTTTTAGGAAGAAAATTTATATTCCATTACCCTGTAATGTTTAAGGAAAATTATTATTTAATTAGTTTGTTCTTATGATTATAGAACGTCTCAACCTTAGTATTCTGCGTCTTATGCAGACAGACAACATTGTTGTCACTTCGACAATGACAGGCTAGGTTGGTAACTCATTACAATGACACTACATTTTAAATACTTATTGGTTAGGGTATTATGCTAATATACAGGGTTACCGCTAAATAGGTACCAGGCTATGCGAATCTGAAGAATATGTATAAATGTCTAACTATAAATCGAAAAATTTTTATTGTGAACTCATCAAAAATTTCTACATTTTTAGGGCCAAAATGTAGTTAAAGTCGGTCTATAACTTTCTTTATCATCCTATACGCATTTACGTCAATACCACTAGTAATTCCAGTTTAAAGTTCTTCCAAAAAAACGATAAAATGCAAATAGTTACAACCTTTGTTAGAGAACGAATGGGGCAATTGAAAAGATTTTCTATGGCAATGTTTTTATTTTTTTTTTACGTGGAAAACGTGGACAATCTCGGTGTATTACCATGCTTTTTTTTTTCATTAAATAGAAGTATATTTTTGTGAAACTTAAATTCCTCTACATGAAAATTATTATGTTTGTATAGTTTATTTCAAATTATAAGAATATAACTTTGAACGGCTCTAATGCTTTTATTGCACCACCTGCGGCTCAGTACGATTATCATTTACGCAAACAAACTGCTGAGGTCCGTAATGACAAAATTTAAGTAAATTGTAATTACTGCAATTTAGGTGAAATAAAATTTAATAATAATTAATAAGTACCAACAATTGTTAATTTGAATATATACTTATTATATTGTCACGGTGAGGATATTAACGCGCCTTCACCACAATGTCACGGTGGGCTTTAACGTTAATATCTCAGGTCTAAACCCGTGACGAGGGGTTTATAATTATAAAAATAGGAAAAGCAAAAGGCACCTACCTTTAATTCTCCGCCGGACTTGGACTCTCAAGGGGTGAGGAGATTGAGTTGTCTCAATAAAATACTACTTCTAACACATAACACACTTATTTATTAAATACTAATAACCACTAGATGACAACAATAAGAATGACTACGAAGGATCACAAGTGATCCTCCTATCGGAAGATCACTTATGAATTATTCATCCTGTTCGGAATATGCTTCTTTTATTACCTCGGTAACGCCGAGTCCGTCCTTACCTCGCTGAATTGCACGTACCTCCGTTCGATCAACTTCCATTGAACTCATCGAACGGCAAACAGGATGCTAGGTAAGTCCGGAATCAGGTTACCGCGGCAATACTTTTAGTACTATACAGAGTGTTGATTCGCGACATCATATAGTTAAATAGTCATTAAATTACAATTTAGATGAAATAAGTGCTTATATTTATTAAAAAAAAAATTAATAAATATAATAAGTTAGGAGAGTTGGTATATATTACATCTAATATTGAGTCTATTTATCATTTATTGTTAATCTTTACTGCTGTATACAAATCAAACACCGAAATTTAGTGAAAGCAGTGTAACACACACAAAAATGCTATGGAACATATAACTGCTTTAAATTGGAAAAATGCTGTCAAACACGCAATAGAAAAAGAGGACGAATATATGCGCATGTACAAAATAGTAACACCCTTGATTATAAATTTGCAATACGACAATGAAATGCGGTGACACATAAAAATTTTATTGTGTATTACAAACTAATTACCTTTATATATCTATATGTATCCACTACACATGTTGCCACAGGATTTGTAAGTTTTTCTTTGTATATAAACCCAATGTATAAATCTTTTTTTATTATATACTCGAAATTAACAGAGTTTTATTATTATCTTATAGGGCCCTAAGTTATAGTCAATACAGCCCCTAGATTCATACGTTGCAAATAGGTAAACCGTACCCGTTCAATAAGGAGCCCAGGTATAATAATTATCGTCACAGAAGGTGGTGCAATAAAAGTATTAGAGCCGTTCAAAGTTATATTCTTATAATTTGAAATAAACTATACATATATTAACTGTGACAGGCTCGGACTCGAGGCAAGAAAAATCAATCAATTTCTCATCACTGCGTGCACATTGGACCGCGATTTTTTTTTGTAAGGGCATTACTCATGTTCTTCTTTCATCCCCCTTTTTTAATGACGCTATTTAAAACTAACCCTGTATATTATATTATTAATTTGACACTTGATACAAAGGTTATGTTGTGATACTTACACCACACCCACAATACCAACCATAAACATAATAAATCGATATGACAACATTGCCTTTAAATTAAAAAAAGACAGTTTATTACAAATTGTTAACAGTAGTAAAAGAGGTATATTATACTAATGTCTTACTCGCTAAGCTCAGACGGTAGAAATTATAATTGAGCATGAAAATAAATACTCTCACGATTGAATTCTTTGTTAAAAGTTATTTTACTATTTATTTCAAAATAATATTTTATTCAAAACACAATACAATGTATGTTAGGTAAATAATTTACGTAATAATGTAAAACTCTTACATCTAAAACAACAATTCAATTTCAAAAATTAACTTCTCCTCCTTAATGAAAATCAGCAATTCAAGAATATAAATATGACTATTCAGATAATATAAAATAGAATCATTTTTTACAACAAAGTTTGGATTAATTCTATTATTCTCTTTATCTCTTCAAAATTTCACTTCATTGCTTGATTCTAATTATTATTAAATGATTGGCTTTTAATAATGTTTAAAATTTTACTTTACTATTTTTCTGTTTTCATCATTGATCTGATCCGCTTCACAAAATGCATCTATCCTGGATTGCAGGTACAGCCTTTAAGGTCCTGATAATACGTCACATATGGTCCAAGTTAACTGCATCCAATATCCTCGTTGTGGAATTCTTCTATTACAGTAAAACGTCTCCTATATGTATTTTTCTTAGTCTATAAATCCACTTCCATTTATTTTATACGTAACATTAAGATAATTCCGGTTTAGTAATCCATTAATCCAATATATGAGTTTCACAAATCTTACGACTTCCAAAAAACACGCAGAAGATGATATCAACTTGTGAAATTAAGTATGTATTATTTTTATACCACAATTTCTATATTAATTCTTCTTTATTCCAAAATTCTCGTCTCATTCAATATTTTTCTACCTTTCATGTCAAAATTTACAAATCATCTATTTTTTTTTATAAGTAAGTGCATAAGCAGCAAAACTAACACTTATTTTTTAAAACTGTTTATTTAAAAGATATTTAACAAGAAAACACTATAACTTAATTTCGTTTGACAAAATAATATTTACGTCGTTCCGTGTCACGCTCGTTGTTTAGGATAATATTCTCGACTTATTCGTTCGCTCCTCTCTCGGCGCTTCCAGGGCCACCCCCCCCCTTCGGAATTGAATCCTACATCTCGGCCTTCCTGACATCCATTCGCCTCGAATGGATCCTCCTCGTCGTCGACCTTGGACCATGGCTTCATGAGATCGGCGCTGGACTTTGTTTTTCTCGGACCCGTATGCTCTCCCAACTTCTCTATATTATACCTGTCTGGACCAACCCTTCTGAGGACACGATACGGACCAAGGAACTTTGGTAATAGCTTCGATTCATTTTGAAACTGTGTCCTACGAATTGCCACTAGGTGTCCAATTTTGTACACTACTGGGATCTTCCTTCTTTTATTGTAACTTCTTCGATTTTCTTCTTGCACTTTCTTCATTTGTTGTCTTGCATCTTTTCGCAGTTCTTCTCTTTCTTCAGCAAACGCTTTTGAATATTCTTCTTCGATAATCTCTTTCAGTTTTGCATCTTCTGACTTTAACATTTCCACTCCAAAAAGTAGCTTAAAAGGCGACATGTTTATACTACGCTGATATGTGCTATTTAAAACTTCTTGCAATTTCCTAACATGTTTGTACCAATGGTTTGGGTTCTCAATAGTTAGTTTTGTGAGAGTGGGAATGATAATTCGATTTATGCGCTCCACCTGTCCATTTCCTCTAGGTACGCCTGTTGTAATCTTAATGTGAGTTATATGCTCAGAGTCACAATATTGTTCAAAATCTTTAGAGGTGAATGCGGTTCCTCTATCGGATATTATTATTCTGGGATTTCCAAAGATTCCTCTTTGAAATTCTAGTTTTTCTAACACTTCTTTGGTAGCAGTGGTTTTAGTGGGATATATCCACACAAACTTAGTAAATGCGCCGATAACAACAAGTAGATGACGATATCCTTTCCCAGTTGAGGTCAATGGTCCCAAATGATCTATGTGATATGTTTGCAGGGGTGTTTCACCCTTATCAATAGGATTCAGTAACCCTACTTGTTTCCCTTCCTTTCTCTTGGCTAGTATACAAGGTATGCAATTTGTCAATACCTTCTCGATCTTTCCTTCTAATTTTGGTATATAATAATCTCTATTGATTAGTTCTTTAGTCTTTCTTACTGCAAAATGTCCATTTTCATGAGCATTTCTTATTATTTGGAACTGCATGGCTGTCGGAACAACAAGCAACTTCCTACCATCTTCGTTCTTGTATATAATACCTTTATCTAATTCGTAATCTTCATACGTTTGGCTTTCCAAAATCTTCGTTATGGTTTTCAGGTAATCATCTCCATTTTGAGCCTTTTTTATTGTTTCCAAAAACTCGTTGTGAATTATATGAATGACTGGATTACGGCTAAGAGCGTCGCAATGCCTCATCTGGTCACCAGGACGATGTTCTATTTGGTAATTAAACTCCTCGAGGAGCAAGGCCCATCTCGCTACTCTCGTACACAAGTCCTTCTTATTCATGGTCGCAACGAAAGCGCAACAGTCGGTGATAATTTTAAATTTTATTCCTAAGAGGTATACTCGGAATTTCGTTAATGCTTCAACGATGGCTAACACCTCGAGTTCGTAACTATGGTATTTTCTCTGAGCATCGCTAGTTTTTCTACTCCAAAAGTAGACTGGATGCATCAACCCATCTTCATCATGCCTCTGCAGCAATACTCCTCCGAACCCATCCTGACTTGCATCGACATGTAGTTCAGTCTCCCGTTCATAACTAAAAATTTTCAACACTGGTTCACAGGCTAATTTCTCCTTTAACTTATTGAAAGAAACCCTTTCATCGTTATCGAATTTAGGTTTCTTCTTTCCCTTTAAAATATCCGTTAAGGGCTTAGCTATCAATGCATAGTCTTTAATATACTTTCTAAAATACCCTGTGAGTCCCAAAAAGCTTCGTATCTGTTTTTCTGTACTTGGTTCTGGGAATTGAACAACAGCACGAATCTTACTGTGACATGGTTTCACAGTACCATTTTCTATTTCGTGGCCTAGGTATTCCACCTTTGTTTTCAAAAATTGGCATTTCTCCCATTTTATTTCCAATCCGTATGATTCAGCTGTGTGTAACACCTTGTCTAATCTAGTGAAGGCTTGTTCTTCGTTTTCTGCCGGTATAATAAGGTCGTCCATGTAGGATAATACTACACCTTCGTGCATGAGTTCTTTGAAGACTTCATTGCTAAATCTTTGGAAGATTGCAGGCGAATTGCACATCCCGAACGGAGTTTAAGAAATTCGTACTGATTGCTTGGCGTTACGAATGCAGTGTATTTAATACTGTCTTCGGCCATAGGTACATGAAAAAAACCATTCCGTAAATCTAAAGTCGTAAATATTTTTGCTTTGGTCAATTTGTCTATCTGATCCTCGATAACAGGTAGAGGATATCTATCTTTCACTACTTTCCTATTTAGTCTTCTGTAATCAACACATAGGCGATTAGTGCCATCTTTCTTTTTTACCAATACAATGGGACTGGCATAATCCGAGGAACTCGGTCTTATAATCTTATCACGCAGCCATTCCTCTATCTGTTTCTCAACTTCTTGTTTTTCAACATTCGCTAATCTTCTAGGTCGTTGGTAAATCGGTATCTCATCTTCAAGTATTATTTTAGTCGTTATTTTTGTTTCTTTAATTTTCATCGGGTTGTAGTCATTTATCATTTTCGTTACTGCTTTTACATATTGAGGTTTTCCTATATTTAAATCGTCATTTACATTTATCATAAATATGTCAGGTGGTACCTCATTCCGACTTTTCTTTAGGACAAAATCATTACTCTCTTTGGCCATATGTTCCACAGGATTAGTCATGGTAATTACATTGGAGTTTATTGTAAAAATAACCTTTTCAAGCATTGGTTTACCCACAATCATATTTACAGACATGTGTTCGTCAGACACAATATGGAAATCCGTTCTTACATCACAGTCGTCTACAATTACACGAGTTGTAAATGTTCCTATCGTTTCTATTTTATTCGTACCAATTCCTTTCAGAGTTATTGGCGTTTCGTCAAATTTGGGTGCTCCTATGTTTAGAAAGCTAGTAGCTTTGATCAAATTTAGATCGCTTCCTGTATCCACAAGACCAAATATAGGCTTGCCATTAACTAAAAACTTTTTGTGACCTGGCAATTCATCATTTTCTCTTATTAAGTAGGATCGTTCTGTACTTTTGGGAATTTCGGTCTCTTTGTTTCTCTTGTCACAATCTTTGGCTAGATGACCATAATTATTGCATGAAAAGCACTTCAATCCTTTACCTTTTTCACGACAATTTTTGGATTGGTGTCCTAATCTACAATTAAAACATCTAATATTACTCTTTTCATCTTTGTATTTAGTCGTAGTGTTATACTTTGGTAAACTTTCTTTGAAGTCTCTCTTTTCTTTCGTCTCTTTTCTCTCTCTAACTTGTTTTTCTTTCAATCTTTCATAGAGTTTTAATTTATCTTTAAATTCTCTTAAGCATTTTGCTCCGTATAAAATGGTCTTATTTGCCTCATCGTCAGAAATTCCTTCTATAATATATTCAATAAGAGCATCATCTTCGACTGTCCCTTGAGCGGCAATTTCTCTCATTGCTAAAAAATATTGAGAATAGCTTTCATCTTTTCTTACCTTACGCGTAGACAGCGTTTTGTGAAGAGTTGCACTATTTACAGATCTTCGAAATTCATTTTCTAGCTTACTCTTCAATATTTTCCATCTTATTATTCCCTCTTCAGCCCTGGTAAAGGATAAAGCCTCCCCTTTTAATAATCTTTTACCATAGATTAATTTTTCAACTTCATTCCAACCCATTAGAAACGAGGTTTCCTCAAATTCTGTTATCTATCTATCAATTGGATAAGTTTTCCCACCATCGAAAATGTGCAAGGTTTCTTCGACATCTTTAAACGTCATCATAAATTTTGGCGTCATATTCTGAGAGCGCGAATGAGATTCTACTAGGCCAATTCCACTAGCACTAGTTACGTCGCTTAAATCTTCATTATCGTCTTGGTTGTCACTCTTATTTTGTGCCAGATTATTTACGTCGTCCTGTTTTCCGTCGTCACCATCACTAGGTATTTCTTTCCTAATTGGAACAGATAAATCATTTAATTGTTCGCACAAAGTATCTATTAACTCCTCTTTATTATTCGCATTGTTTTCCGTACCCAACACCTGACAAATCAAATTCAATTCTCCCAGTGTCAAATTGTTCATAGCATAATCTGTTTTTTTCTTTATTAAATCGTCTTTTTCCTGTTCGACATCGTTAAAATTGAATCCTCTAAATTCCCGTAATCTTTTCCTATTATTTCTATCGCCCTCGTATTCAAATACGAATTTATGTACCTAATGCTTTTATTTGTTTTGTACTTGTTTGTGAAATATCTAAATTTACTTGTTGTCCTAAATTTTCCATATTAATTTATTTGTAATTTTTATACTAAATAATAAAGATTTTATCTATCTTAAAAACTCTGGGAAATATTTTCGTGAAATAGAATAAATAAAAGATGCAATTTACTTGTATATAGCAGTCCTTCTTCAAATATTTTTCTTATATTCTTTTTTCGCAACGTATTCAATAATTCTCCAGACGATGATGTCACTTCTGGCTCGCATACATATGTTTCGCCTTGCTGCGTATGTATGTATATGCACAATCGTATCTCTATCTTCTTTCCATCTATCTATCCATCCATCCCGAACGAGTTCCCAATTTATGTGGGTTCGGATTGTGCATAAGCAGCAAAACTAACACTTATTTTTTAAAACTGTTTATTTAAAAGATATTTAACAAGAAAACACTATAACTTAATTTCGTTTGACAAAATAATATTTACGTCGTTCCGTGTCACGCTCGTTGTTTAGGATAATATTCTCGACTTATTCGTTCGCTCCTCTCTCGGCGCTTCCAGGGCCCCCCCCCCTTCGGAATTGAATCCTACATATACGTATTTGATTTTTCATAATAATGACATTTTTTTCCTGTATAGTAATTTAAGTTGCCTATCTTATCTTGACAATATTTCTAACATTGTGATTTTTTTTAAAAATCTTTCATTAAGAAGTGTGATTACAATAGATTTAGATCCTATCTAACATTTTATACATTTCACTACTATACTAATAAAATTCTTCTATTTTATATACGAATGATCCCTTATATGTATAACATACATTAATTTTCTTTTTATACTATTTATTGACAATTTAAATCATAATATATCCCATAAGAGACTGGACTGAATACTAAGGTTGAGACGCTCTATAGGAGTGAACAAGCTTCAATGTCTATAATATATAAAGTCATCAAAAGCGAAAGACATTTGCTTCATTTCAGGAAGGTACCTGTCATGCCGGTTCGAAAGCAAGTAAAGTCATCTTCTTAGGAACAAGTGGTAGGCTGTTAACTACAGGTTTTTCGCGCCATTCCGACAGGCAGTATTCAGTTTGGGACCAGGACAACCTATCTCATCCTCTAGTCACCGATACTATCGATAGTTCATCCGGTATAGTTTTTCCTTATTTCGACGCCGACACCAATATAGTTTACCTTGCTGGCAAGGGAGATGGGAACATTAGATATTACGAGATAGTCGACGAGCCACCTTATGTTCATTTCCTCAGTCAGTTTTTATCCGGAAATCCTCAGGTAGAGAAAAATTTTACAGATAGCTTGGAGTAATTACTAAGAATTTTCAACTTTTTTTTAACAGCGGGGTTTGGGATTTATGCCGAAACGGGGGTTGAACACAAGCGTGTGCGAAATATTTCGATTTTATAAATTACATACTTCTAGAGGACTTTGCGAACCTATAAGTATGATTGTTCCTAGGAAGAGTGACCAATTTCACGAAGATTTATACCCCGATACAGCAGCTGCTACACCTTCGTTGACAGCTGAAGAATGGATAAGCGGTAGAAATGCAATGCCTCTACTTATGTCTATTAAAACGGGTATGATCTAGTTTTAGTTTCTTTAACGTGTGAAAATTGTAAATTAAATGGGACCCAGAATAGAACCCGACAGAACTCCATTTTTTGAAGTAGTATGACATGCAGTTATTATGTTTCAGGTGCAAATATATCCACGACATACACGCCTGTAGTTAATAAGACGACGCAAGTTATAAAAAATAACAACTCCGCTAACAACACAGGTAATAATAACAGGAGAAAATTCGATTTCCTTGCAACAGAAACAACGCCGGATTACCGGCCGAGAAGCATCATCATCGAGAAAGAAGAGAAGACAACGACGAATCAGAAAACGCAATTCCAGCAGCTGCAGCAGTTGTTTAACAACATGACAAATAATCATGATAGTACTATTGAGAATGACATTCCACTTATTAAAGATATCGCCACCATCGAAGATAATTTTCATACAGTTAATGAGGTTAGTAGACATTTATAACATAAATAGTATTTAATTTTGTTTTGACTTATCAATAAAATTATGTGTATACATATATACAGGTTGATTCATTTTCGGTCCTCACCATGAGGATCTAGCTTATTATTGGATATACAGTATAGGTTTAAATTTAGCAATCACTTAATTCAAACCATTAACATAAATTAAAATATTAACAAAGCATTAATAAAACTGTAAAATATATTTCACAAATATATTGGCAGCAAATTTTATACTGGGTGATCCAAATGAAGTGTCCACCATTGGTAACTTTGCTGGTTTTTGAGGTACAATATTGTTTAAATTAATAAATTAGTAGTACTTTTAAAGCTTACTATAATAGACGAACCCAAGAAAACAATTGAGCATCGTGTTTTTGGGATTTCAAGTAAAATACATTGTTTTTAATGAAAACTTCTGTATATTATATTTTTTCTCTATTACAACTTTATAGGATTGAAATTGGTGTATTTTTGACAAATGTTACGTCTGACAGCAAATCTGTTACAAGTATTTGACAAAATATTTTTTTTCTTTAAATAAATTGACCTATTATAATTGTAATCAGCCATACAGGGAGTTAAATATTTTACGCCATTTTCTAATTTTTCTCAACAGAATCCTCCCTATATTTTTATTTAAGACACGTATTTTCCTTCAAATTGCGTTGTAATTACTAAATATAATAATAATAATATAAAATATTGTTTTTAGCGGACTAGATTAAGTTTAGAAAAAGAGCCGCTTGCGACCAGTTTTCTAAAGTTCGAGTGTACAAAATGTCTATAAAACATGTATTTTAGACTATTTTTTTTCTATTTTGGCTTTTATATATTCAAATTTATTTAAAGTAATAAAACATGATTAATTTCAAAATTATGGAAATTTGTTTTTTTTTTTTGAAGTTGAGTATACTGACTTTTATCATTATGTCATTTTAAGTTTAAAATTTATACTAATTTAAGTAGAAAATTATTTCAAATAACTCTTTTATCATTCTCTAATTTTTACTTCACATTTTTATTATTCCTTATTATATTTGGAATCAACTTATTAAACTTAAAATTAAGTGGTATAAAGTAAGATATTCTAGAACCAAAGCGAGTTTCATAATGTGAACTTTATAGAACCGAAATAAAAAATGATTGTAATAATAAAAATTAAAAACCTAGTAAAATCGAGAATATTAGTGAATAGATGCAATTAAGGATAGTATTTTCATCTTAAAATCGCGTTTTAACTAGATTAGTTCCACATAACCTCCAAATTGATGAAAGAAAACAAAAACAAGAAAAAAATCTCACTATATTATGGATTGCATTCGTAAATATTGTCTTTAAAATATTGTATCAACTTTTGCGTTTACAAGACTTAAACGGTTTTTTTTAACATTGTAGTTAGCTGTTGAAAGTAAACTACAGTTATAAATGTAATGACATTAAAGGTTATATATAACAATATTAATGCTATTGTCTCAATTGTTAATTTAGTTTTTTTAAATGTAAATAATTATTTGATCAATTTTGAAGATCAATAATGTAATGTAGAAAGCCTTGCAAATCAATTAGTGTATGCAAACATATTAGAGAGGCTAAATGACAAGAAATCGTTCTTTTTCAGTTACGGAAAGCTTATCTACGTCAATCAGATGAAATTCGGCAGTTGAAGAAGCAACTGGAACACAGCAGACAAGAAGCTAAAGAACTGCGAGAAGAAATCAAACGTATGAAAGCAAAATAATTGCATATATCTTTAGTACATAATGTTTTTATTAAGTTATTTTGTTTGTTTTTTACTATTGTTTATGTTAAACTTACTGTAATTTTTTTTTAATTTTATTTATTATTAAGTTTGTCATCCCTATTACTATTATTATTAATTATTTATGCCTATTTTATACTGTTACCAATATGTAAATTGTTGCTTTTTTATTCTTAAGTATGTATGTTGTCATTAAGTGCGCCCTTCCGACGATCCCAATATTTTTCTAATTTTGACAAAGATTATGTGATATTCTTTTTTTTTTGTATACTTTCCAATATTATGTATGTAAAAGATTGTGTCTTATTTAGAAATACCAAAACGAAGGAAGCAAAAAAATATATCATGTGGAAATTTCTTTTAAATAATTTATATTACATATATGTGACATAAGCTTAATCAGTGAAATAATATATAAATATCAATATATTTATAGGAAATATAATTTTTTATACAAATATACAAAGCAAATTGCTACTACCTGTTTAATGTGTTTTTTGTGTAAATGTCTTGTTTATTCATGTGTCTAGTTTCGTTTTGTGTGCTTTCTTTATAGGCAAAAAGAGAATTTTAAGAAATATATATATATATATTGTTGTGTATATGTACCGTAACTGAGCAAGAAGAAGATATTTTTTGTAAGAAAAAAGTCCAATTGAAACTATATTTTGATTATAATACAATGTCCTACATTGCATGCTTGCTATGACTGATTTTTACACAAATTTTCTTATTTAAAGTACATAAAAGATTCAGGTGGTTTGTTTAGACAATTCCACTGACTGTGTAACGCACATTTACTCAACTGTCTATCTCTTACTGTGTAAGAGATGTTAATAATGAGCATGTTATATAGTACTTTGTATATTTAATCGGTAAAACTTAATTTTATTATATTTTTATTCATCAAACTGAAAATATAAATTAAACATTAAATATGTAAAAATGATTATTCAAAAAACTGTTTGTTATTCTTTACTTCAAAATCACTAAATGATTAAAGTTGTGAATGCACGATATACATATAATATAACTTGTATTAAAAAAAAAAAAAAAACTTCAAATATGCATAATGTAAGTGTCGGTTTTCTCAGGTAAATTGATGTAGAAATTATGTTTTGTTTACAAAAAAAATACTTATTTCAATCTAATAATTCTTCTTTAACACTAAAATGGTAGTGTGGGTAGCATTACGCACCCAACTTCCGTCAGTGATGAATTTCGTGAAGGTCGATAAAATCGATTGTTATTCCAAAGAACATCAATGCTGAGTGGAAGATGATTAAACAAGCAGGGCATGTGAGATTCAGTGAGACAGAGACAGCCTAGGGCATATGGAAAACTGCAGTACATTCCATTTTGCGTGAATATTTAACTCGTGATAATTGTTGTAAGGAAATAATGAAAATTCGAAGGTAATACCAAGAATTCTAGCAAAAATAAGAGAAGTACACGAATTCTACAAGCATTAAAGAAACTGGGCACAAGTAATGTAACGCTCTGATAAACCCGATGCATGTTTATGAAATTGTCTTGGGATGGAATGGAAAAGAATGGTTTACATGGAGAACCAACAATACGCCACACGCGTAGAAACTAGCTACAATAAAATGCAACAAAGTAATTCTTCGAGAATAAGCTCTTACGCTCTTAAATTACTAATGTATGCATGCACATCTACACCAAGCTGGTATTGCGAACAACAACGTACACACAGTTGTTTCGATCTTACACAGATCTCATCAGTGTACGAGCGTGCTGTTCACAATGCTTTACAAACTTAGATTACCTGCATATATATTCGATTTTGGTACCAAATGTCTATGAGAGATTCCCAGCGGCATCTGTTACACAAGCGCAACAACGCTGGTGTAGATGTGCATTCATACATTAGTAATTTAATAGTGTGAGAGCTTATTCTCCAAGATTTACTTTGATGTATTTTATTGTAATAGGTACGCCACCT
This sequence comes from Amphimallon solstitiale, assembly GCA_963170755.1. Lineage (NCBI taxonomy): Eukaryota > Metazoa > Arthropoda > Insecta > Coleoptera > Scarabaeidae > Amphimallon > Amphimallon solstitiale. The sequence continues at coordinate 6,869,831 of OY720681.1, read as the reverse complement.
TTAGGCGTGTTCATTGAATACATGTATATCTACAGTTGCCCGATAGAGTTGTTGTACTGCAGAGGGTTTAACACTACCTTGCGTTGTCGCGCTTGTGTAACAGATGCCGCTGGGAATCTCTCATAGGCATTTGGTACCTAAGTCGACTATATATGCAGGTAATCTAAGCACGCTCGTACACTAATGAGATCATAATATGGAATTAAATAAAATACAGTGAGTAGTAGTTGTTTTCAAAAACCTTGGAACTCGAGAGGATTGAAAATGAAATTCATTCGAAACATGGGGAAGAAATTGAGATATTAAATAAAAAAGTAGAATATACGCATTTAGAAAACATGTAAGACATAAAGGAGAAATAATATAAATGAAGATATTAAGCATGAACTGAGAAGAACAACCTAAATAAGAGAGAAGGAATTAATTAATTAAGGAGGGTGAAATAGGTTAGAAAGAAACCGAATACAGAGTAGAAAACCCTCAGTACTTTAGTGATTTTACTCATCTAGTGATTTTTAAAGGTGAAAGTGAAACTTCTGATTTGAAATATTCTGCTTTATAACAAATATATTAATTTATACGAACAAATATATTCTTTTTGCGCTCATTTGAAAAGAAAGTGGTATAAGTTTAGGTGGAGATGAAAAAATATATATATTTTTGCAAAGCTTAGGCTAATAATTATTTGTCGTGGATATTTTTCCATTTTTGTAAGACAAAAGCAGTACTGCGTCGTGTATAGCTTCTAAACATTGAAACGTCTTTTCCTAATTATAATAATATGTAATATGACATTCGAACGTATATACATGGAAAGATGTTCAGAAGTTAGTCTGAAATATTAAAAAAAAAATATGCACAAATCAGTATTATATAAATATAATGCATTTTCCGAAAAGCTATGCTTTTTACGTATACATAGGTACAAAAATAATGTTTCTCGATAAGATTTATGAAATAAAATTACACATATGCAAAAGAATGTGTCCTTTATTTTACAACCTTAAATTCTATGATTCATATTTTGTAGTACTCCAACGGAATTTCTATTTCTTTCGTTCCTTGTTATCTTAACCACAATCACATTCTATGGTTCCTAAGATGACTTTTAGTCCTTGTTCACAATGGACATAAGAAACCCATAAGACGTAAGATTTGCATAAGAGATACATAATGAGTAAAATTTAATTACTGTTCACAATGAACATAAAGAATACATAAACTGATAAAAGGATTTGCGCATGCGCTATAGTGGTATTTTGTTTATTTATTTTGACATTTTAAGGTTAGTAATTTCTAAAAATTCTGACAATACTGAAATTTTTGTTAGAATGGAAAAATAATCTGCATATTACCCTTATTGTTATAAACGAAAAGTAACAAAAATAAATGTGAAAGGAAAACAAGTGCGTTTAGCCGGTAAAAACAAGAAGAGTAAATCCAGTCTGTAAAACCTATTTAATTTATAATATGTATTCTCAAATATATCAAATGAACTTCATTTAACCACACAAATTAAAAGCTTATCTATTTAAATTACATTATAAAGTCTTTAAGAATCATTGTATCTGTATTTTACAAATACAGGTTTCTTAATTTGAAATAAAACCCTTTGTTTTTTTCACACATACACAAATATTAAATGCTCTATCTTAGGCTTGTAACTTGTTCATTTCATTTTTTTTTACATTATAATGCACTATTACGTCCTCAGATAATGAAATTATTAACATCGTAATCCTTAACCATTTCCATGTTACATGCTGATTAGCTTTTTAATCGCATTCATGCATTAGACAATGCACTTTAATTCAATGAATGTTATAATCACACTTCAAGAATATTTGGTTCACTGTTACATTTAGAAAAGGTTATAAAGACAGCAAAAGCATTATATGGTGCTCGGCTTTGGTGGTGGTTTCAGTACTAAAGTAAAAATACTTAGTGTAGGTTATTTTTTGTATTGCTGTATGCCTTGAGATGCTTCACAAGTAGTATGTGGAGGTATTCGACATAGCACAATTCCAGTCATTTCCCACACATATTTCAAACAGCACTTTGGAATTAACAATTTCTCATGTGTAACGTTCCATCAATCGTTCCATGCTCTTTCGCATATATCACTCATTGATAATATTCAATACGCGTTTGTAAACCAGTGCTATAACTAATGTTTAAAATACTTGTGATGTCTGGTGTTTCGGCTATTCCTTTCCAGACATCTTGGTATATCACATCTTTGTAGCTCCGATGTGCCTTGTTAGATATAATTACGCTTCAGCTCTGACCAACTGAAATAAAAGAAGTTCTATATCTACTTGCCCCTTTTCCATCATCTAAATCACATTTACTTTTTTTACTCAATATGTAAATGGCACCAACAAATATTTACTCATATGGAGTAATTACAACTTATTGCAGTAATTTGTAGTAGATACATATATTAAATTATATTATTTAAAATCGATAAAGCCTTTGTATTTTTCACGTTATCAAAACAAAATCGTCGCAATTCAAATTGACAGGATTCGAAAGTATGGGATTATACAGGCTTCCCGCGTTTTTTATAATATCGTTACCAATCGGTTTAAGTTGTGAAACCTCAAAAAGCTTATTTTACTAAAATTATACGTAAGAAAAACAGAAAGTTGAATTTATTTCAACTTTATGTATTTCTTACGTTCACCGTAAGGAATACGTAAACATAACATAAGGTGACATAAGCACTACGGCCACTAGCTGCATTGGTTTCTCATTTTCTCATACGTTTAACTTTACGTGTTACGTTTATGTTACGTACAGCTTATGTCCAGTGCTGCCAATTGCGGGTATTTTACCCGAAACGCGGGTATTTTAATCAGACTGTCGGGTAAAATTGTGAAGCGGGTAAAATCGGGTATTTTCACATAAAACAATTAAAATTTCCTTTTCTTAACTCGATTTAGTCAACATCAGATATCAATATGTATTTTATTGTCTAATAAATCTAAACTCTACAGAAAGATTGTTGATGCATTTATGCAGCAATTTTATCAATTTCAGTGACTTGAAAGATAAAAATGTTTTAGCTGTTGACCACACAAATATTCGCTTGTTTGTTCCATTTCTGTCTGCCTGGATGTTGTTTTCCTTGTCATGGACGAGACGGCGGACGTGAGTGCAATAAAACAATGTGCAATTACTGTTATATACTATTCAAAAACAAATGATGTCAAAGTAACTTTTTTGATGTGGTTAAAACTGCATCTGGAAAAGCCAATGGTTTGTTCAACTCTTTGAAAAAATTCACGAAAATTTATTTAGAATTTATGTCATATACACTGGGGCTTGTAACAGATTTTAACCTTATATTTCAATCAGAATCGCCACTTATTCATAAATGGAAATCTGAAACACAAAGATTGTTGATGCATTTATGCAGCAATTTAATTATCAATGTGAGTGACTTGAAAGGGAAATATGTTTTTGCTGTTAACCACACAAATATTCGCTTGTTTGTGCCACTTTGCAAAATTTATTTAGGTATATCTGCCACTGAGTCTTTTGAAATGTTGAAAAATTATGCATTTCCAATAAATAAAGAATTTACAAATCTAGTTTTGGACATGGAATGGAAACAGCATGTTTTTTTTTAAAATCATATGGAGTATGGTTTAAATTGTGAACTAAGTTGTGAAGTTTATTGGAAAATGGTATTTGAATTGAAAAATGCTGCAGATGTTCTTCTTTTCCTCAATATGAAAGTAGTGCTTTCCTTACGTTTTATTCTGGCTTTTTCAAACGCATTTGTTGAAAGAATGTTCAATGATTTGAAAAATATCAAGACGGACCACAGAAATGCGTTAGGCACCGCAACGCTAACGTCTTTAATGGCGACAAAAAGAGGCCTTAAAGATATGGGAGGTTGAAGATCTTATACTTACATTCGAATTATTTAAGACCACTTTTAAATTTGGCGCTTTCTATTTGAAATGTGGGGTAAAAGCGGGTATTTTTCATTCGCTTATGCGGGTAAGGCAGATGTATGGCTCCGGCAGCACTGCTTATGTCTTATGTCCATTGTGAACAAGGACTTATGAAGGTAACAGACTGGATAGTTTTATAGGTTATTTGTGCTTGTTTCTTTATAGAGCAATCCAACGACCTGTCACATCAAATGCAATATGGCGATAGCGGGCAAACAAATTGGTGATCATTAAAATTCAACTATAAGTGCTCTTATTAATCAATTAGGTACTTTTTTAAATTAGCTTTATTGTCTAAATATGATGTTCTGTATCAAAATCTAAAACTTACAATTATGTGACCAGAACGTCCTGTACCTATACTATATACCAGAATATTCCAGTATGTTTCAAAGGAGCGTTTCAAGAAAAACTTGAACCAAGCGAGCGAGACGGGTTCGATAAAGGCACTTTACTGACGTGGTGCATCAAAATTTTATCGCGCCATCCGTAAAAATTTATTATTTAAAAAATGGAGATATTACAACTTATCACAAAGAAAATAGATAGGAAAATAACAGCGAATACAAAAATAACAGCATATACAAAACAAATCTACTTATTGATATATTAAATTAAACGCAAACTTACACCCTGACGCATTATAAAAATTAATTCCCTAATCGAAGGAGCTTAATTAAAAATGTTTGAGGATTATTATACCGTGCCTTCAAATACTTTCCTCATTAGAGACGGCCATGCTTTTTTTTTTAATGGCTGGTGACAGTGCATAATTTTGATAGTTTGGTTATGTCATGTAAATAATACAGAGAAATATATATATATATATTTTAAAATTTGAAGTATGGTATATCCATCCTTCTTAGTTTTCTTGGCCGTGTGTATTGTATATGATAATGATGTCTTGGGGTAGCGGCCTTAATAATAATTATTAAATAAAACACATATTTTGTTTCTTTTGTTTACGTTTCGGCATATATTTATATTGCCTTCTTCAAAACACTAACAATAATTATTTTTTTTATGTTGTACAAAGTATTTGGAACCTTTTGTAGGGTTCCGTCATTTTTTTTTAAAATAAAAAGAAAGGTGTTCTGTTTCAAAATCACTCATTTACATACTATTACGTTTTTTTTATGTCGATTAATATCTTATATCTTCTTTATTTTGCAATGATTCTGCTCGACTGTGTGTGTGAAGATTTATGTGGTTTAAAACGTATTTTGCGATATATATATATATATACATATAACTGGCAAGGCGGGTAAGTTAACGATGACTGAGGTAAAATTATGGAAGATGCAACGCACTGCTTTGTGGTATTCTCATCTTTGTCTGACTAACGGCTACGTAATTAGCCGCCGCCGTTTTAAATATATTTTTTTTAAATAAATCTACTTTAGCGAATTTATAATACATTATTATCTGTTGTAGGTGTTGTAAAAGGAGAAAAATCATCCATAGAATGATTTTTATATAATTATCGTGTTTTAAGGTTATATATAAATAAACTCCGTAAACGAACATGCAACAATTAAGGATGGATATACCACAACATAGCACTATTTCTTTCTGTTGCGCCTGACACATTTCTCTCTTAAATTTAAATACCCTGCCTCCCTTCCAGTTAGTATATATGTTACGGTAAAAGTAGATATTGCGGCAAATGTACACATTTTCCGGTAAATGTGCACATTTGCCTCCTCGTTTGGGTAATGTGCATTCAACTAACATTTACAATTTCAAAGAAGGGAAATGTACATTGAATTCACAATGACCATGTCGTTTTGGTAAATGTGAGCATACAAAATACGAAATCGCAAGTGCTAGTAATGTGGTGCGCATGCGCACTTGTAGTGGTACGCGAACTACCGTTTCGGCTAGTTCAGTAGGCGCTGCTATTTCACGTTACACATTTCGTGCAAGTGCTCTACCTATAATGTTAATGTTATTATGTTTATGTACCCTACAATAACTACATTACAAATTAATGCCATAGTACTGAAGATTTCTGGATATAATTTAAGATATTTAGAGAAATAAGACTCAGGTAAGTTAAAATTATCATAATTATAGATTTAAAATTTTAATTTTTCTACAAAAAAAATATTTTTTTAGTTAGAATTTTTGAAAAACAATGGAACAAAAAGAAAAATTTAAAAACCAACTAGAACAGATTGTATCACAAAAAAGCAAAAATAATATTTATTTAAACCAACATCAATATGAAAAAATATTATTGGAAGTAAGGGCAGCAAAATTAAAAGAAAAGAATAAAAGTGATGTAGATTACCGCCGGCTGAAAAGATACGATATAATAGTGGTAGGGAAGGAAGAAAAATTAATAAGTCCATTAAAAGAAGGGGGTAGCATAAAATATTTTGCAAGAATGGAAGAAACTTATGGAATTATACACGATGCTCATTTGACAACTGGCCATGGTGGCCGAAACAGATTAGTGAAAGAAATTAATAACAAATACAACAACATTACTACTGAAGCAGTTATGTTGTATTTATCTTTATGTGAAGCATGTCAAAAAAAGGCAAAGGGCAAGAAAAAAGGAATTGTGATAAAACCAATTTTGACGAGTGAAATGAATTCTAGGTGTCAAGTGGATCTTATAGATTTACAGACACAACCAGATAATGAATTTAAATTTATTTTAAATTATCAAGATCATTTAACCAAATTTGTTGTGCTGCTCCCACTGAAAACAAAAACTGCGTCAGAAGTAGCAAAGCAACTTATGGACATTTTCACTTTTTTGGGAGCCCCATCCATTCTCCAATGTGATAATGGTAGGGAGTTTGCAAATAAAATTATCCAAGAATTAGTAAATATGTGGGATGGTGTGAAAATAATACACGGGAAGCCTCGCCATTCCCAAAGCCAGGGCTCGATAGAGCGAGCGAATCAAGATGTTCAAAATATGCTTACAACCTGGCTTATCACTAACCAAACAACCAAGTGGTCAGAAGGTTTAAAATATGTTCAACTGATGAAAAATAGAGCTTTTCATGAGGGTATAAAGCAAACTCCCTATGAAGCTTTATTCGGAACTAGAATGAAATTGGGTTTGAAAACATCAAATTTACCTATGGAATCTGTTGAACAGCTGGAAACAGAAGAAGAGTTAGAGCAATTACTAGAAGGAGTACACACAGCCAATTCACCACATAGCAAAGTCGCAGAAAACAATGAATTTTCCATTGAAACGTTAGACATAATTTTGGATGATGGTTTATTATGCAACCAAATTGAAGATAAAGATGGAAGTTTTGAGTTAAATTCTGATTTAAACGAGAAGAAAATTTTAATTGATAATGCTCGAAAGAAAGCAAGGGAAAATTTAGAAAATCAAGCTATCAAAATGTGTAGTCTTTCGAAAGAAAAATTTCCTGCTGCTGTGATTGGTGACAATGTTAGAGTTTCCATTCCAGACGTTGATCGTGGTAAAACGGATCCAAAAAATTTGATTTGCGTAGTTTTGTCTAGAGATAACGATAAAAATTTATATAAATTAGGAACTAAACAGGGAGTTTTAAAACAATCTTATTCTAGGCATGAATTCGCCATTTGCGAACAAAAGTTTATATCATACGAAGATGTTCCTCAAGATGTTGAGAAATCGGTAAGAGAAATTATAGGAATGCAGTCCCTTACTGGTGGACAAGGTTTTAAAAGATGCATCTGTAAAGGAACATGTTCCTCAAAAAAATGCAGTTGTAAAAATGCTGGAATATTATGTAATTCCAAGTGCCACAATAGCAATTCTTGCCCAAATAAATAAAACTTTTTTCATTATGAAATTTCTATATGTTCCTTTATAGTTTTATAAAATTTAACTGTTATAATAAAGAAAAGTATGTTATTATTATTATTTGTTTGATTCCCATCGTATTGGTCCTGAAATTATGTTTATTTAAATAAATATTTTTTTACTGCAACAACATTTTTAATTTATTTGTATTCCAACTTTTCTTAAAACATGAAGGTAAGAGTATACATTTACCAAAACGTGAAGGCAAGAGTACACATTTGCCGGGAAATGTACATATACATTATATTAAGTTCACATATACCTAACTTTTTGGGAAATGTACACATTTTACGGTAAAAGTGTACATTTCCCAAGAGTGTACATTTACCGTAACATATACAGTTCATTGAAATAATTATAGGCGTCTATAATTTGAATTTAAATATGACAACTGTCAGAATTTGGAGTGTTTAGCATCTACACAAACATTGATTACTTAAGAAACGGCCTACTCTAATGACGAAAGTATTTGAAGGCACGGTATATCTATGTTACTAATTTGTAAATCTGACAGCGACAAACGATTTATGTTCAATGTCATACAATCTAAAATTCTAGTATTTTGGTACCACGTAATATATTGATATCAAAAAAATATGAAAAATTATACGGGGGAGAAATCATCCAAAGAATGATTTTTATATAATTATCGTGTTTTAGGGTTATATATAAATAAACTCCGTAAACGAACATGCAACAATTAACGATGGATATACCACAACATAGCACTATCTCTTTCTGTTGCGCCTGACACATTTCTCTCTTAAATTTAATTACCCTGCCTCCCTTCCAGTTAGTATATACAGTTCATTGAAATAATTATAGGCGTCTATAATTTGAATTTAAATATGACAGCTGTCAGAATTTGGAGTGTTTAGCATGTACACAAACATCGATTACTTAAGAAACGGCCTACTCTAACGACGAAAGTATTTGAAGGCACAGTATATCTATGTTACTAATTTGTAAATCTGACAGCGACAAACGATTTATGTTCAATGTCATACAATCTAAAATTCTAGCATTTTGGTACCATGATATCAAAAAAAATATGAAAAATTATAGGGGGGAATGGGGATATGTAAAAACAAAACTTATAATTTAGATAAACAATGATAAAATTAGAGACTATATACCAGACCATAAATTTTTACATTAAAACACTATAAATCGACACTAAATTATTACAACAATCATCAATTTGTGAATCTCTAAATAATATATATTTTTACAGATTTTACTTTAGATTTTGCTAATTTTTAACACATTTATTTCGAAAAACTAGTTTTTTCATCATTTTATTTGCAATCGTCACACTTCAAAATTATGTAATTAATTCTTTTAATAATTTTGTAGATTCTATTTTAGGTGTTAATGTTAGAGAAATATTCCATATTAATAAATAATGTTTTATCATCTAGTTTCAGGGAGTCCTACTTTAAGGCAGCCCTAAATTATTATACTTTTAACATCATAGGTATTTATCAGTATTAATAATAATAAATATTTGGGTCTATAGTAGATATCGATAGGGGGTGAAACACCCCTATTGAAAATACACATCCAGGTACAATATTTATCAATGGATCTGAGATATATTAAAATCATTCAAAAACTTGGTACATCTCTATTAGTTTCATATCCTAACATTTCATTTTTAAAGATGTATTTTGCGACTCTTCGAGTTATATTTAAGTCATTAAATTGTGAACCTTAAAATAGTTGTGAACTGTCAAAATTGTCAATTTACTGATTTTTTATAATTTCAATTTTAAATATCTTTCATTTTAAAAATTGCACTTAAAATTTTGTAGACGTTTATTGATTTCATTATTTGATATCACAAAAAAAAAAGTACTTATCAAGTTTAAATATATTGAGTTACTTTCATTTAGTAACGGTGTCGATATTGTTGATTGCGGCGATGGTGTACTGGAAGATCTCGTTGGTGATGAGTCTAAAGGGCGGAATATATGCAAAGTGCATATATTTGCATATTTTGCATATTTTAACAAATTTCACAAAAAATTGCATATTTCGGCAAAAATAAAATTTGTGTGCATATTTTTATGTTTTTCGTTTTATGAAAAGATTAAGTGCGACCCTGTTTAGGAATTTCCAAGTAATCAGCTTGCCTAATGGAGAGCAGATGTGGTCTATTCTTTTATATTTATATTGTATAGTTTTTATTATTATATGGTTTATTGCCGGCATTTATTGTGTGTTTAGGAATTTCCAAGTAATCAGCTTGCCTAATGGAGAGCAGATGTGGTCTATTCTTTTATATTTATATTGTATAGTTTAGTTTGTCGATAGATTCCAGTGTGAAAAGAGTGATTTCGAAAATATTTTATTTCAAACGCCTAAAATGCCGAAAGCCGCTTCGTGGATTAAAAATTTTCCTGAGTTGGAGTTTAGTAGGGATAAAGTGTTTTGCAAAGTTTGTGCCAAAATCATTGTTTGTGAAAAGAAGTTCCAAATTGATCAACACTTGAAAACAGCTATGCATAAAGCTAAGTTGCAGAAAAATAAATCAGTGCCTGTTCAGCAGTGTGTGCAAACCGCATTTCAAAATGTCAAACCAAAGAGTGAAAAGGAGGTGTTTCATCAAGACTTATGCAAAGCTTTAGTCGCAGCAAATATACCTTTGAAGAAACTGCAAAATACACAATTCAGAGATTTTTTGCAAAAATATTGTAATCAAAACATCCCTGACGAATCCACACTTAGAAAGAAGAATGTGCAAACAGTATACGAAACCGTAATGGGAGAAATTAAAGTTACACAGGGCGATGAACATTTTTATATTATTGTTGATGAAAGCACAGACTCATGTGGTCGATATATCGCACATCTTATGATTGGAAGGTTTCAAGAAAATGAGCCAGGGAAACCATATTTAATATCTTCTAAACAGTTAGACAAAACAAATAATGAGACCGTAACTCGATTTATTCAGCAGTCTCTATCAAATTTTTTTTTACCAAATCCAGTTCCAGTAGAGAAGTTTTTAGTGTTTTTGTCTGACGCAGCGCCGTATATGGTTAAAGTAGGCCAAAACTGAAAAATATTTTATCCCAATATGGTACATGTCACTTGTCTTTTACACGGGATAAACAGAGTTGCAGAAATTATTAGAACAGCATATCCCTTGGTGAACAAATTAATTTCAAATGTAAAGAAAGTGTTTTTGAAAGCACCTCTAAGAGTGCAGATCTATAGAGAGAAATTGCCAGGAGTTTGTTTACCTCCAGAGCCCGTAATTACTCGATGGGGAACATGGATTAAGGCCGCGATATTCTACGCAGACCATTTTGAAGCCATTAAAGACATAGTTTTAGATTTAGAAGACAATTCGCAGTGTGTAGTGCAAAGTCAAGCATTATTCAAAAATGTAAATTTAGCTAAGGAACTTGTTTTTATTAAGGTTAATTTTAGTTTTGTACCAGATATAATAACTTCGTTAGAAAGTAGGAATATAAGTTTAAGAGAATCAATTAATATTGTTGAAACTTTTTCCGACAAATGCAAAAAAGTTCCCGGTGATGTAGGAAATCAAGTAAGAAGGAAACTCGAAGTTATTGTGGGAAAGAATGAAGGCTTTAAGTATTTAATGGAAGTCAAAAATATTTTTGATAGTAAACCATCCAACGAAGTAATACCTTGGCCTTATAACTTACTACCCAAATTAAAATATTGCCAGATCACGTCGGTAGATGTTGAAAGAACTTTTTCTTTGTACAAACATATTTTTACAGACAGAAGGCAAACATTTTTATTGGAAAATTTTGAAAAATATATCGTTATAAATGCATTTTATACTATTTCAGGTTGAAAATTGTACCTATTATGTTTTTCTTTTAATTTTACTTAAAATAAATAATTTTTGTAAGAGTCGGCGTTCTTTATTTCCATTTTTCCATGTTATATTCAAGGCATATAATTGCATATTTTGACAAATAAATGCATATTGTTGCATATTTCAGAGAAAAACGATGCATATATATGCGCATATTTTAACTGAATTGACGTGCATATATTCCGCCCTTTAGTGATGACAATACTTCAGGTGATGGTGGTGGCACATTGTCTCCTGAGATATCGCTACAAAAAATATAACTGCAAAATAATTTAAATTATAACATACAAATTACATGAAAAATGTTTTAAACAGTAACATTTAATGACGGTTTATCAAAGCATTACTTAGAAAATAGATGGAAACAGAGACTCTTAAAATATTTCAATTCACATCTATCTTATTTAAAAAATTATTTTTTGGTACTTTGTTAAATAGCTGTACAGTTATAACTGTTGTAAAAAATATCATGTATATTCTTACCACAATGCATCACGAAAAAATGTTTTCGTTGCCTCGGATCCAAATTTAAGGATCATGTTCTTTCTATCTGTTGTAATTACTTTTTTGAGTATCATCTCAGTATATATTGACAACAATGCAGTCATTTTTGAAGATGTAATAATGAAACGCTGACTTGTGCAATGTATAGCCATCATAAGAAAAATAAAAACCTGCACTTCTACCTCTGGAGATCCATCAACATCAAATGCTCTTAATCACCGATAAATGATGACAAATGATTTATTGGATGATGCAAATTTAAAAATTAATCAATTGTATATGATAAATAAAAAAAATAAAATGGTTATTTATAAGAGGCTTACTAATTTTTATAATCGTAGAAATATTAGATATGATTATTGATTATTTGATTTTTAATATTTTGAAACAATCATTTTTTATCTTACTTTGCTCTTTTACTTGTTAATGTAATTATTCATTCTCATTCTGTAATATATTAATTCTTTATCATATTATTTCCAGTTTTTCTGTAATCTCTTGCTTCTTTTCTAGTTTTGCTACTGATAATTTAATATTTGTTTTATAATAATTTTCTAATACTGTTTTAAATTTTTTTTATTCTTTTATTATTGGTTTGAATTTATTATACGATTTTAATTCTTCAATCATTTCTTTATTTTCATCTACTTTAATAATGTCATCTAATATTGTTTTCAAAATATTTGTATTTTATAATTTTATAGAATCTATTACATAATTCATTTGGTTTTGATGTGTTACAAATACAGGATGCAGATGGTAGATTAATACTAAAATATTCAACTTTGTTGTAATTTATATCACTGGCATAACCATTATTTACAATCCCATTTTCATAAATATAGTATAATATTCATTTGAAAATAATATTAGTAAATAATTATAATAATAATTTACTTCATTTCCAATCAATATATTTAGAATTTTTTTATTTATATTTATCTTAACAATACAAAAATTTACATATACATGTTCCTTAAAAACAATCATTTGTTTATTAATATGAAATACGAAATTTAAATTTTTGAACATGTAGGTAGTCTCGAATTAAATTATTATAATTTGAATATTAATTTCGGTTACACTCAATTTACCGAAGCGATGGACGATTTCTACAGAGATTAGCCGATGGAATGCACCGAATACGGTAGGGTATACATATACTCTCAAAACCTCGGATATAATAATTTGAAAAAATATTAAGTGTGATATTAAATTGGAACCACTTCCCCTCAAAGGGTTAAAGAAATAGAAGAGTAACATAATATATATATATATATATATATATATATATATATATATATATTTGTCTAATTATTTACAAAATCTGTAGTACACAAATTTTACTTCCATTCCGACTCAATAACGAAATAAAAACAGCTAAGTAAACTACAAATTAATTATATTTTATTTAACATCAATATATAATACATATATAATTGAACACAGTTTATACAAATAAAACTTAAAAGCTAATAATATTGCTATATCGTAAAAAAACGGAACGTTAACTTATTTTATTTTGAAATTTTTATAATACATTTGTGGCATTACTGTACAACAATCAATTGATTTGCTTCACATCAGACATGTTTCATCTAATAAAATATATTAGAAATGATACCATCAAACTCAAATAAAAACTCATCACTTTTGGCTTGTTTATGCTGCCTGGATTGCATCCATGGCCGCTGCATGTGAAAACGCACGTTCTGTACGTCAGTGAGTCACCAGGTTGTTTGACGTAATTGCAATAATTTCCCAAGTCCAGTGAGGAACAAAACCTCTTCGCTCCAATACCTCCTATGTAAAGATAAAAAGAAATTAAAATCAATTATATCAAATAAAGAGAATATTCAAACACAAAAGAATCACGTCAACATTATGGTTATGTATTTCAACAGCCAAATTTGTCATCTGGTACTATACTATCAAAATGAATATAGGTAAGTATATAAGCACCCCAAGTAGGAATAATATGACGCTTTAGTTGTTGAAACACATCAACCATTCGTAAAAGAGACAAGTGTTTATAATAAACATAAATTATTAACAATTTAATTACCTAACTTAAGTAAAAAATACAGCCTTTCAATTTTTTCAACAGTCAAATATTAAGGATGAGCGGTTTCACCCTTATCATTACAGAAAAGTTTTATTACCTGAAGATTTTCCACGTCGTGAGAATTTTTGTAACAGGTTTTTAGAACAAATACAAAGACATCCTCAATTTTGCAGAAAATTCTTATGGAGGGACGAAGTTAATTTTTCACTATATATATAGATGGATTTTTACAGTGGGCGAAATTCACATGTTTATACTTTGGACAATCCTCAGGTCTTTAGACCAGCTAACTACCAACATAGGTTTAGCGTAAATGTCTGGGCAGGTAGTATCGGGAATCGGGCCAGTCATTATTCCTGCAGGCTGGTTGGAAGCAACTGTTTAGAATTCCTGGTAAATGGTTTTCAAAATATGGTAGGTGAAATTCCATTAGCGGTAATCAATATGTGGCTACATATGGATGGTGCTCCTGCTCATCATGCGGTATCGGTGAGAAACTGGTTAACCTTCCGTTAGTCGCGCATGGGTCTGATAATCCCATCATTTATAGAAAAGCGAACTACTTCCTAATAGATGGAGCCACGTGTATATCGTGTTGTGACATCTAACAGTAGGTACGTTATAACCTATCTGAATCTGCACGAATATTTCGATTTCATCAATCGATGCTAGTGTTTTTGATAGCTAATTGTGTATAGATCATCAATTGGGGCCACTACACCCACTGCGACAAGGTATGTTGTTTTTTTTTGGCATTCAGTAAGCGTGCCTCATTTGCTAATTGAAGGGTTATGTTTATGCTTGCGCATTTACTAACGTTATTTATTAACTCTATAATCATAACCATTTGTTAATTTTATAATAATTAGAATGAACAAGAACATATTTGATCTCGAAAATCCGAACGATATAGAAGAAATACATCGGGTACTTTACGATGATGACGACTTTGGTGAAGAGGATTTAAACGAAAGTGACGATTCAGAAACAGAGGATTGTGTTGAAATGCGAGATGTCATGTCAGATACCGATCATGAGGTAGAGGACAGTGAAAATGAAGAGAATCTAGAACTAGATAATACACATTTCTTTTATGGTGAGCAGCTACACGCTAGAAAAGAAGCGTTATTATTAGACCTATTTTTGTTTTCAGGGAAAAATGGAACACAATGGAGAAAGCAGCCTTGGAAAAAGACACATAGTCGTCCTCAGAATATTATGAGAGTGTTACCGGGTGTAACACAGGAGGCAAGAGAAGCTAAAACCGAAATTGAATGCTGGAAACTCTTCTTTAGTGACGATATTTTAGATTTGATAGTTACAAATACTAACAATTATATACAAATTGTGAAAGATAAATTTCACCGAGAAAGAGATAGCCGACTCACAGATATTACAGAAATGAAAGCATGCTTTGGTTTTCTATATCTGGCAGGTGTTTTTCGTGGTGGGCGTCAAAACCTTCATAATATGTGGGCAACTGATGACCTTGGTATCAACATGTTTAGAATGGCGATGTGTAAAAAACGGTTTAGATTTTTAATCAGATGTATACATTTTGACGAGAGGGCTTCAAGAGAAGATCGCAGAAAGTCTGACAAACTGGCAGCTGTTAGGCAGATGTTCACAATGTTTATCCGTAATTGTCAACTACAATTATCTCTTGGTCAAAATGTAACAGTTGATGAACAGTTACCAGCTTTTCGAGGCCGCTGCGGCTTTCGGCAGTATATACCGTCCAAGCCTACCAAATTTGGCTTGAAGATTTTTTGCCTATCTGATGCGAAGTTGTTTTATACTTCAAACATGGAATTATACTGCGGACAGCAGCCCGAGGGTCCATACCGTCAAAACAATTCTGCTGAGGCTGTTGTTCTTAGGTTGGCTGAACCAATTTATGGATCTGAACGAAACATTACGGCCGACAATTGGTTCACTAGCTCGAGTCTAGTGCAAGAGTTAGAAAAGAAGAAACTATCATACGTAGTAACAATAAGAAAGAACAGACGGGAAATTCCATCGAACTTTGTAACAGCGAAAGGTCGTGAGCAATATGATAGCGTTTTTGGTTTTTCAAAAAATGAAACAATTGGATCATATGTTCCAAAAGCAGAAAAGACAGTTGTTCTATTATCAAGTCTTCATGTATCATCCAATGAAGTGTCTAATAACATACATAAAAAGCCGGAAATAATACTTCATTATAATGATACCAAGTCTGGGGTAGATGTGGTGGATAAGCTATGCGCTAGTTATAATGTGGCGACGAGAAGATGGTCTATGGTAATCTTTTACCATCTTTTGAATACAGCTGGAATAAACTCAAGAGTCATTTTTCTCGCGAATGGTAATCAATACTCAGATAGACGGGCATATTTGAAAAAATTGGCTCTGACTTTATTATCCGGGAAACGATGTCAGCCTTGCTACCAAGCCTCTAAAAAAGACTGTCGTACCAAGTTTACATGTGAAAAATGTCACATGTACCTATGTTTGAATCAACATATGAAAACAGTTTGTGAAAATTGCTTAATTTGTAATACCGCAGAAAATATAATAATGGATTCTGTATAATGTTCTCTTATATTGTATATTGTAATAAAATATTATTTTCTTTCTAATAAAAGTTAAGTAGTATGTTCACTTAATGTTAAAATGTTATATACAGGGTTAGTTAAAAGTATGGAGACGGCGATTTATTGTCGTTAATATTCATTTTAGAGAATTATGTTCAATATAAAAGTTTGTTAGGATATTTTGATCTACATTTGAGAATATTTGATTTTTTTTCTTCATTTGTTTTTTAGTTACGCCTGTCCGCGCAGTTTTTTTAAATAGGAACTAGTAAATTTTACTCTATCATTCGATAGAGAATTTTTTTCTCTTTACAATACTATTTTTGTTTTTTTAAAATTCATTTTAATAACTTTTTTATAAGAAAAGGCCGGTTCAAGTGTTTCACAGATGTTCGGTGCATCGCAGATAGACAGAAGCTATGCGATAAACAAACTTGAGCGACATAATTTTATCGGGAGTTATACCATAAGAGTTTGTGTTTATCCGGACAAACTTTCATTTTGAACGAAAGCTTTGTTGCTTGGTAACTGACGAGAACAAATAACATGGTAATACCGCGGCACCGAAGGTGGTTTTACCTTTTGTTATTTGTTCGAGTCGTGTTACCCTTAAGCAACAAAGTTTGAGTTTTGTCAAAATGAAAGTTTGTTCCGGAAATAAACACAAACTCGAATGGTATTTGGTAAGACAATTTAATGAATCATTTAATTAATATTAATAAACCGAAATATTTTTATTTAACATTCCTTTGAATACATATACAAAAGAAAGAGAAAAATACATATGTTTATGTATGAAATTTATTTGAACGATACTGTCAGAATTGAATTTTCGTTGCCATGGAAAATCAACATGCAGTTTATCCGCTAGCAAACATGCAGTTTATCCGATAGCAAACTAACACAGCGTGTTAAAATGTCATGTTTTTGACAGATGAATTAAATTGTCAGTGGTTATTGTGTACGTCAAATCTTTGACAGAAATAATTCATTTGTGCAATTTGTTGCTGTTAATATTAACAATGGCGAGTTTAAGTGAACATGAACGAATTGAAATACTTATGATGTTGGGTTATGGAGATAGACGCAGAAGTTTACAAGACGTTTGTAATTTATTTAATGATACGCATCCAAATAGAAATCCAATTTCTAAATCCGTTGTTGGTAAAACTTTAAGACGCTTTGAACAAACTGGTAGCGTTAAAGATTTGCCAAGGAGTGGTAGACCTAGAACAGCAAAAAGCGATGATAACAAACTGGATATTTTATTGGCTGTATCTGAAGATCCTCATTTATCAACCAATCAATTAGCGGCCAATTTCAATATTTCGCAGTCATCGATCGTGTCATTTTTAAAAAGTGAAAAGTATAAACCTTATAAGGTACACCTTGTACACGAGTTAACGGAAGATGATTTTGATGGGAGATTACAATTTTCTGAAGAAATGTTAAATATTTGCAATAATAATGAAAATTTTGTCAACAATATTGTTTTCTCTGACGAAGCTACTTTTTGCCTTACCGGTGAAGTAAACAGACATAACTGCAGATACTGGTCATCGGAAAATCCCTTTTGGTTTTTGGAGCACCATACGCAGTACCCCAAAAGGTTAATGTTTGGGTTGGCATTCTTGGCGGTCATATTGTCGGTCCCTTTTTCATCAATGGCAATTTAACTTCGGGTCTGTATTTGCAGTTATTGCAAAATGAAATAATACCTGTTTGTGCTACGCTCTATCCACATGAAAACAATGAACACCTGCCCAATGACAGTATCTGGTTCCAGCAAGATGACGCCCCACAACATTCTGGTGTAAATGTTCGTCAATATCTGGACAACGTTTTTCCCCACAGATGGATTGGAAGATGAGGAACCATTGAATGGCCAGCCCGTTCGCCAGATTTAAGTCCTTTAGATTTTTTTCTTTGGGGATACGTAAAAAACAAAGTTTACGAAGATAAGCCCGATAACGTCGAAGATTTACAAATCCGAATTACCAGAACGATACAAGAAATTCCCCAAGATTTTTTACAGAACTCTGTTCGCGGTTTTGTAAATCGATTGGGTCATTGTCAAATTACTAATGGACGACAATTTGAACATGAACATAAAATGAATTTAAAAAAAACAAAAATATTATTGCAAAGCGAAAAAAAGTCTCTATCGAATGGTAGAGTAAAATTCACTAGTTCCCATTTAAAAAAAACTGCGCGGACAGGCGTAACTAAAAAACAATTGAAGAAAAAAAAATCAAATATTCTCAAATGTAGATCAAAATATCCTAACAAACTTTTATATTGAACATAATTCTCTAAAATGAATATTAACAACAATAAATCGCCGTCTCCATACTTTTAACTAACCCTGTATAATGGTTCTCCTATACATAAGGTAAACAGATAAGCGAAAAAATACAAAACCAACACCATGGGTTTATCAGTCCCATCGCGACTACTAACGTTGCAAACATCAGCGCGCCTAACGGAAGGTTAAATGAGCAATTTGCCGAACGGTGAATAGGAAGAGCTGGACTTTTCCTTTTGGGGTCACATTAAACAATTGGTGTACAGAGCACCAGTTTTAAATGATGCACTACCGCTAAATACTAGAAAGAGTGCAGGGAAAAGAGCGGAAATTTGTAGAGATCAGCACGGGACATAATTTTGAACATTTATTATTATAATTTCATCTCGTTGACTCTTTTGACAATTATCGTATTTGTCATTAATTATTATTTTTTTAATTAATTATTCTCTTTTTGTCCTATGTCCTCTAGTACCTTATCCATTATTAAGATAAATTAAAAAATTGCCAAGTGTACCTTTACTAAAAAGGCCAATATCTTCTAGAATGAACAATGTGGAAGACGTTGTATATTAGTCTAAATTGTCTATAATGACAGATTTCAAAAAATGTAAGTAAATAGGAATACAATGAAAGAAAGGAAAAGAATAATAAAATTACAACCAACTAAAACAACAAAACGATGTCAAAATACACTGCTCTAGGGAGTTTTATCCGACCACTGCATATCACTTGAGATGGATCACTCCATATATGGCTAGAATTCATCTTATAGCATATAGATATTAAAAACTAAAAGGCTGTATTTTTATGACTAATATGTTAGTTTTAATTAGTAGGTAAGTTAAAAACATAAAAGTTTCCAAAAACCCATGCAAATACAATGTTAAGTCTATCGTATGATAACTGTAATAAATCAGAATTAAAATAAATAAATTCTAAATATAATATTAAATATACGATTAGCTTTTACCCGCCAAGCTTGTGGATTTAATGCAGTATGCAGCTTCAAATACATGGTCACAATTCTGTGGCTTCAAATCCGACATTTGAATCATTCCATCTGAACAATCCAATGTTTTAGATGAAGAACACTGATAGCACTCAATGCACCAAGCTATAGCCCATCCCCAAGTATTAATATCCAAATAGCAGCATTAGAAGAGAAAAGAAAATGAATAAGTTCGCAAAGAAGTAGATAGATAGATACATGACTTAATAGTTAATACACGATGAAAGAATGTGTTGTTAACAGTAAGTTATTTGTTCTAGCACAAAGGAGTTAGCGTCCTAGCATCCACTTCGAATAATACCTTCATATCTTCCTATGTGTTTGACACAATATTTGGCGCCATAGACGAGATCACATGATTCTGGTTTTATGTTAAGGTCGCTAGATAACCATTCGTTACATTGGAATGGCTGATTTGAATCTGATCCGCTACATTGGTAACAATCTATTGCTAACGCTGAAGAAATAAAGAAATAAAAATTATATTTTAATAACGGCAAACGCCAAATAAAAATTACATTTATGTCAATTTAAACAAATAAATTCATTATATATAAAGTAGTGGACGTCTTCAGGTAAAATCTGCAATAATGAATTTGATTATTTTCTTATATGATTCAATTTTCCAATTTCAATTTGTTAGGAAAAAACAATGTCAGCTTCTTTCACTTATTTAAAAATACGTTTGTGAAGCATCCATTGCATCAATGACTTCTCCGTCTGACCCGATGGTACCCATGTCAGTTCCATCACAGTACTTGACAAAATGGAAAGAGGAAATAAAATTTAATTTTCGAACTATATCTCCGGGAGTAGTTCATCTAACTCTATGAGAAAGATAATCAAATTTAATAAGCAACTATGGTTGAATCGTTTTGACAACCGACACGGCCAAATTACGAACTAAAGAGACACGATTCAATGCCACTACAAATTCCCATCTGCCGAAACAATTTCAGAACAATAAAATTAAACTAACTAATTAATATTTCAGGATGTAGGTATAGCTTCCGCTAATAAAATACTATTACTTGAAAGCCAGTACAAAATAAATATTATAAATATTATTTCTATGTTTCGGTATTAGAACAACGTTATTCTAGCACCCATTTTAGTGTTAGAATGGACTCCATTCTTAAACGATTTTTGGTGACTTTCTATTTTAGTAGAAATAGGTTGGTGTCATAAATTTTTCATATTCCTTTTCATAATTGCTTTTCGATTTATCTGGTAGTAAATTATTTATTGCGTTGGAGGCCAAGTCCCGCAATCTGGTGGCTCAGATTGATGCTCTTCGTCTGACATTCCGCCCACAGAGAATATGAGTATTTTCTTCTAATTTAAGGAAACTTTTCAATTCAAATAATTCTTACAGATGTCAACTGTCAAATATAAATCAGTGCTACCAAGGGACTACGTCACGTTAACAAAATTTCCCTTAATGTATATTTTTAACAAATTTTCTATAAGTAAATAATGTAAATAATATCCGAAACAGAGAAAATAGTATAAAACACTCGTAACAGAAGGGCATTCCAACATTCGTTCCTTCGGCCACTCGAATGAAAGGCCTTCTGTTACCTGTATTTTAATATGCTATTTTTATACCTATATTTATTTAATATTTTGGCTATTCCATTATATTCTATACATTTGGATGATAGTTGGAACAAACGTCAAAATGTGCATGAATATTATTATTTATGTCAGTCCTGAAATGACGTTTGCAGGTTATATTACGTGACAGGCAAAATTTTACATGTCAAATTTGACGCCATTTTAATTTATTGACGAAGGTCGCGTCGGTTACCAAAGGGATTCAACTACCGTGGCCTTCAAATACGTTCCTCATAAGAGACGGCTATGCTTCTTTTTAATGGTTAGTGACAGTACAAGTAATCAGGCACACACCATAATTTTGATAGTTTGGCTATGTCATGTAAATAATAATAGGCGTCTATAATTTGAATTTAAGTATAACAACCATCAGTATTTGAAGTTTTCAAAAGCTTAGCATGTACACCAACGTTGATTATTTAAAAAACTTAAAAAAACTACCTACTCTAATGAGGAAAGTATTTGAAAGCACAAAATGTTATCTGACAATTTAACCGATCGGCAGTGAGGGGTACATTGCCCCGCAATACTGCTTCTGTATTAGATGTATTTACTATTACTTGGTAAGTATAGAGATACAACAACAGTTGCGGCCCTTGAAAACTTAGACACAGGGTCCTCGGTAGTGAATGGGAAATGTAACATTGGTTGCATAGCACATAATTTAATAAGCCAAGGATGTCCGAATACTTTTACACATAGGGAACATATAATAAATATTTGAAATAATAACTCAATATCTAAGCGAATAAAAATTCCTTTATGACCAACTATTTACACATTTGTAACTGCGGGAAATATTTATAGCAGAATAACAATTCATTGTAATGTGGGTTGCCTAATTTTAATTTATTTTATATTCATTTTAAACAAAGTAAAGAATAGCTGAACGAAAAATAAGTGTACAGCCGGGTAACATTCTATTCAATTTATAACGTGAACCCAAGCAAACAAATCTCCGAAGGATTTTTGAGAAAACTGGTTTTTAATATTTTGACATATTAATTAATTTTATGTAATCCGATAATTTTTTTCTAAATTTGATTCTTCAGCAGGGTAGATTATATAATTCTTCATAAGTTGACGTTGAAAGGTTTTCTCCGTCCTTAAAATCAACAAAATATCTGGATTCTAAAATCTGCTATTTTGCCATTGTGGACAGATTCACTAGCGAGGACCCTTAAATACAAAAACATTTTAAGCGGTGGTTTTTTTAAACGTTAGTCAAACCAATCATTATTATTATTTCCAGTATCAGAATACAAAATCTTACTTCAAAATTAGTATTTAAATAAGACTGAGAAAAACTATCTATTAACAGAGATGTTAATATTTTATTGTAGCACCACCGGAATCTACAACGCTTTGAAGGCGTTTTGGCATTGACAATACCGTACTTTGCACACATTCTAAAGGGATTATTTCATACCAGATATATGAAATGGTTTGAATCAATTCCTCCCAGTTTTGTAGCAAAGTTTCATCGTTCATTGTCTTGACCATGACCCCCCCCCCCTCCCCAAATGTTCTCTATGGGATTTAGATCCGGGCTCTTCGCTGGCCACGGCAATGTGTACACTTTAGCTTCTAAAAAAATTCGAACAATATGCGTCGTATGAATTCTACAGTTATCATGTTGAAGAATAAAATTGTTGCCAAAAACCGGAATTACTGACATGAATAGTTTTAACCGAGCGTGCGTTGTTGACAGGGATCAAAAAATTTATCTGGGAAACCAAGTATGGATATTTAATATTGTTTCTTGATTGGGATTAATTATATATAATCGGTGCTTTTAAAATGAAGAAAATTATGTTGAAAAATAATTTAGATATCTCCTAACAAAAATCGTATGTATACACCGTGTTTCATGTAACTAGCACATTAGAAGTTTTTGTGCTTACAACGCGAATTTTTTCCAGAAGTTTTGCCTTCTCACATAATTGACCGCAATATTTCAAGTTAAAATATTTTTAAACTCGTGCAACTTCCGGTTGCACCGGAAGTAGGCGCCATCTTTGTTATTTTAAATGTGACACCCTGTATTTTATTCGAGATTTGAATTGCTTATTTAAATAGAAGAACAGAGATACCGGGTTGGATTATGTCAGAGTCAACCGTTTCGGAGTTATTCAACTGTTTTCCATTTATAGGGCACTTGAACGTAAATTTTAAAAGTTCTTTATCTGAGACATGAAAAAAGATAAACAATTGAAATTTGTTCCTGAGATAGTCAAAGTATTGTCCTATTCGAATATCACCAGGTTTTGCAATAATATTACACAGGGTGTTCTCTAATTAATTTACAATTACGCACATTTAAAATGCAAGAAACTTAATTTTTTCAAATGAAACACCCTGTATATTTTCGCCTTTTCTGAAGCAGAAAAAAATTGTCTTTCGATCCACATTCCCTATACCTATCTCTAGAGGTTTTTGAGTTATTGGGGAGATCAGTCTGAAGGCCCGATATTTTGCCATTTATCACACACAATTTCAAGAATGCCTTGGAAGTAAGAAAATGTTTAGTTGTCAAAATTTCGTTCGCTGTCAGTGTTATTAATTTGATGCTTGGATATTTTTTGTACTTTACTGAATGATTTGATTAGTGCATAATGGAAGGCTATAATAATAATTATCTAAATGAAAGTATCCTTAATTTATTTTACATACACGGAGAATGTAATCGCATAATAAGTAGAACTTGCCGTGTGTTCAATCAGAGATACCCTAATTTGCCTCCGATGAATCGATTCAAATTTGCAAAAATTGAAACACATTTTTTGCGACATTGGAATATGAACACAAAAAGAAATTGTACTAAGCCAGTAACAGGTGAAGAAAACAACGAAATTAATATTCTGGGATATTTCACAGCTCATCCCCATGCTTCGATACGTAAAGCAAAGGTGGATTTAGATATTAGTATGACGTCAATTCAACGCGTGCTAGCAAAGAACAAATGGCACCCATATGCACAAAGGAAAGTCCACGAACTGAGAAATGGAGACGCTCAGAGAAGAATTGATTTTTGTGAGTGGCTAACTATTCGTAAACAGGAAGATCCGGACATGTTACGAAAGATTTTATGGTCGGATGAATCCAAGTTTACCAGGCAAGGCGTTGTAAATAATAAAAATTGTCATTTTTGGGCAGATGAAAATCCCCACTTTTCACGAGTAAGCCATTTTCAATATCAATTTAGTTTTAATGTATTCGCCATAATAGGGTGGGGAAGGGTATTTTATCATATTTATGATGAAAGGCTAACGTCCGAAAGATATTTGCGAATCATTAGGAAAGTGGTGGCAAACATAGTCAATGACATGCCACACCAAAACTATTATTGGTTTCAACTGGATGGAGCTCCAGCTCACTCTACTCATGCTGTATATCAAGAGTTGACCCAGCTATTTGAGGATAGGTGGATTGGTCCAAATGGACCATGTCTTTGGCCTGCTAGATCTCCGGATTTAACTCCAGTTGACTTTTTTTTATGGAGTTACATAAAAAAAGAGGTCTATGCAACACCAGTTAACTCCAGGCAAGAACTAGAGGATAGGGTGCGAAGAGCATTTGACCAAATTGAAGTTCAAATGATTGAACGTGCAACGACTGACCAGCTCCAAAGAAGGTTAAATAAATGCATTGAAGTAGGCGGTGGACATATTGAGCACTTGCTGTGATTTGGTTTTAGATTTGTTTTTGTTTTCTTTGTTTGACTTATATCGTGAGATCAAAAATGTTTTCGCAATTAATAAATTTTGGTTTTGAACTAGAAGACTTTTTTTCCATGCCCATAACATGCTTACAAATGACTATTAATCCACTCCTCCTATACTTAATCTATTATTTTTTCAGTTTTATTTGGCAAAATATCGGGCCTTCAGGCTGATCTCCCCAATAACTCAAAAACCTCTAGAGATAGGTATAGAGAATGTAATAGTGGATCGAAAGACAATTTTTTTCTGCTTCAGAAAGGGCGAAAATATACAGGGTGTTTCATTTGAAAAAATTGAGTTTCTTGCATTTGAAATGTGTATAATTGTAAATTAATTAGAGAACACCCTGTGTAATATTATTGCAAAACCTGGTGATATTCGAATAGGACAATACTTTGACTATCTCAGGAACAAATTTCAATTGTTTATCTTTTTTCATGTCTCAGATAAAGAACTTTTAAAATTTACGTTCAAGTGCCCTAAAAATGGAAAACAGTTGAATAACTCTGAAACGGTTGACTTTGACATAATCCAACCCGGTATCTCTGTTCTTCTATTTAAATAAGCAATTCAAATCTCGAATAAAATACAGGGTGTCACATTTAAAATAACAAAGATGGCGCCTACTTCCGGTGTAACCGGAAGTTGCACGAGTTTAAAAATATTTTAACTTGAAAGATTGCGGTCAATTATGTGAGAAGGCAAAACTTCTGGAAAAAATTCGCGTTCTAAGCACAAAAACTTCTAATGTGCTAGTTACATGAAACACGGTGTATATAAATATATGTGACAAAAAGAAAGTATCCTGGCGATATTTCTTTTTGACTTAATAAATAAATATAATAAAACATCGATGTTCCATTATTTTACATTTATTAAATATGAAAAGGTCTAGATTTATCCAAGACATTTATCGATCGAACTTCGTATAAATTCCCAACAATCCCTCGGTGAAATTAAAATTAGATGGAATCTATTTGTCTCCCTATTGATGAATTTCCCCACAAACTTCTTAGTAAGGGCGCAATGAATAATTCACTAGACCCGTCCTTCGTTAGAAATTGCATATTACGGGTTGGGATTTACTCAAAGCGAAACATCAAACGAGTCTGTCCGCAGATATCAGTACCGTCAACATTCTCCATAAGGATTATTAACATCTCCACGTGAAGTGCTCGATAGATCCAGAGACGTGATGTTAGAGCGAAGTATGTTGTACTCTAAGAGGACATTGCGATGGAACGAAATTAATTCATAAGAGCGAGATGCTAAGAAAACATAAATATGTAATAATAGAATTAGCATATTGCCAATAGCACTTAAGGAAATTAATTTCAGTGTTGGGTAAAGCTTTTTGCCAAAAATAATAATAATAATAATAACATTATTTAGCATTTTACATTGCTATATAACTACAATCCTTCCTATATCCTATTAATTATAACTTATAACATAACATATGTATTCATTCATTCTTCTTAAGCTCATAACATTCAACACCAAATCTAATCTAATAATGACAACTTATCCCTGAAATACCAAAACCATTTTCATACTATTGTACTTAATTATTTCGATATAGTTCTATTAACTTATGCTTAAATTTATCTACCTCTAAAATATCTTTAATTGATTTTGGAAATTTGTTATAAACCACAGTTCCCTTAAAAACTACATTGTTTTGTCCCTGTCTAGATTCCTTCTGTTCTAAAATAATATCGTTTTTATTTCTTATGTCATATTCGTGTATGTCTTTAAATTGCACTACATATTTCTTAAAATAGTCTGGACCATAGCTTTTACTCCCAACCATTGTAACCTACTTAGCATCCACTGTATGCTTGTATATCTATCCTCCTATTTTCTTCGCTATTTTCTTACTTATATACTCTACATGGTCGCTAAATTTTAATTTCTTGTCAATAATCACTCCCAAATATTTTACCCTCTCCACCCATCCAAGCTCTGCGTTTCCCAGTTTCAAATTCCCAATTTTATTTTCAATCTTGCCATAGCCTTGGTTTTTCTAAATTTAGTTTTAGTTTGTTAGTTTCTAACCAATTTTGTAAATTTTGAAGATCAATATTCATTTTTTTAACTATTTCATTGTAGTTTTTTCCAGCTAAATAAATTATTGTGTTATCAGCAAATAAGTGGTAATTCGCATATTTCAACATCTTTCCTAGATCATTTACGTACAGTATAAATAATAATGGCCCCAAAATACTACCTTGGGGAACCCCGTGTACGACTTCCCTCAATTCCGATATACTACTTCCACACTTCACCTGTTGTTTCCTGTCCGTTAAGTAGTCCCTAAACCATTTTAGCACTGTACCTCCTACACCATTTTTTTCAACTTTTTTAGTAGAATATTTCTGTTAATCGTTTCAAAAGCACGTTTTAAATCCAAGAAAACTATTACTACAACTAATCCTTTATCTATATTCTCTTTCCACTCTGTTATTACTAACTGTAAAGCTGTTTCACAACTAAAGTTTTTTCGAAACCCCGACTGCTTTGGTGCTAATATTTTATTATCCTCTACATGACATAGTAGTTGTCCATATACTACTTTTTCTAACAACTTAGCCATAGCTGGCAACATGTTAACTGGTCTAAAATTTGTAGCTTTCTTTGTGTTTGCAACTTTTCTAATTGGGACAATTGTAGATATTTTTGCCTGTTTTGGTACTACACCTTTCTCCAGGGAACTATTTACCAGATGCAAAATATGATCAATCCGCACACCACCAGCCATCTTCAATAATTCTGCTGTTATTTCATCTGGACTACTTTTGTAATGAAGAAAAACAGAGAAAACATAAATTCAATTTAGTAACACTTGATAAGATAATAAATAATATGGATATTAGGAATAAATTCACACAGTAGATATTTTAAGGGGTAAAATATATTTTTAGACCATTTTAGATAATGTAGTGATTGGTATCATACTGAAAACGTGTCAATTTAAGCGGAGATTCCGACGTTTCGTCAACTCTTGAAAAGCATATCTTCAGGACTGAGTGTATAATGCTCAAATAATAGGTAGGACTAGTAGTAATGGGATAACTCAAGTGAAAAATAACGAGTATTCAGATATTCAAATAACACTTTTCAACAGAAATGCACCTTGGTATTCTTTCCTTGATGAAAATAGCTAAACTGCCCTAATTTTTTGGGTCGAATAAAACGAGTATGACATCAGATTTTATTTGTTAGCTCTAGTTTTTGATACATACCAATTTCGAGTTGTAATACTAAAAATACACTTCGAAATTCTATCCTTTCAAAAATGCGAGGGGTCGTTTTTATATTCCCGTGCTATACATTTTTCAATTTTAATATAATTTTTCATTATAGTGTTTAATAATCATAGATGCCTTGGTAAAGACTTTGACAATTTACAAAACAATTGCAGCAGTATTAGTTTTAATATGTGTCAGTTTGTGTTGTCACGTATCAAAATGCACACACTTGAATATCGATCAGTTATAAAATTCTTGATAAAACAAGGAATATCTCCAAAAATTATTCGTGAAGAAAAGTTTGGTTGTATACGCGGATGATTGTCCTTCAAAGTCGGCCATTTACGAATATCAAAATAGTTTAAACACTGCCGCGACTCACTGGATGATGATCCCCGTGTTACCATTGTCCCCTCACAAACAGTACGACGCAGCTGTTCGACTTTATGTTCCAATAAAACTTCATTAAAATGTGTCAGTTGGCAAGTGACATTTGTCAAAAAGATCATCATGATGATTTTTGAGAGATATAGATATATAAGTCAGTTGTCAAGTGACATTTCTCGAATTTGAATGTGAATAACACAATCTATTGATTATTATAAAAGTTTTAATAATAAACGATTATTGATAAGTACCTGTGTAATAGAAATTGTATATAATCTTCTCAAAATTGTTATCTCGAGAGACTAGGCCGTGGCCCACCTATAGTGGACAAATTGAGAGATAACATAGTGGCGCCCCACGTTGGGCGCCACTATTGTTACCGATAGCTTTATTCACAGTAGGTGGGCCACGGCTTAACTCTCGATAACAACTTATAAATAATCAAACATAATTTATATTACTTTTTTACTAATCAAAACCAGAAATAATACAGACATTCAAAATTCGACAAAAATGTCAAATTGACAACCCACTTCTCAGTATCTGACGTAACTCATAAACAAACATTCATTGACAACCGTATTTTAAAATCCAATCGCACTTGACCTGGAGAACATGTCGAACAACGTCGTTGTATGATTGTAAGGCGGTAAAGAGGCAACGGTAACACCCGACCAGGTCGGCTTGTTGACGTGATCACCGCCGATGTTATTGAAAAAACCAAGTGTTTGGTACTGGAGGATGCAAGATTAAAGAAGCGACAATTAGTAGCTTCATCAGAAGTTTCAGAAAGCACGGTTTTCAGAATTCTACACGAATACCTTGGAATGACAAATGTTAGTGCCAGATCGATGACGAGTAAACAATTTTTGGCGCTTTGTGGAAACGAACCAGATTTAATTATCAATCGACTTGTCATGGCAGATGAAATCTGGATCCATCATTTTGACCCTGAGTCAAAACATCCCTTCTGCAGGAAAAATAATGGTAACAATTTTTTGAGATTGTCAAGGAATACTAATGATTGATTATCTACATAAGGGTAGTACGATAACAGAAGAGTATTACGCAAGATTAATACACCACCTAAGAGATTCTATTAAAGCGAAAAGGCGCGGAAAACTGACACAAAGTGTTCTGTTGCTTCACGATAATGCACCAGTACACAAATCAAGGCTTGCAAAAGCTGTCGTTGCCAAATGCGGCTTCACGGAAATAGACCATCCACCTTATAGTCCAGATATCGCTCCGAGCGACTATTTTTTGTTTCCTAATCTCAAAAGAACTTTTAAGGGGGACAAAATTTATGGACGATGACGAACTTATAGCGGCTGTTGAGAGGAATTTTGCAGACAAACCAAAAGAATTTTTTTATAGATGTTATTAAAACGATGTAATACTTGCATGCAAAAGCAAAGGGGCTAGACTGAAAAATAAATTTTTATTGATGTTTGAAACTTTTTTTCATGTCTAGTCCGGGAATGTAAAAACGATACCTTGTAGTTAAGCTACCCGAGTTTTAGATAATGTGGCATTAGATATTGATTAGTTTAGTTGACATTAGATTCTGGTTTTATAGCTTCATTAATCTCAAATAAAAGATGTGAATGTTTTCTCTTAGCTTGCCGCTTGAACTCCTGTTCTAGATCGTCATTCCCATTTTCCCTGATATCTTCATTCCATTTGCAAAATTTCCTGATAGAATCGCTCTCCATGTTCGTCGCTTACAGCATCGCAATTTTCAAGGGAGAAGTCCAAGTAAGAAAGTAGGAAGTGGAGTTTAAGTGAAATATTGCAGCCTAATTGATGGTACTTTTCTAGAAGATTATTCACAGTCGCAACTCGTCGATTTGCCAAGAAGTCATTCACAACATCTATAAATGCCTCCCATGTTGCTTTTTCATGACCCTGGAGAACTTCTTTAAGAAGATGACAAATCTGCGGGCCAATGACTATACATACCTTCTTTAACTTTAGCATCACTGATATGTGGAAATTGTTCTCTGAGGTACGGAAAAGCTTCTCCGCCCTGTCCATCCTCTTTACAAAGTTCTTCATTAATCCAAATTTTATGTGTAGACAGAGCAAAAGAGTTTTGTTATATAAACTGTAGACTTGTACCTTTACTACTCCTGATCAAAATTTATCTAGAAAGAAGCTATTTATTTTTTTTTGGTTGAAGAAACCCCCCCGATGGACTATATCTTAGAACCAAGAGCAAACTGAAAGTCTTCAATATCATTTTCGTTTTTACGATGATGAAATGAATCAGAAACAGCTATTTTCAAGCCGGAAAGACTTTCACTGTTGACCAGTGTAATCAATGTCATTGGATTATGGAGTTCAAGTGACGAGTTTACCGAAACGACAAACTAGTTGCTGCAATTGTAGATTTAAGCGCCAGTTGTACCAAAATCATTCAGAATTAAGAGAGGTTGTTGATTATAATCAACAACCTCTTTTTTTCATCTTACCCCAGTATATGGGGGAAAGATGCCATTTTCCCCCATATACTGGGGTAAGATGAAAAAAAATATTTTTTTGTAATATTCTTTTTATACCTTACGTACTTACCTTACAAAGTAATGAAGCATTATTACAATTTTAAGAAATAGTTGCTTAGAATTCAGCTACAGTGGCGCAGCGAGGGGGGGGGTTTGGGGGTTAACCCCCCCCAGGCCGCCAGATACAGATACAGATGATTTTTAAAATATATATGTGTGTTTTGGTTTAAAAAAAATCTTGGCAACAGTGGCAAACAGTGTTAATTGTTTTCGAAACGCCACGCCCACAGCATGCCATTACCACTAAACGGTTATTACAGGTCATTGCTATAGTTAGTGCAATTATACCGATGCGATGTACCGATTGTACGAATCAGGTACATTTTGCACTCTTCTGTATTCTGTATAAGTCTACAAGTTTACTTTTCTGTACATTTTAAGGATATTTTTCATTCTCATGAAGTACATTAATTTTCTAAATACTCGGTCATTTTTTTACTGTGGGGGACCGCAGTAAAAAAAGGGGTTTCTTTCAAAACAACGATCGATGGACAAAAATGTACACATTCCTATGAATTCCACGAAAACGAAAATCTTGCATCCCTTCATAACATTACAATTAGAACAGGAACAGATGTGGACATTCGGACATAAATGGATCGTAAAAAATCCATAAATTTGCCTGGTAGTTAAAAAATGGTCTATATTTTTTACTTGAGTTTTCGAACGTGTCGATCCTGGAGTTATAAATTATATATGACTTCCCTTTTTTAAAATTTTTGGTATATAATAATATAAGTATGATGACTAGAGACATTGCATTTTATTGCTTTTTTTATCAACAATGGACTGTGGACCAGGAATCATATTAGGAAAACGGCTGAAACTTTTCTAGCCAAACAAATTGTTTATAAATAAAAGACTTATTGTTTGCCCTTTTTTTCGTATTTACATGTTCTGCTCTCTAAATTCTGGTACTATGGGAGAAGTTACACTTTGGGTCCAGTTTATTATAAATAAAGCAGAAAAGCCACAAAGTGCGATTGAGGCTTTGGAAAGATGTAATAAAAATTTGTTTCCCACAATTTATGAACTTTTAGTTATAATGGCAACTTTACCAGTCACCACATGCTCTTGTGAAAGATCTTTTTCATCCCTAAAATATCTAAAAAATTATTTGCGAAATTCTACTGGGGACGATAGATTAAACGACCTAGCTTTGATGTATACACATCTTGATATTTCTATTCTGGAAGATGAAGTTCTTGATGTCTTAGCTCTGCAATCTCGCCGTCTAGCTATTTTAGTATAACTTATAAATCAATTTTAATAACATTTACTATGTTGATGTATTTCTCGCCTCTTGTTTTTAGTTGATGAGTATACTCAATTTTTTTTTATTGTCATTTATATTTGTAAATGTATTTTACATGTTTATCACTACATGACGGTTTTTTTGTTTATTTTTTTTTAAATATACTTTATATGTACGTTGCGTTTTGAGTTTTATTATAAATTTTGGTGCTTTAATACGCTTAATATTTTTTTTTTGAAACCCCCCCCTAATACAAAATTCTGACTGCGCCACTGTTCAGCTAACATTATAATCAACAAAAAAACATAAGTTGTATGCAAATAGTAAAGAAAATACACATAAAAAATTAAGATTTTGTCACTTAATCGAGTGTATGTATATTAATACAATTAAAAAAGCATCCCTAGCTGAAGTAGATCGATAACTGGAGTATGCTGATCCTGCATTTTTTTTAGAATCAAACTGATGAGACTAATGATAATTACATGACGTAAAGAAGATATAAAATTGTTCAAAAAATATGAAGGGACACGAAATCTTTAATACCCACATGACTATACATAATATTTAAGAATTAATAAATTAATATTTTCTATTTGCATACACAATATGATTATTACGTAATAATAATGTTGATTATCTCGTAATTCGATTAATATAGGTACATTCTGCGGACGTTCAATTTTAAAAAATCTTACTTGAAAATTTCTAATTTAATCACATGTCTCCATGCCGTACCAGCGGCACGCTTAATTTAGTTATTTACTGTCGTTTCTACTTCATTCGTGAATGCTTCATCATCCCATAAAGATAAAAAATATATGGAAACAAGGCTTTATCACTTCATTTAAGCATTTTTCGCGATTTCCGAGTGGAAAATACATAAACGAAGCGTAGATTTTATTTGCAAACAAAATACGCGCTCCATAAATATTGACTGTGTAGCTTTATAAAATTCAAATGTGAAATAAGAAGTAAATTGATGCGTAAATTTCACAAGTTAAAATTACTGTTGTATGTTAAATTCTTAATAGTTATTAGAGTTTATGAAGAAGATAAGTCAACAACAGCGAGCTGTATACAGGCTGTCCCAGAAATAAAAAGACGGAGTAGCAGAAATTGGAAGCTAGATTGTGTATAATACCCTCAAAATATCAAGTCTTTATTCGTGCGCAGACGGCAGAAAAAAAATAAAGAATTCAATTGGCCTTACGCCGACCTTGGACTAAATATCCACCTGCTTCACTTTCACAATCGGTCCTTTTCAGGACCACCATATTACTTGTGTTAAAAAAAAGGAGGAGGAATAGATACTTCATAATAAATATCAAACCATTAATTACTTTAATTTTACACCTGCTAGAAAAAAATAATTACATTCTTGATATTTACTGTAATAAAGGCTAGAAAAACTAGGATTTATTGAATATTCTAAAATAATAATAATCAGCTGTTTCCAACTACAAACACATTAAAGAGCAACAACCTTCCTATTTTAAAAATTAAAACAATCTTTTATTGTCTGCAATAAAGTGGGTCGCCCATCTGGGTCAATAACCGACTATATAACTGCGTTATCTAGCAGCATCGGACAAAAAATATGTTTTATATGAATGAGTACGTTTAACGTTTTTTTCCCGTTTTATACAAATAAAAGCGTATTTTTCTATGAATGCGTGTTCGTAACATAGAAAATTAAATTTTTAATTTCTTCGTTATTGCGGTATATTTGGGCCTGTTTCTGTTTGGACTTTACATACCTGCTACTCCGTCTTTTTATTTCTGGGACAGCCTGTATACTTAGCTTAATATCTCCTAATGAAGCAATAATTATTGAATTGCCAAGAAGACAGGTATTTTTTACAATTTATGAAGAAACGCGCGTACTAAGATGTTGCCAAATTGCCAAAAGATATTTAATGGTTCATGAAAACCTGGAAATTTTATTGTGAATATACCGGGTGTAGAATGGATTTTCGTACATAGGGATTTTACATGCAAAACTAATAATTTGCGAATATTCCCTCCCCTATTTTTTTTATAGGAAAATGTTAAACACAAAAATTATAGAGCTTTAAAAATAGGTCCCATTTTTTTTCTTCTTTGCTTACTATCACCCTCCGGGTCATTAAAGGAAAAAGAATTGAAGAAATGATACAAAATAGCAACAGCCGTGACATGTGACAACAAAAGTAACAAAATTCATTCATTTAACACAACAATGTGACAATTTTAATAGAGGCGTTTAAATCTGTTTTAAGCATAGGTTTTTAAGTCATTTGCAGAAAATAAAAAACGTGCTGAAGAGATTTTAAAATTTTATTGAACGTGGTAATAAAGGTAGTTGTAGTAATAACTAAATTAAATGCTCCAACAAATCTCCGTTGACAGCTGAGCAGCACCCCAATCTGTCGTAAAAATTTCTTCTAGTTGCGGCCAGTTGATAGTGTGATATTTGACGACATTCTGCAAGTATTGCAGCTCTTAAAGCGTCGACATTTTGATACGTCCTTCCATTGTATAGCCGATCATGCAATGTGCCCCACAGAAAAAAATCATTTGGCGAAAGATCCGGAGATCTTGGGGGCCAATTAATTTCTCCACCTCGACCTATCCAGCGATTTGGGAATACATGATTTAAGTACTCTAAAACATCGCGCTGGTAATGCGCCGGACATCCATCATGTTGGTACCAAAATTCGTAATTAATTCCCAATTCGTCGATAGCTGGCCCGACTTCTTCTTGCAAAAAATTTAAATACGCAGCACCAGTTAAGCGGTCTGCAATAAAGAACGGTCCAATTATGTGAGGACCTAGTATGCCAGCCCAAACATTGACACTACCCCGGTATTGCGTATGAGTCTGCAACATTAAATGTTCATTTTGTGTGCTCCAGTAGCGATAATTTTGTTGATTTGGTTTACCAGTTAACTGAAATCGACACTCATCGCTGAATAAAATCCTAGATAAAAAGTTTCGGTCATCATTGGCCATCTCCATCATTATTTCACAAAACTGCATTCTTTTTTCTTTATCCTCCTCGAATATTTTTTGGTGCTTTTCGTATTTATAAGACCGAAACCGCGGATCTTGACTCTTTAAAATTTTCTGAGCAGTAGTAAAATGAATCCCCAAATTATTACCTATTTGTCTTAAGGAGACATTTTTGTTCTCTACAACGCTCGAGAGAACGGCATCTACCTTCTCTCTACTTGCACCAGCTGTTACATTCTGGCACTTACATTTCTTATTAACAGTGCCGTTGGTCTCAAAGTGCCTGACAATTCTATTCAGGGTGTTCAAATTTAGAATTGGTCGCTCCGGGTAGAATCCAGCAAAAGTTGCTTGTATGTCCCTAAAAGACAATCCAGAGTAGTACCATTTAATAAAGTTGACTTTCTCTTCTTGGCTATAGCAATTCATTTTAAGAATCAGCAAACTTATTTTGATTGTCAAACCGTGACATTTATTGCTAACAGGATTCATGGCTTGTACTAATCGGTTCATTCCTAATACTTTTTCTTCAAGTCTAGCAGGACCAAAAGGTGTTAGAAAATAAATATCAAAGAATTTAGATACATTTTTTTTGTCTACAACTTTTGTGTTTAACATTTTCCTATAAAAAAATTAGGGGAGGGAATATTCGCAAATTATTAGTTTTGCATGTAAAATCCCTATGTACGAAAATCCATTCTACACCCGGTATGTTAGTGATCTATTTATCATTAAGTTATATGATAATTAATACCTCTTCGTTTGTCTAAAAATCTCAATTAGAAAAATATTAGCTACCGACACGGTCATCATTACAATAAATTTAATTCATTACCAGTGCAAAAGGGGACCCCACATGATTTACAAGCTGTATATTTAAATAAAAGTGTGGGTAGCACAAAATGTAAAAAAAAAAAGGTAAAATTGCGATTTTACTATTTATTTGTCATTTTAATTATACAATTTTGAAAACTATTTTGCCTTTTGTTTCTTCTATTTGATAGAAACTAACGAATACTCAATTTAAAATTTATTAGTAATGGTGCCAAAGCTATTAACCAAAGATATAGAAATTTATCTTGTTAAATTTCCACATCTTTGGTCAAATATAGAAGTAAACAGAATTTAGAAATTACAATAAACAGCGATTATTCGCGCAGCCCTAGCACTCTTAAGATTTCATAAGTTTCAGGTTTAGATTTTGAATCAGCGATCATGGGAATTTCTTTGGATTAGTATTCTTTTGGTTGAACGAAACTATATACCGAAACACAAATAACACAGCCTTTTAAGTTCTACGCATTTTGCACATCCTAAGGTATGGAATTACACTTATCAATTTCTTGAGCAAGTTTTTGACCAAGACCTTCATCAAGTAAAAATTGACGACAAATCCTGTACTACAATTGTTAATTCAACTTGATCAATTTCTTGACCAATAACTTGTACTAGAATCGCCGAAGAGATTCAGTAATAAAAGTGCCTGATTTCTACCTGATCACGGTACTGGTCGGCGGCTAGTATAGTTTACATTAGGTAAATTGTAATAGTATCACAGATCGCAGGTGTTTATTTACTTTTACACTTCTGTTTCCGTTAAATCTCTTTTGGCTGCATTTATTCTGTTTTCATTTAATCATGCACAATTTCTTATGTACTTCAATGATTTTAGGTGCCTGTGTGCATACGACTTTGTGTGATCACGTGGACCCAAGGTGATCACTGAATCTGTTCATCGTTTGAGTGTAGAACATGTTTTATTTTTCTTCTACAACTTGATCAGGTTTTTAGTGATTTTTCCAGTAAAGTGCATGTTTTAAAGTTTTTTTGCCAACTGGGTACAATGTAAACAGAAATTTCATTTTAGCATAAAAATGACGTGTTAATTAATACTTTTTGATACTTCTTTTTTATTTATTGTTAATTTTGCACCTCGTGTTTTTACATTCAATATCGAACCTACAAATCTTTCGTAAATTTATTATTATTTTTGTTTCCCAAAAAACTTGATGAGAAATTGACAAGTGTAATATAGCCTCTAAAATCGAGTGCATCTTATCACTAAACTAAACGTATGGTAAAACAATAAAAACACATTTACTTTGTTATACTGGGGTGTCTGTAAAAGGTGCGGAAAAAACGCTACCACACATTTCTGAGGGCAAAATATGACGATCTAACGCAACTTACCTCAGTCCAAAAGTGGATGCTTTCGGAGAACAGAGTGTCAAAAGTTCAATTTGGTTTTAGTTTTTTATAAATAATTTCTGTAATAATTGGTATATTGTCACAATATTTGGGTAGGGGGGGTTTCGTGGGGTAAAAAATTTAAATCTGCTCTCATTTTCATTGCAAAATGTAGAGGGCGCCACCTGCGGCATATTGTATCCATTTAAAACGTAATAACTTTTTTGAGACACACTGTATTTAACTTTTAAATAAAAATTCTTATTCTCCAATGTTTTTTACCTAGAAAAGGTATACCTGGTAGGAGTTGATTGGAGCAGCCGTTTATGAGTAATCTGGATATAAAAAATTCATTCCGTATATGGACACATATGCTTCTGTAATTTGGGTGTTATTCTTGTGGCAATTCAATGCAATGGTGCATCCACTTTTGGACTGAGGTAAGTTGGGTTAGATCGCCCTCAGAAATGTGTGGTAGCGTTTTTTCCGCACCTTTTAGAGACAGCCTGTATATATTAAATATAGTGATACAACAAAGTCAATATGTTTTTATTGTTTTAATATGGATTATCACAAAGTAACGGCTTACAGCATTAATTATTTAAAACGTATGGTATAAACTGTAGAAGTAACGAATAAAGCTATAACTTGCATGAAATTCAATACTGTCCAATCCTCTGGCGCGATTAATTAATTATATGGTAGGGTAATTATATGAAAGTTTGAAATATATAATTTAAAATATTCATTCACTATAATCTCTTTTTATCATTAAATAACAATAATATACCCTACTTATCATTAATATTGTAAATTATTTTATGAATATTATTTTAACACTCGTCACATATTAATTATATGTTAGTTATTACCGTTATTACTATTGATATTGTGAATTATAAAAGTAATCGAAAACAATTGATTGCAAAGTTTAACTGAAAAGTAAGGATGTCCACTTTAAATACCTAATACTTAGTCATTCATGATAAATGATCTACATTATTTCTTACGACCGAAAAGAAAACTCGTTACATAGGTGTTTAATAATAAAAGAAACATTACATATGAATAATATTCAAATTACGAATTGAATTTATTAAAAAAAATAAGGGAACAGGCATTTAATGTTATGTTATTGTTTGATGGCAACCGCTACCAACGCAATACAGGTGAGAACGTAATCTACACACTTCAACTACATATAAACAGAAAATAACCCAATACGAACACTTACATTTATGGCACAATAAAAGCACAAGCGAAAACCATACGAAAAACTGTTCACACAGTGGCATTTTTACCTTTTTTGGTAAACTCTTTCCTTTAACAATTCAAAGGAATTCTTACAAATAAATAAAACGCTTGACCACTACATGAATCAGACTGTTAAACCACACCTCTGAATGTACACTATAAGAGAAACAAAAGCTAATAAGACATACTTTCGTGAACTAACCGCAACTCATCGGTCAGCTCAGGTGAAGTTTTGTAGAAACATTAGAGAGTTGAGCGGACAGACTGCACAACGTACCTAAACAGCGTGTTGCGTGCTATAGTAGGCGCAGGGCAGCTTTCTTTTTAATTTGTTTCCATGGAAACTGGATATACCTACTTATATAAATAATAACTTCTGGAAGTCATTCATTATATTTGTGCTTACAGTGCGCTAGAAATTAAATATCTTACTATTGGAAAAGATTTATACATTTACAGTACTAATGATTTTAAACCTTCTTTTATATAAGATTAGAACTGTATTTTCTATATACCGTATGATCGAAATCTTGCATACTCTGGAAAGGGTATGACAGTTTTTCATAAGAAACTTAAAAGTTTGTTGGCATAATAAACAAGTTAATAATACCTTTAACTGATGAGGTTATTTTATTTTGATAATTTTATGCATGTGTAAAAAAAGCCATAAGTCGGGATTGTATTGTCACTTTGGCAGCGATAAAAGTTTACTTTAACTTTTATATCGGCAAAAAAGTTGTTTACCTTTGGTTGTCCCGAAAATGATTTGTGTTTTCTCCTGATGTCAAAAAATCAACGAACTTATTGTCAAAATGAAATGTCAAAGTTGACGCAACCGTAAGCTTTGCGTACTGTCTTTGATTGTTCCAACATCAATTTGTTTACTTTATCATCATAGTGTTCGTTGTGAAGTGTTGTTTTGACATAAAATCTGCATTGTAAGTACCTAATAATCTTCACAAAGTATATAAGAACTGTGTTTTTAATAACTGTATTTTTAAATAATATAGTTACTATGCAATAAATGTTTCAATAATTGTTTACACATTTAGTAAATTATCTTACGGAATTACATTCGAGCTTTCTTTTGATTTCCGAATAAATTTGCCAAATTTAGTTGCGAAATGGTAACTGAACTCAACAAATTGCCTTCTCAATAAAACGACTCGTCATTTTATCAAGCAATTTGTTTTGTACAGTTACCTAGCAACAAAAAAATTCGTTAAAAACTGAAAATTTATTCGGAAAAAAGAAAGCTCTCGTGTAATTATAAGTGATAATTTAATGCATGTGTAAAAAAAACCATTTTGTCACTTTGACAGCGAAAAAAGTTTACTTTAAATTTTAAATTGGCAAAAAAGTTATTTACCTTTGTTTGACCCGACGACGAACAACGAAAGCTCTCGTGTATTTATACGTCACAAATAACTACATTACATACAAACGATTCAGTTGTAAACTTGAAAATGTCCAAAACTTTATTCAGCTAACCATTCCTGGTTTACGTACCCAGTTTCACAAAGTTTGCATTAGTAGCTTTCCATATGTAATTTGAAATGTCAGCATACCAAAAGAAGGACAGTATTTTATTACTCAATTTTAATAATATAACATTTTTGAAAAATTATTTTATTGGCCAACTTACCAAGTAGGTATAATAGATTTCGATAACATGGTATTTATCTAAACATTAATTTTTTGATATATTCTTTAATTTAAAATATCTTTTCGACAACTTTAAAACACTATAAGTAGCCTAGCCTAACCTAAAAAAATACATCGCTAAGTTGGAACTATCGGATGAGCAATTATTCCTAATTATTTTCAATGACGATTTCAGTATGAACTTCCAACACAGTAGATTCTAGATTCTCACTTGCTTACATATCTGTAAAAGATGTTTCAAAAAACTTTGGTTAGGTATGTTGAAGAGGGGCAAATTTTCTTGTCGACGTATCATCGGAGATTAAATTGGGTACAAAATGGGGACCGTCCCACTAAATAAAAATCTGTGCAGAGGGTTCATAATGGCTTCAGAAGGGTTTAAATACAATTTTCTGGAACAAAACTGATAAAAGCTTTATGTGATGGTAAAATAGTCTTGCTTATTGAATATACGGGACAGGTGTTTGCGAAAAGGAAGACGTCAATGGACACACATAATCTAAGAACTGCTATGGAGAAAAAACGCTCGCAAA
The DNA here is from genome assembly GCA_963170755.1 of Amphimallon solstitiale. Lineage (NCBI taxonomy): Eukaryota > Metazoa > Arthropoda > Insecta > Coleoptera > Scarabaeidae > Amphimallon > Amphimallon solstitiale. The sequence continues at coordinate 6,828,292 of OY720681.1, read as the reverse complement.
TGCGGAACCCCTTATACAAAACGACTTCTAGTTGGTTATGACGTCAACAACTAGATATTAAAACGAATAGCTCTGGTATGACGTCACTAACAAGAGACCGATATTCTGTGTCAAATTGGTCCCATAACTGCATTCCATAATATTTAAAAGGAAGTGCCTCCGTAGCCGGCGCCGGTGTTACGTACTGTTACCGGCGCCGGTTTTAAGTATGGTTGCCGGCACCGGCATACCGTATCGCTACCGGCGGTTATCTGCATATGTGATTGAATCTGCACCCTGTTTTACAATACCTATAATTAAAAATTTCCAACTAATTTTAAAATTTTATCTACAACTATCGCATAATCTATGAATTACTAACGTGATTTTGGCAAGTTATGACAGTGATTATTCAGTCAGTTGAATAATAATGACAGCGATGGAGTTATGGTCATAACTCAATCGCTATGTCAATATCAGTTTCTTTCCGTGAAAGTTGTAGATAAAATACATATAATATTCGATTCACGTGTTATGACTATAACGCACTCAGATGCTTACACCGAGAAAAATTTATTTATTTCAAAACTAAATGTAAACAATAATTACATTAATTTTTAAAAAAATTGTTAAATAGATTCTTTAGCAGATATTCTTTTTTTTTAAACCAATAACTGTGTTTCCGCATCCATTGGGCCGGCCTCTAATTTTCACAGTAGGTATCTTAAAAATTAAAATTTTATCAAACTTTGCCAAAACACTGAATTTACTAAGTAGGTAGGGGAGACCGGGGCATAGTGGCCCCCCGGGGCAGAGTGATCACCCTTCAAAATTCAATGTAAAGGTAAAAATAGGAATCGTATTTATGTATTCACATGTTACCAATAGAGGTCGCTACAGTGTTGAGAAGTTTCAGACAGTTCCGCTGTGTTCAACCGAAGTTATTAAAAAAAAAAGTGTTTTTTCCGAGGTCTGATCTAATGTAAGTACTAACTTATTTTATTTGTAGATTCTGTAATATAGCACGTAACAGTTTTGAACTGGTTAAGTATAAAGTGACTTGTTATTGCAATTAACCTATCTGAAGCTTCAAAGTAATAAATGTTGCCTAACCAAAGAAATTTTTTTTTTTAACTGATAACGAAGTTGGGGCCACATTACCCCGGAACGTCTAAGATTTTGTTTTTTATTTTTCAAGGGTGTAATAATGGTTCGAAATCGCAAGAGATCGTCGAGCCAGCAGAACTGGAGTGCAGATAATATGCTAAAGGCAATAGAAGCGGTTCACAATGGAATGGCTTGGAAGACTGCAAGCAAGAACTTTTCTGTTCCGAGGGCTACACTTAAAAGACGAGTGTTAAACAAAAATAAGCATGCAGTTTCAAATAAGAAAATTTTAGGCGCCAAGCGGTCAGTATTTACTCCAGATCAAGAAAAAGAACTCGTAGACCATATACTTAAGATGGAAGAAACATTTTTTGGTTTGACTACGAAAGACATACGATATATGGCGTTTAGTTTGGCGGAAAAAAATAAAATTAATCATCCGTTTAATAAAGAACTTGGTTTAGCTGGAGAAGACTGGCTGAGCGGTTTCCGTAAACGTCAACCAGAACTTACCTTGAGAAAGCCAGAGGCAACATCGGCTGCTAGGGCCCAAGGTTTTAATAAACCCAACGTCGAAAAGTTTTTTCAGTTGTTAAAGTCTGTAATGGATAGGCATAATTTTCCGGCTCATCGTATATTTAATGTGGACGAAACAGGTGTCACCACTGTTCAAACAAAATCTTCAAAAGTTTTGGCACAGAAGGGACGTCGACAAGTTAGTAGCATAACATCGGCTGAACGTGGTCAATTGTCCACAGCAGTTATATGCATGTCCGCTGGAGGAAATTAGGTTCCTCCAATGCTGATTTTTCCAAGGCAGCGGATGAAACAAGAATTAACCGATGGCGCTCCTCCTGGCACAATATTTGCTTGCAATAAATCAGGATGGATGCAACTCGAAATATTTTCTTCCTGGTTTGAACATTTTATAAATCATACGAAGCCTACTGCCAAAGACCCAGTACTTTTGATTCTTGACGGCCATATGACTCACACAAAAACCCTTGCCGTAATTGAAAAAGCACGAGATAACAAAGTTACCATATTGTGTCTGCCTCCACACTGCAGCCACAAGTTGCAACCGTTGGATAGATCATTTATGTTTCCGTTAAATACGTTTTACGTTAGTAGCATTGAAAAGTTTCTACGTAATAACCCAGGAAGGACGGTTACACAATTCCAAATTTCAAAATTGTTTGGTGAAGCGTATTTAAGAGCTGCAACGCCTACCACGGCTATTAATGGGTTCAGAAAATGTGGAATCTGTCCTTACAACCCCGACGTCTTCACAGATGTAGATTTTGCGGCCTCAGAAGTTACGGATCAACCATTGATGCAAAATTCACAGCAAAAAGTATTGGATGAACCTGCTGAAATCTCGACTGAGATTGAATCTAAACGTAGCTCAAGCTCCATGTTGATGTTTCCAAATAGTCCAAGATCCCCTCAGCCCTGTTCAAGCTCCATGAACACGTTTCCAAATTGTCCTCCAAGTCCTCAACCAACTTCTTCTTGCAGTGGTGGCACTCGTAGTGCGTTTCTCGTTAGTCCTAAAGACATCAATCCTATTCCCAAAAGCACTCATATTAGAGTTCAAAAAAGAAAGAGGGGAACAGCCACAATTTTGACTGACAGCCCATATAAGAATGAATTACAGAAAGAGAGAGATACGAAGGAGGAAGCTGAAAAACAAAAACTGAAGAGGCAAGACCAAAAAAGACTTAAACAAACGTGCAAAAATGTGTTTCAAACTCAAATAGAGACGGAAGCGTCAACATCCCAGAAAAGGACTAAAAGTCTCAAGAAATCTAAAAAACTCGCTACGAACAATCACTCTTCTAGTGATGAAAGTGGCGATCCAGAAAACGACACAGATGATGCAGAATGCCTGTTCTGTGGAGACACCTATCTCCGATCAAGAACTGGGGAAGGATGGGTGCGGTGCATTCAATGTCTTCAGTGGGCCCATGACCAGTGTGCAGGAGTCGAGGAAAACGACGAGGATTATACCTGCGACAATTGCCTTTAACATAGATTTTTATTTTTTGTAATAGTTTCTGTAAAATTGCTATTAAACTCTTATTAACATTTATTTATACCTAAAAATTTCACTGTGACAACTTTACCCCAGGTATTTGGGGCAAAGTGGTCACTTTCCATTTTTTTTTTAAATAATTATTTTGACTTATTTGCTAAGCAAAAAAAAATTAAAAAAATCAGAGGTTTACAAGAAAAGTTAATAAAACTGAAGCATCTTGGATCTGGATTCTATTACCGCGAATAAATTAATACGCGAAATTTTTGCCTTAAGGGGTCCACTATGCCCCGGTCTCCCCTACCTTAACATCGGAAATTATGATAACTTTTTATTTCGAAGAACTTTCACCAGATTGATTATCTTGTGTACTTGGATTTTTGCTTAAATTTATAATATTAATGGCACAATTTCGGTCAACATCCCAGCACACGGAATTAGAACTGGTGTCTTGTATTTGGTTTAACTGCGATGTTGAATTATCGTTATTGTTATTTTCAAAGTTCTTCCTATTCATATGCAGTTTGGGGCTACTCTGATTTTCAGTTTCCTTCTCAGCCTCATTATCATCATTATTGGGGAGACTACTAAGGTTATCAATTTCAATTTCACCGTTAGTGTTATCTAAAGTAGATTTATAACTATTGGACCATTCTGTAACAAGAGACCTAATGAATTTCAGCCTGTTGTAAAAAGTCTCGGATGAAATCTCACTGCATATCTGGGACAATCTCAAACATTCATCGTTCATTATTTTGAACTTTTGGTGATTTGTTAGTGGTCTGCATTTATATGGATAATCATTCGTGACTTCTAAGTTAACCTCAAGTTCTGAATTAGTATTTGGCATCTCTTCAAACTGGCTAGTTTTGAGGAATGAAAGAAATGGGTGACGTGATTCAAAATAGGTTCTCTTCCATCGTTCCAAGCAAATGTTTTCATCAAATAAGGACTGGTTGCACATAGATCGAAGTTTGAGGATGTGGCGACAAGGTAACTGGACGGAGGTCCAAAACATGCACTGACAACTATAAGGTGTTACTTCTAGAAGACCTTCACTAGTAGGAGCGAGACATTTTTCTTCTTCAATAAATTGAAAATCTTTGCAGTTAGTCATACATTCAAGTTGCTGTTGAACCTTTTTAAAGGCGAAATTCGTTAAAAGTCTAGAATACAAATCTTCCGCTGAACCTGACGTAAATGCCCTGGTAGTAACTTTATGATATTCTTAAGAATTTTTGATATTTCTATCTGCTCGTGAAGAATTGAGGATAACAAAAAAAATTTTGATGAAATCATCCAGATTAGAAAATTTGGCAATGACAGATTTCAATTTGGCATTGATACTTTCGGAAGTCTGGTACAATACCCACTCATCTTTAATGGGTTCCCAGTTTTGCTCAAAATAATCGATAACGACTTCAGGAAGATTCTGTTTCATTTCCAAATAGGTTTTTTGAAAACACTCCACAGATGAAGCATAGGCTAAATTCTGCAAGTTCTTTTTAGCGACTTCACATTCTGTGGTGGATAATCCCATTTTCTTCACGTTTACTTCTCTATTAAATATTTGTAGAGTATGAAATAAACATACATATCTGGAAGGAGGCGCCAGGAAAGTTTTCTTTAAAAACATTTCTCTCCTTGTTGTCTTTGTCAGACATCACCACTTGTATATTTGATGTTCTCTGATTCAAATTTTTGAACGTTTGAACTGCTACTATTGCACCACTTCCCTCTACATCCTCAACCATAATTAAATATGTGGTCGCTCTACTGCTGTGTAGACAATAGGTACCATCTACAAAAATTATTTCTGGATAAGAGTCAAACATATGTTTCATCTCAGGATCTTGAAAATAGAGGCATTTCAAATTTGCTGCCACATCAACGTTCATGTGAACATCACATTTGTAAGTATTTCGTAAAATTAATACACATTCATCAAACTTTATTCTGTTCTGTGGTTTTCTGTTTAGATTTGTTAAGCCTTTCAAAGTCACAAGGCACGATTTTTTTGTTGGCGCGAGCCTGCAATACTGCTACTGAATTAACCTTAAGCTGATTTGAAATGTTCAGTCTTTGCTGGGGTAAACTTTTAAATAAAGTTTGTGATACCGGATGAGTGTGATTTTCATTCAGTTCTTTTATCTCTAAAAATTTCCCACAAGAGTTAATTTTAAAAACATACCGGCTGGGCACTTCTGCCTAAATGTAAATGTGTTACTTGTTTTAATCCTAGGAGTGTGGATTCGGCCACCTTTAATGCAAGCAATTCTTACATAATGGTAAATTAAGTCTTGTCTTGCTTGAGCTGCCACACTTTCAGGATATCTTTTAGCCTGCGTCTCGATGGTTCTAGAATCTCTAATCCAGTAATCATTGAACACTTCACTTTTGTATTTCTGTAACTGCTTGTTGAAATTCTCGTAACTTTCAAACTTATCGCCCACTTTCAACATTCTACAATTAGAAGAACATCGTTTTTAACAAAAAGCATAGCTACAGGGAAAAACATACTTGCGAATTGAGATAAATTAAAGAAAATTAACAGAGGTTATGTTGATATGCCGGTAACAATACGTTAAGCCGGCTGCCGTCCGCAATTATTGATGCCGTAGCCGGCACCAATATGCATACAAAACGGCGACCGGCGCCGGCTATGGAGGCACTTCCTATTTAAAATATATTTATTTTGTAGTACCTACTGACATTTATAATTAGATCTTTTATTGCTGAGACCAACATGACGTGCAGAGCTGGGCAATCACTTTCAAATACCTACCTAGTTATTAATTACAATTACAATTACATTTGTTTACAAAATCCGAGGAAAACGTTTGTTCTGTTATTAGTCTTTTGTTGTATATTATATATAAAACGGAATTTAAAATAGGAAATGGGAAAGAAATCAAATATGCTCCAATCCACCTGTTAATAATTTATTATTAGAACAATCAAACGTAATTTATTCATATAAAAAAACAAACAAAAAAGATTGCACCATAAAACTGGGGATAAGAATAAGGTAATTTAGGGTATCTTACTTACTCTGGGGTGACAAATTTGGGGTAGTGTATGGGACCATATGTATTTCCTCAATGTTATTGCTACTAAAATAATTATTAAGTCAGAACAGGAAATGTCAGGCGTAAGTGTTCAGTGTTTTCATTTCACACATTTTGTAGAGTATTTTTGTACGTATTGTTTTGAAATGCATAGGTATTCTCTAAAGTCAAAATATGTTTAAATCCATTATCTAAACCTTAAATGGCACTTTGGAGGAATTTGTAATTGAAAATGTAATTGTAATTGGAAAAGTAATTTGTAATTGAAACTTTTAAAAAACTGAAAGTATTTAAATACAAATTACAAATACTTCACGATTTTTAAAGCAATTACAATTCCATAGTACTTGAAAAGGCAAAAGATATAATTACAAATTACAATTACTGATTTCTAAAGTAATTTGTAATTGCTAATTCCTTTTTGTAAAGTAATTGCCCACACTCATGACGCAGCTTTTTTTCTACTTTTTTCTTCTCTTTATCGTAAATTGTTTGACAACATTTACTTTTGACTCGTTTTATTAAACACTCGCTCCGTTATGCTTCACTCGTGATTAATAAAACTTGTGACTAAAACGAGGTTTATAAAGCCTGATATACTATACCATGCGTTTGCCGGCGACACCGAGAGTTTGTATGAGTTAGTACGAGAAAGCAATATACAAACTGTTCTATTGGTCGAGTGTAGTGAGGTCTTGACTGACTCGCGTTTAGGATAGCAGTTGTTCTTGCCCATTTCATTTGAATTTGTTCACGTTAGATCTCTAGTCGGCGAATACATTTTAAAATCGTGTTTCGTCCATCTATTTTAGATCAATTACGCGCCAAATTATAATTATAAGTTTTTAGAATTAATGATCATTTCTTTTATTAACTCATACAATTTGGGAAGCGTGATGAAATCCGTTACTAACATTGTTTACTGCGATTATTTGATGCTTCAACAATTTTCTACTTATAAATTATCCAGGTAGTGATTTTTTATTGATTAATATTATTTCCATCTTGTCTAAAGCAGTACAGTAAATGACTTTATTCTTGGTTAAAGAATTTGTTATTAACAGTTACAGTAGCAATTTATACGGACTAACGCAGTAACGATTTCTGCGGTGTTGACTTTAACGTAGCTCTAATGTTAGTAATAGAGGCTACCCTCTTATTCTCCCACTTATAGTCGGCCAGCTTGTCTAGTATATTCATCCGCAGGTAGACCGCGTGCCCACCGTATACTAAAACATTTCGAACGTCACCTGTGTGAGGGATTATAAAGGAACATTTTTCAAATTTCTTACTTTTTCCCGCGTCTCACTGCTACCAACTCACCCCTACATTTCGGAAAACCACTTTGAATTGTTTACTGGAATCTAGGTATATTTCAATCAAACAAACAATTATATAAATGCCTTTATTTAGTATCAGATATATATTTTTTTGGTTACAAGTGTTACATTTGTGGTGAGTAACAATAATCCATGTAATAAAAACATTTCTTCCTAACCCGTCTCCGAATACAATTTCGTTATAAAAAGATTCTAAAACGTGCCTAAAATACGTGTTCAATTTGTGTACTTTTTGTTTCGACGATATTCGCGGCAGTAGGTATCCAGGGGATAGAGTGAAACATGAAATGAATGTTACTTACATAATGAGAAAGACATATATCCCAAAATCCTGCGATGTGCAATAGGTTCACTAAAACTAGTGTCATCATTTCAGCTGCTAGATACGCTTGGAAGGACTAACATCATGACAAATTAGTCTTGTGTAATTTATTAGTTTCATAAAAAATCTTACTATTCTAAAATCACCCTGGTATTTGTTTTATCATTCTATTTTATAAACTATAACAATACAAACAATAAACAAAACAATAATATATATCTATGTAAACATTTGTTACATAAACGTGTATTGTACACGCCAAATTACATGGCGAGTGGTGGGGATGCGCCGCAGTCGTTTTTAAAAACGCGTAGGCCCACTTACTGAAGTAGTAATGAGACTATATTTGTCAGTGGCGGATCGTAATGTGTTTGCTAGAGGATCAAACGCGAGTAGTTTTTAATGTTTACAATTATTTTTATAAACATAATAAAAGTACATCAGTGCCATTAAGTGAAATAAAACATGAAGCAACAGGTGTGTCGATGCAAAAAATAGAATTATTCAAGACGGAAATACAGCATTAAATAGCGATGAAAAAAATGTAGAAGTCCTGGTAAGAAAAGACACAGAACAAAGAGTGTCGGAAGTTTACCGGAATATCAAATAAGAATAGTGCCAGGTATGATATATGATTTTCATAGTACAGACGAGCGACGAGTTACTGTTTCAGCTCTACGCTAAAAAATGCAGGATGAATTGGAATGGAAGGAATCAAACACATCACTAAGAAGAATTTTAATAGATTTGGCTTTCAAGTTTCGATGTATACAGAGAATAATAGGAAAGTATTGATAGAACGATAGATATACGAGCATTATGAATTGATTACTTGCAAAAGATTAAACATTTTCTTGAGACAAATCGATCCATTGTATATCCAAGGTGTGGGAGTAATGAAAGTACGAAAGGTCTTTTCGAGAACATATCTGACTTTTAAGTCCGGCGTAAAAAGTGGTGATTACCATTCGAATATGAACGTAAAAAATTATGGCACATGGATATTTTTTATACGTATGCAAACAATTGAATTGTTATTTGCGATATTCTTAACTACCAGTTTGTACATTTAAATCTCATTTCATATGTAAATTGTTTTATTAATTATAACATTAAATTGCTTCATCGGTAAATTTATACTGTTTTTAATATATTATTAAATACCTGTTTATACATTAAAATTTAAAAAAGTTTGTATATATTTTACTCTAATAAATTATTAATTTATTGAGTGATAGATGTGTAGGTTGCGCCGTCTATGGTTTCTTGCAACTTTATGTAAAACCAAATACAAAGATTCTATCTTTACTATCTCTGCTGCGCCGACTTACTCCCACTGCGCTCACCATCTAATTTGGCGTTTACAGTACAGATGTAAAAAAAAATATTTCGTTACCTACTAAAAGACTTCTTCCAACCCCTTGCTAAAACCGAAATCTATTAGTCTGCGTTTGCGCAATACGAAAGTACATGATTATTACGTACTGAGCATATACAGACTTTATTAAGGAGTTGCAATAAGTCTTTAATCTAATAAAAACTGTACAAAACATACGACGTTAACAAATATTATAAAATGCAAAATAATCTACTACTTAGTTTTCTACCTTTTACGAATTTCTATCATTTTATTACTTTTTAGTAAAACAAACGAATAAATATTATATATACCTATCTAAATGAACACTTAGAGAATCACTAAATTGTAAGATAAAGTTGAAACAACATGTAACAGCCTTTATCTTTTTATTATATACCTATTTTTTATTATTAATATATTCGTTTACTCTAGTATGAATTTTATTAGTCACTATAGTTTTTTTTTTTAATTCTATATCATTAATGTACCTACTAGAGATCAAAATTCTTACGGTAATAAATATCTTGAGCCAATGTTACAAACATGAGTAAATGGAAGTCTTGTGTTTTTCTGATGGGCGGTACTTAACGTTTTTTTAAAGGTTTTTATCGGATATATTTTTTTTGAATACAAGTTAATTGAAATGCAAATGTCTCTGTTAGCATGGTTTTTGTTACATTATAAGATTATAACTTTTCCATTTCTACATAAGGTAAAAGTACCCGTCGCTGACCACTAAGGTATTATCGACCGACTATTGTCCAGTTCAAAAGTCGAATAAGGTAAAGGGGGGTAATTGTCAAAACGGGGCAAATGTAACAGCGCCATAAAAAAACATCCATTGTACGTGTTATAGGTTTACAACGAACAATACATGTAAGTATGAAGTGTGTGAACTACGTCACCACAAATAGGTTCCGATTTTACCGACCGAACAAAACACCAGATGACATTTATTTCATTGTTGCGTTTTCACTCTGTAACGCGCTGAATTTAAAAGTAAGAATATTAAAATTTTCTCTAAAAGGGTAGTTGGCGGTGCTGATTGTGTTGTTATAGTTATTTTTGGCAAAAATTCAATGTGTGTTATCCTTCAGGACTACCGCACATTTGCCCCTGCAAAAAGTGCTTAGGGGGCATTTGCAATATAGACTATAATACATTTACCCCACTCTGTATTGTATTTACCCCTTTATTTTTAGATGGTGCGCTACTACAAAAAAAAGATGCCAGACCCAAACTACAGCCAGGGAGACCTCCAAGCCGCCATTCATGAAGTTAAAGCTGGTCGCAAAACCATCTATGGGGCGGCAAAATTATTCCATATTCCATATGCAACTGTATTTAGTCACGTCAAAGGAAAACGCGGGCAGCTGAAAGAAACGAAAGGAAGATGTACTGCTCTTCAAAAGGACACAGAATTAAAACTTGCTAATGTCATCAAAACGTTGGAAAAATGGGGTTACGGACTAAGCAGAAAAGAAGTCATGAACGTTGTGGCCAAGTACGTAAATGAAAATCATCTTAAAACGCCATTTAACGATGGGAAGCCGGACCCTGATTGGTTTGTTGCTTTTAAAAAAAGACACGGCCTGAGTATTAAAGCGCCTCAATCACTAGAATACGCCCGCAAAAAGGCAACCGACCCGTTTATTAGGTATATACAAATACTTTGACCTCCTTAAATCGACCTTAGACGAATTAGATCTTCTCGACAAGCCTTCCCGCATATGGAATCTGGATGAGACCAGTTTTGCAATCGATCCTGCAAGAACAAAAATTGTTGGCGCAAGAGGAAAGCCGTGCTGTCGAATCACAAGTGGTCTAGGACGTGAAAATACTACAGTTTTAATAGCCGCCAATGCTGCTGGTCAAAAAGCACCACCTCTGATTGTGTTCAAAGGAATTAATATCTGGGATCAATGGATGTCTTCTGAAGATTCTGCTTTTCCTGATATGGCCTATGCAGCGAGCAAGAATGGGTGGATGGAAACATCCATTTTTTTCAATTTTTTTAAAAAGACTCTACTTCCTATCTTGGGTGAGGAAAGACCCGCTTTAATTATATACAACGGACATGCTACCCACGTAACCCCAGAATTAATCGAATTAGCGATTCAGGAAAATGTAACTATACTAAAACTGCCGCCCCACACCACGCACCTATTACAGCCGTTGGATCTCAGCGTCTTTAAATCGCTTAAACTTAGATGGGACGAAAAACTTGTTGCTTGGCAACGCAAACATGTGGGCCGCAAATTGCCCAAAAAGATGTTTTCAGAATTCATTGCTGAAGCATGGAAAAATACTTCTGAAACCATTGTGATAAATGGTTTTAAAAAGGCTGGTATTTTTCCGTACAACAACAGCGTTGTGGCCAGAGAAAAGTTTGACCCAGATGCTTTAAAGCGGTGGGAAAACCATTTATTGCAATTACGAGAACCACAGACTGCATCAGAGAATGCACCAAATAAGAGTGACAATCCTGGTGACAACCCTGGTGACAACCCTAGTGACAACCCTGGTGACAACTGTGCCAGTAACGAACCGATGGCTTCTGGGATTTCAACTAGTATAAATTCAGCACAAGCCGGCGATACTGCTGAACCATCAACTTTTCAACCAGGCAGTACATCCTCTGAGATTTCCTTTGAGGATCTGTTATTAGAAAGTGTGAGGCAAAACAAAGTAATCTCAAAACAGACTCGACGAAAGGTTGCCCCCGGAGCTGAAGTACTAACTAAAAAAGATGCTGCGTTACATTTGGAGATAAAGAAGAAAATGAAACAAGGGAAGAAAGAAAAAGCACCAGCATACACTAGCTCATCTGAAGAAAGCGAGGCGGAAATTAGTTACGCCGAATCTGATACCAGTATTGCATATGTTGAAGAACTGGAAGAAGACCACTGCGACAAAGACACTGATGTAAATAATGTGGTTGAACTAGAAAAGTGGGTAATCGTGCAATACTCGCTAAAAAAAGTATCAAACATTTTATTGGACAAGTTATTGATCAACCCAGCAATGAAGAATGGACTGTGAAGTTCTTAAGACTGAAAAAGAACAAATTTTTTTTGCCTGTTATTAACGACGAAGACATTGTCAACATAAACCAAATAATAAGGGTGCTTCCCGATCCCAAAATGGACAGACGTGGTTCTGGGATGACATTCTCAGTAAAATTTGATGGTCTTCATCTGTGCTAATGAAAACACCAGAAGATTTTTTTCACAAGCTGCGAAATTTTGTTCAGTTTATATTTTTTAAAGTATATTTTTGTTTACTTATGTTCAATATGTTTATTTTTATGTTAGTTATTGAATAAATCAACATTTTCACAACCTAATAATGCATTCGGATTTACTCCATTGTGCAAGCCACCAGAAAAAAGTGTGTGGCCTTTTTATTTCTACAAGAAATATTAAATTTCTTTCAGCATTATTTTTGAGAAGAGTTTATATTTCTTTTACATTTGCCCCGTTCAAATTATCTTTACTTATATGGTTGTTACAGGCCATTGCTACATTTGCCCCGTTGTATGGGGCAAATGTCTCACAATGTGCCAAATTTTCAAAAAAAATTAAAACAAAAAAATGCATAAACGTATTCCTTTTTAAATTCGGTCATTGATACAAAATACCACAACGCTCTTGTATACAAAAAAGTATTCTAATTTGACAATCGATGTCCTCAAAAAAAAATTTCAAAGTGACACTACTAAAAAAACTGTAACACAATTACCCCCTTTACCTTATATCAAGTAATATGCATCTGATAAATCACTGGGTATTACGGTTGCGCCCTTATATGTGTGCCTATCAAATTGTATCGTTGAGAAGCAAATTTCGCATCAATTCTCAAGCAGCCGATGTTTGTCTGACAATGTGACCAGATATAGAAGGTTTTAACGTCAAAATTGACTCATATTTACCTTTCATATTTTGGACCATAAAACAAATTTTTTGATCTTATATTACGTTATACAGTTTTTTATTGCAGAATAGGTACTATGGTGGACTCCCCAAGGTGGACACCTAATGTACCCTGTGTAACAAGTACTTAGTACATTACATTGGTATAAGTCAAAGTGACACAACTGACTGAAACGCCACTAATTGAAACCATATTTACAATACATAAAAATAAAAAAAATACTATAGCAACTAAAAGGTGTCCACTTTAAAAAGTCCACCGTTGTACATATAGTTTACAGTAATTATCTAAATAGTTTATAATTAATATATTGCAAAAACAAAAAATGGTCAGTAAAAGATTTATTACACAGGCATACGTTCCATTTGGTCGGTAATGGAATATGAAACCGTTTTAATATTTTTGAGAAAATCAGGCAATTAGTTTTATAAATATGGTTTGTTATATGGAAAGTACTTTTATTATTTAAGCTAGTGAGGTATCACCGACCATAAAATTTTAATCATTTTTTTATTTAAAATAAACAGAATGATTGCATTTTTTAATACCCATTGTGATTCTGTGTGAAATTATTTCAAATAAATAATATGCCATTCTATAAAAATTCATAATTAATTTAAAAGTATGCTTATTTTATATTGATTTTGAGGCACTTATTAGGTCACAGAATAAGTGGGAGAGGAGCAGTTATTAATTTGTCTCTTAGTTCTTGAAAATCAATTGTGGTCGGTTTAAGGTTCCCACAAAATATGAATTTTCCGTTTACCGACCTAATAAAACAGTACTTTCGGTTTGCCTTTAAACTGTCTATATATTTTTTTTTTACATTTAAGTCTTTCACTTTAAACCCTTTCGGTAAATTAATATTATTTGCTAAATACAGGAGCGTGTTAACATTTTTGAATATTTTAATTTCTGTAATTTCAAATTTATAATATTTTATAAAATTATATTCTTATCCATAAACAGACAAGCCAGCAGACAAAATTGAAAAAACGTATCTTTCTTTGCATTCCATCGGAAAATAAAAATAAAGAAATTGCATATTTTAAAATGTCATTTCTTTGGCCAGGCGGAAACAGAACGACAAAAAAAAGTTGCCTCAAAGCTTACATTGACTACCAGAGGAGATTACATGAAGAAAAGAAAAGAAAAGAAGTTCCCTTATATTATTACATTTTTATTTGTGAAAAAGTAAATCTTCAGAGAAAACAATTAATTTTGGAATACATTATCTTTTTCTTATAACGGTCGGCAAATAGTTCTTATTTTCCTACAAATGGTCGGTAAAGGGGACATTTTCGAATTTTCAAAGGTTAAAAATGTATGCATACTAAATATATGTGTGCGATTAAAGTATATTGGCTATTCAATTCAAATTTTAACTTATACAATTTTATGCTCAAAAATAAATCCTTATCACACCATAGCTGAGGAGTACCACCTTATTTTATCTCTTAAAGTGGTACAAAGTCTTAAGTGGTCGGCGAAGGGTACTTTTACCTTAACGGAGTTTCACAACATTTAACGATGAAGAAATGAAAAATAATAATTGGTTTTTCAATAGGAACATAACAATTTTGTATTTAAATACGAAGGAATTTTTAATTTTTTTTATGAGAAATGACTGTGTGGTGTGAAATTCATGTCGGAGGTGAGTAGCGTATTTTTCGTCGGTGAAACTGATCGCCATGTTACGATCAATGAAGTTCGCTATTGTGCCATGTTGGAAGACTATTTTTGACCAGAATTGGATGGACCTGACATCAGTGATATGTGGTTCCAACACGATGGCGCCACATGCCACACAGCTTGTCAAACTTGTTATGTCACTAGTGAAACAAGTTTTAATCCAGAACATATTTTAGGAAAATCAGTACCAACTCACAAAAAAATTGTAGTCTTGAAACAAATTCAATACAATATAAGCTTATTTAAAAAAAATCAAATGATATTGCCACACTAGGGCAAAGAATAATTCACGTTGTTTCTTGCTTGAATCTGCGTCGTAGTCTCTTATTCTACTGCCGACGTTTTTACCCTAAGAGCCATTTTCAGGACTGCTGCATCTTCTACAAATACATACTGAGTCTGTGTATCAACAGTCCTGTTGATATTCCTCGGGTTAGTGGAAGAAACATCGTTGGTAGCAAAAAATAAAGGACCACGACACGAATTCATGCTAATAACCAAAAATGAATGAATATTTAAAACCAACGATATAATTCGCGTTTGTAGTGATTTGCAGTTACATAAAGCTTTAACATGTAAGTGATATTTCAGCAAACAATTAATTTTTGTTTGTTTTTCATGTTATTAACATGCTACTAGAGAATAAAAATTTATTAAAATAAACAAAAATATGGACAATTATAATTAAGTAAACATCAACATTTTAGATAGGTACTAATTAATCACGATAAGTTCAAGGTTATTTGTTGATTTTTTCAATGAATTGAAAGAAAAACGGATTTCCAATAAAAGTGCGTACGAGAAAGTTGACTGTTATTCCGTTTATACAAGTTTGCAGCATTCCTCAAGTAATTTTATTTATTGTTACCTCCACTTTTTTGAACAGCCCTCTCTACAGGCTATATTAATATTTTACATCATACTCCTTCTCCAAGATAGTCAATAATTTTCCTTTGACATTTTTACAGGTTTCGATTTACTTCAGTATATAGGAAGGATAATTCTGGTTGTCTTGGAGGACATAAGAAATTTTTAATATCAACAGGTTGTCAGTAATATTTATAAATGTACTTTAAACACACGAATGTGACTTTTTAAGTGAAATTATTGAAAAACTTCTATATATATTTTAAAGGGATTCGCTTATTTAATACTGTACGTATTTTATTGTTCAAATAAAGTAATCAATTTTTTTAGATGAGAAAAGACCATTAAATATACACCAAATAAATTCGTCTATAATACAAAAATCATAAACTAAAGGAATAAAATCATAATTTAAAAACAAGAAGAACATATTATTTACCTATTTGCCCTTAATTAATAATAAATAAATAACTATAAGCTACTAAGCTATAAAATTAAATTAATAGCGGCTTAAATTCCGTACACTTTCACAGCGTGTCACTTATGGTTCTATCTTGTTCGGGGTTTTACCGAGTTGTCATTAGTTTCACTCTGAGAGAGACAGAGAGTAAAACTACGAATACATTTTCTTTATAATAGGCAATAAGACATTTTATAATCTAATGATAAAAGTAAAAGCTTAAAGTCCACTTTATTAATCTTTGAATAACGTATGTATATGCTTGAAATATGAAAATACTCTAACGCCCGGTATTATCAACGTATTTAAAAGGACATTGAAGTTAAGTGGCATTTAAATGTCACCGAAGCGTATTATGAACATATTTAAAAGGACATTTAACGGTAAGAGGGCATTTAAACTAAATGCTCGAATTTCACCACTTAACTGCTAAAAGGGGATTTAACGCATGCGTATTTACATAGATACATCTACATAACCTGTAATATCGCTTGCAAAATTATTCCAACACAAAAATACAAGTTTAGGTAGTTGTTTAGATACTGTCAGAGACTGTCTTTCGTCTTTTGGGAAAATAAATAATTTATAAAAGGAATTTGAAATGGATTCTTCGTCAAGTGACTTTACTTCTTCATCAGATGAAGAATTAATGGAAATAGTTCGTAGAAGAAGACGACCAAAAATATTTAAAGCAAGAGCACAACCATTTAATATATTAACTGATGATGAATTTTTTGAAAGATTTCGGTTTACGAAAGAAGGTGTGAACGACATTTTAGGCAACATTGAAGATAATATCAAATATGATTCCACAAGAAACCAATGACACAATTAATACACAACGTGCTTAGTGCTGACAACTTCAGAGAGTTCATATGTGCTAAATTTGAATTACTTGTACTAATACCATTACCAACATATCAAAATATCACATTTAGTTAAATGCTGGTTGAATGTGTTTCATAATACAGAACTCCTATTTAAAAGCGCATTTAATTTAAAGGTCATTTAACTAAAACTCCTTTTAATATAAGTTGATAATACCGGGCGTAAATGTAATTTTATAAAAACTATATATTATTGACCGTCTTTTTATGCCTTTTTTAAATTGATTTTTACAGAAGCTTTTTTATAGGTATATTACTTGTTTGTTATTATTACTTCCTTGTTAGTCTGCACAAATTCTTATGTTTTTTGTATTTCGGTAGCAGTTATTATTATATATATATATTTTGGTCGTAGCAAATCGAAGAACAAATCTTTCGGAAATTACAGTATTTACAGTATTAAAAATGTTTCACGAAGGTTTGGGAATTAAAAAGATTTCAGCACGTTCGATATCGAAATTGCTTACTACGAAAAAATTATGTCGGCAACATGTTTGCTAAGAAAACTCGGTCCATGCAAGGCACCTCCATCGCCAAAGCAGACAAGAATTCATCAATTCTTCAATTCATTACTGATTGAATATATGAAAATATAGGTTGTCAATAACCGGAAAAGTCTATAAGGAAACAACCAGCAAGTTGAAAACTGTATAGTTTTTTCTTCGGGTAAATTCCTGATGAACGTGGGTGGAGGAATTTTTTGAGGATTTATGAAATGATTTTTATAAACTATGACTTTTTCTCAAACTCTCCTCTCATAGCTAGGTAGAGAATAAAAAAAATCTCCCCCAGTCTGTTGAAATCAAACCAGAAAATTTATTCTGATCAAAAACAGAACTGTATCCATAATGTTCGAGAAATACCTAAATAGTATAACATATTTATTATGACGAACGATTGCAATTTTGCTTAGATATAATAAATAAAATAAAATAAAAGATTATTATTCGACCAGTTTAAGGAATGATTTTTTTTTTAAATATCTATGTGATCCAAAATCTAAGATTGAAAGGATAGCATTTCGTAAATAACGAAAATACAATAATGTACTTTCAACCGTAGATAGGATTGGTCAAAGCATCTAACAATAAAATTAACAACTATGAATGTGGTAAATAGAATCATTCATATTAGTTATTAAGGCAAAAAGTAAGTAGGTAAATACCACACTGAACTATGCAATAACGATACTAACAATGCTTTCAGTAAACTGAACATTAAGTGTATTTGTGCCTAGATAGTTCTTCCGTCTGCAAATACATCAACATCGAAATCGACCATGCAATTGCAACACAATGACGATGCCAGTCTCGGCTTTTGAGTTCGTTTAGGTGAAGCAATGACATAGACAAGATTAATTCGTTTATTATCGGTAATATGCTCGGCATTTGGGAATATATCACCGAAAATAAACCAATCAATTTTGTCTATGTAATTGCTTCACTAAAACGTACTCACCAGCCGCCACTGGTCACGATGCATATTTTTTTACGATTTGCTCTTAATACTTATTGTGCCGACATCGGCATAACAAGATGTATGTGATAGATATATTTTGTCTATTACAGATTTGTTTGAATAAATGTTAAGATATGTTGTTTTAATGTAAATTAGTTTTATCTGAAATCACCAGTAAAGTGAATCATTATTGTAGGATTTTGGTGCATGTTGGCTTGCATAAATTGTCACTAGTCGACAGCTGACAATTAACATACAAAAGTAAAATAAAAATTTGTTTTGTCTTATTACCAACGATTTCAGATAAAATTTAACGTGCAACTAAGCAGTAAAGTTATTTTTCCGCCCTTCACTATGTAAAGAGAACATAACTGAGTTACTACCGAAGGCGTGACATTAGTTGTAACGACCCAAAGGAATCAAACACATTACATTACATCCCCGTGTTGAACAATGATACAAAATTTCATTACGTTGAAGAAGAAAAACAATAACAACCGCTGTGGTGTATATTGTGTTGTATTTTCAACATAATTACGAATACATTCACATACACATTTGACAGTTGACAAAACATCAGTGACTATCAAAAAATTAAAAAGTTGTGATTAATACATTTTGTAATTATTTAGTATCATTACTTTCGTAAAAATCTATGCGGGCGAAAAGTGTTGTACGCAACACGGGAGCAAAGTAATATTACAGTCTCGATATGGTTACAATCTTGTGTATATCCACGTCTCGATTGTAAAATATTACTTGATACATATACTGGAGACGCGTTAAGTTCAGTTGCACGTCATCGATGACGTTTACATGTTGTCATAACTGTATTAGACAAACTAAAAGAGTTACTTTGTTAAATTATACTTGAGGGCATTTATTTCATCAGCTTAAATAGAAGATTTATAAATTGATCGTAATATACGCATTCATGGCAAATAAACACATAATTTCCGTTTCAATATTAAATTTCTTTATAACATATTTTTAATAGACTAATAGTGCAATTCGGTGTTGACAGATAAATCATATCTGTCAAGAAGACGTGCGTTGTGTATATTCTTCCTGTCAAATTTTTCATGTTTATTTTTGCTTTGATATAAATTGTTTAAAAACAGTGCTTCTTAGAAGTGTATGTATTATTTATTTGCAACCATTGAATATAATGCCGAAAGGTTTCTGTAAATAGTCGAGGCTTTTTATAAACTTTGCTATAATCATGTGTTAAATTTAATGTGAATACCGTAAGTATTGCTTATTTTAAATTATATTATGGATACGTAATGAAACATTTAAGGTTTTTCGACAATCTAAATCAATATAATAAATAAGTCGAGAAAGACTGAAGTGTTAGAGCATCAATATATTACGTTATGGTTATTGTATTGTGAATAATTTTTTTCTTTGGTTATATCATATGTCACTGACAGAAATAAAAATAGATTCGGCAACATATACAAGGCGAGTCGTCATGGATCTAGTATGACGTGCAACTGAATGTAACGCGTTTCCACCATAAATAACTATTTCATCACTCATAGTGGTTATCTGCCTCGCCTTTATCCACATTCGTGATGAAAAAAAGTAACTTTAATGCCTTGTTACACAAGTAACTATTAGATTAATAATAGATTATATAATGAAAAAATTGTTGCTAAAGTTTACTGTTTGTAAGTTCTCTATAACCAAGGCTGCAGCACATTTGGTAACTAAATATATATAATATTTGTTTAATCACTATCTTACCTTGTTATTTATTTATACGAAACAAACACGTTTCAGCAATTCATTTATAATTTACTAATAGTAAAAAAGTGCCTAACGTCATAATAAGATGATCGAGTAATATGATATGTTAATTAACAAATTAGAGTCACCAAATTATTAACTGCTTTTCTATCAGTGGCGGCTCGGGGTGGTTCACATAGGGAGTGCATAATTTCAAAATCAAAAAAGACAGGTACTGTTCATTGTACAGTTTGTTTTGAGGGAATAATAAATATAACACTACAGTTTGATTACATCTGACGATAAACGAAGTCCATTTTGCGTGTCTTTGACTTGCAGAACAGTTCTATCACTTTTTCATTAAAATTTGGGAAATCATTTATAAATTCAATTAAAAACCGGTGCTGCTTCGATGTGATCTCTGAGCGATTTATCTAATTCTGCCGTAAAATTTATCAATTCCCGAAAAATGCCCTTGGTATTCGACGTTTGCCGTTCATCATGACCCCGAAGTGCCAGTTCAAACGCGCCACAAAATCTAATGGAATTTATTATTAAATTTAACACATGCCTATTTTTTGTTACCTGTTCATTGTGTTGTTGAACTGCTTTTCTATATAATGATCTAAAATATTCTGAATGTTACTTTTTCCTAACATTCTTAGACTAAATATATTTTTCAAATGCCCTTCGGAATTTTCATGTTTCGTAATTTTAGCACTAAGATGAATTAAGTCTTTTATTCCGTTCTTTGACCAAGACGGTTCACCACCAAACAAAAGACACGGAAAACAAAACAAAGTATTTTTAATTTCACACCCACAAATCCAGTTATTTTTCTGATAAATATTCATTTTGAATTTTCTTATAACGTCTTTACCTTTAACAGATTGTTTATTTCTTAAACATAATTGAGGCATCGGCCGTTTAAGATTTTTATTGCGATTTTTTCATCATACGTTAACCGCGAAAACGTGTTATTATGCATCGCAGACACGAAATTCATCTTACAACAGCGTTGAGGCGACGGGAATCGTGCTCACATGCTATGTATTATGCGATATGGAACTAGAACAAAATACAGTTCTCCCCACCTTCAATGTAATGTTTAATGGCTTAACGCAGCAACAGTAGCGCTTGCACATGGGTATGTTTCTCTCGGTGGAAGGGGTCTTTACATCCGTGCGCTGTTAGTCTTAGTCGTCATTATATCTATGACTACGATCGGTGCATGTAGGTTGTTTCGCGTGCCGTACACGCCACGTTCCTGTTCAAAAACAATGAATACGTAATAAATAAATACTTTCACAGTTAGTCGCCGCTTGGTTTGTTTTGTTTCAAAATTCCAGGGGGTGCAATTGCTCACTTGCTCTCATTAAAGAGCCGCCACTGTTTTCTATGATAAGATCGAATTAAACTTAAGTGCAAAACAAACTTTTAAAGATTTGTTTTCAATAGTTTAGTATGAGTGATAAGATCTATAAGTAATAAAAACAATGATCACAACTATGTTATATTTTTTGCTAATCTTAGCGATATTTATAATTTTCTTAATTAGAAATAGCGTTTTTGAATATTTACTTCAAATGTTAACATTTTTGATAATTATCACGTCAATGAAATAATTGTGCATTTGCGATTTTTTCGATGTTTTTTTTGGGGTGGGGGGATGTCAGCCGCAAGCGTACAACTGAGTTTCCGGGAGTTATCATTCAGCAACCATATTGAAATTTAGGATATGGAGGACATCCTAGAACATGCTGTATTTTTTGCCCCATTCATTGGCGATGAATTTATTTTATTTACAACCATACGCGTAATGTTGGCATTTCTGACTTTTTAAATGTTTGGAAGTGTGACTTTGTTCACGTTTACTTCCCGCCCTCATTACTTTCCGCCCGCTATTACTGCCGTCATTTCCCAACCTCAATGTCAATCACAAAACTGTCAACTCCATATGTCAAAACCTTATCGGAATTTTTATCACAAATAATTATTAATTGTATGGTTGTAAATAAAATTAATTGTTACATTAGAATTATTGGAAGCTTGAATACATGTAGATAGGCCGCCCTGCTATTGCTGATATGATGAAATAGTGATTTCTTGTCCTTCTCCATTCGAGCCAAGATATCTAGATTGCTACGGTAGGACACTTTCCCTCAGTTCAAGTGGAGTGCAGTCCTTGAAGGTTTTACTACTCAACATTTCTTTTATAATCTATTCACCGAAAAAAATTGACGTATATTTATTTGACGTTTACGCTAGAACATCACAAATCTGATAACTCAATATGTCAAAACTTTTGCCGGAATTTTTATCACAAATAAATATAATATTTATGATTGTAAATAAACTAGTATACAAACCTCGGTGAAAAGTTTCATTCTTGCCTCGAGATAAAGTTAACCTCGACGCATCGCGTCTCGGTTAGCTACTTAATCTCTCGACAGTAATGAAACACTTTCCACCTCGGTATGTTATATACTATTAATGCATGACAATGCTTGCAAGAACAGTTACTTCAGGAGGTGCAAATAGCAACAATTGAGTGGCACTCACTTATTCCGTTCTAAATACGATCGAGCACATTTGGGCCAATCTTAAACAATACGTTAGAGCACGAAATTCCACTCTATCCAATGTTTATAAACTTAAAATTGCAATAACACAAGTGTGGGAAGCTATCCCTCAAGAATCTATCCAAAAAGTTATGAGGTGTGAATGGAAGAATGCAGGCAGTAATAAGAACAAGAGGAGGAAACACGTCCGGAATAATCTGTTTTAATTTCTTAATATTCAATTATTTTGCTGTTTATTTTTAGTCAGTGTAATTTAACTTGATCACGTTTGTTAATAATCTTACATTCTTATGTTTTTTACCAATGCTAATTGTATGAGTTTTCCAGTGTTTCAATTGTTAATAAATTATAAAGTGATTTTAATTAAAGTTTTAAATAGTTGGATCATTTCCGAGAGAAAATTTGAAAAATATTAGTGGTTCAAATTTTTTGCTCGCCAGTGTATGTTTCGCTCTATTTATATCGGGTGTCCCAGAGGAGCGGTAAAGTCCATTATTGATATCTAATAATGTAGAGAGCAAATAATTTTTAATACTAAAATTGTAGATAATCATAAGCTCTACAATTTAAAAATATTTTCATTTATACAGAGTGTTCGACAACGACGAACCAACACAAACTTATGTTTTTTTTTAATAAAATGCTATGCATTGTTTTACATTTTATGATGGCCCTTGAAGGGACGATTTAACTGACATCACTTGTATTTATCGACTTTCAACTGTTTCTGAGATATGGCGATTTTTCGTTAAAAATTGTACAACATTTGAAATGTTGCTATGAAATAACGATTGATGATGAAATGCCTATTAGTAGAGATTCTTTTCAGTACGTGAAATTAATGTTTATTACGACATATCTACGCGCATGCTCTTCAGAATTATATTCGCAAAAGTCAAAAATTCCAAAAAAATTTAAATGGAACACCCTGTATATTTATATGTCATTGAAAAGTACGTAAAATTTACTAATCAATAATGTATACTTTCTAGTGCCTGTGGGCGATATTGCAAAAGATATAGGATATTATTACTTAATAAACCCGATTACGATTTAAAAAAATGAGGTGTGGCCACCACACGACTTTCTTATACGTATGAAAGTGTTACTTCCGGTCCGAATTTTGAAATTTCATTTATACAAAAAATATTCCAAATTCAACTCTAAATACTTTTGTACTCTTCATAAATATATATAGAATGCATAATTTACGACATATTTGCAAAAAATCGCTATTCGATAAGAGTAAAAATGGTACTTCCGGTCTAAATTTTGAAATTTTTTTTATACAAAAGATATTTAAAAGTATGTTTTAAATACTTTTATACTCGTAATGTACCTGCCTAGAAAGCATGACTTGCGAGATATTCGCAAAAAACTGATTTTCGATAAGAGTAAAAGACCTACTTCCGGTAGGAATTTCGAAAAAATTTATTAAAACAATTTTTCTCAAAGTTAATTTTGAGTACATTTGAATTCTTTATAAATTTGTTTAAACTTAGTAATTGACGAAATATTTGCAAAATTCGATTTTTTCACTGAAGTAAACTACTACCTCCGGTCTGCCGATTTTGCTCAAAATCTAATCAGTTCTCAAGAGGGAGATTATATTCGTAAATACAAAATTTGGAATTGATATCTACAGCGGTTTGACCGCTATCGTGGTCACACACACACAGACACACACACACACACAGAGACACACAGACATTTTTTAAAAACCACTTTTTTGGTATCAGGGGACCTCAAAACGTGGACATCTGCAAAAATCTCGAGGTCGAAAATTTTCATCATCACAATACTTCCTTATACTACGTATAAGAAAGTAAAATATGAGTTGCTTTTACTTAATCATATATAGCATAATTAAAATTAATCGAGAAGAATTAGTTCTAATATTTTCTTTTTACAAATAAGTAATTTTTATTAAAATTTTAAAACTCGTAAAATGAAAATTTTGGAAGTTCAAGAATTAACAATAGTTAAAATATCGCAGTCGCTATGTCATAAAATTGTTTATAGTTATACTTAAACTAAATCTTAAATTACTTTGAAATTAAAGAAGTAATACTTAGATTTACAACCTCACTTGAAAAGCAACCCGTCAATACAAGTATTTAAATGTACGTTATTGAAAACTTCTATAACTTTCGCAATATCTTGAAGGACATATAAGTTACTATTTTCAAGCAGCACAGTAATTATTATAAGTTATTATATAACAAATTAAAAAAAAAAACCTTCTTTAACGTTTTCTTCATAAAGTTTTTGCTAACATCAAGGACTCTAGAAAGTTTACGCACGCGTGTATGAGGATTTTCTTGAACGTATAACAAAAGAACCTTTTGTGCATCTACGCTTTCTACGACAGCAGTAATACGGCTCCTTTTTCATACGGACTACTGCCAGTTTCTTCAAATCGTTAACAATTTTTGAAAAGCACTCATTGATAGCAGTCCCATATTTGGATATTTTTGGTTGTATATCTTTGTACCAGCAAACAATCACTTTCCCCAAAACATATATAGTATCTATTAATTCCAATTTTAAATATTTCATTTTGTACTTAAAAGTTTTTAGTTCACGTTTAAACAATTTTTGACAAACAGCGTCTGCGATATGTTTTATATTACTGCTAATTCTTGAATTTCCAAACTTTTCATGAGTGTTAAAATTTTAATAAAAATTATATATTTGTAAAAAAAAAAATAGAACTTAACTCTTTTCGATTAATTTTAGTTATACTCGTAGTGCAAGTCATGGCAATTCATATTTTTAAGTTGTAATCGGGTTTATTCAGATATAAAATCCTGTAACTTTTGCGATATCGCCTACAGGTCGAAGAAAGCAGGTCTTTTTAAATAGTAAATTTTAAGTACTTTTCAATGACATATAAAATATACAGGGTCTTCCATTTAATTTTTTTTTAGAATTTTTAACTAGCGAATGGTATGTAATTCAAAAGAGAACATGCGTAGATATGCCGAATTATGCGACAATTTCACGTACTGAAAAGATATCTCTACTAATTTTGCCCATAATAGGTATATCTTCATCAATCGTTATTTCATAGCAACTTTTCGAATGCTATACAATTTTTAACGAAAAATTACCATATCGCCGAAACAGTTGAAAATCGACAAATACAAGTTGATGTTAGTTTAATCAGCCTTTCAAGCATTGTCACAAAATGTAAAAAAAATGCATAGTCTTCCATTTAAAAAAACATAAATTTGTGTTGATTCGTCGTTGTCAAACATTCTGTATAAATGAAAATATTTTGAAATTCTAGAGCTCATGATTATCTACAATTTTTGTAAAAAAAAATTTTCTTTATCTACATTATTAGATACTCGGTATAAAATTTATTTTTCTACTCCCATACTTTAATTGTATTATTAGATATGCCGAACCTGTACTATAATGGTGTTCATTACGATACAGATTTTCATTATGTTACAAGTTTATATCCAATAGGAATACAGATTTTTCATTACGATACAAGTTTATATCCAATAGGAATGCGACATTTCAATATTCAAACAATATTCAATATGGCGACTGCATATCTGACAGATATACAAATTAAATAAATGTGACAGTTCTCTGCAATTTACAAGTAAGTACTTAAAATTTGTGCTTTTTTGAAAATATAAACGGTAAAAATGAGGGATAATGACAGTGAAATGTAATAATTGACTCTACCAGAAATTATGGAACAAGCCTTAGTAGCCACGAACAATTTATTACCAGCCAAATTCACAAAAACGTACGGAAAATTTTAACCTCAATTTATGAAATGGATTGTTCAAAAAATATGTTTTATTATGGGGTCGTAGAAAAAATAGTGTATGCAACTCGCATTTAATGGCTATTAAGACACTCGTATTCATTACAATACTCGGCTTCGCCTCGTATTGTAATTCTCTTACTCGTGTCTTAATAGCTATCATTAAATGCTCATTGCATAATATACTATTATATTATATATGCTAATAAAATGATCATATTACTCCATCATCTATGTATAATAATTCTTCAGATTTCATTTATTTTTCTATTTATAAATATACATATTTTAGTTGAAACAATAACAAACAGCAGTTATTAACCCAAAAAGAAAAAACAAAACAAAATAAAATGCACTCCATTCAATAGATAACTTCTTTTTTTTATGTACAGGCAATATTTATATTTGTTTGTAAAAAGATCATTATTTTTGTACATCTCATCACAATTAATAAATTATAACATGATATATCACTTTTACTATGCGACCACTTTCGGTTTAATCTTTTTCCGTTTCTTGACCTTTTCTATTTTCCCCGTACTTTCCGTATTGCCGGCTAACCTTCTCAAATTACGCTTGTTTCGTTTCGTCTTCGCGAATGAAGTCGTCTTCGAAAAGTTGTGGACGCGAAACGTGCCCTTTTTACTTGGTCCCGCCTCGTCGATGATCTTCCCGGCCAAAAAATTAGGCATCAACGGAGCTTTCTGCGAGAAAACCTGCCCGTTCGCATTGCCCGCGTCCCAAGCTACGATCAAATTGTCCTCACACATATCTTTATCGGTTTTATTATACTTCGCTATGACTTTCTTGCCTTCGCTGTCTTTGATGAAACAGATTTCTCTCAATTGAATGCGATCGTTTTCGTCCTTCGGTCTCTTGAATTGTCTCGAATCTTTAGCGACTTGCAATTTGGAGGTTATGTCTACTTTGATCTTCTGTTTGTTTGATGGCACGGGTATCGTTCTGGGGGCTTTCACGTTTAGTTTTTCCGCAGAATTGTTCGCCTTCAAGTTCTTAGCTCTGTTTCGGAGATTTGCTGCTTTATTCGCTCTCAGGGCGGGCTTTATTCTCTGTATTCCGATGCTTATGGAACTGGCACCCGAACTGGTGTGTGAACAGCACGGTTGAGGGACGAATTCGATTACGTTTTCTTTACGATCGACCGGAACGCTGGTTGACCTGCAAGACTTCGAGGACTTCTTAGGTGTGCTGGTGGTTGCTACGGCTTTGGCACTGGTCGAACGACTTTTGATCACCACAGCTCGAACAGACTTCCCCTGTAGTGAGAAATGACTTACCAAAGTTAAATATAACTGTCACTATGTTTTACATGATTGAAATGACTTTTGTAATATAAAATGTGGAAATTTTAATTATGAATTTCTAAATTTGAATAGTACAATGTTGAGATAATTGATTAACCTTCAAGGTGATGTTTAACTCTTTCAGTTGTAATGGTAGATAAAATGTACAGCAAAAACTAATTGGTCCACAAAAAGTACCATAAATTAACTATTTTTTTTTCTGGTTATATTGTTCAGAGGTATTTCTGTGAACCAAAATGAGAGAAGCTGCGCAAATAAGTAATAATAACTTTTCAGTGGTCGCGCATGGCCATTTGTGTTGTACCTATGTCATACGTCATATTTATTGGAGTAAGTGCAAGAGATAAGGAACATTAGCAACTATTCACTATGATAAATTAATTGTTTTTAAAAATATTACGATTTGTCCATTCACTTTCCGTAATTTTGTCATAATATGTATCACTTTGCAGTAATTGCATTCAACCCAGAATCGGGTTTCATTGGTGGAGGAAATACTTGCTGACGAACAGACTCCTTCACCTCTAGTACTGATCGATTCAGATAGTGATTCAGAAGATTAATTACCACTTAAGCAGCTTCAAAATAGATTTCAAATTAAAATCAGAATCTTCATAATCAAAAACCTCGTAATAAGAGCCTTACGCGACTGCCCCCACCAAATTATGTGATGTGATGAATTATGATTTGATGAAGAGCATATCTTCTAAAGTTACACCTTAGCCAAAAATACTACGTATAACACTCTTTTTTTGTTTTATACAGATTTCTACTGAAGATGGCAACTTAAGTTATCGAAATGCGTATATAGATTTTTTTATATATTTTTTGTGGTAAGGGATTTTTCCTTTTGCATTTTATTTCAGATCTTTAGTCTCCACCCATTATTGCTTTAGAATTACCAAAGACGAGTATGAAAGATTTTAGAAAAAAAATATCACATGGATTAGTGCCCAACAAACTTTTAGCTATAGCATACGTAATACAACTCGGGAAACAATAGTTAAGAAACAATCAAAACCTTGTACCTGCCCAAATTCGGTTGACAGAAATGGCTCATTAACCCAACAGGGACACCCGACGCCGCTGTACTAAATATAGAACATCAAAAAAGCAACTGAGAAGACATGTTCTATCTGCTTAGGTAAAAATGAAAGCTCCTTCAACGATTATCACAGCATAAAATAATAGTTACAATAATATACCACATATCTCTTGAGTTTTTTGTTTAATTCTTTAAAATATTATATCTTTTTTGGGCCACAAGGTTTATAGATATTAGGAATTTCTGCCCCTCAAAGAGTTAAATAATTTATTAATAAAAAAATAAATACGATTTACTTTCGCGTATTCTTAATATCTCAATTTCATCTCTGATTTCCATGTGTTCTTTAAGTATACAGGCTGTCCCAAAAATAAAAAGACGAAGTAGCAGGTATGTAAAGCCCGAACAGAAACAGGCCCAAATAGACCGCAATAACGAAGAAATTAAAAATTTAATTTTCTATGTTTTTTTTTAGATAAAAAAAATTACATTACGGACCTGGCACAGAATGTAAGTTTATAAATACACGTAAGAATGCTCATTTGTAAATAGAAACGAACACGCATTCATAGAAAAATACGCTTTTATTTGTATAAAACGGGAAAAAAACGTTAAATCGTACTCATTCATATAAAACATATTTTTTGCCAGATGGGCGACCCACTTTATTGCAGACAATAAAAGATTGTTTTTATTTTTAAAATAGGAAGGTTGTTGCTCTTTAATGTGTTTGTAGTCGGAAACAGATGATTATTATTATTTTAGAATATTCAATAAATCGTAGTTTTTCTAGATTACAGTAAATATCAAGAATGTAATTATTTTTTTTCTAGGATTTAGAAAAAAATAATAATTACGTTCTTGATATTTACTGTAGTCTAGAAAAACTACGATTTATTGAATATTCTAAAATAATAATAATCATCTGTTTCCGACTACAAACACATTAAAGAGCAACAACCTTCCTATTTTAAAAATAAAAACAATCTTTTATTGTCTGCAATAAAGTGGGTCGCCCATCTGGCAAAAAATATGTTTTATATGAATGAGTACGATCCTAAGAAGGCTCCTGGATATGACTTAATAACAGGAGAAATCATGAACCAACTACCCAAGAAAGTGATTGTTATGCTTACTTATTTAGTTAATGCAGCTCTCAGACTAAAACATGTGCCATGCAGTTGGAAGGTCGCAGAGGTAATAATGCTACAAAAGCCCGACAAACCTCCAAATGACGTTAAATCGTACAGACCTATATCACTATTACCGATTATCTCCAAACTATTTGAGAAACTGTTATTGAAAAGACTGAACCCAATCGTAGCAAGTAAAGGACTGATTCCAAATCACCAGTTCGGATTTAGACAAAGACATTCTACCATTGATCAAGTACACCGGATCACTGATGTCATAGAAAAAGCCCTAGAAGAAAAACTTATATGCTCAACCATCTTTTTAGATGTGGCTCAAGCTTTTGATAGAGTCTGGCATGAAGGCCTTAACTGGAAATTGAACAAACTCTTACCCAAGGCATATGCGCAACTTCTGCTTTCATACATTTCTGACAGATTTTTCAGAATAAAAATAGAGGAAGAGTACTCCGGTTTGAAGAGGATTGAGCCTGGTGTTCCACAGGGAAGTGTCCTGGGACCGGTCCTCTACTTGCTTTATACGTCTGACTTGCCGGAACTGGGGAACGCAACTGTGGCGACATTTGCTGATGATACAGCAATCTTAGCAGTAGATAATAATATGCAAACGGCAAGAAATAAGTTGCAACGAGCATGTGATAGGATTTCAAAGTGGACCAACGACTAGAAAATAAAATTAAATGAGCTGAAGTCAACTCATATAAACTTTACCAACAGAAATATAACAGATACAAGACCTATTATTATAAATGGTAACACTGTCCCTTACCAAAACTTAGCCAAATATCTAGGTATGACGCTTGACGCTAAACTGAGATGGAAGGAGCATGTCAAGAAGAAAAGAACTGAGCTGGATCTTAAGTACAGAGGACTTTACTGGCTGTTGGGACGTAACTCGCAACTCCCACTACACAGTAAAATTTTGATCTATAACCAAATTCTGAAGCCAGTCTGGGTATATGCCATACAACTTTGGGGTTGTGCCAAACCGTGCCATCTTAAACAAATACAAAGATTTCAAAATAAAGTCTTACGCAATATGGTCGATGCACCTTGGTACGTTAGAAACAGTGATTTACATAGATATCTCGGAATCAGGGATGTAGTCAGTGAAGTAAGAAGATCTGCCGTCAAACACGAGGCAAGACTGCTTGAACACAATAATATCGAAGCAAACAGTCTTCTTGATGTCCAAAACCTCGTCAGAAGGCTGAACAGGGTTAAGCCACACGATCTGGTGCAGTTTAGTGTGTAGTTTTGCAGTGCTTAGTGAATAGCAGAGTACAGTGTATCTCCTACAAAATAGAAGTAACTAAAAGAACTCCTTTGGGTGAATTCTAGATTAAATTTTTTTTAGGTTAAGATATGTCAAACTCAAATTGATGGTTGGTCCTAGACCAGTTTTAATATTGTATATTAACTTGTTGTTTTCCAATAAAAAAAAAAAAAAATTTCTAGCAGGTGTAAAATTAAAGTAATTAATGGTTTGATATTTATTATGAAATTTCTATTCCTCTTCCTTTTTTTTACACAAGTAATATGGTGGTCCTGAAAAGGACCGATTGTGAAAGTGAGCAGGTGGATATTTAGTCCAGGGTCGGCGTAAGGCCAATAGAATTCTTTATTATTTTTTTTATGCCGTCTGCGCACGAATAAAGACTTTGAGGGTACGTTTTTACACAATCAGGCTTCCGAAGTCTGCTACTCCGTCTTTTTATTTCTGGGACACCCTGTATACCACTCCATGACTATGCTTTCGGCATATAAAGCAATGTTATTCCTTAGTATAGCCACTGGTTACACCATCTATTGAATGCCATATGGAACAATAATTTTTTATCTGCTTTCATGAAAGCATTTTTGGGATTCTTTTCTACAATTGCTTTATTAAAAGTAATAAACTAATTTTAATTGTATAAATCCTAACTTTGATTGCAAGGCTAATCAATTATCATCACGTTCTCCTCTTCCTATGACTACCTACATTACAATATATTTTGGAAAATAAACCTTGCTATTTCCGTAATGTTTTTATATCTTTAGATGTATATGAAGAAATTAAAAACTTTTTGACCATTGTTGAACATGTGTATTACCATTTAGGTAAGTTTTGCAATGTCATGCGTTATGTTAGTTTTTTTACTCCAATTTCTTAAAGGACTTTATATCCTGTAAAAAAAACACTGCTAAAAGTCTGAACAATCCCTAATTATGTTATTTTTCTGTGTAATTGTATCATGTTATCAATTAGCGGTAATAGGGTCCAAGTAAGAAATAATAACAAAAATGCATTTTACTATTTTTAGTCCTATTTAATTAAGCTTGTAAAATATTAATATGTACATAAAGTTTTATCGACTTACTGTGCCTATGTTTCTGCTGAAGAAGCGTTACCATTTCATAATGAAAATGGGTAAAATAATAATTTGTGACATATGCTTCTCCCACATTGCACGTGTCTTTTAATTTAATACAATACCAGATAAAAATAATAATTATTGAAAACATTATCCAATTAGATAAAATTCTCTATTAAGGTTAAATATTGCGCATCTCCCAAATAGTATTTCCAATGTAAATATAACAAAGAAAACTTTATTTCTTTTGTTTTAAAATATATATACATATATATATAATTATATGTATATATATATGTACAAAACTCTCCAAGGAAATGATTGATTTCAAAATACTCCTGGCACTATTCGAGCTACATTCATCACGATAGGTGCAACTACTTTTATATATTTATATATACACATCGTAAGTTGTAAACGTCGTTATTGAGGAACCTGACTTCCGATCCCTATTCATGGCAAATAATATTATTTCAAGAGCAATCTAGTTGTTATGTCATACGTTACTAGTACAGCATGGACAAGACAGATCGGCACATCTTGTTGAAGAAAAATTGTCTAATCGTATTATTTATCACTAGCAGCATATTGCCTTTGTGTGCTCGTAAGGATTATCTGACTCCAAATATGGTAAAATTTAGATACAAAAAAAATTATTTCGTTTCACAATCTGTTATATACACCACCATACTCTTTATTAAACCAGAATGGCACGACGTGGTAGAACATTACGGTCACAAGCTCAAGAACTTGTTTGAAATTTATACAATATTTCAAGCAACAGAAGGTTATTGGTGGTCATTTAATATCCCTCACATCTGTACGACAGGTAAACATTGTGAGATTTAACATTTTACAAATTCTAATGAATATTTTTAAGCGAGTAGCAGATTATGTTGTTTAAAAGTGTAGCTCGACAAGTGTTTACTCTCTGCTTCATATTTTCAAAATGGATATTTCAAGAACACTTTATTATATTAGGAGAATCTGTGATGTAATTCCTCACCATTACGTTGTAGAGAAAGCAAGTTACAAGTTGGACTAAATATTTTACACCTAAACAGCAAAATTCACCTATTATATTTATAGGATGTAACTTCATTTTCATTTAAAACAAGTATATATACATATAACAATTTCAATCGCATTTATTTGATGTAAATAAATTGTATTTATTGTTTGTTTTGTACCCAAGTTGTCGATTATCTAATTATACATAACCTAAAATTAGATCGATCAATCTAACCGGAAACATAGATTGTCATCATTATAATTTCCACGTTCATTTTATAGTTTACAGTACTTATCATGATGGCGAAGTATTATTTTGAATCATATAATATTAAAAAATGACGCAGGGA
The DNA here is from genome assembly GCA_963170755.1 of Amphimallon solstitiale. Lineage (NCBI taxonomy): Eukaryota > Metazoa > Arthropoda > Insecta > Coleoptera > Scarabaeidae > Amphimallon > Amphimallon solstitiale. The sequence goes on along the minus strand of OY720681.1, from coordinate 6,794,442 downwards.
TCATCTTTGATGAATTCAAGTGTATGTATGTTGATATTACAAATGCGTAAGTTAGGAAATACGTACTCACCGACTGTAAAAATTGAAAAAAAACACTGGCTCTTTGGGACATCTAAAAAATCTAACTTGATAGTAATAAAATTTAGTCTATAAAATACTACTTCCTTCGACTATTCTTCGCTAAAAGTTGGGGAAATAGGAGTACCTAATAATTAAAAATTCTTCCAATAAATTTGTGTCGCCATCTACCTGACTATTTCTCAAGTAACATTGAAATTGACAGTTAATTGTAAACAACCCAAAAAGCGATAAATTCACTATAAATATAAAAGAAAAGTCATAAGCAAGAATATAATAATTTAAACTAAATTTAAATGTGAGTAATAGGTGCGTACAAGAAATGCTTAAATTAATTAGGTAATCTATTTTAATATTGATTGAATCGGCCGTTACTTGCTGGAACTCCATAATAATTCAAATTAATCTATTTTAGGTTAGGTATGACACTAATCACTTTAATCAATATTTTTTTAATTTATGCTCGTACAAAAAATATTGTACAAACCACTTGCATGAAGACATCTTCTACGCATTCGCACAATTAAAAGCACTCGCTTCCCTTCGGTCGCTCGTGGTTACAAAATGCGCTCATGCGGGAAAATAGTCTTCCCGCACTTGGTTCGTAAATGACTATTATCATGCACAACCTACTTCAACTCCGGATTTATTTGATTGCTCGTTATCAATATGTCAGATATATTACAAAAAAAAAGTTTAGCAGACATAACCTATCTAAAGATCCTTAAATTCTCGCACAAAATAACGTTTATTTAAAAATATGACTTCTAAATTTTCGCTTTTTTTAAATTCTTACCCGTATATTAATCCTGATCAGTTTCCTCGGGGAATTTTGTACATACAAAACCCAAAAAAAAAAACACGAAAAAATATTCAAATTAAGGACTTACCTGATTAAGGCGATCTTTATAGTCTATCAATTAATTACAAATGTGCATTAAAATGCTATATTTTCCATGATACTAATTTATAATAAATTGTAGGAAAATAAATGTCTAAGTAAATTTCTCGTAAACATCGCATAAACATAGCATTTTAATTACAATTTTGTTAGACGGAAACTTTTTTTATTTGGAACGCCCTCTTGTGAGCACACAAAAAATTAATTAGTCTTTATCCTACATTGGACGCGTTTCTCTCTTTTTAAAAAGGAAGTGAACAATGGATCAAGTGAACGAGATAGACGAAAGATCGAAATAAATAAAATAATGAGCAATTATCGTTAAAACTTTTTAATAAAATATCAAGTTGCATAATAATAGTTTACAATGCGTACAGCTAGCTCCATTACTTTTACATTGTTTGATTTTATTTGTTATGTATTTGTTCTTTTCTTTTTTTTAAGTGAATCAAATTGGAAAATAAAAATATGGAAAAAATCATATCAATAGAAATTACTTAGAAAGAAAAGGTGGTCATCAGTCATTTCTGTATATGCTTATAATTTTATATATATCTGTAACTATATATTATATCACATTTAACAACAACAACGCCCTCTGTAATAGTTAAAACCATTTAGAAAAACGTGGATAGGTGTGTAAATAGTGTTTTCCTCAAAAAGTTACATTTATTTTAAAATCTCGTTTAATACTGGCAGCAACGATCAAAAAAATTAAAAAGAAAAAGTGTATAAATTGAGGTTATTTTCTCCCAATTTTTTTTTTTATAAAATTTGTTTTTAAACAAAATTGGCAAGTCTTGGGAAAGTCTCTTTAAAAATATTAAATAGTGGAAGGTATGATCTATTAAGAAAAAAAACGGGAGATCTCGTTTTAAAAATTTGTACTATTCGCTATACTTAGGAGATTGCACATTGACGTATGGTGACGTTTATGTCATCAATTTGAGACACCTGTTGTTGTTGTTGCTGTGGATGTTTGCCTACCTGAGGGGCGTGCAAGCTTGCAGAGTGTCTCAATTTCAGTTTGGTCGAGACATTTCGTATGTCTGCGAACTCGTTAGAGCAATGAATACGCAACCATTCCCTTAATCCGCTCAAAGAATGGAATTCGGAACTGGGAAGACGCGTCAAAGGATTTTGACCAGTCAGATCTAAAATGCTTGCTCCCATGGCCTTGCCAACCTAAAACAAAATCATTTTTATGTTATATTAAAGCCACGATTAGTGTGGTTAAATTTGCTATGATTAATTAGCGCGTAGCGTCAACTGACTGAATAAAATTGAATTACTTAAGTTTAAGTTCATCATGGTTTATGTGAGTTTAGTTAAGAAATTGTTTTATGATTTTTACGATAACAAAAATGGTATAGTTGAAAGTACAAACTAAAGACGACGATTCAATGCCACTACAAATTATCATCGAACGGAACAATTTCAGAAAAATAAAATTAAGCTAATTAATATTATTAAATTATAAGTGAGTAAATATTACTTTTCTATAAGTTATTTAGCACTAGGCTATTCTGCTTAGTAGGTAAGCATTGTTGACAATTTTTTTTTCGAATTTTACAACAAACGTCGAATGGTAATTATGACAAATGTCAATGTGTGTAAATATTAACCGCTTTTATTTTGCTAGACAACTGAGATGAGATAAAGTGACGTGAGTGTCTCTGCTCATTTCGAGCTTCTCTCACTGGATTAAAAGACCTGGACAACTGAGATTTTAAGCATGTTGATTATTTGTCATTATGTCATAGTTGTGTCAAACTCTGAACCTGCTGCAAATTATTGCTACAGTAAAATACTAACTGTAAAATTAATAGTTAAGGCTATACGCCCGGCCTCGAAATCGTGTTTCCCCATTTCCTAATCATATTTTTCATAAAAACCTTACCGAATTTACACGCTAATTTAAGAAAAAATGCCTTTCAATGGATAAATCGTAATTTCTTCGAAATTGTCCAAAGGGCCCTAAATAAAAATAAAAATGTAAGAAATTTCAAAAAACAAGCCTTTATTAAAAATTATGTAACACTCAACAGCAATACATAAATTTTACTTTTTCTTAATTTTTAAAAATAAGGTCACGAAACGGAAAACAAAATTTTGAAATTTGGGCGAAATTCACTGAAATCAAATAGAGTATGTGGTACGTTCGCACATTGTGTCGAGAGGTAGTTCCGCCTACCATTTCGGGCAGTTTCTACTTCTGAGATCGGTGTATGTTAAGAAAGTAATCGTTACTCGGACATTATTTTATCGAAACCGTTGATATTTTCTTTACAATATAGTGTACATATACAGTGTCAGCGTCACAATACTTCCTTATACTACGTATCAGAAAGTAAAAGCAATATCTCTTCCCGTCCCTAACGGTATACCTGTTAGAAGCGCATGCTAGGACTCACACGGTTTGCGCGCAGGGAGTATAATTATTATATTTGACTCGCAATAATTTGCTTCTGAAACGATCTAGAAATTTATTTCTTGCACAAAAAATAATTTTGGAATGTTGGCTTTATTTTGTTTCACATATATATGGGTAAATTCTGAAAAATAAGATTAGTTACTCGATAGCTGAAAAATACCTTACACAAATTGGTGGTCTACCAAAACTGTTTTTTTATTTATAAAATTTACACACATAAAGAAAAATCGAAAACACTAGTATCATCCAAATACTTTAGGGTATAACCTTAAAAAAACAGATCCTTAGCTCTCTGCATTGCTGAGATATTACGAGATAAGTATTAAAAATTGAAGAAAATGAAAATTTTAAAATTTACACAAAAAAACGATTTTTCGACCTTTTTGCGATTTCGATTTTATTTTCCAACTCAAAATTTGAATCCGGCAGGTGATTTTACATATTCAGCTTCACTTTTTTTGTGTGTTTGAGAAACTATAGATTGTCTAATTTAGGGGGGGGGGGTTGCTTCCCGACTGGCAAACATGTGAGCCAACCGGCGATTATCTGAGACCATAACGCAGCCATAAATTACAGGCAGATTAGATTGGGTGACAAGTTCTTTTCTCTATCTTTTTCCTCAGCATAAGACAGAGCACGCGGACCCTTAAACATTTGTCTTTTATTACATTTGCACGAAAAGCAGTGGTACGCCTATTTCAAATCGAACTCAGCTTGAAGCGGGCGTTCAGCCTTAAGAGGGGCGTTTACCAACAAATAGAAACTTATGCAACTTATATTTCTCGCGGGACGGGTAGATCCAAGGGGGTGTGAGTAGGTGGAGCTAGACGATAATCGGTTTCAATCACAGCGCTTCGGTTTTATTCACAGATTCTGTCATAGATAAAGTAATACTACAGATGGGAAACATAATGTATATACTGCTATATTATTATACACTCGAATATTATAGGTATAAATGACATTTCTTTTTAATTACAAACTGTCACTCGGATTTAAGTCTGGAATAGCCGACCGATTCCGATAGATTTGCGTCTTCGCTAGGACCGGTAGAGGTACCGTAAAGTGGGGATAGACGACGCAATAGCTTCGAAAAACACTCGTGTGAAATGTGTGCAACAGTTTACTATTTAATGTTTTCTATCTTCAAAAATAATTACATAAATTTGATTTTTTTTTATATCGTTCATCAAATGTGCAGCTGGCGCGTAGAGGTTGGTTTTTTCTTTTGTGTACCAGCCTTAGTTAGTAGACATTAATCAAATTCATGCATTTTTGTGGTTATTTATAAAACACATAACTTTTTTAAGAAAATAAATTAGTACAAAAACTGCCCTTGACATTATAAATTTATGCCTTTTGCATCACTAACCCAAATTTGAGATTCTAAAATTATAAAATAAGTTTAAAAAACGTGAAACGGAGATGCGTTAGTTTTCGATAGGTAAACGCTCCTCTTAATAACGTATTAAATACATATATTCTAAAAAAAAGCTCATTTCAAATTCCGTTCCAATATGCTACTAGCGCCATCTTCGTACCAGTCATTCATGTGTGAAAAGGATAGAAAATCTTGAATATTTTTCTATCAAGTAGTTGCCGGTCGGGTTTGTTTAGTCTGTGATGAGAAATTAAACTTGGAGTCTGTGGCTTGAAACTACACAAAAACACTAAAACACCTTCACCACACTAAAGCAATCAGTGCTACTGATGATGACAACTTAGTTGTAGAAATACGTATTTAGCCATTGTTGTGCTTTAGTGTGGTGAAAGTGTTTTAGTGTTTTTGTGTAGTCTGTGATATTAAATCATTATTGACGTAACCTGTCACCTTCATCGTTCATGATCAACCCATTTTTAGGTCGCTAAATTTGGTAAATTTTTCTACGTATAATCAAATTATACTCGATTTGAACAACAATTTATATCTACACAAAAACCTTAGACCAAACAATAACATAACCCCCATGTGATATTTAAATCTCGGTAGTAAGCAAAAACATTAAAACACCTTTACCACACTAAATAACAAAAAACTGTGATTTAGTGTGATAAAGGTGTTTTAATGTTATTGTTTAGTATCAAGCCAAAGACTCCAAATTTTAGTTTCTCAGTAGTGAGGATGGTTCTGATCGACCTTAGAATCGGAAAGAGGGCTAGGTAAAAATCTCACTTTGTCACAGTCATCTGATTACAAGAGGAACGCCTCTAAATATAACTAAGTTAAAGTGAGGTGAAATTATCTAAGACTTATATTAAAAGGAAAGCAGCTTTTATGATTTATGACAGTCCCGAAATAGCCTTTGTAGGTCATATTACTTTCGCAACATCTCAAATTTGACGCCATTTTAATTTATTGGCGCATGTCGATTGCCAATGCGAGTCAACTATACGTCATTACTACTACATTTGGGTCAAGAAATACTGAATTACCAAAATAACTGATGTGTCCCAAGTAATAGGTGTCTGTAGTTGATTTATTGCTCGGCTATTTGGATCTTGTCTCAGAATAAGGAGTGATTCAAATATGGCGCCAAAATGGTGTATATTTTTAAGGTATGTCAATGGGTTCTTGCGTAGGCAAGTTAAACATGGGAAAATAAGTTTTTGCAAAACGTCATTTTATATTCATAACTAAACCATAACCTAGTCGTTTACATTTTTATTTTAGTTTATTATACTATATTGTGTTATTAACTAAAATCCGTACTTTTATGTGCAACATAAACATGAGTGATCCGACGGCTTAAGACCTAAGGAACAAGTGATCAGGCATTTGAGACTTTGAATTTGATGGATCTGCCAAAAACACTGTACGGCAGTGCAGTTTCGTTTTTAAAATCGAACGTCCTACATAAAAATATGTATAGATGAATCCATACCAAAAATGAACTGATCAGTTCTATACATTTATAAGTGTTAATTACATACTAATTATATACATTGTTGCGTGCTTTTGGCACTTCCGACTAATCTAATTTCAAAATGTTAAATAATATCTGATTACTTAAATGAGCAATTATTTAATTACTTAAGAATTCCAAATTAATTATAATATCATTCTTTTGGCTCATACTGTATACTATTTATTATTTTCAATACGCAAAATATATTCAAAACTTAAATATGTATTGCAATTCTACAGCTAAGCTTGTTTAACCTTCTTGAATAAACAGTTCTTTATATTTTTTCAACTACGTATTAATTTCTGTTAAAATAACTTCTCCATCTAACATTTCTTAAAAATAACATCTGAATAACAAGTTTATAATCTAAAGTAAAACTCTTCTTATAAAGCAAATATTAAAATCACGTACGACAATTTTCTCAAATATCCCCTTTGTATGACATGACAAAAACTAGACTGTGGCGCCGCACGTGTGTTCATGTATCAATAGCCCTTTATTTAACAGTACCCTGGGAACCAAGCCATTAAAATTTTCCTACATCGTGCGTGTCGTGTGCAAACATTCCTTCTTGGAGAAGTCGAGAACCTTCTAGAATCCAAAAACAGGCGTGTTTCACCCCTCTCCAACAGTACGAATAAAAAGGCAAGAACGCTTAAAATTAAAAGATTAATATTTTGTCAACCGCCTAGTGACCATCAACATATAAAAGTAATTTCAAGTATAAACTATTGGCGGTCGGTGACTATCCGATGTTATACATATAGTCCAGTAGCAATCTAAAGTATTAAGATTGTTACCACAGTGTACGTGAAATAGCAGTGTCAAAAGCTAGTCAAGTGACGATTTAACGTGCCTAGTGGTTTTGTTAAAATTATCAAATGATCATTAGTCCGGTCTGAGAGAAGATTCGGCAAATCACGATAATTCACCCTATGGGAATTTAAAGCAATCCTGATACTAATCTGTTGCCGTCGGACTCCGTTTCCTGTCGAACAACCGAAGAAATCCATCCATCTTCGAGGGGAAAAGTCATCGACCCGCCAACCACGATTCTTGGCGTATCCGCACATCTTAAGGTAATTAACGCATTAACTATGTCTCAGAGTGCTTGAAAAATTATTGTACCGTCGCTAGAATAAAACCTAAGGCCATTCCTTTTGGTTTTGGTAACAATAAAACTGTAATATATATTCCGTCGCATAACGTTAAAATAGTTTTGAGGATTAATCTATATCCTTCTGTTCACGTAGTTATTTGAATCATTACACTACTATACATAATATAATGATAATGGTATTAATCTGAGATTTTGAGTTCATGGTTAGAAGCTTTGTACTATTGCCTATTATAATGTCGTAACTTTAAGTTGATCTTTTGAAAGTTCCAATACCAACTATGTACTTTGTTAAATTAATACATACATTAGTTATTGCCTTTTGTTCAAAAATTTAATATCCGATTTTAATTCACTATTTGTGTTTGTTTTACGAAGATATTGTAATACGTTACATGTGGTAATATTTGTGTGATTGTAATAATAATAATAAATCCGTCTGGCCAGATTTAATTTAAGACTTATGTAATCTGATGAAAAAATGTGAGAATGAAACATATGTTATTTGTACTAAATGTTCATTGTACCGTTCTTTAAAGTGTTTCCTGTAATAAATATTGTTAAATTTATACTATTTGTATTATAAATTAATTAATCCTCGTTCCTTGAGGCGACTCGAAAAGCTCAGTGACTGTTTCCTATTTTAATTCACTAATATACATGGAGCCACGATGTGCTAATTCTAGTGATAATAAATAAATAAAAAAATAACGATTCAAGACAAAATAGGTGGCGTCCAATAATAACTTCATGCATAATCACAAGATCATTCATGTAAACAATTAGCCATCTAAAAGAATCAACACCGGTTACCTGAGGAACTTCTGATTGAGGAATTGTAAGACCTAAGATTAAGGTAGGTGAGTTTTGTCATTAAATTAAATATACGCCTTTATTCACTCTTTGTTAATTCAATTATTAGTGGTATAAATTCAATTACAATACTAAATATTGAACGACCCTGGGATTACTGGATGCGGACTGTGCTACTGGGCGAATTACTCGGTTCTTGCATCCAGTACCGTTGCTAATTGCTAAATGTTTAAATTAATCAAATCCTTTACCTAGTTATCATATGAAACAATTCGGTATAGCAATTATTCGGCAACAACATGTTATATTTCAGATATGTCAAACGTAAAGAAACCTGTACTAATAGAAGAAGGTGAAAATATCTGGTGGAGAATATGAGAAAAAGTTTGGATTGCCACATGTATAATGAGTGCACGACAAGCTTTGGTTGAAAGCCTATCGACAGGATAAAAAAAACCTAGTGGTTGAGATATGCAAGGATCTGAATTGATATGTGGGAGAAGGACTATTGTATGATTCATGAAATGTACAGTAACATTTTTAAAGGATATTACAACTAATATTACCCAAGTTGAGGTTACCTCCATATCATTGCGAACGCAATCCGATTGAAATGATTTGGACCCAACTAAAAGGTGAAGTTGCTTCAAAAAATCCTCTTTCAAAATATCACTTGTACGAGAACTTTTAACAGAAGCAATTACAAATGTTACAATAAGTAATTGGAAAAAATGTGCCGACCAAATAATTAAAGTAGCAAAGAGAATGCGAGGCATAGATGGATTAATGGATGATTGTGAAAGAATTTATTATTTATGTCTGAAACAGTGAAGGTGTGCGATTTATTAATGTCCAGCATAAGAGAATCAGACTAATTTCTCAATTGTTGTACTTTTAATCTTTTTAACATGAAGTGAACACTAAATTATTGTTAATTTCCAAAATATAATAGAAATAAAAATTTGTTATACTTTATAAGAATATAAGTGTAAATTATTCAACTAAAATTGTTCTCCATATTTTCAAAATACATAAACAACAAATAATAATTAGTAATGTGTATATGTAATTATCTTTGCAAGTTATGTAAGCAACTTGAACCGATATAAATTTTTATATTTATTACTGTTGTATTAAGATTCACATTTCAACGAATGGTTGCTTGAATTTACCTGCTCAAGGTTTGTAATAGAAATACGAATGATTTATTTGTATAAGTTCTTTATTGATATTTAAAATTGAAACTAATAAGCAAAACTTCTTCTGCTAGTTCTTAAGGACGTCTTGATAAAAGATACAAGGTTTGATTCATTCATTGCTCTCAGGTACAAATATTTAATAATAAATAGACTTGATTCACAATTTTCATGTTAATATAACACATTCACTAAAATGTATAGTAATTATTAATGGCAATCCCCTCAAAAGGTTCAGAACAAAGTCTACTACAGTAGAACGTCGTTTATCCGCATTAATTGGGACCAAGGGTTGTGCGGATAACGATTTTTGTGGATAAGTGAAAATGCGTTTAATTTAATGCAGAAAAACACGTACAGTACAAACAGTATGTATTTTATTTTTGACAATTACAGTGTCACAAAGTAATCTGAAATTTGTTTTTGGACAAGATAACCACGTCTTTTTTTTGCCGCCAAATCTCTCATCCTCTTTAATAAAAGAAGTTGTGTCGGGCAACTTTCCATCTGTTTTTCATACCACAATAGTGCAGTTTCTAATGCAGTGAAGGCTTCTTGGTGACTTGGTCCTCTTTCTTCTTCATGATCTGAGTGTTCATCTTCTTCAGCCTTATTCTCTTCTTGCACTACGGCTATCATTTCATCATCACTCAAAACTTGAAAACCAGCATCATCCTCACTCTCCAACCAAATCCGTGCGTCTTCTCTCTATCACAATCAGAAAATCCAGGAATTGCGGGAATAACTCATCCATCACTTCGTTCAAGTCCTGCTCAAAAGTATCGCGTTCGTTCTCAGAACCTTCTTCTCTTCTTGCCAACAACTTATTCCACGCGCTTCGCAGATTTTCCTTCGTCAAAGAGGTCCAAGCATCGGCTATCATATAGCAACAGTCCTTGAGGTTGAGTTTCTTTGCATAAGAAATCACACTTTCTTCATCATCTACAGACTGTAGTAAACGACGCAACATGTCTTTTCTGTAAATTCTCTTGACCTTCACTATTACTCCTTGATCCATTGGCTGAATCAGAGCTGTAACATTTGGAAGCAAGTATCTCACTTCAAAATTCTCGTTAATGGCATTCAATAGCTCCAAATTTGGATGGGACGGCGCGTTATCAAGTAAGAGGATTACTTTTCCGGGTTTTCCCTCCTTTGCTTTAAATTTCGTCACTTCTGGAATAAAATCATTTTTGTACCAGTCATAAAACACATCAGTGTTCATCCAAGCACTTGCTTGAGACTTGTAACGTACAGGAAGGTTCTTTACATTTTTAAAACAACGTGGATTCTTAGATTTACCAATCATTAAAAGAGGCAGTCTATGAGTACCGCTCGCATTTGCACACACCATAACTGTCACACGTTCTTTGCTTACTTTAAAACCAGGAGCGGATTTTTCCCGCTGTGATACGAGTGACTTGCGAGGTAAGGATCTCCAATTTAAACCTCTCTCGTCCGCATTATAGACGTCATCAAGGGATAAATTTTCTTTTTCCAGATAAGCCAAAAAATTGATTTTGAAATTTTCAGCGGCTCCCGAATCACTCGATAAACGTTCACCTTGAACCTCCAACTCACGAATACCATGGCGTGCTTTAAAATTCTTCAGCCATCCCGTACTTGCTTTAAAATCGCGAGAACCACCCAGTTTTTCATTCATTAACAACGCTTGCTCGCATAGCAAAAGTCCAGAAATAGGATCTCCCTTATTCCTTTTCTGCACAAACCACAGAAACACAGCTTCCTCTAGCTTTTCATTCTGTGCCGTTCTCATAGTTTTTCTTCTTTTAGACCCTTCTTCGCTATCTAACTTCGATGCATAATTCAAAATTTCTTCTTTTCGGGCTTTAATATCATATACCGTTCTTTTTCCGATCTTATAACATGCTACTAAGGCGTCGACACTCTCACCTTTATCGAGTCTTCTGATAATCTCTACCTTTTTCTCGATCGATACAACTTTCCGATTTCGTTTACCTTGATCACCACTCGTCGAAGCCATGCTTACTAATGTACGAAATCACAGTTTGACTGTACAGAAAAACTACACACCAATCATAAAATTTAATATCATGCAGTCTTTATACACATTCACTCAGTATTCTACTGTGAAAAAGATATGTACTGTAGGTACTGTACGTATACGCTACTATCTCGACGTAACAACTGAACAACTTATGACTTGCAGCGAGGAAACTCACTCTACGCACGATGACGCTTGGTGGCGGGAGCAGTGTTTTTTGTTTTGAGGTGTGCGGATAATTGACGTTGCGGATGATTGACGTGCGGATAAACGACGTTCTACTGTACTTTCATTTAGCAAATGAAACACAAAACAGCCAAATTTTTAGTTAAAAATAATACAGTGTTTCTAACTTCAATTGTCATGATGTCATATCAAATTGTCTACTACATTTTAAGCTGTGTGTTCCATGTTTTAGCGGGATATTTGAATCACTCCTTCTGATTCTGAGACAGGGTATATAGTAAGTTTTACGTTCTGAAATTTGTGTCTGAAATTGAATTCAACATTTTTGTCAAATTTGATATAATCCATTAAGATTTTTTTTAAATTATCTACATAAACTAATCAACTTTAACATGATGTGAATTTAAAAGTACATCTATTTCATCATGTTCTCAATGTTATACTTGTATGTAAGAATTATCACATGATTATATAAAATGATTGTGAATATGTGCATTGGTTTCTCATATACTCAACTTTACGCGTTACGTTTATGTTACGTCCAGCTTAAAAGCATTATGTCCATTGTGAACAAGGCCTTACACCATAATTTCATGAGCGACAACTGCCAACACTGATCACACAATGAAAAGGAAGCAACAAATAAATAAAAATATAAAAACACTTACTTCTTCAAATATATGAATATTATACTTGGGCGGAACAGGCAACGTATGAACACCTTTGTTGTGACATTCTTTTATCGTTGGCGGCAGGACATTTACCAGTCTTCCAGTGTTGTAATTACATTCTAATGTGTAACTGCGCACTAATCCAGTCATCTTCAAAACGGCCACGCGTCCAGAACCTTCTCTACTCATGCCATCTCTGCGGTCCCTATAAAGAGTGCCATTTAAATTAGAGACGGCTAATTCACTTATAAAAAAATGCCGCTTACCTCAAATACATATTTCTCTCCGTAAAGTTGCACGCGGTAAAATGAAAGTTGTGATTGTTTAAGCTCATCAGTTTCGGTAAAAGCATGCATTCCACGTTCCTGTCGAGATCATCAAAGTGATTGCCGTACATGAATATGCCCTTCTTGGACGCATGACCGTGCATGTCAACGTACAAAAACAATCCGGAATCGTTGCAATTCGTATCACCATGGGGTGGCTGATAAACAGATTCTGATTCGCAATAAAGTTCAGATTCGTCCGACATTTCCTCGCCGCAATTCCTACAGTAGCTCTTCCCTAAACATAACGATCGATCTCTATTATTATTAAATACTGGAATAATACTAGAAAGGCTCGACAACATCGCTCCCTCCAATTTAAATATATTTCTCTTACATTTCGAGCATAACGTTTCGGGTTCTTCGTTTTTATTTTTAGCGTTTTCATCCAGAGTCATGTGGGAGACCTTCTTGCTCAACTTATTGTCATTCGCTTTAACGTTTTCTTCGGACAGGCAGCAATCGAACGTTCCGCTACCGCTATTGGAACTGGGCTCTTCATCTCTCTCGCAGCCGTAGTGGTGGTACCTCAGTAACGCTCGAGCGGCATAAACGGATGGATGTAAGGATACATTAGGTTTCAAATAGACCCGATTGAGATTAACGCCCCTGGTATCGGTTCTGTAATGGCCTCTGGATACACCGTCAGGATTTAAACACGGAATAAGTTTGAATACGTAATTTTTACGTAAAACTATTGCTACGGGATCATCCCTCGTCGTAAGAAGATTTAGGAAACCGTTGAAGACGAAACTGGATGGTGTTTCGCCGGGATGTACCCTTGCAGAAACGAAAATTACCTAAAACAGTCAATCAAAATACAGATTGTCGTATTTAAAAGTTAATATGCATCTTCAAATACACACACATAAACATGTACCTATGTATGTATGTGTACAACAGTTCAAGAATGTGGCTCTCGGTTTACCCACACCACCATAAGACCGGTGGTGTGGGGAGACCGAGAGCGCGCACACCATGCGCGCATGGCATTCGTTCCGTATCTTTAGAGCGTGAACTTACATTGTGTCTGAGCAAACTCGCAAATATTAAAATAAAATGCTCTTAACTGTCGAGGAAAAAATACAGATTGTATAAAAGTTTATTTATATAAATACTTAACATGGATGAGTTTAACCAATTGTATGAAGAATTAAGGTAGTTTAATTGTGTTTATTTTTGTTTGTTTTGTATATAGTGTTGAACAGAACTTTATGTGGTGGTTTATGCTGGAGTTAAAACGAGGTTGGTAATTTTTTTTTTATGAATATACTTTCACAATTCATTTTGTTCAATTGTGCTTCTGTATTAAGATTTGACGCGTTGGGTAATCGGTCAGGGATGTGTACAATGAATTATGTAGGTGATTAATTCTAGAAACACGAATTGGTTTTGGTGATACTGTTTGGGAGCGAGAAAAGGCGCTGGGCAGTACTAATCAGAACAGAGTCAATATCTTTAAAAACAATATAAGCACGTAATAATAATTAAATGGATATATTGCATTAAGGCTGGACACGTAGTTGTGTACGTTAGGGATGTGTGCAACGAGTCGAAAGATGTACTCGTAGAACGGAGCCCTGGTTTGCCAATTTTGCGTGCGTTTGTTTTGGAGATACTGTTCGGGAGCGAGAAAAGGCGCTGGGCAGTATTAACGTCAAAGCAGAGTCCATGTGTTAATGTGTATATTATGACCATGGGACTTCATTATATTTTTATTTAAGTACTATCCAGTATATGTAAGTCACGACTTTTAGCAAAACTTTGACTTGTTGATTCTTTAGCATAAATATTCATGAATAAGTAGGTAATTAGTGTGTTTAGTAGAATATTTTTTGATTTAATTGTTATTATCGTTTTGATCATAATTCCTGTATTAGTTTTTTTTTTATCATATCATAACATGCAAGAGTTTGATATTGTACATCAATTTTCTTTTGTTTGTAAATATACCTGTTTTGTTTTAATTTAATATCTTAATAAATTATGTTATAAGATATTTCTGTATTTTTATTTATTTTATCTGACCTGGAGACAACTTAAGAGCATTTACTTTGGAGAAGGAACATTGTTATTAATTTTCTGCCCCTGAGGATAAAATTATCATTAGTGTAACCTTAAAACTGAGCTAGTGAAGTGTGAAATTGCTTAACCTACTTTTCTGCAGAAAATATGAGATCATTGGACTAGCATAAGGTCTAGCACTAGGATATATGCTTGATTCTACCCTAATTTGAATAAATTTCCATAACTGTTAATTTGCTAGTCACAGCAATATGTGTATTCATAGTGTTTATAAATGCTTTTCTCGTAGAGTGGAACGTAAATGAAATATAATTTAAATGCTATTAGTATATACACATTTTAGTAATGACACTGCACAGTATATGATCAGAATTATTATTATTACCTATATAAAAATTAAATTAAATTTATTTACTTTATTTTACAGCGTCATCTGTTTACTGAAAGCAAAAACTAAGAATTTATTATGTGCTTAACGTTTTGAATCTCAACTACTTTGGAAAATACCCCACCAGTTATACACTTTGACAACTAGCGACTACTGGTAGTGACGTCCGAAATGTTGATTTTAGGCGCAACCTTTTTCTTATGAACTTGGGATACCTTCTTATGTATACTCAATGTACTAGGAACTAAAATAATCTTTTACAATCCTAAATCAACCTTTGTTTTCAAAAAGCCCTATAGTTTATTTGTTGAACACTATATAAACTTATCCTCAGCACATTAAAAATGACAAATATTTTTCTAATAGTTTCGTATTTTGTGGAAATAAAGGTTATGATTATACCAATGGTTGTATATAAGCTTAAATATATCCTATATTATTAATGAATACAACATGTCAAGGTACTTTTTACATACCTACCTACCTTTTTTCCTATAAATCTAAACGGTCTTAGTTTATTTTGTTCGGGAAATAAATTGCTCAGTCTAGTTTCCCTTTCCGTAGTAATATTGTGATATGATGATATTGTGATAAGATCTATCCGTCTACCTTCCAAAGAATTACACAAACATTCACGAACATAATATATGTCATCCTTTGACAAGGGATCCACGTGTAAGAATCGACTATCTATGACGGTCAGATTATTTTGGAGATCCAAGTATGAATATGGATATGTGAAGGCAAAGTAGGTAATACTCTGTATGTTTTCAGGTGTTCTATATTTAAAACTTAACGTGAAAACTTCCTCGGACTGAAATATAATTATTTTAGTTTAATTAAATTTGTAAAGTATATTACACACCGAATATGTAGGTCTGTCTCTTATGCGTTCCCAATGCGGTTTACCTGGCAACACGCGGTATACAGGTGCCATACCTTGGCTGTACATCTTTGCCTGTTTGTTTAAGTCGACTAAATTTATTTTGACGAGAACATTTGAAGCATTTGCTACAACACGTGAAACAATATTATATAGGTATATTCTGAATAACTTATTTTATATAATTTAAAAGTTATATCCAAATTTAAGTTCCATTGTAATAAGAAACATAAATTGTCTCATAAATACATAAGAAAAACGTTTTGTTATTTATTCTAACTAAATAGGTCATTGACATTATTGCAAAAATAACACAAATATATTAAATATACTTAGCATCTTTTAATTTGTATCCAAAGATAGATAGTCATACCTCTTATCCCAAAATAGAACCATGTTCGATTAGAATTTTCAAATTCAGTCCCACAACAATCTGGTTTTGTCCAAATATTAAATTCAACGTCGGGAATTTCAGGTATAACAGACTTTCCAGTGTTACTGGCAGGTGTCACAACTATTTATTAAAAATAAACATTACAGGCTCATATACTCATTATGTAATATACAGAGTTTTTAATGTGTTTACAACTGACCTGATTCACTCTGTGGTACAAGTTCTACTTTAGATAAGTTGGCCGAATCAAAATTACTAAAGAATTCAAATTCACCACAAAAGAGTCTCTCCATTACTAGAAAGCGAAATACTACGGCCACTTATCCATCTTTTACACTGTTCATCTGAAAATAGTGGAAAGAGCGAAATGGTAAAATCAATGCCAATGAAGTATTATGACCTAACATGACCCCACAAAATTGTCAGTTTGAACCAGATTTAATTGCTTCTTTTTTACGGCCCGAATGTCGAAATGAAATCGTAACACCATAAATATTTCTCTTTCAAAATTAACGCAAAGGAATACAAATTCCGTTCATAAAATATAAAATAAATTTTGACATTTGCCTATCAGCTGTTTTTGTTTTGGCTTGCCAGGTTATTTTGTATCCACACTACTCACCACTTATGCAATTAATTTAGTTATTTTCTTCAAATATGTATCTGGAATGTATTTTGGAATCACCTAATATTATAATTAAAATACTATTTGTCAAACACTTGCATTGTTTACTTTTTACATTTTGTATTACTTTCACTTGTGGTCGATTTTGTGTTTTGTAGGGTGTTTGTAGGTAATTTTCGAAAGTAGCTGTGTGTGGTAGGAATGGTAGGATGGCAGCACTGTTTGCACATTTGGGGCACGTTCAGCGGGCGACAAAATGCGGCAGAATGTTACTTTTATGTCACTTGGTCGTTCAGCGCTAAAAATGTGCGGAAAATGATGACGTCACTATGAAAATTTGTCTGGAACGTTCAGTGGACGGCATCATTCCGTACGTTCAGGGAGTTACGACGTTGGAAGCCAATACCGCTAGAGCTTGTGGCTAGCGCCTGAAGTCATTCCGTGCGTTCAGGGAGTTACGGCGCCGCTAGCGCTGAGCTGTACTAGGTCGAGCGGTGTCCTGAACGCGACTGCTGAGTGCCGGCGCTGGAGCTAGCGGTCGCCATCTTGGCTAGCGAAAATAATTTCGTTGGATGACCTAGCGGCGCTAGAAAGAAGTGGGGATAAGCGGTAAATATTCAAATATGAATTTAAAAATTCAAACTCGCGGATTAATAAAAACATTAATTTATTAATTGTAGTAGGTAAATTTATCATATTAAATAGATATTGATAAGTACTATTATATTCGGTTTACATATAAAGTGAATATCTTTTTTCTACTTGAAATAGATTATTTATTTCTAATAAATAAACAACTGTTAGTGAATCCTTAGTATATGAAAATTAAATTTGTCTCGATGACCCAGCGGCGGTAAAAGAAAGCGGTTAAAATTCAAATTTGAATCTTGTGAATAATACGATCAATAGAAACTTCAATTATGTTGTACAATAGATCTTAAATAGTGCCTAATAAGTCTTTTTGATATGTTTATATATTGAAATAGATATAACTAACAAGTAATGTCAGACAGCACAATTCCTTCTAATAAACAGCATAATTCCTTCCAATTTGGCACAAAATTTAATCAAAAATATTAATAGCTGCTACTGAAACTAAGGAGCTATATATATATAATAATGCTGGTTTATGGGCCTTATCGTCTTATTATATTTTCGTGTTTTAAAATACATTAGTACTGCCTTCTGTAATCTTTTTTCCTATGTATAAGTATAGATAGCTACGCAGTCTATTAGGTAATGTAACTTAAGACTTTTACACAAGATCTGCTATCAGATTCCAATACGTTATGTTGAAATAATATTGCTTTGTCAACTACAACAATAAAACAAACATACAATGTTATCAGTTTATGTCATATTTATTTATCAGTTGTATACTCTGCGATTATACACTTACTACAAAGTAGCATTCAGAAAATGCATCAATTAATTAAAATTGAAATGAACAACTATTCACAGTGCCGATAAATATCTCAGTAAAAACTGCTAATATAATAGTGCTAATCGTAACATCATCTTCAACAAAAACATATAAATAATCCAACAATCCAATTCAACATCAGATTTCAATAAGTTAAATATTGGAAGAATATTGTTTTTACAACTACAGTAATAAAATAAATCCACAAAATTATTTCTTTGTATTAAATTTATTTATCAGTTATAATTCTGTGATTATACTCTTCTGCAACATACCATTCAGAAAATTCAACAACTAATTAAAATTGAAATGAATACTGTTCACAGTGCCGATAAATATTCTAACCAACACTGAAATATAGTATTGATAATAGATACATCTTCGTCGAAAACCATCGAAAACTTCCACATAATCCATATAATAATCCACTGTAAAATGTAGTATTAAATATTTAGGCACACTATATATTATAGTAAATAATTTACCATCACCTCAGTCTCAATTCTAAAATAAGAATTTTATATTGCTATCATACATGGGACAACCTAATTACACACGAAATACGTCGACTTTATTTTTAGTTTAGATTTTAAAAGTGCGTATGTCATGTCTTCAAACAATAATAATAATAGTGAAATGAAATAAAAATAAACTTCAGTACGCCATATTGCTGCTGTCAGAAATTGTGATTCTATTCTTCAGGTGTTCAGAAGTAATAAAAGTACGCATGCGCTGGCAACAATTTTAAAATTTGCTACTCTGACCCGTTCTATATGTCTATTATAATGGCTTCAGATCCCTTCAGTATGTGTCATCATCTGGTGTACCACAGGGCTCGAATCTGGGTCTCTTTTATTTAATCTATTTGTTAACGATCTTATTAGCACGATTCAATATCCTGTTTTGGCTTATGCTGACGATATAAAAATTTATCATAGAATAGCCACTTCTTCGGATGTCGATATACTTCAGCGAAACTTGGATATAATTTTTGCCTGGTGCAGGAGCAATAAGATAGATCTCAATATAGACAAGTGCTGCTCTGTCACTTATACTAGGAAGATAAATTTCATTCAAAACGAAAATGAAAAGTGTGAACACATGGATGTTAAAACTAACATCAAGCAGTAAATAATTACTGTGACTTACATATATACCTTTATACGTAGAACGTATATGTAAACACCGGTGTCTGTGCGTTCGATTATCGACAATGGCACTTAATGTATGTGTGTATCTCAAACACATGCATATATACATATACGTTCTACGTATAAAGGTATATATGTAAGTCACAGTAATTATTTACTGCTTGATGTTAGTTTTAACATCCATGTGTTCACACTTTTCATTTTCGTTTTGATCGGTGACGCCACCTAAGGCTCTATTACATGAGATACACTATTAACATACAGGCCTCTGCATAGCAGAACATGCTGTCAGAAGCCATCGCTTTTCTCCGTGTCATCTTTTGGGTGTTAGATGTCGCTGTGATACTCTCACTACATTTAACATGCGAAAATGACATAGGCAGCGATTTAAGTCTTGAAGCTATTGTCGAGAATCTCCACGTACACTGATGAGACCTCATAGGTCGAAACACCGGTGTCTGTGCGTTCGATTATCGACAATGGCACTTAATGTATGTGTGTATCTCAAACACATGCATATATACATAAATTTCATTCGTTCAGAGTATCATATTGACAACATATATATATATATATCTACTTTGTCATCCGTTAAAGACCTGGGTGTTTTTTTTGATTCTGCACTTACGTTTTCTGAGCATATATCATCCGTTACCGCTTCTGCGCATAGAATACTTGGCTTCATTATTCGTACCTGTAATTGTTTTTCTAACTTACAAACGATATGTTCCCTTTTCTATGCCCTCGTTATCAGCAAACTAGAATACGCATCTGAGGTGTGGTTCTCGATATACCATGTTTACTCGAACGCAATTGAACGGGTGCAAAGAAGGTTCCTGAAATACCTATCATTTAAACTAGATGGCTTCTATCCGATTCAGAATACTGACTACGGCGCATTGCTCTTGAGACATAATTTTAGAGCACTATCCGAAAGAAGAACTAACATCAGCGCTTCCTTCATGAATAACTTACTCTTCAGTGTATTGGATGCTCCGGAGTTGCTTTCTAGGGTGAACATCCTGGTTCCACGTCTTCAGTCGAGGGCAAGCAAGTTAATTATGGTTCCGACGCCCAGGACGAATATTCTATAGAAAGCGTCCTTATATCACGCTGCTATAAATTTCAATAATCGTCATGAGTAACTTGTGCGATTTTAGTGTCAATTTTCCAATTTATTAATTGTTGTTTTTGTTGTAATCATGTGATACATCATTTCATAATTTGAACATTGTATTATCGAGCATTTCTGTAATTGTATTGCCCCATTTGGAGTTTTCTGTTGGGTAATTAATAAAGTTATTATTATTATTATTATAAAGTTATTATTTGTTAACTTGTTTGTTTTAAAATACATAATAAATATAAGTAAAAGTTGCCTGTAGTATTTGCTTGTTATATAGATATACATACCCTAAAAAAGATGATGCATGTTTGTGTGCGAGGAACTGAAAGAAGTGCATCGAATTGACTCGGGTTTTCTTTCTAAAGTCGTTACAGGCGACGAAAGACCTCGGCCAAAGAAAACCAGTTAAGTTCAGAGCAACACGAAATCCTTATGGATCTGTTTCTTCGATATTGATGGGATTATCCACAAAGAGTCATACCTCGTGGTCAGACGATTAATGGAGAATTCTGTCGTGATGTCTTCAGGCGGCTAAGGCAGGATATGAGAAGGAAACGTCCAGAGAAGAGGCGTAGGAATGGCTGGGTCCTTCACTACGACAATGCGAGGCCACATACTAGTTGCATCATCCAGCAGTTTTTAGTAAAAACGTAGAGGGAATATACATATATAGAGAGCCCATCAAATAGGGAAATCGGGCAACATAAAATTTCGAGTAAATCCTGCTATAATGTGCTGGTATCTGGTGGTAGAAAGCAGCTAAGACAACTATTACCATCTATACACTAAGAACGAAACTAAACCATACGGAATTTATTTGTAACTGTAATCCGAGAACTAAATAAAAACACCAAAAGAAGATTATGTATGAATGAAATATACACACATAAGTATCCGTAACCATAGAGAAAGAAGCAGAGAGCCCATGAGATAGGCTTTATTGTAGCCCTTCAGTTTTAGTTCATTTAAGGAAAATAGAGGACACTACGATTTAGAATTTACCATTATTTTATATTTGAACCACATGTTTGCCGGAAAAATGAAATTAGGATTTACTATAAGTTATCTTTCAAGTTTAACTAACCGACACCAGATGACGATATTGGGGAACTTGAATTAAGATCTATTTTCTATTTTTAATATTTAACAAGAATACAATCACCTTATTCATCTCATCCCATACACATTTAGCCTTGAGTTGACGACAAAAAACCAATTCACTTTTGTTAGTGAACGACAAAAAAACATATATGTAAACATACCATACTTATGAAATATAAATTAGGAATTCTTGAATTTCAGATGATATAAATTCAAACATTATTTTCGGTTTTCCGAGTGAGATTTTATATTAGAAAATAAATCAAATAGAGTATATCTATGTACCCATCAATCATCATGATCGTAGTTACAAACACTTCCCAATAAAAAAAGCTTAGAATGACATAAATCCGATAACAATTTTAATTGCATGGGTACATTTGTTTTGGCATGCTGTAAAATTTTATGTTCACCTCAGGCACGGATTAAATCATTGATTTTGTTAAAATTTGTTTAATTAATTTACACTCTATACGATTGGAGTAATGACTTGTTAATTTAGCACTCTTTAAATCAATTTTGCCCTATGTACAAAAAAGCAGTATGCGTATGTTTTTTCTTAGTTATGAGGATCGTCATTTTACTTTTAAAGCTGAGTCAGTTTACAATAAAACATTTACATGCCATACATAAGAAAATTGAATATAAAATAAATCCCAGTATTGGAATATTAAGAATCATTTTCATAGGTTGCCCTATAAATTGCTTAATGGTATCACCATCTACATCCTGTTTTGAATGAAACATAAAAAGAGCCCGAAATGATTTTGCTGAAATCAGATTCGTTCATCGATCATAATTTCTTAGATTATTCTGAATTTGTAATTATTGTCCTTTCACTGACACATAATAAAGTTATTTGGTTACCTATTTAACAGTTTATTTAACACAAAATGTTTACATCAATGTAATAGCTTTATATGCATGCATATCATAGAATATGGGTTATATGAAAATGAGGCAATATCCCTTGGCTAAATTATAGCAAATGAAAAACTTATAATTTGTCAGATATTTATGAACTGTAAATTAACATTAAGAAAACAAACCTCGCCAGAAAAGCGACATCCAAAATTAAGAATATTAGATAAAAAATAGTCTTTGATATTTATTGATTACCTACTTTCTATATAAAACTTACTTCTGTATAAATGAGTATTTCATATTTAGTTCATACATATTTCCTAATCGCGATGCGAAAACATTCTCTAAATAAATTTCGCCTAAAAAGGGTGAGTATGCCATGAAAAAAAGCCAAAACATTGTGATTCATCTACAATCTCGCTTTGAATGAATAAAAAGAGCCCGGAATGATTTCACTGAAGTCCGTCGATCATAATCATAATTTCTTAGATTATTCTGAATCTGTAATTATTGTCCTTTCACTGAAACATAATAATGTTATTCGGTTACCTATTTAGCAGATTATTTAACAAAGAATGTTTACATCAACTTAGTTGCTTTATTAGACATTCATATCGCAGAATTTTTGTTATATGAAAATGAGGCAATATCCCTTTTACAGATGATCGAGTCGAGGTTTTACACCAAGTGTCCAAATGACTGACGTCAAAGACTGTGTCGAAGTGCCGGTGAAAGATTTGCACCTCATTTATTTAAGAGTTTTCGAAATAATTTACTAAATGGCGGTTATGTATAATAATATTATTTCTTTCAGTGACATAAAGGAGACCTATAGTATTGATCAGAAAAACAAGAAGAGCAGAGCACTAACAACAAGAAGAATGAGTGTGCTTAAAACCACACAACAGAAGTGTAAACTTCATCAAGGCGAGGTTAATAATACGAAATAGACGCGTATAATATTTCAGTAACGTATTAAATAAAACGTATTCGCACATTTATTACATTTACACATGTACACACGCGTATAATATTTATTAACGTAAATTCAGCTCTCGGGAATAATAACTGTCATTATTGACTCGTTGTATAAACTACTATTATATGATATATTTATCTTGTTCCCTTAGCCGACTTTACCCGAACGAGCGTTACACATATCCGAGCGTTGCAGGACAGTCTTGTTCACTGCCTACAATCAGCGCAACGCGTCTAAAGAAGTTTACACTTCAAAAATAACAAATGCGCATATACCACCCAGTTCCTTTCAAAAAGTGAGTGTAAAATTCTCTGTTCAAGTTTTTAGTCAGATGATGGTCGCAGCTATAAGAGTTGCAGACCCTATGTTTATTTCAGAAAATTATTCTTTTTAAAACGCCTCCTTACTTACACAGAAAAATTAAATATCGATGTGATGTTCACAGCATCACAACCCGGTTCAGGGGCCTCATTTCGCCACCACCACATCGTACCTCACTATTCAAGAGGGCATTTTCGTATGTCATCTTTTCTAAATACAATGCGTTACCTATTGAACTCAAAGAGTTGTCCTTGGCTGGTTTCAAGCGTGGGCTTAGGAGGAGATTGACTGTGGCTGTTGGCTGAATAATGTGTCTAGATACTACTTTTGTTTTTTTTTGTTTTTTTTCTCTAAGCTTAGCATAAGTATCTCTGGGTTATTTGTGTGTATTGTGCATCGGTAACTACGTTTGTTGTATTATAGGTTTACTGCAGTGACAAACTATCACTTTATTTTAGGCATAATCTCTTGTGAGGATTTATTTTGCAGCCAGGGTTTAGGTGGTAGAGCAGTCTTCGACTGAACCTCGCCCTGTGACTTGCGAAGGTTAAATTGAATCATACCTTATTTAGAATATCACTTTTGTAATTTGTACTTTCGCAATAAAGATATTATTATTATTATTATTATTATTATTAGTATTCAGTTCTTTAGTAATTTAGGATTTTCAATTTCAAACACTAATTCCTTGCAATTTATTTCTCAAAAGTAGGCGGAATTATTATTACTTCAGCCAGATACATTATTTGACAGTTACAGTACATATTAGTTAAGACGTCATCGCCGTTCAACGTCGTTTCAATAATTTCAATTATTTAAAATGAGAACCGACTCTCAAAGCGAAAAGGTGGATATGATTTTAGTAATTAGAGAGTTTGACGAAAATTACTTGCTAGTATCAAGAGTTTATGCTCAAAAATATCCTAACACGCGTCATCGCCCTGACAGGCGGTCATTAGAAAATTTATTGCAAGTGTTATTAGAAATCAGAAAGGCAAAGACCCAATTATGGGAAATGAAGAAAATGATTTTGTTGTTATCGAATCTGTTGTAGAAAAGCCACATACAAGTCAGCGAAAAATAAGTGAAGCCAATGGAATAATTAAGCAGGCGGAGCGTCGGAAAAATTAGAAAAAGGCACAGCTTTTTCCCGTATTGTATTCAATTACACCAAGCACTTTTGGAAGTAGATTACGATCGTCAACTCGTATTTTGTTTATGGGTTCTAGAGAAGTTTAATAAAGATGAAGTTTTTTTGGATTTTGTACTTATTACGGACGAGTCATCATTCCACAATAACGGATTAGTTAATAGACATAATTTTCACTACTACAGTGACGCAAATTCCCATTTTTTTAGAACTCTCGAAGGCAACACAGATGTTGTGTGAATGTGTAGGGTGGAATAATTGGAACGCTAGTGATACGTTCTTCTTTAATGGTAACTAACGCATTTTCAAGTAAATGTTAGAAATGAATTGTATAGGTAATATCCCAATAGGTGGACAGGACGCGGCGGTCCACTCAATTGGCCAGCAAATTCTCCAGATCTAACGACTTCTGATTTTTCTTATGGGAATATTTCAAAAATATTGTCTATGATACACCACCAACCACACCAGACATTATGAGAGGAAGAATAAGAATAGCGTTTCGTTCTTTAACACCAAGTATTTTAACAAGAGTTAAACAGTCCTTTCAAGAGAAAATTCGCTTATGTATTGAAAACTAAGGACATCATTTTGAGCACATGTTAAAACATTAGTTTTCTTTTACTACTTAAGTTTGTTATTTGTTTAAAGTATGTATTTGTTGTTTACCTAGTTATGATGCTTTTTAATTATTGTGAAACAAAACCAATCAAACCGTTAGGTTAATAAATATTAGCCATTTAAAAAATGAATTGCAAGAAACTAAAGTTTGAAATTGAAAATCCTAAATTACTAATATAGTTTTTAGTAATAATAGTAAGTAATGTATCTGTTTGAAGTAATAATAATATTGTTTTTAAACGCTCTGTATAATTTTTAGATTTCAACTTTAACTTATCTTAAAGTCTGATGCTTTGAGTAAACAATAAATACAATTTAAAATAATTCACTCAAATATGTAAGACAGAAATAGTTAAATGTCTCTGTTAAGTTATGTATAGGGAGTATAACAGTAATAGTAGCCTTCATTTAGCCTATAGTATCAAAATATGCCATAATATACAAGTGTTCCATTTAAATTTTCATAACTTTGGTACGCAACATTTTATTGAATCACTCTGTATATTTCAAAATAATTTTAAAATGTGCCCGTAATGTGGCAAGGTGTTAAACATTTTGCCACTTTTCGTATATATAAACCGATGGGAATGTGGTGCGCCAGCCTGTATACAGGGTGTAGATAAAGTCTGGAACAAAATTAATATTTCTGTTATCTTCGGTTTGATGGAAAAACCCTGAAACAGGTCGATTTTGTTTTTATCCCGTGCACTTTATAACATCGTGAATTTAATTCTGTCGTCATCTGGTTGTGCGCGGGCGTGACGTCATTAGTTTTTTCAAATGGTAACCCGCCACATTTATTACCCCTTGTCGTTAGGTATTCCATTGTGCATACAACGGTATAAAAAGTTTGGTACCTTACATAACAATTTTTGGGAGAAAAATGCTTTCGAATTTCAAAAAATTAAAATTTTATTTCTAATGAAAAACTAATCAAAAATTATTTTAAAAAATCAGATAAATTATAATCCGAGGTTTATCTTGGATTGTCGTCAAACAAGACACCAAAAAAATGTCAACGGAAGTGTTCAAATTGTCCGCCATTGGCCATTTGACACTGGCCGAGACGGACGTACACGCTTTCTACGACACGTCATATTGACAGTTCATTACTTGGTGTTTGAACTTATCCATTCACAATACTTGCTCCATTGGTAGTGCTGAACGTGCATTGCGAAAATGGCGAATTTGAGCGAAAAAGAGCGGATGCAAATTCTCATTATTGTTGGTTGTGGTGATAAAATACGTAGCCATGAAGAAGCCTGTCAGTTTTTCAATGCAGAAAATCCAAACCGCGCACCGATTTCGCGGTCAACGGTGAGCAAAATTGTCGCAAAATTTGCTGAAACTGGTAGTGTAAAAGACAGGGCTCGTCAAGGTCGACCAAGAATTGAGGAAGATAGAAGGGTCAATATTCTCTTGGAACTTCAGGACAACCCCCACACTTCAACAAGGAACATTGCCAGGGATCATGCAGTCGATTTTACCACAGTAGCCAAATTGCTGAAGAAGGAAAAACTTCATCCGTACAAAATCAATCGGGTTCAGGAACTGAATGAAGATGACTTCGACCGCCGACTCGAGTTCTGTGAACAAATCATGCTACGGTGCGATGAGAATCCCGGATTTGTCGACAATGTGGTTTTTAGTGACGAAGCAACTTTTACCTTGAACGGTGAAGTGAATCGCCACAATTGTAGGTACTGGTCGGGCGAAAATCCTCGATGGGTTCGAGAGGAGCACACCCAACACCGGCAAAAAGTTAATGTATGGGCGGGAATAGTGGGAGATCGCATTGTGGGGCCTTTCTTTCTGGACAGAAATTTAAACGCTGAAACATACTTACATTTCCTAAGATTTACGCTAGTGCCAACATTGGTAGAATTATTTCCGGATGAAAACACTCCCGACAAGCCTCACCCCAGAATCTGGTTTCAACAAGATGGAGCACCTCCACATTTTGGCTGGCGTGTTCGGAGTTACCTCGACGAAATTTTCCCCGGGAGATAGATCGGACGAAGGGGAACAATTGAATGGCCTGCCCGTTCGCCAGATCTCACACCACTTGATTTTTTTCTATGGGGTCATGTGAAATCAAAGGTGTACACCAATAAGCCAAATAACTTGGATGATCTGAAACATCGTATCGGCGAGGAAATGCGAAATATTGGTGCAGAGACAATACGACGTGTCGTAGAAAGCGTGTACGTCCGTCTCGGCCAGTGTCAAATGGCCAATGGCGGACAATTTGAACACTTCCGTTGACATTTTTTTGGTGTCTTGTTTGACGACAATCCAAGATAAACCTCGGATTACAATTTATCTGATTTTTTAAAATAATTTTTGATTAGTTTTTCATTAGAAATAAAATTTTAATTTTTTGAAATTCGAAAGCATTTTTCTCCCAAAAATTGTTATGTAAGGTACCAAACTTTTTATACCGTTGCAGGCACAATGGAATACCTAACGACAAGGGGTAATAAATGTGGCGGGTTACCATTTGAAAAAACTAATGACGTCACGCCCGCGCGCAACCAGATGACGACAGAATTAAATTCACGATGTTATAAAGTGCACGGGATAAAAACAAAATCGACCTGTTTCAGGGTTTTTCCATCAAACCGAAGATAACAGAAATATTAATTTTGTTCCAGACTTTATCTACACCCTGTATATCTGTGCTATACCTATATAAGTGTTTACATTAGGATATTTTCCAGTTTGTTCACTAAAATCAATCCTCTTCCCACCTTGTATTTTTATAATAATATTCCCCCAAACATTAATCTTACTCAATGAAGGAGCTCTTGGAATTTATAGTCAATAAATCATATAAATAGAAAAAAAAAGTACGCACAAGGTAACTTTGTGTGAATAGTTGATGTAGGTAACAGTTTTTTGTGCAGAAATGATTGCAAGCAACTATAGACCTTAAGTCTTATGATCATATGGATAGAAATTAAATGAAATTTTGAATCCTATATTTAGTAAAAATGGTTTTGTCAATTATTAGACAAAAATAATTATAATATTTTCAAATAACAGAAAAAAATATACGTAAACTAACTTATTCAGTACCGAAATAAATTACCTAAAATAATATTTTTTTTAGGAGCGGCATCTGTCGTTAACTAGAATACCAATTGCAGGCTTCAATCTCTTAAATTACAACTAAACTGCAGATTATATAAATTTATCAAATATTCAGCGCCTCTGGTGGTAGTAACCCGGCGACGGTGGCGTAGCCTGGTGTTCGTAACCATTTTAGGGCTACAAAAATTTGTTAATCATGGGCCATCTGGATATTTATCTGTGCCGTAACCTCCGTGATATAGAGGCCTGGAACAAAGCTTGTGTCACGTGATCTGACGTCACGAATGCCGTCTGACGAGCATTACAGTTTAGATTTGCCGTGATCGCACATCCCAGTCGCGTGAACTAGATTTCGCAAGTTTTTCTTTCAAAAACCCTCATAAAGAACTTCAAATAAGTTAAAGTGATAAGTTAAAGGTGTAGAATTTCAGATTTACCTGATTTATGTGCAGATAATTTGTAAAATCAGTGAAAAGAGAGTGTTTCTCAATTGTGGAGTGCCGAGTTTGTGGGTTAGCAAATATGGCCGCTGGTAAATTTTGTATGTGAACGTTGTTTTATTACTTATAAATAACTTTCGGGTGGTGTCGTTTATAATATGGTTGTGTCGTTTATATAAAATAATTAGTTAATCAAGAACGCCAACAGTTTGACTAGATACCTGAGTGAATCTTGTTCATTTAATTAAAAATGCCTGATAGTACCCATACGTATGTGTCCGTCTTTTCTTTTCCAAAAGATGAAGAGTTGAAAAAAACGTGGATTAAATGCATTCATAGAGAGTCATTTAATCCAACAAAACATTCAGTAGTATGTATTAAACATTTCTCAGAGTCATCGGTTATAACAATTGATAAAATAACCAGAAACGATGGATTATCTGAAAACGTCTCTTCTTTTTCTGATATATTAAATAATTCATTTGACATTGCACTGAATGCTTCTGTATTATCATCTTTGTTCTATATTGCCGGATACTGTGCACATTCACTAATTAAGTTTGTTAATGGTTGTGACAATTGTTTAACATCCATTACTACCAATTCAGATTTTGTTATAAATTTTACCAATTGTGGTGAAAATGACTCTGCAGATATTAGCAAATATTTGAAAAATTTAACAAGAGGAGCTCTAAAACAACCATCTGAATTATTCTTTGAAGTCTCTATTCAGGCGTATCAGATATTTAGTGAGCTTATTTCAGATAAATATGAAACTGAATTTCTAAAAACAGGTAAACAAAGGATTATTTTACGGGAATTGACAATGTTAAAATTGGAAAAATATGTAGAAGAAATCAATGAGAAATGTATTTTATGCAGCAAAACGTTGAAGTCGATATTGTTAAAAAATAGTCATGTTCTTGCCAATATATTTCTTAATAACTATTCAAAAATAATCAACGACAAAATTAACACCCAAAACATGGATCTATCCAAGAGAAAACTGATTAAATTTAATAGTTAAGTAGTTATAAAACACATTAACGCATGGAGATAGGGCCGGCTTTCGTGACGTCACGATTGCTTGTTCGCGGCCTGTACTTTCTCGTAGGTTACGAAGTATCCTATCGAAGAGATTTATTGCTTACTGTCAACAAAAAAATTTACGGCTTTTTAAAAAAAACTTTAAATATATTCAGACACCAGTATTTATATCTTATAAATGACTCGCTTTTTACTTTTTTATACCCATATTTTCAGCCTTAAAAGTGTAAGTAATCTTTTGCTATATAATTATTTAACTCATTGAAAAGCCTGTTCAGAATCACGGTTTAGGGAATAATATTTCGAATTGACATCAAACATTGATGCTTTTGACTGATTTATTGCTTTTTAATTATCCATTGCCATTGTCTTAATAGTAATTTTTAAATTCAAGTGTTAAAGAATTGCACAAAATTGCACAAATTAAATTGGGAAATTGCAGATACTGTTTTATAAAAATTAGAAGTTTTAATATCTGTCATCAAATATTTTACTGTTATAACAGGTTTTTATGAAATGTAATTGTTAATATTTAGGATAACCTGATTAAACAGAACAATTCTATTTTCTAAACGTGCAATATTGGTGTAAATATTAATAATTTGAAATTATTTTTAATGAGCGTGCAGAAAAAAGTATAATCCAATTCAAAAATAAAAGACATTTCCTGTTTTACCGGACACGATATTTTTTAAGCATTCATTCGTAATTTCTTCACATTTAAAGTTTTTCGGGTTAAAACTTATTTATTGTACATATAATACTTATTACCGCTACATTCAGAAGATTTATTAATCAGAAACTAATTACCCCAAATAAAAAAAAAAATTATAAGGTTGTGGTTGTTTATACAGTCTGTCCAGATTTCGATGTTCACAATTGGTATATCGGTTATTAGAAGACTAGAGGAACGGTTAGTTAAATGGGGAATGTTTTGCAGAATTCAGTGCTCGCAACAAATCTCATTTCAAATTCATTCGGACTTTTTACAATTTTGAAATATTTTGAAAAAACCAATATTTGCCGATTTCAATTTTCCTCAATAACTCGATAACGCCTAATGCGATCGCTTTTAAACTCTGACATTGTTCAGACAAATTTTTTGGTGTTAACAGTAACCCACGATTTTCATATGTTTCCTTAGTACTATCTTTTGTTTTTCTTATGGTGGCCATAGTGGATTTTTAATTAGGTATATAGTCCTTAATAATAGCTGTTCAATAATGTACAACATGCCTAATAAATCTTTATTTACACGAGAGATATGAACTCTCTAATACGGAATTAGTGGGCTATGAAATTAAATGGTAGTGTAAAACAAACGATAAATAAATAACCTCTGTCATTTTTGACATGTAAAAGTGCAGTGAAATTGGTGGGAGACTTAGAACTTTTTTTAAGTAATTACCGTTAATCATGGAGATTAATAAGAATTGTGATATTGGCACACACATTTTCAAATAAGTAAAGGCTGATATGTTGGAAGTTTATTTCAAAGTAAATAGAATTTCTGAAAATGCTTGCACAAGTTACGCTCAGCGTTTTTCGGAAAGACCACAACCACACCGGACAATTTTTAGCAGAATAATCAGAAATTGAGTGAACTATGGAAGCTTCGAACAAAAAAGATCTATCAAGTTAGCAATGCTGATATACTTCAAAATAATATTTTACAATATGTTATGAACAATCCAAGTACATCAGTACGTCGAGTGGCTCGAGAAACTGGAATTCCGAAATCTGGTGCAATAATAGGCGTCTGTCAATTTGATTTAAGTATGACTGTCAGAATTTGATGTTTTCGAAAGCTTAGCATGTACACCAACATTGATTACTTACAAAACTTTAATAGCTTGTTTCCACTTAAAAAAATGGTTCATATGGGAATCGTGTATATGGTTGCATAATTTACACATATTGCATTTTTAAAATTTGTTTATGAATGTTTTAATTTTAAAATTAAAATTAAATACAACGGCTCTATAATTAAATGTTTCAAATAAGAGGTAGCAATAAATTAAAAACAAAAACCTTTAACTTTGAGTGGTTTCCGAGCACTTAATTCATTTACTCATCTACCATTAGCATTTTAGCGAATTTCATGTTTTACCACAGATTAAACATACTTAGACCGGCAACTACTTGATAGAAAAATAATAATTTTCTATCCTTGTCACACATGAAATGAATTTGTACGAAGATGGCGCTAGCAGCATATTGGCGCGGAATTTGAAATGAGCTTGTTTTTAGAATATCCGTATTTAATACGTTATTAATGTAATAGAAAAATACACAGAACTATTGGACAAATCACATATACCTTCAACTTGTACGTTTAAAAAAACGAATCCTTAGATTTTATTATTGATAGAAATCTCTGTTTAAAAAACATTATATTGACAAGGGTATAGTTGCATGATCATATGATTAAGGGATGAATGTTTATTTTGTAAATTAAATATTTAGGCGCATCTGTGGTAAAGAAATATACAGGTTGTTCCATTAAGACAAAATATGTTTTTGGTTAATTCTATCAAATATTCAGTATAAAAGTACCTCATATATAATCGTAAACGATAGAGACACACTATTGGACATGGATTATAATAATGTAAAATGAAAAAGCTTTTACAAAAAATAACAAACATTTGTTTATTGTTATATACCTATTATATCCTTTATACATACAAAAATATACAAACATAATTTATTCAAGAAAAGAAAAACGAACATATCTAATTATCATATTTTGGCATTGTTCAATATGTCTAATGATTACAACCTTAATTGTCATCTTAATAAATAATATTCACCAAATATACAAACATCTATTACATTAAAAAAGGTAATACAATTTTATGGCAAAATTGAAAATAAGGTTTTAAATACTAAACAAAATAGTATATAAAATAGACAGTAATGTTATTATTGGAAATAAACGATTTGGAAATGAAAAAATACCACTTATTTTATTTTTAGTAAGAAACTGAGAAAGTGTAATACTATTTCTCTTTACATGGCAAACTTGCAACAACTTTGCTTTTGTAATGGAGTTATTAAATATATATTGTAATGTGGACGGAGAAAAAGATCTATTTTATGTACAGGGTGTTTCATCGGTTGGGGTATCGCGAATTAAAGTGCCTAAATATAAAAATGTCGACTTCAAATTTTAACCACTTATAGAACTTTTAAACCGCTACCAGTAGGTTAGGTTGTTTTTGATAATATTATTTTATTTAATGCGTAAATAAAAAAAAACCTTCGTTCAAAAAATCAAAAGTACTCAGATTTTATTGAAATTCAGGTGTTAAAAAGATATGTCTATAAAATCAACTATGCAATTAAAAAAAAAATTAAAACTTAATCAATTATTGAATATTTTACAATAATTTCAAAATTAAAGGCAAGACGTTGAAGAATTTATGGGTTTTTTATTACAGTGTTGTGTGTTGAGTTTATAAGCGATTCAAGGTAAGAAAGTTAATATAAATTAGGAAAAATTAGGTATTACCCAGCTTTTTTTGGCGCTAGCTGTAAATTCCACTAATTCAGATCAACATGACACTGTCACTGTGCGGATGTCAAGTGAATGGGTAATACCAGGTAGTAGAAAGTAAATATTTATAACAAATGTTCAAAATGGTGACCTTCTTGCTGCACACACAGTTCTAACCGACGCGTGAAGGAATTAAGAACTGTAGCGCCTCTGTTTAGCTGGTTAAGGCGTTCAAACGCATTTGTTATTCTTGCCCTCATATCCTCGGCGGTAGTTGGCGGTTGTTGGTACACCATCTCCTTCACAGCACCCCATGTGAAAAAAATCCATCGGTGTTAAGTCGGGTGATCTGGCTGGCCATGGAACTGGCCCACCACGTCCGATCCAGCGTGCAGGGAACTGATTATCCATAACCTGACGAGCCCTTAGTGCGTAGTGCGGAGGAGCCCCATCTTGCTGCAGCCACAAGTGTTGGCGAACATTTAACGGCACATTTTCTAATAAATTGTAAAGATCATTTTCCAGAAAATTTGCGTAAAGCTCGCCGTTTAAATGCTGGTCAAAAAAGAAGGGGCCGATTAAATGGTTATCAATGATTCCCCCCCCCAAACATTGACCGTCCACCTATTCTGAATGCGTTCTTCACGCATCCAATGAGGGTTCACTGGTGCCCAATAGTGTATGTTATGTCTGTTGACATGTCCACTGCTTCTAAAAGAGCATTCGTCAGTAAACAAAACATGTCTAAAAAAGTGCTCATTTTCTTCTAATTGTCTTTGTGCCCATTCACAAAATGCAACTCGATTTGCAAAATCATCCCCGTGAAGTTCTTGGTGAAGCTCGATATGATATGGGTGGTAAGTGTGTTTGTTGATTATCCGCCACACCGATGTCTTGCTGATTCCAGTCGCAACACTGATTTCTTTAGTGCTTATCTGAGGGTTATTGTCCACCATATTTAAAACAATTGCCTGATTCAGTTCATTGGTGACAGGTGGATTATTCACACTTCGATTTTTTGACGCAAGTGATCCCGTTTGCCTCAAGTTATCCACTAACCTTTTGAAAGTTCGACTTTCTGGGTGGATCCTATCCGGAAAACGTTCCGCATAAATCTGCTCAGCAACCGCGGCATTTTGTAGAGCTTCCCCATAAACAAGTATCATGTCAACTTTTTCGTCGGCAGAGAAAGTGAACGGCATTTTGAAAACAGAAAACACTAGCAAAACACAGCTTAAACAAATGAAGTTGACTCCGTGAAAATAGAATCACAACTAACATCACAAAGTACCTAAATGTAAGTTCAGAATGCCCTTGGAAACGCTTCCCGATTAGTAGAACTACAACAACAACTGAAGGCTTCAGGGTTGAATATTATCCGTCATAAATTTTTATTTATTATCCGTCATAAATTTAAAAGGACTACCTGTTTGCGGACAGCACAATTAGAAAGTTAAGTACCATAAATCTGTCGTAAGAAAAACGACATTATTTAATATTGACTTTATTTGACAAACGGTTTCGTTTATAAAAATTCTGATTGTGAAGTTAATATGGGTGATATTTCCACGTATCACCATTCAAATTTGAACATTTTTTGAGCACTTTTAATTTTTGATAATACGTTTTTTTTTAATTTACGCATTAATTAAAATAATATTATCAAAAACAACCTAACCTGCTGGTAGCGGTTTAAAAGCTCCATAAGTGGTTAAAATTTGAAGTCGATATTTTTATATTTAGGCACTTTAATTCGCGATACCCCAACCGATGAAACACCCTGTATATATATGTACATTCCTATCCATTTTTATACTATCTTTAATCACTGTATTAGAGTTTTTTGTTACTGACTTTCTAATAAAATCTTTAGTTGTTGCCTATAGCGCTCTGCCTCCAATTCCGTTTTTTAAGTTTCATTTTATACTCTTCGATAATTGTATGAGCTTCAAATAATTGTTTTTTTAATTCTTCCATGTCTGAATTCAAGTTTGGTGGTTTTTGTACTTTGGATACCTAGAAAAAATAACGTAAGAGATATTTAAAACAGTATATTTTTTAAAATATTCTTATGAAGCGAAAATAAATATTTGTATGATATTTCGATATGAATATAAACTAGACTTGGATTTTTGAAATTGGCACTGTAGTAACCAGATCATGGCAGGATGCTCTTCTTTGCTTATGTGACAGTGAGGGGCATATTTAATATGTCAGGTAAATATATAAGAATATGTAAATATTTGAGTATATTTTCATTACAACTTCGAGAATTTTGGTTTCAAGTCAAAGATGTATTAATTTATTCAATTGTTACTTATAATAAAATTTATAAGATCAAAATACGTAAGCAGAAAATGTACAATATATTTTATAATAAATTCGCTACATATACTGATTTAAATTTTGTACTTAATGTTATACCGATTATAAGAAAAAACAAATTTAAAAATAAATATCTACATTTTGTTACTTGCCTGTAACATTTGGAACTTTCTTTTTGTGTATGTCCTAAGTTGAAGAGGGTTGTCATTAATAATTTATTACAAATTTGGATAAGTGATGAGTTAATTTGTGTTAAGCTGTACCATCCTTTGAAACAAGTTAATTGTAAAGTACGACATTAATATAAATTGAAGTCAGGTTTAAAAAGATATTTTAAACAATGAAGAATTATTGAAAAAGTTTGCTTCCTAAAATATACATTTTATATAACCATTGTTTAAGTCTTCAGTATTAACAAATAATCACTAGAAGAAAAGTAGTAAGTAAGAGTTTGATTTTTTATTTTTACTATTTATTAAGTGGAATGGTGAATTCAAGATGTAGTTTTATTTCATTATACTCACAGAATACGTTGTTTTACTTTATCAAAAAGTATTTAATTTACATTCAGAAAATTTGGTAAATTTTGATGCAAATATAACCTCCTCAAAGTAAACTTCAGAAATCGTAAATTTTATTCGTCGATCACAATACTAACATTGACGTACTACAACTGTTACATCATGGATTTTGATGACGAAGGTCGATTGTTTGGTGCTTTCTACCATAATTTATTTCACACAGTGAAATCTATAGCTAAGAAAGCATTCATGATGATAAGTGTTCTGTTTTTGCTTATGTTGTTATCATTTATTTTCAGAAACTAAAGACTTATTTAGATAACCAAGTCGTTGAAATGAGTTCATATGAACTGGAGAAATGGCAATAATATGAGTGGAAAGGAAAAGAGAAAAAAAGAATGAAGACTGACTATGTTACACATACGTATTTTTAAAAACATTTCTGTGTTAAGTGGTGTTGGAATTCAATAATTTAATTTAATCCTATATAGTAAATGCAATTAATGTAAGTTTTGATACTCACGGCCACGTCTCATGCCAACCTCGAAACATTTTTTTAGGCGACAGTGCTGGCACATGGTTTTTTCTCTGATACTGATGACGCATACTCCTTTTTCTTGGCATGTAAATTTTTTTTTATCATTGTGCCTAGCGAAGAACGACTTACAGGAAGAGCAGGATAAAACTCCGTAATTAACCCCGCTACTTTGTTTTTCGCATATCTTGCAAGCCATAGTCTCTGAAAACAGGAAAAGAACTATATAAGTTTAGGTGTAGTCACATTTAGTGCATCTATTTTATTACATTACATGGAAGGCAAAAATAAGAAAACATTTTAAAAGAAATATTTCACAACCCATGTTATAACATCTCGATATACAGTCAGCAGTAAAATTGAGTCCGACACCAAAAAACAATTATTATTAAAGTAAGCATTTTCTTTTAGCACATTTATTATACTTATTTCATAGATTTGGAAAGATCTATGGCGTGAAGAAAGCAAATTTTAATTTTCTGGCAGAAGCAGAAGAAAGTTTGGAGAATATACCGTTAAAACCGTGAAATTCGGTGGTGGTTTAATAATCATATGGTGTTATTTATCGTGGCACGGACTAGTAGTAAATTTGTATTGAGTTTATAAACAAGAGTTTACTTTTAATGATTTCGCAGCAAATAGCAGAGTTTTTGGAATAACCGCCTCAAAAGCGGTATTCAAATCCGATTGAAAATTTGTGGACAGTTTAAGACTAAAAAGTCCAAATATAGATAAGAGAAAAAAAATTTTTTTTAGAGCTTTAAATGGTTCCTGCCAAGAAAGTCGTCTGAGTATGTACGGTAGAATACGTTCATTTGTGTTTATATTTTTATTGTTTTATGTTAGAATTTATTATATTTTTAATTAATGCCTTTGCTATAATTTTTCAATCTATCTTTGAAATGTTTAATGTTTATTTTTGATATTTTATTTTTTTGTGTAGCATATGATTTCTTAATTTTTTAAATTATTTAAATTAAAATTTAGAGTATAAATTGATTAGTGTCCTGCATATTCTCAATTTCAAAGATATATACTAATATTTGTATTTGTGAATAAACGAAATAGCTGAGTATTTTGTTAACAAGCAATATTTGAAGGACCGGCCCATGAGTGAGTTTTAGCGAAAAAACGTCCCAGATATCTGGCCATTAAGATTGGACGCCCGCTTCAAGCTGAGTTCGATTTGAAATAGACGTACCACTGCTTTTCGTGCAAATGTAAATAAAAGACAAATGTTTAAGGGTCCGCGTGCTCTGTCTTATGCTGAGGAAAAAGATAGAGAAAAGAACTTGTCACCTAATCTGATCTGCCTATAATTTATGGCTGCGTTATGGTCTCAGATAATCGCCGGTTGGCCCACATGTTTGCCAGTCGGGAAGCAACCGGCCCTAAATTATACAATCTATATTTTCTCAAACACACAAAAAAAGTGAAGCTGGATATGTAAAATCACCTGCCGGATTCAAATTTTGAGTTGGAAAATAAAATCGAAATCGCAAAAAGGTCGAAAAATCGTTTTTTTGTGTAAATTTTAAAATTTTCATTTTCTTCAATTATTAATACTTATCTCGTGATATCTCAGCAATGCAGAGAGCTAGGGATCTGTTTTTTTTAAGGTTATACCCTAAAATATTTGGATGATACTAGTGTTTTCCATTTTTCTTTATGGTGTGTAAATTTTATAAAAAAAAAAAGTTTTAGTAGACCACCAATTTGTGTAAGATATTTTTCAGCTATCGAGTAACTAATCTTATTTTTCAGAATTTACCCATATATACATATGTGAAACAAAATAAAGCCAACATTCCAAAATTATTTTTTGTGCAAGAAATAAATTTCTAGATCGTTTCAGAAGCAAATTATTGCAAGTCAAATATAATAATTATACTCCCTGCGCGCAAGCCGTGTGAGTCCTAGCATGCGCTTCTAGCAGGTATACCGTTAAGGACGGGAAGAGATATTGCTTTTACTTTCTGATACGTAGTATAAGGAAGTATTGTGACGTTGAAAATTTTCGACCTATTGTAAAGAAAATATCAACGGTTTCGATAAAATAATGTCCGAGAAACGATTACTTTCTTAACATACACCGATCTCAGAAGTATTTTGCAAACTGAGTAG
Source organism: Amphimallon solstitiale (assembly GCA_963170755.1). Lineage (NCBI taxonomy): Eukaryota > Metazoa > Arthropoda > Insecta > Coleoptera > Scarabaeidae > Amphimallon > Amphimallon solstitiale. Next base: position 6,755,153 of record OY720681.1, on the reverse strand, counting down.
AAACTGCCCGAAATGGTAGGCGGAGCTACCTCTCGACACCATGTGCGAGCGTACCACATACTCTATTTGATTTCAGTGAATTTCGCCCAAATTTCAAGATTTTGTTTTCCGTTTCGTGACCTTATTTTTAAAAATTAAGAAAAAATAAAATTTATGTATTGCTGTTGAGTGTTACATAATTTTAAATAAAGGCTTGTTTTTAGAAATTTCTTACATTTTTATTTTTATTTAGGGCCCTTTGGACAATTTCGAAGAAATTACGATTTATCCATTGAAAGGCATTTTTTTCTTAAATTAGCGTGTAAATTCGGTAAGGTTTTCATGAAAAATACGATTAGGAAATGGGAAAAACGATTTCGAGGCCGGGCGTATAGCCTTAAATCATTAAATTATATAATAAATTGGCAAGAAAACTTTAAACAATGTCTTACGATCAATTTATAAAGGCAACTAGGGAATTGCTAATTGAAAAGAGTTTACTACACAGTAAATGAATTCTTGGGAGATACACTGTTGACTGTTGTGACGGATAAAGTGTTTTATTTTCATATGTATTCTGACTTTTATGTATATGTTACCGTAAATAGCCGAAATCCGTTTTTAAGCGTACTTACTAGTAAGAATGCGAAGTAACTACGAGCATTTGTAATTTCGCGTTCTAACTAGGAAAGACACGAATTAAAATTTTAATTCGGCTATTTACTGCAGCTTTCAGTTAGAACCCGTTCTAACTACACGCATACCAGTAACTGAGCAAGAATCGGTCTATGAATGATCTATGCGCTGATTGCTGAAAAAAATTGATGTAAAAAATTTTAATGTAAATTTCTTTATTTAGACAACAAAGAAACAGAACAAAGTAACCCTATCAACTTTTTAGACCTTACTATTTCGAAAATAAATAATAAACATGATTTTTCCATATTTCATAAACCATCACACACTGATATAACAATTCATAACAGTTCAGCCCACCCACATAGCCATAAATTACCAGCGTATAATAGTATGATAGGGTAGATGCACCGGTTGTGGCCATCGCACCGGTTGTGGCCATCCGCGAAATGAATCTAAAATATTAACGGCCATGTTCAAACTAAGCAACAAAATCATATAAAAGCACAATCCTTACAGTATTCTTGGTAGCGCCTGCGCATTACCTTCAGTTTGTCGGTTACAGTGTTGCTTACTCAGTCTGTTTTTTAACACGTGGTGAGAATATTGTGCTTTTCTTAGGAATTTTGTTAAGGCACATGAGGTAAGTTAATGTATCATTCTGTGTAGAAATAGAATTACTGGTGTTTAAGGTAATTGGTGTTTGATTCAGAAAGGACTTTCCCATGTTATTTCAAGATTTCAGACTAGATATTTAACCTATAAATAATTAAAATAATAGTGGCCACAGCTGGAGCATCAAACGTACCTTCTGCGCCAGATGTGGTCTGTCGGTGGCCATAAATAGGGCATGAAATCCAGTTGTGGCCACGCAATAGAAAGAGATGGCAAAATGTAATACTAATATAGTAGAAAAGGAGTAACAATCTAAAATTATTTATTAGTTTCAGAAAAATTATGCCATCCCGAAAATTATTCCAGTATACAGAAGGTTCTATGCAAAATGCCCTTAATGCAATACGGCATCAGTCTATGCCCATATCAACAGCATGCAAGAAATTTAACGTTCCTAGAACATCTGTACGAAATAGACTAGATGGCAAAACAAGCGATGATTGCCGAAGAGTGGGCCCAAAATGTGCTCTTGGCCCGGAAATAGAAGAAAAATTGGTTTTCTGGATTCTGGACTGTTCTTCAAGAGGTTTCCCTATAAATAAAGAAGGTCTCCTATATTCTGCACATAAAATACAAGAAGAGTGTGATATTCACCCAAAACTGATGAATGTCGCTGGAATATTGGTCTTCTATGGCTGAGAAACTATTGATCGTATTGTGAACGAAGGTCTTGTTGTTCAGGTTAAAAATTGCCTTCCGTATCCACTTCTCGTAGATGTGAGGCGTCGGCTTTTCGCTCTTCGATGGTGTCTTTGGTTAGATGTCTAGGGTCGACTGGATGCAATCAGTGTGCTGACTTTTTGAGTGTTGATAACCAGATGTCGCTGAAACATTGGTCTTCTATGGCTGAGAAACTATTGATCGTATAGTGAACGAAGGTCTTTTTCCATACAAGGCCAAGTTGAAGGGAGACCCTCGCTATTTGCTTGTTCGCTTCCATCGATCTCATTAGAGGTGGCGATTTGTATACCTATAACTGACAAACAGATTTAGTTGTTGTTGTAGCTAAGTTAGGAGTTAGGATTACATATACATATGGTATACGTACCACATTTGCTAATAATTGTCTGAAATCAGTACGTCTTCAATAATGTGTATTTGTGGGGTGTACGCGGCAGCATCTACCTAATTCATAAGTGTGCTAATGTTTGGTCGACTGGAAGACACTAGACGATTGTTGTTCAGGTGGAAAATTGCCTTCCGTATTGACTTCTCGTAGATGTTATTCGTCGGCTTTTCGCTCTTCGATAGTGTCTTTGGTTAGATGTCTAGGGTCGACAGGAAACAATCAGTGTGCTGACTTGTTGAGTGTTGGTAACCTGATGTCGCTGAAACATTGGGCTTCTATGGCTGAGAAACTATTGATCGTATAGTGAACGAAGGTCTTGTTGTTCAGGTTAAAAATTGTCTTCCGTATTCAGTTCTCGTAGATGTGAGGCTTCGGCTTTTTGCTCTTCTATGGTGTCTTTGGTGGCCCTTCGCATTCGACGTATTCTCTTTTCAACGTTTATATCACACACTACCCCCCGCGAATGTTGCTTAACTGTTTCCCAAATCTTAAAGTGCTCATTGTTTCCTTAATATTTTCTGCCATTGGCGAAACATTAAGTATAAAACAGACTCTAGAGGTGCCTTGTAAACAGGGCTCTAGAATTTTTGTTAAATTTGAAGCCCGATAACTAATATGAGTGTGTTTGTTTCGTATTGCATTAATTACTGACGATAAATAGGTCAGACTTGTATTTATACATTTTGTTTCTTCCTTTCTTTTCTGTGTGTCGTTTTCATGGAGCTCCTCAGACCCAGCTAAATCTGCGAAATTTACCAAAACTTTCCTCTTTACATTTAAATTGTTATGCTCCATTTGTATACATATTTCTAGCAGCATGTGCGCTCTAGAACTGTTGTAATTTTTTTTTGTGCACGCCACAGTTCTGTTTTTCTTTATTTCCATCATTGTCTTTTGGAAATCATCAAATGATTTTATTTCTTCATTATGTAAATTTGAAATATATACATTGCCACCATTATACATTATATTCAAATTCTTTGACTTGGGTTTTATCAAGTCCACCAGTGTTTCGTTATATAACTCAATGGCACTAAACTTTACGTTATAATGCCACCCTCTTTGTGAATTTTCATTCATTTGTAGAAATAGATGTTCAACGCTTCTTGGGATTATCCCAGCTGATCATGTAAGCAAACAAAGAAATAGATATGTAATAACAAAACACTAGAACATGTACCCCGTACATAGCAATTGTCTATTTCGGGATATTAAATATATCTATATATATAAAATTATAATTGGAATTTTTCTTTGCCGTATTTTAATAATTTAATAGGTATTTTCTTTGGGAATAGCGGCTTGAATTAATAAAACTATAATTTAATTTAACATTATAAGTATGCTACAAACTAATGACTATCCACTAAACTTTATTCAGAAAATAATAAAACACAGACTACACAAATTCTATAACCAAAGTAAACACCGGTGATGGTCAGTTGCGATCGCGGTCAGTTTTCAAATTTTAATCATAAAGGGATAGATAATCCCTTATCCGAGTTGCGGTCAGGGGCTTATTTTTACAAAATGTATAATTATTTAATATTAGTAATTTCTGTCATATATACGTTTCCAAATGGCGCGTGCGCGGGAAAAGGAGTATAAGTCAAAAATTATACTTTTGAGAAAATTGATGTTAAAGTTTATAGTTCTTTTGTAACTCAGGTTTTAAATTGATGTTTCCCGTTTTGGGATAACATTAAAACAAAAATGCACCAAAATAAATGTTATTTTCAAAACTTGAATACATTTTAAATTACAGAAAAAAAAGGGTAGTTATACCGTTAAACACTATATTTTTTTGTGAAAATAGCTACCTGTATTTCTCTGCACTATTCTTTTTTTAGGTGTAAATAAAAAATAATATTATATTTTGATTTTTATTATAAATTGGTTAGAAAACAACTTTGACGAAACAAAAAAAACTGTTACTCATCAACATCCTCTTCTGACGAGTCGGATAAAACGTTTGGAATATCTTCTTTCGTTGGCAGTGATGAATAAAAGTTATGAAAATTTACATCAATATATGGAAGCAACTCTAATAAATTGCGCTTTTTGTCGGAATTTATTGGCAGTGGCCCTTTGTAGGATAAAGATGGCATTAATGTTAGACTGATCTTAGCATTTCTACGACGTAAGTTAAGTTTTCGGAATGCTGCTGCAGTATCTAATGTTGTTTTCATCAAAACAATTCCAATGTCTTGGGTATATCGCAACCATTGAATATCTCTCCATACTATTTTTGATCCGTTCTCGTCAAGTTTTCTATGTTGAAAATGAGTTTTCAACAAAGCGGAGAACTCGAAAAAGTCTTCTCGAATCATTTCTTTTACTGCAAAAGGACGTTTTTGACCGCACGTGCGGATCGGCTGCACCCAATCACGAGGATGATCAATAGAAGCGTGATACTTTTTTTTCTTCTTTTCGATGATAGAGTGATCGCTGTCGCACTCCATATGGGTGTGACCAGGGACAAGAAACTTGTGATTTATACATTCCAAAGTTGGCTTTTGTTTTAAAACTAATGTAAACATTACTGGGAGGAAGATGTTTTTATTTTGTCCTCCACAGGTATCTGAGTATAACGTTATTTCTTTTATTTCAGGGGGGATAGTCATAAGATGCTTATATAAACAAGAGGCAATTTGGTTAGCACCTCTCCCTGCAATTCCCTCATGCCAGATGAAACAAAATGCTTGTCTGTCATCGCACCTGTGCATGGTAAAGTCGTAAGTCCATAGTTGCCTTTTGTAAAATGCAACAGACGTTTGGATATCCGGCGTTGGTAGACATTGTTGTAAGTCAAATGTATAAACCAGCTTAGAAGAATCATTTGACGAAACTTCTTTATCTTTACGTTTAGCTTCGTAAGCATTTTCAGCATTAGACTGATGAGTTTCGAGTTCATGCTTGAGATTTTGCTGTTCTTCGGCATTCAACGAATTTTTTATTCGCATATTTAGTTTATCACATGTTGCGCATGTATCTTTGCTTGGGGCTTTTATTTTCATGTTCATTTGATGAAAAATAGATTCGTATTTTTTCCTACAAACAGCTTTCTTATCAGCTGGTAGAAACTTTTTGTACTCTTCATATATTTTGCTTAATGTATAGTGTGCAGGTAGGTATTTTTTACTAGTTTGTTGACGACAATAGTGGCTTTCGTATGATGGTAACGCCAGTATGTGTTCTCTAACCAATTCCAGATCAGCTTCTGACGTTTTATTTGCTGGTTGAGATTTACCTCTGTTGTCGTCATGTGTAATGCCAGCCACAGAAGAAGTCTTGTTTTTTAAAACATTTGTCACAAAAGTATTGGTTTCACCGTATGTTTTCAAAAAACATCCTTTGCATACCCGACGCATTTCACCATTAATGCGTACATGGTACAAGTAGTTACCAGTAAGCCTTTCTTTCTGTTTAGCTTCGCCTTGAACTTTCACTTTTTGGGTTTTCTTCTGTGCAGGAGTAACTAGAGCTGCAATGTATGCTACTCTCTTATTAAAATTTCCTAGGGACCAGTACTGTTTAAACACGGAGTTTCTAGTAGCTTCGTCTATGCGGTCTTTGCATTTTAATCTGCAACTTGTAAATTCTTTGCAGATTCTAGCGTGCACCACTTTTCCTTTTCGTGTTTGATATTCTCTTCCTAAGTTTCTGTTTTCCCGACGGAGTGACCTAATATGTCTTGTTTCGCCTTTTATTGGTTTCCTACCTCTTTTTTTAACAACTGTTTCTTGGAATTGTTGCTCTCTTCCTCGTTTATGTAATATTTCTGAATCTCTCTTATTCTTGCTTACACGTTTTGTTGTTTTCTTTTTTCCTGAATCTGAAACCCTATTGTAATACCCAGAAGAAGACGAACTCTCTTCTTCCACATAATGTGGATCTGCGTCGCTGTCATCAAAATCATCTTCACAAATAAAATTATGCATATTACCAGGGCCGGAAGTGCAAGGTATGGAAATTTCTATGCCACCAGTACTTGAAGTGCATGAAGTGGAAACCGTGGAGATATTGTTGTCTATGTTTTGGTTTGGTTGACCAATGTCAACATTGTTGCTGTCACTTATTGCTTCTACGTCATTAGCCAAAGCTTCATGTATTATCCTGGACAAGGTCAATGATACATCAGGTTTAAGAATAGGTGCAGGATTGACACTGGCATTTTTTTCTATTTCCGCAACTGTGCTGCGAGGTTCTTCATTTAGACCTGCAAACAAATCGAAACTATACCAAAAATCATATAACATTGTGTTATAATAATGATCGTATTATGTATTGTAATCTTACCTGCACTTGAAAAGGTTTGTGGTGGTACTGATGGTTTGTTACTGAATTCTTTAAGCAGTCCCAAAATTTTATGCGTCCTGGACGACATAACCTCAATTTAGAAGTTTCAAATAAACTGTCTTATAAAGGTTTTAAAACACAGGGAAATCCACAAAACGTATCAAAAAATTAAACACAACAGTGGAGTGTTTGAGTGGACACAAATTGGTTCAGTTCGAACGTGAAAGACCACTCACCGTCTCATTAAGATGTAAGATTATGTGGTACGACATAAAACTGACAATAGGGTAAACAATAATAAGTAAAAACTATTCCAAATGAAGTGATTTGAGAAATAGGTTATAAGTAGACTTATACCTTAAAACACAATATTGAGGTAACAAATGTTGTATAAAGTACGATATATGTAAACTTATACTCCCTGGCACTATAAAAATTTATTGTACATAATACGATAAAAGGACTTAGATCACAACACTAAAATTTTAAATATAAATTCTAATATAAATATACTTATTTTGTCAAACTCAATAATTTGTGACAATAAAAATACGGAAAGGAAAATAATTCGACATATCCTTCTACTCCCAAAAACATAATATGAAATTTTACTTATATTCTTTTACGCATTGGCCTTGTTGGTTTAATCTTAACAAATTGGAATTATACTCTTATTCCCTAATAACAAAACAATTATTTCACATGGGATACGTACTTAACTCATTTTACACAATTTTCGACTTATACTCCTTTTCCCGCGCACGCGCCAAATGTTCCAAACTAAACCATTTATGATCATTTAAAAGAGATTTTCCGAGAATTACTTTAATTACCCCTAATTTGGATACGTGGTGCAGTTCGAGTAAATCTTCGTTCTAAGTACCTGTACTGTTTAAGGGGGGTGGCTATAGAATAGGGGGGGGGGGTTATATTTCCTCTACCTATCGAAAAATTAATATAAAATGAAGCCCTTATGTTTATTATTTTAGTTGCTTGATATCTAAGTCAGTACGTACTTTGTGCTTCTAAAATAAGTTTCGAAATGATTATTAGTGAAAAGGGTAAACCCTTATTGTTAAGTGAAAATTATAAATTTCGCCAATATCGAGAACTGAAAACAACGGGTGAAATGTGCTGGTGTTGCACCGTGAAAAATTGTGTTGCCAGAATATACACGATAGGAAGTGAATACGTGTTCTCAAGAAAGGCTGGTGATCATAAACATCAACCTCAGTCTGATTAATTAATAAACAGACAGCGTATTTAGTGACCAAGTGTAACGAAAAGCGGAAGACGGCATTGCTGAAAGACCGCGAAAATTAATCCACATGGAAATATCGACGAAAAAGAACACACTCGAAACTTTGACCACAAAGTATATCTAGTGCATAAGTAAAAATATACAGCGTGCAAAAGCAAAAGCTGTACCTATATTACCTTCGTTTAGAGAGGACGTAAAAGAGTTTTTGGACACAATTCATTTTCAAACAATTCGGGGTGAAATTTTTTTAATGTGTAATGAAAAAACAATCTGGAATAGTTATGTTTTCAACAACTAGTAACTTAAATACTCTTTGCTGCCAAGAAATCATATTGTTAGATGGAACGTTTGATTATTGTTCTAAGTATTTTTTGCAAATGTTTACGATTCATACTTATGTTAATAATATGTATATACCCCTTGTGTATTGCCTTTTAAAAGATAAGAGGAAAGAGTCATTTAGCGAGGTTATGTCGATCATCAAAAACAAGTTTCTTGAACTGGAACTACTTTTTAGCCCAAGACAAGTTGTTTCTGATTTTGAAAAAGCCATTAATTCAGGTATATTACAATGTTTTCCTACAACGGAGATTATAGGCTGTAGATTTCATCTAAGTCAAGCTTGGTAAGTTTTTTTTTTGGTATTGTAAAATATATTAATTCCTTTTAATTATTTAAGGTGGCGCAAAATACAAACTTTGGGTTTAACAGCGGAGTATAAGGATGCTTCATCTACCGTAGGAAGATATCTGCATTATTTCTTTGGACTGACATTCCTGCATTCTCATGAAGTTGGCGATGCGTTTGTAGAACTGATGGAGGAACTTCCACAAGATAGAAGGATTTCAGAATTTTGGGATTATTTAGTTGAAACTTATATCGAAGAAAATGCTGAGTTTCCACCGAAAATCTGGGCAGCGGCATCACCAAACGAGTGGAGAACTACAAACGGTTGTGAAGCCTTTCATTCAAAATTTAATGCAAGTTGTCTGTCGCCTCATCCTAACATTCATGTTTTTATTAAATGCTTATAAGACTGTCAGACCGACACTTATATAAAAATGAATAGCTTAAACCAAACGCAAATTAAAGCAAAATCTGTTTTGGCTAAACAAAAATTTATTTGCGACAAAATATGTCAGTATAAAAAAGGTGAAACTAGCAGAATTGATTTCATAAAATGTGTTTCTCACAAGTTTAGCTGTATATTTTTTTAGGTTAGTGATGTTAATAAAACTTTTAATTTTGACAATGACAATGATTTTTATTATTCCACATTTCTCACAAGTTTAGCTGTATATTTTTTTAGGTTAGTGATGTTAATAAAACTTTTAATTTTGACAATGGCAATGATTTTTATTATTCTACATTTCTCACAAGTTTAGCTGTATATTTTTTTAGGTTAGTGATGTTAATAAAACTTTTAATTTTGACAATGATTTTTATTTATTCTACAGGAATAGTGTTTGTGAAAACAATATATAGGTACCGTCTCTTAAAATAAACTGAAATAAACAACTAGTATGTTCGCGACCGCAACTAGACATAGGGATTATCGACTACCTCAGTCGAGAAAAATTTTGTACCGCAACTCGGCATAGGGATTAATGAATTTTCGACCGCGACCGCAACTCGGTATCGACCGTAAACACAAAAAGAAAAAATGAGGTGTGGCCACCACACGACTTTCTTATACGTATGAAAGTGTTACTTCCGGTCCGAATTTTGAAATTTCATTTATGCAAAAAATATTCCAAATCCAACTCTAAATACTTTTATACTCTTCATAAATATACATAGAATGCATAATTTACGACATATTTGCAAAAAATCGTTATTCGGTAAGAGTAAAAGTGCTACTTCCGGTCCGAATTTTGATATTTCATATATACAAAAAATATTGCAAATTCAGTTCTAAATACTTTTGTACTCTTGATAAATATATATAGAATGCATAACTTACGACATATTTGCAAAAAATCGTTATCCGATAAGAGTAAAAGTGGTACTTCCGGTCTGAATTTTGAAATTTTTTTTATACAAAAGATATTTAAAATTATCATTTAAATACTTTTATACTCGTAATGCACCTGCTTATAAAGCATCACTTGCGAGATATTCGCAAAAAACTGATTTTGGATAAGAGTAAAAGACCTACTTCCGGTAGGAATTTCAAAAAAATTTTCAAATAAAATTATTGTCAATTTCAATTTTAAGTATATATGAATTCTTTATAAATTTGTTTAAACTTAATAGTTGACGAAATATTGTGAAAATTCGAATTTTTCGCTGAAGTAAACTGCTACTTCCGGTCTACCGATTTTACTGAAAAACTAATCAGATCTCAAGAGGGAGATTATACACGTAAATACAAAATTTGGAATTGATATCTACAGCGGTTTGACCGCTATCGTGGTCACACACACACACACACACACACACACACACACACACACACACACACAGAGAGAGAGAGAGAGAGAGAGAGACAGACATTTTTTGAAAACCACTTTTTTGGTATCAGGGGACTTCAAAACGTGGACATCTGCAAAAATCTCGAGGTCGAAAATTTTCATCATCACAATACTTCCTTATACTACGTATAAGAAAGTAAAATGAAACTCATTCTAACACAAACAAATATGTATGCCTGCCCTATATTCGAGGTTTAAGTGAAAAATTAAACAAAAGTTTAGCACCACACAATATAAAAGTAGCTTACAGAAACCATAACAGTATAAAACATTTATTTACTAAAACCAAAAACAAAGTACCAATTATGCAAGAAACACACGTTATAGTTATATATAAGATTCCTTGCGATGATTGTGATGGTGTTTACATTGGCCAAACACAACAACATATAGCAGAAAGATTAACGGGTCATAAATACGCTAACAATGTGACATCATTAAAAAAACATTCTAATACTACGGGACATGGTTTTAATTTTGATAATACAAGTATTTTGAGCAAAGCACATAATACCAAAGTACGAAACGTGTTAGAAATGAAGAAGGATAAGCATGCGATAAATGATCGAACAGATATCAAGGGACTTTCCGATATTTATTTCGGGATTATAGATTAAATTATAATTATACTAAAGGAACAAAAGATTATTTTAACGTACCCTTGGTACGTTGTATTCTGTTTGTGCGTTTATTTTTGTCTGTTTTTTCTTTTGCTATATTTTTAAAAATAAATGCAGATGTTAGTATTCTCACCTCAAGGTCTGTTACAATAATAACGTAATTGATGAAAATAGAATTAATAATATACTAACTTTAAATTTAGAACCATTACTACCAAGAAAATAATAATGACAACGGAAAGTAAGAAAGTAATAAGAGCAAAATGAAAATAAAAAAACGATCATGAATATGAGAATAAACAAAAATGTAAGTTTAAGAAACTAAACATGGAGTCTGTGGCTTGAAACTACACAAAAACACTAAATCACCTTCACAACACTAAAGCACAAAAAATGACAGAACAACACTGACAGTGTTGTTCTGTTGCGCTACGGTGTGTAGACAGCGCGATTTTTAATCAGTGCTACTGATGATGACAACTTAGTTGTTGAAATACGTATTTAGCCATTTTTTGTGCTTTAGTGTGGTGAAGGTGTTTTAGTGTTTTTGTGTAAAAATGTAAGTTGATTTATATGTACATGTTCATCGTTCATGCAATATATTTTATATGTTATATGTATAGTTTGTCTTCATAACTTATTAGTACAGTGTGTTTTATACAAACAAGTGAAAAACAAAACAATATTAATAATAATGTAAAATTGATTGTAATATAAGTAGGGTACTTATGAGAGTTCTAGATCCTCCTCCCCCTCACCCCCCTCGCCCTAGTGGCGCCCTCTGCCAACCCAAATAAAGTGGCGCCATCTCATGGTCGCCAACCAAACTAAAGTGGCGCCATCTCATGGTCGCCAACCCAACTAATGTGGGGCCCTTTCACGGCCGCCAAACCAACTAATGTGGGGCCCTCTCACGGCTGCCAACCCAACTAATGTGGGGCCCAACTAATGTGGGGCCCTCTCACAGCCGCCAACCCAACTAATGTGGGGCCCCCTCACCCCCCCTCGCCCTAGTGGCGCCCTCTGCCAACCCAACTAAAGTGGGGCCCCCTGACGGCCGCCAACCCAACTAAAGTGGGGCCCCCTGATGGCAGCCAATCCAACTAAAGTGGGGCCCCCTGACGGCCGTCAACCCAACTAATGTGGGGTCGCCTGACGGCCACCAGTCAAACTAAAAATGGCATCTCTCATGATTACCAACCCAACTAATGTGGGCCCTCTGACGGCCGCCAACCAAACTAATGTGGAGCCCTCTGGCAGCCGCCAACCCAACTAATGTGGTGCCCTCTGACGGCCACTAACCAAACTAAAGTGGGGCCCTCTGACGACCACTAACCCAAATAACATGACACCCTCTAACGGTCACTAACCCAACTAAAAATGGTATCTCTCATGATTACCAACCGAACTAGGCACCCTCTGACGGCCACTACCCCAACTAATTTGACGTCAGGCAAAATAGCGGACCATCAAGAGGGTCGATAAAAATATAAACTTCACATCCGAGGTCGGCATACCATTTCAAAATTATAGAATAAATATAGAGCATGATACTGGATGAGTTAGCAACCAAATATGAATATACAGGACGTTTCAAAAGTAGGGATTTTTAGAAAAGTAAGATGGCGAATCCAAGATGGCCGCCAAAATCTAATAAACTAAGGTGACGTCAGGCAAAATGGCCGACTATCAAGATGGTCGATAAAAATATAAACTCTGCTTCTAGAAAATTCCAGAATAAATTATCCAACTTCCTATCCCGCCTCTCCACAACAACAACCACCACAACCACCCAACATTGTTTCAAACACCACCACCGAGGATTTATAGATGATGCTGAGGTCAACATGCCAAAATCAAAATTATAAAATAAATATACAGTATGGTACTGGATGAGAGCAATCAAATATGAATATACAGTACGCCTCAAAGTAAAAGATTTAGAATAGTAAGATGGTGAATCCAAGATGGCCGCCAAAATCTAGTAAACTAAGGTGACGTCAGACAAAATGGCCGACTATCAAGATGGTCGATAAAAATATAAACTCTGCTTCTAGAAAATTCCAGAATAAATTACCCAACTTCCTATCGCACCTTAGTTGGGTTGGCGACCGTCAGAGGGCGCCACTTTAGTTGGGTTGCCAGAGGGCTCCACTAGGGCGAGCGGGGCGGGTGAGGGGGAGTAGGGTGAGAGGAGGAGGAGTGGTCCAGAATCGGCGTACCTATCCTACTTATAATATTTCTAATACAAGTAATGTAATTTTTACCTGAATCAGCAGAGCTGTCCTCTCCAATTAACGTGTATGTTTTACCAGATCCAGTCTGGCCGTAGACGAATATACAAATATTCTGTCCATCTAAGGCCGACTGGATCAGGACTTCCAACTCTGAAAATATGTTTTTTTGGGAATCCCCAGGTGAAAATACTCTTTGCAAGTCTGAAAATCTTATGGTATTTCGCTCGCGTAGAATTTCAATGGTTTTATTTCCTACGCATCTTACTGCCGCCTCTTGCCCAGCTGCCATGGGTTTGATTCGGCAAAGCACCCGTATACGGCCTTGAATATTTAAAAGTTTATCCCGCAAGGCCTTCACGGTACTTGCACTACGCAAAAATGCAGCTCTATACTGAGCACATTCTTCTATAACTCTTTCTAATTGCGCGTCTCTATCGGTTTGCGTCGTTACATCTATAAGAAAAAGAAAGCAAATATTAACGTCAGCTGAAAAAGAGAATCGCCAAGTTTATACTAATTGTGTTTCTTTTTGATTCTTAATATTTACAGTAACACATTTAGCCCACAATCTGGAATGTGGATGCTAAGTATATTTAAGTTTTTGATAATTTACGCCCGGTTTCATAATACATGTGTCAAAGTCCCATTAACAAATGTTTACTTTGAGTTAAAGCTGACTTCAAGATGGACTTAAAGTAAATGCGTTTCATAATGGTATTGGGATGTCACTTTAGCTAAAGATAATTTCCATGTAAAGTTTCTGTGTTGGTTGCAATGTATTATAGTTTCTTTTTCAATTTTACGAATTTATATTGGCTTTCCTGATAGTTTTACGCGCCTTTTATCTTTGACAATATTATCTAACTATAGCGTGAATTCGCTTTCGATATTGATACTGACAGTTTATTATTAAATATATTATGCAAAATGTGTGACCACAAAGAAAAGGGAAAAAGAAGAATAGAGGAACTAATTTTAGCAAGGAGGAAGAATTGTTGCTCGTGCAGGAAATGGAAAAAGAAAAACTTTATATAGAGTGCAAAACAATAAACAAGATTTCAAGTGCCGAAAGCTTTGAAAAATAATTAAGAGACTATAATTATTATATCCTATAAAATGTAGTAGCAAAAAGCATGGGAGAGGGGGTACAACAATAAAACTTTCCAACGCCCGAAGCTGTGACCAGCTTAAGCCAAAGTATAGCACTTTGATATATAACTTTGGTATATATGGAATAACTCCTTAAGAGAACAGTTAATTAACTGTGTTCTATTTTTTGTCAGCTGTTTAAGAAATTTGTTTTGTTTGATACAACTATCAGATATACAAAATAGAAGCAATGAAAACATTTAAATTTACTTTTATTAAATAAATATAAGATTAGAAAGCAGAAATAAATAATTTACAATATTAATATATTTCTGTACTTGCACTTGTAAAGAATACAGTTATAGATGAAATAAATTTCTTTTCAAAAAATTGAGTATGGCTTATCATTATATTACTTATACATACTTTCAATATAAAGTTTCATGCTATGGATTTAGCAAACAACCTTTTGAAGTATTCCGGTGAGACAGAAATTTCAATTTCATATAACTTATGGGTAGTATGAAGAAGAAAATATATGTACATATTACAAGTTATGAAAATGTTTACGATTAACAAACGCTCATTCTCAGCCTTCCGTTAAAATTATTAACAACTGCTTCTATGTTATCTGCTTCATGGACCTACATTTAAATCAGCCTCCCATTCATCTGGTATTTCCTTTTGCATCTCAATTGCAATATTGTGTAGTATGACTATATGCATTCTCCACTAAAATATATCATTTATTAGTAGTGATGCAATAACTTCATGATAATACCTACCAATTTGTAAGAAGTGAAATTAAATGTTCGATTCTTAGTTACTCTGAATCTATTGAAAAATTCATTGTCATTGAATTTATTCAAACCGTTCTCCCTATTTCTATAAACTTTACGTCGCTCCTCTTACGACTGCATCAACCTCATCTTCTGATGAGGAACTAGAACTCGTTTGCAATATGTATTGGTTCATTTTATTAGATAGTATTCGAAATAAATACCAGCGTATATCTATTTCCAAATTTAACAAGGTATTCGTCCACAACACATGATTATTATGTGAGGTTATACCGTACCTGTCGTTAAAGTAAATGGTCAAAGTTTGTTAAAGCGGGAAAATCGTGACTTTGGCTTAAAGTGACTTTGTCGTTCACTTTAAAGTTAAAGTGAAATTATGAAACCGAACTTGAGATCTAGTCAACTTTAAAATTTGAAGTTACTTTAACTTGATTATGAAACCGGCCGTTATTAAATTGTCTGAATCACAGACAATACTATATACTATACAGACAAACAGCAAATAAAAGACATCAAAATGACAATGTTTTCAGAAAAGTGTTTACTATTATTACAACTTTTATTTATAAACAAACCTTAAACAACCTGCATGCTATGTACATAATAGTATGTGTTTTTATAGAAATATGGATTTGTGGGAATGTATTGCATTTGTTTGAAATTTCAGAAAGCATCTTGAAAGAGATCTTATTCATATTTTATTTTATCTATTATCTTAATACCAATATTACCAATACATTATACACCTCCAACAACAGAAGTACTAGTGATGGGCAAAATTGTTATTCTAGAATACTCTTTGAACATTTGACGAAGATTGAGTGTTCCGAATAAATCTGTAATAACATTTGTGTTATTGTTTGGAGTTAAGAAGTCAATATTAAAGTCTCCTGCAATAATTATTTGTTTCGCTAGGCCGTCACGATCTAGTAGCTCAAGCATACTGCTTATTTTTTCAGTAAATAAGGCCATATTGCCCAATGGTGGTCTATAGATTGAAACCACAACTATATTGAGTTGCATTATTTCTACTGCTGCAATTTCTACATTCTTTTCCACTGATAATTTCTTTATATCCGTCCTTTCTGTCGTACTGAGATTATCTCTAATTATTATCATCGTTCCGCCATGTATTGAATCTTCTCTACAGAAAATACTTTGTATCTTGTAGTATGGTAATCGGCAGCGTGCAAACTTTTCGTATGAAAGAATGTGTTCCGTTAAACATAAAATATCTAAACTATACTGTTTAGAGATAACATTTAATGCGTCAATTTTATTGGAAACGGACTGTATGTTTAGATTTAAGATTGAGTAATTTTTATTTACCAAATTCCGTTCTCTATCCACGTCTGTTTTGTGAGTAGGGATAACTTTTTTGTGTATAGTTTGTTCTTTTATGGAATCTATTACTTTTTCTTGATTTTTTAAAATCTCGAAAAAACTTGACGTTAATGTTTTCCGGCCATCGGTTCGGATCGAATATAGTTTGATCATCCACTGTGTGATTAAAGCCGATTTTAAAAGAGTTATAGTTCTCTCGAGTCTCGTAATCTTTTTTTTTAATGTTTCTATAGCAAAATCATCTGTACCGAATTTGCTAACCAGGAGGTGTCTCATCTCATCATTTGAGAAACTATCCTTAAATCTGTCTACAAATATCCATTTGCGTTTTTCTTTGAAAAAGGTCACGTTTTCTTTGCTTGTGCCGGTTATTGCTGTATATTTTCTATCTCTGTCAGTATGTGGTTGCCTCTCTTTTATTTTGATTTGTTGGGGTTTACTGTTTTTCGTATTTTGGTCCCTTTTTGCTTCTAACTTTTGAGCGGAATTCATATGATTTTATGATTCCTTTCCATGTTTATCTGCTCTCGGAGGTTCCTCATTGTTGCAGGGTTCTGTAATTAGATATTTTGCGAGATTATAGTCTTCGGCAACAGATGGCTGTTGTATGTTCGATGTTGAGTTTTGTATGTTTACATTCTGTTTGTTTTGTACTTCTTTGACAATGCCATCAAATAATGAACTTTTAATATGCGTTTGAATACTATTTTGTATAAATACCTTCAATTCTGTTATTTCTTTTGTAAGTAGATCTTTAAATATAGTTGCTTGCTCTGATACATGTTTGGATATATCCCTGTCAGCAGTAATTCCTTCTATGTTGTTTTCGTGTACGGATTCGAGATAGTCAGAGTTGTTAAAATTCTCCGCAAGCGATTTTTCAAGCAGCTTCTCGTTTATGATAACAAAGGTTATCGATAGATAACCTTTGTTGTAATTCTCTAATATTACTTTCCCTTTCATTCTTTACTATGGTTAATTCATTTTTTAGCTGTTTTATTTCTTTCTATTTTATGTCACATTTACAGGTTATTTGCAGAGAAACTAATTGCTGTTCCTAGATTTGGATTTGTTTTTCTCTCTCGAAACACCTACATTTTGATTTTAGTGTTTCGATTTCCTCCTTTAATTTTCTGTTATCGTCCTGTATTTTCTTAGTATTCTCTTCAATAGAGGTTATGCTGTCGCAGCATCTTATCTTACCACTTGCATTGACGTTTACTACAGAATATTGTAATTAAAGAAGCATCTGAAAAAAGTGATAATTTTAACGAAAGTTCCAACAACGACAAAGATGTAAGACTTCTTAAAAAAATGACAGTTAGTGGTGTTCTTCAAGACGTGAAAACATGGCCTGATGATTCTACAGGACATTCAAAAAGAAAAAAAATCCCCCTTCCTTCGGTGATCACTTCGGATAAATGGATTGAAATTTTTGAAGCGAGAAAAATATAAGGAAAACTTAGCTGCAGAAAAGGCTACAAAAAGAACAAGCAAGACTGACAAAATGAACAAAACAAGAAAATTAATGAAAAAAAGGTTAATGATCAAACAAACAATGGAAATAATGAAATATTTTTAGGCAATACTACAACAGAGAAAGAAACTATTTTGGATAAAAGTGATGCCAAAAAGTCTAAAAAACAAACAAGGAAAAGTATTGAAAAAAACGAAGAACAGCAACCGACCAAAGAAGATTCTAATACAAACACTGGGATTGAAGAGGTAACCATTAGCAGAAAGCCTTGTAAACAAGAAAATATGAGTACCTTGTTAGATGTAGGAAGCTATGTAATAGTCAAATATGAAGGGGAACTATATCCAGCAAAAATATTAAGCAAAGAAAAAAATGAGTGGTATTGTTGTGCAATGCGAAAAAGTGGAGTAAACCATTGGAAATGGCCTGAATCACCTGATCTCTTGTGGTACAAGAACCAAGATGTAGTTTTAAAAGTAAATGAACCTAAAGCAATAAATACCAGAGGGGTCTATGTAGTTCCCGAAATGGAATCTATATTATAATAATTTTATTGTTTTATTTAGGTGCTCATCTATTTGTTTTTCTTTTACATTTTATGTTGTAAATTTTTTTGTCTACAAGTAGAGTAGCTATATATCTATAAACTGGTTTCAATTTTTTGACTGGAGTATTTTTTTTTAATTTTGTACTAAAACAAATGTTTTAACCCTTATAATTTATAACGAAGTTTAGTTTCTTTTTTATTTATGTATATTAGTTTCTTTAATAAACTTGTTAACTAAGTAGGTAGGTAGGACTTGTCCATTTTTGTAGCTACTTTGTAGGTAGGTACCTACCTATTTGTCTATTTCAACAGGATGGCCACAACTGGTGAAGCCTCTGACCACAACTAGCAAATAGGTGGCCACAACTAGCGAAACTGTTTTTTTCTGCTATTTTATTAAATCTATCTTTGTCTGACTAATATAATCCAAATTAGGTGTTAGTTTTAGAGACAAAAATATCTATACTACTTTTATACCTGGTATTTGTATCAGGCAAACTCTCTTAATAAATAAATTAAAGCTAAATAAAGTTAAAAAATGTCTTAAAGTGGCCACAACCAGTGCATCTACCCTACACAGACTTCTAACAATTCCCTTAACTACTAATAATTATAACAAAGAATTAAATATTATTAAACAAATAGAAGTTAATAATAACTACGACCCAAAGTTAATTGATAACATCATAGCTAAGAAAACGCACAAACAAACTTTAGATGAAATATTTCCTTTGGATAAAAATAAAAATAATCAATATAAATGTTTAACATACATAGGTAAACCCTCAGTTAAAATTAAAACATTTTTAGAAACTTTAGACCTAAATATATGCCTTAAAACAGATAACAATTTATCTAGGTTCATTAAAAACAGTAAATCCAAACCGTCAAAATTTAATAAATCTGGAGTATATAAATTAAAATGTGGTAGTAATTGTGACAAAATTTATATTGGGAGAACGTTCAGAAATTTCAAAACTAGAATTTCACAACATAAACGTAGTTATGATAACAAAAATGAGGTGTGGCCACCACACGACTTTCTTATACTTATGAGCGTTTCAAATTATAGAGTTTTAAGAATTTTTTTTTCAAAAATAATTCAAAATCCTATTCTAAGTACTTCTATTCTCTTAATAAATTTCTATAGAATGCATACTTTGCAAGATATTATCAAAAAAGTGCTCCTCGCTAAGAGTAAAAGTGATACTTCCGGTCCGACTTTTGAAATTTCATATATTCAAAAAATATTGCAAATCCAGTTTTAAATACTTTTGTACTCTTGATAAATATATATAGAATGCATAACTTACGACATATTTGCAAAAAATCGCTATTCGATAAGAGTAAAAGTGGTACTTCCGGTTTGAATTTTGAATTTTTTTTTATACAAAAGATATTGAAAATTATGTTTTAAATACTTTTATACCCATAACGTACTTGTCTAAAAAGCATGACTTGCAAAATATTCGCAAAAAACTGATTTTCGATAGGAGTAAAAGACCTACTTCCGGGAGGAATTTCGATAAACTTTTTAAATAAAATTATTCTCAATTTCAATTTTAAGTACATTTGAATTCTTTATAAATTTGTTTAAACTTAGTAATTCACGAAATATTTGCAAAATTCGATTTTTTCACTGAAGTAAACTACTACTTCCGGTCTGTTGATTTTGCTCAAAATCTAATCAGTTCTCAAGAGGGAGATTATATTCGTAAATACAAAATTTGGAATTGATATCTGTAGCGGTTTGACCGCTATCGTGGTCAAACACACACACACACACACACACACACAGAGAGAGAGAGAGAGAGAGAGAGAGAGAGAGAGAGAGAGAGAGAGAGAGAGAGAGAGAGAGAGAGAGAGAGAGAGAGAGAGAGAGAGAGAGAGAGAGAGAGAGAGAGAGAGAGAGAGAGAGAGAGAGACAGACATTTTTTAAAAACCACTTTTTTGGTATCAGGGGACTTCAAAACGTGGACATCTGCAAAAATCTCGAGGTCGATAATTTTCATCATCACAATACTTCCTTATACTACGTATAAGAAAGTAAAAAACTAGATTCTGATTACTCAAATCACTTATTATCAGAAAACCATTTGTTTGATCCGGAGTTTGAAATTTTATTTATTTTTACAAAATAAATCCTATAAATTAAATCTCTTAGAAGCCCTTGAAATAAATAAAAACAAAATTCTGGGAATTTACTTAATGACCAACTAGATATTAATCGTTCTCCATTACTAAACTTATTCGTTTAGGGTTTTTCCGTGTGCCTATTGTGATGAAATGCCTAATATGTCTTTCCCACCCCCTTATTGCACTTGTTAGTTAATCGTTTCTGTGAGTCATATATACTTGTAATTACCAAATTTAAGTACATATACGTATTTCACTTGTATAGTAATTATTATACCATCGCTGTTTGACAAAGCTACAGTGTTAGCGAAACGCGTCACAGCCTTTACATTTTTGTAAATATAGTGAAGATTTAAACAAATTTGTTGTTTTATTTTACGTTGAGTTCAATGGATCTTCATCAAGTAAAAGCCACATCTATCCAAAATTACCAATACATTATACAGATTGTCGTAGTTAAAAGTTAATATGCATCTTCAAATACACACACATAAACATGTACCTATGTATGTATGTATACAACACCGGTGGTGTGGGGAGATAGTGGGGAGATCGAGAGCGCGCGCAGACATGGCATTCTTTCCGTAACTTTAGAGCGTGGACGTACATACATTGTATCTGAGCAGACTCGCAAATATTAAAATAAAATGCCCTTAACTGTCGAGGAAAAAATACAGATTGTGTTATGGTATGCCAAGGATAATTCGTACAAAGACGTGCAAAATTTATTTGTTGCGGCGTATGAAAATCGTCCACCTCCCTCTGTGCCAGCTATCCATAAGATTGTGAAACAATTTCGTACAGAAGGTTGTGTTAATTCACTGCATACTAAAAGACACGTTGTGCACTAAAGCCTGGGTACCCCGGTGTCCCGATATCACGCCCGATATGAACTCATCTGTACTCCCCTACTATCGTACCCCTCCATTTCATGTTTGCATGCACATGTGTGCGTGTTTGTGTTTCCCTATATCTACTTTTATTTCAGTCAAACGGTATATTATGCGCACACATATTTGCAAAATATATATGTAGTCAAAAAAATTATACCAATAACTTTCTTGAGAGTTTGTGACCCATCTCGACTGCATAAATATTTTCAATATGTACCTATATGTTTTTATTCGAGTTTTGATGATTTGCACAATGTAACACAAACATTATGCAAATGCTTTTTTTACAGGAAACTATTATAGGCGATGATGTCATTCGTTTTTATCCAACATTCAATAATATTAGGTGTACAGTTCTACTTACAGTGGGTTTCGCGGGGGCCCCCCAATTTTCGTTGTGTCAGGGGAGCCCCTCTTCTATCTTGCAGGCTATCAGTAGGTCTCTAGTTCTATAACAAAAAGAAAGCTAATATGTACGTCAGTTTAAGAAAGAGTCGGTAAGATTACTTCTTTACAACAACGTATTTCGTCGGCGTCTTCAAAAACAACAGATCAACATGATTTCAATGCGCAGGTATGTAAAGCCACTGTTTAAAGTGCAAATAATAATTCCCCTAATTAATGTACAAAATCATAAATTTAAACAGTTTTTGGAAAGATTTTCAGATAAAAATGTACCACACGAAAACACATTCAGAAAAAAAATTTGTATGTTCAATTTACAATGATGTAATTCGACAGATAAAAAGCTATATTAAGGATTAGTTTCTTTATATTATTGTTGATGAAACGAGTAATGTTCGTGGTCGTTTCTTTTTATTGTTGCACTTTGAATACACTAAGATTTACTATTAACTCATCATAACAATTACGTAGGTATTATAATTAAGTAGAAAATGTGTAATATCATTTTGTATTATCGAGTTCATATCTAATATAAAATTGGTACATTTGAATTTTTGTAATGATTAACGTTCTATGGAAATAAAAATTAAAAAGTGCCTCTGTTTTGGCAAAGGAATGTCCGACAACGAATATTCTTTGATACCTAACAGCCACGTACCTTGCAAAATGTGTTTATGTGGGGCTTCGGCTTTTTGCTCTTCTATGGTGTCTTTGGTGGCCCTTCGCATTCGACGTATTCTCTTTGCAACGTTTATTTCACACACTGCGCGTTCGGTGCAGGTTTTAAAGATATTTCGCTTAATGTTTTCCCAAATCTTAAAGTGCTCATTGTTTCCTTAATATTTTCTGCCATTGGCGAAACATTAAGTATAAAACAGACTCTAGAGGTGCCTTGTAAACAGGGCTCTAGAATTTTTGTTAAATTTGAAGCCCGATAACTAATATGAGTGTGTTTGTTTCGTATTGCATTAATTACTGACGATAAATAGGTCAGACTTGTATTTATACATTTTGTTTCTTCCTTTCTTTTCTGTGTGTCGTTTTCATGGAGCTCCTCAGACCCAGCTAAATCTGCGAAATTTACCAAAACTTTCCTCTTTACATTTAAATTGTTATGCTCCATTTGTATACATATTTCTAGCAGCATGTGCGCTCTAGAACTGTTGTAATTTTTTTTTGTGCACGCCACAGTTCTGTTTTTCTTTATTTCCATCATTGTCTTTTGGAAATCATCAAATGATTTTATTTCTTCATTATGTAAATTTGAAATATATACATTGCCACCATTATACATTATATTCAAATTCTTTGACTTGGGTTTTATCAAGTCCACCAGTGTTTCGTTATATAACTCAATGGCACTAAACTTTACGTTATAATGCCACCCTCTTTGTGAATTTTCATTCATTTGTAGAAATAGATGTTCAACGCTTCTTGGGATTATCCCAGCTGATCATGTAAGCAAACAAAGAAATAGATATGTAATAACAAAACACTAGAACATGTACCCCGTACATAGCAATTGTCTATTTCGGGATATTAAATATATCTATATATATAAAATTATAATTGGAATTTTTCTTTGCCGTATTTTAATAATTTAATAGGTATTTTCTTTGGGAATAGCGGCTTGAATTAATAAAACTATAATTTAATTTAACATTATAAGTATGCTACAAACTAATGACTATCCACTAAACTTTATTCAGAAAATAATAAAACACAGACTACACAAATTCTATAACCAAAGTAAACACCGGTGATGGTCAGTTGCGATCGCGGTCAGTTTTCAAATTTTAATCATAAAGGGATAGATAATCCCTTATCCGAGTTGCGGCCAGGGGCTTATTTTTACAAAATGTATAATTATTTAATATTAGTAATTTCTGTCATATATACGTTTCCAAATGTTCCAAACTAAACCATTTATGATCATTTAAAAGAGATTTTCCGAGAATTACTTTAATTACCCCTAATTTGGATACGTGGTGCAGTTCGAGTAAATCTTCGTTCTAAGTACCTGTACTGTTTAAGGGGGGTGGCTATAGAATAGGGGGGGGGTTATATTTCCTCTACCTATCGAAAAATTAATATAAAATGAAGCCCTTATGTTTATTATTTTAGTTGCTTGATATCTAAGTCAGTACGTACTTTGTGCTTCTAAAATAAGTTTCGAAATGATTATTAGTGAAAAGGGTAAACCCTTATTGTTAAGTGAAAATTATAAATTTCGCCAATATCGAGAACTGAAAACAACGGGTGAAATGTGCTGGTGTTGCACCGTGAAAAATTGTGTTGCCAGAATATACACGATAGGAAGTGAATACGTGTTCTCAAGAAAGGCTGGTGATCATAAACATCAACCTCAGTCTGATTAATTAATAAACAGACAGCGTATTTAGTGACCAAGTGTAACGAAAAGCGGAAGACGGCATTGCTGAAAGACCGCGAAAATTAATCCACATGGAAATATCGACGAAAAAGAACACACTCGAAACTTTGACCACAAAGTATATCCAGTGCATAAGTAAAAATATACAGCGTGCAAAAGCAAAAGCTGTACCTATATTACCTTCGTTTAGAGAGGACGTAAAAGAGTTTTTGGACACAATTCATTTTCAAACAATTCGGGGTGAAATTTTTTTAATGTGTAATGAAAAAACAATCTGGAATAGTTATGTTTTCAACAACTAGTAACTTAAATACTCTTTGCTGCCAAGAAATCATATTGTTAGATGGAACGTTTGATTATTGTTCTAAGTATTTTTTGCAAATGTTTACGATTCATACTTATGTTAATAATATGTATATACCCCTTGTGTATTGCCTTTTAAAAGATAAGAGGAAAGAGTCATTTAGCGAGGTTATGTCGATCATCAAAAACAAGTTTCTTGAACTGGAACTACTTTTTAGCCCAAGACAAGTTGTTTCTGATTTTGAAAAAGCCATTAATTCAGGTATATTACAATGTTTTCCTACAACGGAGATTATAGGCTGTAGATTTCATCTAAGTCAAGCTTGGTAAGTTTTTTTTTTGGTATTGTAAAATATATTAATTCCTTTTAATTATTTAAGGTGGCGCAAAATACAAACTTTGGGTTTAACAGCGGAGTATAAGGATGCTTCATCTACCGTAGGAAGATATCTGCATTATTTCTTTGGACTGACATTCCTGGATTCTCATGAAGTTGGCGATGCGTTTGTAGAACTGATGGAGGAACTTCCACAAGATAGAAGGATTTCAGAATTTTGGGATTATTTAGTTGAAACTTATATCGAAGAAAATGCTGAGTTTCCACCGAAAATCTGGGCAGCGGCATCACCAAACGAGTGGAGAACTACAAACGGTTGTGAAGCCTTTCATTCAAAATTTAATGCAAGTTGTCTGTCGCCTCATCCTAACATTCATGTTTTTATTAAATGCTTATAAGACTGTCAGACCGACACTTATATAAAAATGAATAGCCTAAACCAAACGCAAATTAAAGCAAAATCTGTTTTGGCTAAACAAAAATTTATTTGCGACAAAATATGTCAGTATAAAAAAGGTGAAACTAGCAGAATTGATTTCATAAAATGTGTTTCTCACAAGTTTAGCTGTATATTTTTTTAGGTTAGTGATGTTAATAAAACTTTTAATTTTGACAATGACAATGATTTTTATTATTCCACATTTCTCACAAGTTTAGCTGTATATTTTTTTAGGTTAGTGATGTTAATAAAACTTTTAATTTTGACAATGGCAATGATTTTTATTATTCTACATTTCTCACAAGTTTAGCTGTATATTTTTTTAGGTTAGTGATGTTAATAAAACTTTTAATTTTGACAATGATTTTTATTTATTCTACAGGAATAGTGTTTGTGAAAACAATATATAGGTACCGTCTCTTAAAATAAACTGAAATAAACAACTAGTATGTTCGCGACCGCAACTAGACATAGCGATTATCGACTACCTCGGTCGAGAAAAATTTTGTACCGCAACTCGGCATAGGGATTAATGAATTTTCGACCGCGACCGCAACTCGGTATCGACCGTAAACACAAAAAGAAAAATGAAACTCATTCTAACACAAACAAATATGTATGCCTGCCCTATATTCGAGGTTTAAGTGAAAAATTAAACAAAAGTTTAGCACCACACAATATAAAAGTAGCTTACAGAAACCATAACAGTATAAAACATTTATTTACTAAAACCAAAAACAAAGTACCAATTATGCAAGAAACACACGTTATAGTTATATATAAGATTCCTTGCGATGATTGTGATGGTGTTTACATTGGCCAAACACAACAACATATAGCAGAAAGATTAACGGGTCATAAATACGCTAACAATGTGACATCATTAAAAAAACATTCTAATACTACGGGACATGGTTTTAATTTTGATAATACAAGTATTTTGAGCAAAGCACATAATACCAAAGTACGAAACGTGTTAGAAATGAAGAAGGATAAGCATGCGATAAATGATCGAACAGATATCAAGGGACTTTCCGATATTTATTTCGGGATTATAGATTAAATTATAATTATACTAAAGGAACAAAAGATTATTTTAACGTACCCTTGGTACGTTGTATTCTGTTTGTGCGTTTATTTTTGTCTGTTTTTTCTTTTGCTATATTTTTAAAAATAAATGCAGATGTTAGTATTCTCACCTCAACGTCTGTTACAATAATAACGTAATTGATGAAAATAGAATTAATAATATACTAACTTTAAATTTAGAACCATTACTACCAAGAAAATAATAATGACAACGGAAAGTAAGAAAGTAATAAGAGCAAAATGAAAATAAAAAAACGATCATGAATATGAGAATAAACAAAAATGTAAGTTTAAGAAACTAAACATGGAGTCTGTGGCTTGAAACTACACAAAAACACTAAAACACCTTCACAACACTAAAGCACAAAAAATGACAGAACAACACTGACAGTGTTGTTCTGTTACGCTACGGTGTGTAGACAGCGCGATTTTTAATCAGTGCTACTGATGATGACAACTTAGTTGTTGAAATACGTATTTAGCCATTTTTTGTGCTTTAGTGTGGTGAAGGTGTTTTAGTGTTTTTGTGTAAAAATGTAAGTTGATTTATATGTACATGTTCATCGTTCATGCAATATATTTTATATGTTATATGTATAGTTTGTCTTCATAACTTATTAGTACAGTGTGTTTTATACAAACAAGTGAAAAACAAAACAATATTAATAATAATGTAAAATTGATTGTAATATAAGTAGGGTACTTATGAGAGTTCTAGATCCTCCTCCCCCTCTCACCCAGCCCCCCCTCACCCCCCTCGCCCTAGTGGCGCCCTCTGCCAACCCAAATAAAGTGGCGCCATCTCATGGTCGCCAACCAAACTAAAGTGGCGCCATCTCATGGTCGCCAACCCAACTAATGTGGGGCCCTTTCACGGCCGCCAAACCAACTAATGTGGGGCCCTCTCACGGCTGCCAACCCAACTAATGTGGGGCCCTCTCACGGCCGCAAACCCAACTAATGTGGGGCCCCCTCACCCCCCCTCGCCCTAGTGGCGCCCTCTGCCAACCCAACTAAAGTGGGGCCCCCTGACGGCCGCCAACCCAACTAAAGTGGGGCCCCCTGATGGCAGCCAATCCAACTAAAGTGGGACCCCCTGACGGCCGCCAACCCAACTAATGTGGGGTCGCCTGACGGCCACCAGTCAAACTAAAAATGGCATCTCTCATGATTACCAACCCAACTAATGTGGGCCCTCTGACGGCCGCCAACCAAACTAATGTGGAGCCCTCTGGCAGCCGCCAACCCAACTAATGTGGTGCCCTCTGACGGCCACTAACCAAACTAAAGTGGGGCCCTCTGACGACCACTAACCCAAATAACATGACACCCTCTAACGGTCACTAACCCAACTAAAAATGGTATCTCTCATGATTACCAACCGAACTAGGCACCCTCTGACGGCCACTACCCCAACTAATTTGACGTCAGGCAAAATAGCGGACCATCAAGAGGGTCGATAAAAATATAAACTTCACATCCGAGGTCGGCATACCATTTCAAAATTATAGAATAAATATAGAGCATGATACTGGATGAGTTAGCAACCAAATATGAATATACAGGACGTTTCAAAAGTAGGGATTTTTAGAAAAGTAAGATGGCGAATCCAAGATGGCCGCCAAAATCTAATAAACTAAGGTGACGTCAGGCAAAATGGCCGACTATCAAGATGGTCGATAAAAATATAAACTCTGCTTCTAGAAAATTCCAGAATAAATTATCCAACTTCCTATCCCGCCTCTCCACAACAACAACCACCACAACCACCCAACATTGTTTCAAACACCACCACCGAGGATTTATAGATGATGCTGAGGTCAACATGCCAAAATCAAAATTATAAAATAAATATACAGTATGGTACTGGATGAGAGCAATCAAATATGAATATACAGTACGCCTCAAAGTAAAAGATTTAGAATAGTAAGATGGTGAATCCAAGATGGCCGCCAAAATCTAGTAAACTAAGGTGACGTCAGACAAAATGGCCGACTATCAAGATGGTCGATAAAAATATAAACTCTGCTTCTAGAAAATTCCAGAATAAATTACCCAACTTCCTATCGCACCTTAGTTGGGTTGGCGACCGTCAGAGGGCGCCACTTTAGTTGGGTTGCCAGAGGGCTCCACTAGGGCGAGCGGGGCGGGTGAGGGGGAGTAGGGTGAGAGGAGGAGGAGTGGTCCAGAATCGGCGTACCTATCCTACTTATAATATATCTAATACAAGTAATGTAATTTTTACCTGAATCAACAGAGCTGCCCTCGCCAATCAGACTATATGTTTTACCAGATCCAGTCCAGTTAGGTTGGCAGAGGGCGCCACTAGGGCGAGGGGGGTGAGGGGGAGTAGGGTGAGAGGGGGAGGAGTGGTCCAGATTCGGCGTACCTACCCTACTTATAATATTTCTAATACAAGTAATGTAATTTTTACCTGAATCAGCAGAGCTGTCCTCTCCAATTAACGTGTATGTTTTACCAGATCCAGTCTGGCCGTAGACGAATATACAAATATTCTGTCCATCTAAGGCCGACTGGATCAGGACTTCCAACTCTGAAAATATGTTTTTTTGGGAATCCCCAGGTGAAAATACTCTTTGCAAGTCTGAAAATCTTATGGTATTTCGCTCGCGTAGAATTTCAATGGTTTTATTTCCTACGCATCTTACTGCCGCCTCTTGCCCAGCTGCCATGGGTTTGATTCGGCAAAGCACCCGTATACGGCCTTGAATATTTAAAAGTTTATCCCGCAAGGCCTTCACGGTACTTGCACTACGCAAAAATGCAGCTCTATACTGAGCACATTCTTCCTTTAGTCTTTCTAATTGCGCGTCTCTATCGGTTTGCGTCGTTACATCTATAAGAAAAAGAAAGCAAATATTAACGTCAGCTGAAAAAGAGAATCGCCAAGTTTATACTAATTGTGTTTCTTTTTGATACTTAATATTTACAGTAACACATTTAGCCCACAATCTGGAATGTGGATGCTAAGTATATTTAAGTTTTTGATAATTTACGCCCGGTTTCATAATACATGTGTCAAAGTCCCATTAACAAATGTCTACTTTGAGTTAAAGCTGACTTCAAGATGGACTTAAAGTAAATGCGTTTCATAATGGTATTGGGATGTCACTTTAGCTAAAGATAATTTCCATGTAAAGTTTCTGTGTTGGTTGCAATGTATTATAGTTTCTTTTTCAATTTTACGAATTTATATTGGCTTTCCTGATAGTTTTACGCGCCTTTTATCTTTGACAATATTATCTAACTATAGCGTGAATTCGCTTTCGATATTGATACTGACAGTTTATTATTAAATATATTATGCAAAATGTGTGACCACAAAGAAAAGGGAAAAAGAAGAATAGAGGAACTAATTTTAGCAAGGAGGAAGAATTGTTGCTCGTGCAGGAAATGGAAAAAGAAAAACTTTATATAGAGTGCAAAACAATAAACAAGATTTCAAGTGCCGAAAGCTTTGAAAAATAATTAAGAGACTATAATTATTATATCCTATAAAATGTAGTAGGAAAAAGCATGGGAGAGGGGGTACAACAATAAAACTTTCCAACGCCCGAAGCTGTGACCAGCTTAAGCCAAAGTATAGCACTTTGATATATAACTTTGGTATATATGGAATAACTCCTTAAGAGAACAGTTAATTAACTGTGTTCTATTTTTTGTCAGTTGTTTAAGAAATTTGGTTTGTTTGATACAACTATCAGATATACAAAATAGAAGCAATGAAAACATTTAAATTTACTTTTATTAAATAAATATAAGATTAGAAAGCAGAAATAAATAATTTACAATATTAATATATTTCTGTACTTGCACTTGTAAAGAATACAGTTATAGATGAAATAAATTTCTTTTCAAAAAATTGAGTATGGCTTATCATTATATTACTTATACATACTTTCAATATAAAGTTTCATGCTATGGATTTAGCAAACAACCTTTTGAAGTATTCCGGTGAGACAGAAATTTCAATTTCATATAACTTATGGGTAGTATGAAGAAGAAAATATATGTACATATTACAAGTTATGAAAATGTTTACGATTAACAAACGCTCATTCCCAGCCTTCCGTTAAAATTATTAACAACTGCTTCTATGTTATCTGCTTCATGGACCTACATTTAAATCAGCCTCCCATTCATATGGTATTTCCTTTTGCATCTCAATTGCAATATTGTGTAGTATGACTATATGCATTCTCCACTAAAATATATCATTTATTAGTAGTGATGCAATAACTTCATGATAATACCTACCAATTTGTAAGAAGTGAAATTAAATGTTCGATTCTTAGTTACTCTGAATCTATTGAAAAATTCATTGTCATTGAATTTATTCAAACCGTTCTCCCTATTTCTATAAACTTTACGTCGCTCCTCTTACGACTGCATCAACCTCATCTTCTGATGAGGAACTAGAACTCGTTTGCAATATGTATTGGTTCATTTTATTAGATAGTATTCGAAATAAATACCAGCGTATATCTATTTCCAAATTTAACAAGGTATTCGTCCACAACACATGATTATTATGTGAGGTTATACCGTACCTGTCGTTAAAGTAAATGGTCAAAGTTTGTTAAAGCGGGAAAATCGTGACTTTGGCTTAAAGTGACTTTGTCGTTCACTTTAAAGTTAAAGTGAAATTATGAAACCGAACTTGAGATCTAGTCAACTTTAAAATTTGAAGTTACTTTAACTTGATTATGAAACCGGCCGTTATTAAATTGTCTGAATCACAGACAATACTATATACTATACAGACAAACAGCAAATAAAAGACATCAAAATGACAATGTTTTCAGAAAAGTGTTTACTATTATTACAACTTTTATTTATAAACAAACCTTAAACAACCTGCATCCTATGTACATAATAGTATGTGTTTTTATAGAAATATGGATTTGTGGGAATGTATTGCATTTGTTTGAAATTTCAGAAAGCATCTTGAAAGAGATCTTATTCATATTTTATTTTATCTATTATCTTAATACCAATATTACCAATACATTATACACCTCCAACAACAGAAGTACTAGTGATGGGCAAAATTGAATTATTTCGATAAGCTGTTACTCACTACTAGGGTGATATTAATACTTGAATTATCACTGGGGTAGTTGTCACTCGCATCATCATTAAATGCAGAGCCCACAGAATGATTTAGAGCTCCCGGGTACTCGCTTATTTTTCAGTTGAGTTCTTCCTGCACTCAAAATTCACGTGCAAATTACAACTTAGTAGATAGAAGATTGCTGAAAAATTATAAGTGTTCCAGATATCGTAATAGTTTACCCTCGCTGTGTTCACCTGTGTTTATAACACTAGATGCTCACAAATTAGAATTCGCACGAATTCGAATCTTCTGGAAATTGGAACTTGAGATTTTAATGCATTGGAGGCTCTAAAATTAGAACTTTAAGTTCTAATTCCTGAGCGATTTTTTTTGTGTGTTGAAGGAAAATAAAGAAGGGGAATTACCGAATTATACGAGTACATATAGGTTTGGGTGGGGGAGGGGAGGTATCCTTCGCGTGCTAATTGCCAAACTCATACAAATATCTATAGTAATCTACACTCAAATCGCTGAACAGATTCAGTGATCAAGTGGTATGCACACATATGTATAGTATGTAAACGATCTGCCGCCGACCGTTTTTATGCATAGGATGTCTTGATCACGTTGTGATCACGCATTTTTATTACTGAATCTGTTAAGAACTTAACATCTTTTATTTTATTTTATATTTTGTTTCTTGCTTTATATATGAATGTTTTTCTTTATTTTTATGTGTTATTATATTTTTGTAATGTATGTTTTGTTTTTTAACTTTTAATTATATTGTCATATTTAATGTATTTCTTAATTACAAATATTGCGAGCATACTGATGCGGAGCTGGCTTCGCGTATACTAGTGGTGTTGCAAATGTAACTATCCGTTACTAAAGTATTCGTTACTCGATAAGATCCGAAGTAACGAATACTGATTTCAAACAATCGTTACTTTTTCAAACAGTTACTCTCATAATATATAACTTTTAGAATACATTCTTGTCTGAAATATTTTATTAAAAAATATAATTTAGTTAGAGTAAATAATTTTGTACAAAATATTTGAATTTAACCAACTATTAGTATTACTTGAATTTCCCTAGGTCGATTTCATTATCAAAGTTTTCTTTGAACTTATTGTAATGATGCAATGTGAAATTAATTTTGTGCCATGTACTACATTAGTCTATATTATATGTATATTTGTTTGTGTGATTTAATATCGGAGTCGGGGACTTTTATAGTTTTATGATAGAATATCTCGCCTATCCTAAATGAAATGGCTTCTAATAAAATATTTTAGGCTTTGGCATTTTACTTTTAATTTTCAGTTGGAATGTTTTGTGTGATACTTTTAACGAATGTTATTTGTTTAACGTAACATATATTAAAATTAGTATTTAAGTGGACATTTTGTTGTACCATATATTAACTATACATATACCCGCACCGCACATTTGAACGAGTACTCGGTAACGACTAAAAGTAACGGATATTGAATTCGAAAGTAACGAATAGTTACAAGTATTGAAAAGTAACTGAAACCAACATCACTAGCGTATACAGTCTCAGCGGCCGAGTTGATTGTCTGATGGTCCTGCTACAGGACTGTACACCGAAGGCGATGCAAGACCTCCTATGTATACGTACGGACGGCAGTGTCGGGCATGTGCGTATATATATAGCGGTCCATAGCTCCTCGAACGATTCATATGTATGTATATATGCTATCTTATGTTTGATGCAGAGCGACCCCGACATATCGGCGCACACAGA
Organism: Amphimallon solstitiale; assembly: GCA_963170755.1. Taxonomy (NCBI): domain Eukaryota; kingdom Metazoa; phylum Arthropoda; class Insecta; order Coleoptera; family Scarabaeidae; genus Amphimallon; species Amphimallon solstitiale. The sequence continues at coordinate 6,721,801 of OY720681.1, read as the reverse complement.
AATTAAATAAATGTGTATTTGACCTGAAATTTGAGTTTTATTTTACGGTACTTTCAAAATAGGAAGTTTCCTTAACAGAATCTCTCCGGCGATTCTAGTATAGTCATTCAAATATGAATATTTAATACGCGCTGGAACAATTAAACATTTTGAATGGCTGAGTGACATTCAAAATGTTTAATACGCGTAAAAGAAACTTTATCACAGGAAACTAAAATAAAGATATAATGAAAGCTTGATGAGGGTGTCCAGAGGATAGTTTGTCCGTAGATTTCAATGTAACAAATTCTGCGATCAGCTAGAGGTATATAAAATCGAAAAAGGACGCTATATTAAATGCTGTTTCCAACACTTATCAGGTTTAAAGAGCTAAATCTTTACACAGCGCCGAATGTAAACGCCGAATATACCGAAGTGTTAGTTTGCATTGAATCTACAGTAATTATTTATAGACACAAAATTGCTTAAATTAAATTGCTTTTGATGCGTTCTTTACCTATTTTAGTGGTAACTTCAATGCAACACGTAAACTAAAATGTAACCAGCCGTTGTCTTGGATTAATCAAGAATTTAAAAAATCCAGTGAAAATCTTAGGTCTATACATCAAATAGTGCGGGCAACAGGTAATCAAATCTACACAGTCAAAAATGATAGTGAATACTTGGAATATCTCCAAAAGATAAAGCAAACCATATACATACATGTACGAATTAAAAATTCATACATGCATGCATGAAATGGATGCACATCTGCTCCAGAGCCGGCATTACAGCAACCAACGCACAGACACAGTGTTTCAGTCTACTATGACTTCGTCAGTGTGCGACGTGGTCCGCTGCAATGCCTAAGAGCTCTAAACCTCCAGTTTCTGCGTCTGTTTACATGACGATGTCTGTGAGAAAACCTCAGCGACATCTGTCATGCAAATGCAACGCGCCAAGGAGGTGTGGTCTATCGATAACTAAGTTATCATTCAAGACCACTGCAGATATATGTGCATCCACTATCCCGCTAATAGGTAGCGTACCAATATCAAAAATTTTAGTGAATACTTGGAATATCTCCAAAAGATAAAGCAAACCATATACATACATGTACGAATTAAAAATTCATACATGCATGCATGAAATGGATGCACATCTGCTCCAGAGCACATGTATGTATATGGTTTGCTAAATCTACACAGAACAATATATAATTGAAAAAGGTGATCATAGGCGTAGAGTTGAAGCAGTGTTACAATTTAATTTTCGTTTCGTAATGGATACTTTCCTTATGCATATTTTTATGATTACCTACCAATGAAGTCTGTGTAGAAAACATTTTTGATCCTTTACCTCCACATTGTGACACGTTGAAAGTGACTAAATGAACAAATATTATTAGCCCCGATGCGAGTAGTGGTTTAAAATTTATTGCGGATCAACTGAACAAACTGCAATATTTAACAACTGCCTGGTTCAATGATCAAATCGAAGAGTCGTTTCACTGAATGCCTTCCAGATCACCAGCTAGCTAATGCTTATTAGGGAAATATAACATAATCCAGTATAAAGACATATGGTAAACACTCTGTTTTTCTGCAATGAATTAACATTTTATTATTTTATTGAATTAGATAGTACTTTTCGGAATTATAGTTTAGTGTATTCTCAAAATATAGATTTGAAAAGATGCTTTCAAGAAAAAATGCAACATGTAAAATTAAATATACCAAACTGTATGCTTTTTAAGAAGTGCCTTCTAATGTTTGGCCATGGAATTTCAAAAATACTGTGGTGACGTCTAACGGATGCATACTCCTGTCCCCGCCCCCTTATGATGCATTAGCACGGTTTGTTTGTATAGTATTTCCTCTGTCTAAACTTACCTTTCACCACTTTCTGCTGTTTACTTGGTGGCCCCTCCGTTGAAGGTCCGGCTGGCCTTTTACTGACTGATATGAAAAGAAAAATAATAGTGCCTTCTAATGTTTGGCCATGGAATTTCAAAAATACTTATTGCACTTGTTAGTTAATCGTTTCTGTGAGTCATATATACTTGTAATTACCAAATTTAAGTACATATACGTATTTCACTTGTAAAGTAATTATTATACCATCGCTGTTTGACAAAGCTACAGTGTTAGCGAAACGCGTCACAGCCTTTACATTTTTGTAAATATAGTGAAGATTTAAACAAATTTGTTGTTTTATTTTACGTTGAGTTCAATGGATCTTCATCAAGTAAAAGCCACATCTATCCAAAATTACCAATACATTATATATTATGCGCACAAATATTTGCAAAATATATATGTAGTCAAAAAAATTATACCAATAACTTTCTTGAGAGTTTGTGACCCATCTCGACTGCATAAATATTTTCAATATGTACCTATATGTTTTTATTCGAGTTTTGATGATTTGCACAATGTAACACAAACATTATGCAAATGCTTTTTTTACAGGAAACTATAGGGTGTCCCAACGGGAACTTATGGATTTCAAGTCCAAATAACATGCGTAGTGTTTAGAAATTCAACGATTTATTAACATAAACATAAAGTGGAAACCTTAAAATTATATGTGGAACAAGATATCGGATAAATGTCCACCGCGATTCCGTCTGCACATAGTGATTCTTTTCTTAAAATTTTCGATGACTTTATCACACATATGTAAGTTAATTTCGGCAATAGCCGCACGAATGTTATTTTTTAATTCATCAATTGTCTGTGGATTATTTGTGTATACTTCATCCTTAAGGAAACCCCAAAGGAAAAAGTCCAGCGGTGTTAAGTCGCAGGATCTTGAAGGCCAATACACGTCACCATTACGAGAAATCACACGACCAGGGAATTTCTCCTGTAGTAAATTTAGAGTTTCCCTGGCAGTGTGGCAAGTGGCCCCATCTTGTTGAAAAAAAAAAATTGTTGAGGTCCATATCTACCAAACGAGGCCATAGAAAGTTATTCAACATCTGTCGATACCGCTCCCCGTTGACAGTTACTGCTTCTCCATTCTCATTTTCAAAAAAGTGAAGTCCAAGAACACCGTTGGTCGAGAAACCACACCATACGGTGACACGTAGTGGGTGCATGGGTTTTTCAATAATCTCTCGAGGATTTTGGAGCCCCCAAATGCGGTGGTGTCGTTTATTTACGTAACCCCCTAGGTGAAAATGGGCTTCGTCACTGGATATGATTCGCTTTTCAAATTCGTTATCAGGTTCTGTTTGCTCCAAAATCCAATTTGCAAAGATACGGCGGTGTTGATGGTCCCTGGGCTTCAATTCTTGTGTTAACTGCATCTTGTATGCTTGTAGCCGTAGGTCTTTGGTTAAAATTCGTTGCAGAGATGATCTTGAGATGGCCAATTGCTGTGACCGGCGACGAATTAAAGTTTTTGGACTTTCTGTTACACTTTGATTCACCCTAACGATATTTTCAACTGACCGAACATTACAATGTCGTAGCGGGGTCTTCACATCGAGAACAGAACCAGTTATTTCAAATTTTGCAATTAAATTCCTAATTGGTGTATCGCTGGGAACATGATTCTGATGAAAAACAACAATTTTTTTCTTTAGTCCACAAATTGTGTTCATAACAGAACGAGCATTTTCATAATAAATTTGAACAATTTGGATGCGTTCTTCAGTCGTGAAACGTTGCATGATGACACCTACAAGTTTCTAGATGACGTACGTCAAATATTAGATTATTATGTTACATTATTTGAAAATACTGTGATATTTAAATCCCCAAGTTCCTGTTGGGACACCCGTTATTATAGGCGATGATGTCATTCGTTTTTATCCAACATTCAATATAATATTAGGTGTACAGTTCTACTTACAGTGGATTTCGCGGGGGCCCCCCAATTTTCGTTGTGTCAGGGGAGCCCCTCTTCTATCTTGCAGGCTATCAGTAGGTCTCTAGTTCTATAACAAAAAGAAAGCTAATATGTACGTCAGTTTAAGAAAGAGTCGGTAAGATTACTTCTTTACAACAACGTATTTCGTCGGCGTCTTCAAAAACAACAGATCAACATGATTTCAATTCGCAGGTATGTAAAGCCACTGTTTAAAGTGCAAATAATAATTCCCCTAATTAATGTACAAAATCATAAATTTAAACAGTTTTTGGAAAGATTTTCAGATAAAAATGTACCACACGAAAACACATTCAGAAAAAAAATATGTATGTTCAATTTACAATGATGTAATTCGACAGATAAAAAGCTATATTAAGGATTAGTTTCTTTATATTATTGTTGATGAAACGAGTAATGTTCGTGGTCGTTTCTTTTTATTGTTGCACTTTGAATATACTAAGATTTACTATTAACTCATCATAACAATTACGTAGGTATTATAATTAAGTAGAAAATGTGTAATATCATTTTGTATTATCGAGTTCATATCTAATATAAAATTGGTACATTTGAATTTCTGTAATGATTAACGTTCTATGGAAATAAAAATTAAAAAGTGCCTCTGTTTTGGCAAAGGAATGTCCGACAACGAATATTCTTTGATACCTAACAGCCACGTACCTTGCAAAATGTTTGAGTGTTGGTAACCAGATGTCGCTGAAACATTGGTCTTCTATGGCTGAGAAACTATTGATCGTATAGTGAACGAAGGTCTTGTTGTTCAGGTTAAAAATTGCCTTCCGTATTCAGTTCTCGTAGATGTGGGGCTTCGGCTTTTTGCTCTTCTATGGTGTCTTTGGTGGCCCTTCGCATTCGACGTATTCTCTTTGCAACGTTTATTTCACACACTGCGCGTTCGGTGCAGGTTTTAAAGATATTTCGCTTAATGTTTTTCCAAATCTTAAGGTTCTCATCGTTTCTTTAATGTTTTCTGCGATTGGCGAAACATTAAGGATAAAGCAGACTCTAGAGGTGCCTTGTAAACAGGGCTCTAGAATTTTTGTTAAATTTGAATCCCGATATCGAATATGTGTGTGTTTGTTTCTTATTGAATTAATTACTGACGATAAAAAGGCCAGACTTGAATTAATATATTTTGTTTCTTTTCTTTTCTGTGTGTCGTTTTCATGGAGCTCCTCAGACCCAGCTAAATCTGCGAAATTTACCAAAGCTTTTGTAATAGTACTGTTTAAAATATGATTAAAAGACTAAAATGTCCCGAGGTTGGGCACCATATGTAATAGTACGGTCCTTCAAAATTAAATAAAAATGAATAAAATGCCCCAGAGTAGGGTGTTCAGAGATAATAATATAAATTTAAAGAATATAATTAAAATGATTCAAATAAATAAAATGACTTATTGGATGTTCCGCGTAATTTAGCTCAGTTAAATGGTTCGGTTTCGCACAAAAACTCTTAATTTCAGGTCGGTTCAGGTATTAAAACACTAAGGTTATTGTTCGGCACGTACTATTACTTCTATTTTATATTTCAAATTTCCTATAGTAAGCTAGACAAATAACACGCAAAAGAATATTTAAACATTATTAATATATTGATTAAAAACACTATCAACACAAATCAGATTACAAGCAAAGGTTATAGAAACAACACAATTCAAATAGTACAACATAATACAAATTACTCGTCAATTATAACATGGGCAAATCTAATAAACTGATTCAACAATGTTGCCTTATATAAATCATATCTCGTGATTTTTACTAGATTCTAATTTAGTATTTACCAAATTGCATGCATGATAGAGGCCTTTAATTCAAACAATGTTGGGTACCTTATATGATGCAATGACGCTGGAAACAGTGTTTTCACGGGCAGACTGAAATCGTCGTCTTCTTTTTCTGGAGCTACGGCACACACGTGATTTAATAGAACTTTTACTTCACTTGGCCCCACTATTTGTTTTATTAAAACTTATAACTGTTTTCTCACTAGGCTTTTTTATCTTACTTTTTTACTAGTGCGTAGAATTACTTATATTCGCACTGTTAGCCTGTGAGAAATCTGTTCCCCTTTTTTGGGTGCGGTCTAGTGTTATTCTACTTAACACGACCGGCGAACCTATTCATGAGCCGACTAGGGAACGTCTTCCGTCTTTACGGGCTAGGGAACGTCTGTCTGCCTACTCCTTGCTTGAGCCACACCACGCCGTATTCTTCCAGGGAATTCCCCGAGCCACCTATGTGCTTTACATTTCTTCATCACATTCAAGGTCCCACGTGTCGGTTGCACACAAACGGTTTCTTATTGATGTCGCATAACTTCCTGGCTAGCGCCGATATCATTGTCGCCACTTATGTTTTTACACCGATATACCTACGCACTATTTCTCGTTTACATATACAGAATTTATATAGGAACATTTTAAATAGGAATATAATAATTTAATACAAATTAATGAATAATACATGTTTCCCGATCTGTGTTGATTTATTATTTACCTTAATATCCCAATATACATTACCCTAATATAAATATTTTAGATGTTATATTATATTTATATTTTATTCATTATATACAGGGCCTACCGTTACAGATACCCCCCTTTGCCTTTTCTGACAGGCTGATAAGTCTAAATGAAAAGCAAATAATGGTAACGTGTACATAATAAAATATAAAAACTACAAAATAATTTTGAGATTATAGATACTTCTAGTTTGCTAAATGAATAGTCATAAATGAATAGACATGTATTGTATATTTACAGACTACTTTTCCATACCACCCTATATCTCTGTTGGGTCTTTTGGCGGTTTTTTATACTTCCTCAAATGCATAATGTTTTGGGTGCATTTGTATTTGGCGATTGGGTCCCCTAACCAATAAGCCTTTTCACTTACTCTTCGTAAAATTTCATAAGATCCGTTATACAAATGAAAAAACTTTTTTATTTCCTTGGTTAGTGCTGACGAATAGTTGTGATTTTTCACTAACCCCTGATCACCTATTTTACCTCGATCTTCTTGCGCAATGATGTCAAGAAGGTTGTCCGGCTTTTTTCTACTTTTGGGATCATTTCTAAGTGCCAATAGAAAATCTCTATCATATATTTTCTTGAATACCTCACATTTTCCCGGTTTATCGGAGAATATGTCTTCATAGTCGGATATTACCTGTTCCACCCTATTTACCAGATTGCATTCTGTTGTACCCATTGTTAGTGGGTTGACTTTTGCAGTTTCGCAGTTTGACTTAAATAAGCTGGGAACTATTGATGGTGGTTCTCCTATTTCGGGTAATACTTCACCAGATTCCTCGTCTTTATCCTTTTCAATACAGATTTGGACCTTGGGTATAATTGAAGAATCTTGTGGAGAATCCTCGAGGTCTTTCTTGTCGTGCTTAAGACAGTGGCTTTGGTTGAGGAGGAGAGGTAGCTGCTGAATATATTGTTTCCAGGCCTCTAATTGGGTGGTCCTGCTCGGTGTGTATTTCCGTGGATTCGGTTCTCTTACAGGCTCCCTCATTTTCATATGCAGAAGGCGAGGAGCGTTTGCTTCTGCATTTATTCGTTTCCCGAATCGACACTCGGTGGTGGACTCCGGCGTCCTCGGTTGCTATAATGACCTCTTTCTCTATAGTGACCTCTGTTTTGGTGGATCATTTGCACGTCCCTGCGATCATCACGTCTATCATGGTTTCGTGAAGAAGGCCCCTCTCGATTTTGGATCCCCTCGACTATGCTTATTAGCTCGGGTATTGTCTTGGCTTTTGCTGATAGTAGAATACTTTCCACTTCATAGGAGAAATGTTTACGTATTGCTTCTATGAATAGTTCTGCGCCGATTGGTGGATCCACATATTGTGTCTTATTCACCCAATACCATACATGCTGAGTCATAGTCCCAAATTTCGCATTATATGTCCTAGGCCTCAATAATTCCATCCAAATTCTTTTTTGTTCGCTTTCGGACCAATACATCTTCAGTAGTTCTTGTTGGAAATTTTCTATATTGTCCCACTGATGTTTCACTGCATTGGCCCATACTCGTGCGTCGCCTTCCAATTGGCCTATCGCAAAATCGAGCTTCTTTCTTTCTGGTATTGTTCCAAATTCGAAATGTCTCCTTAGTGCTTCCAGAAATTCCTTTGGGTGAAGCCCTCTTTTATCCCCATTGAACATAGGTACTTTCTTTTCTTCTATTATTCTTTCTATGCTCACTGGTGCTATTTTCTTTAAACATTCAATTTCCTGTTCAACTTCTTGTCTGGTCTTCGCGACCTCCTTTTTGGTGTTTTCAATTTCCTGTTCAACTTCTTGTCTGGTCTTCGCGACCTCCTTTTTGGTGTTTTCAATTTCCTGTTCAACTTTTTTATTTACTTGCTCAATTTTCTGATTGACTTCGTGTCTTCTTTCTGCTTTTTCCTCCTCTAATTTTCTTTCGAATTCATATGCTTGATTCTGGACCTTCTCGTCGACTGCTTTCAATTCTGTTTCTGTTTTTTCCTTGAAATCATCGATTTCCTTTCTTAGTTGTCCTTGGCTCTTTGTTATTTTTTCATACATCTGGTAATTGGCTTCTTGGATGTCTTTCTTTAAATCCTCATTACTTTTCTTTAAAGTTTCCATATTTTTATCTATTTTTTCACTCATTTCCTTCTTGGATTCTGCCATATCTTTCTTTAAATCTTTCCTTAATTCTTCATTATTTTTCTTTGATTCTCTGAATTTTTCATCACTGTCTTCCTTTAAATCTTTCCTTAATTGTATCATGAGGTCAAAAAGTGCCTGCATATCTCCCATTCCTTTGGGCGTCGCTTCCTTTTCAACCATATTTTCGTCCGGGGTTTTATATCCGGATGCTCCTTGGTTTGTTTCTTCACTTTCATTCTCTACATCTGAGTTTCCCATGATTATTTCCTTTTCTCCTATCATCTTGCCACTCCTTAAATGCATTCACTTCAATTCCTTATTTAATATTCTTCCAACTTTATTTCCTTTGGAGGCTATGTTTATTTTATACAACGGCGGCTTTATTTAAACAACGATAAGGCATATAAAAAACAACTAAATAAAAAATTTGACAACAATGCTATAAAAGAAAATTCTTTTTTGTTCAAATTTTATTCTACTTTTGCCTTTAAAAGCTCCGTTAATTGTATAAAATGTGTATTTACTTAATTCTGGTGACCCCCCAACCAGGTGTACCTATTCCTTTGGATCACCCTGTATAATACGTATTATTGTACCGTATACCTTATATGCTATGCGCCCTGAAAATGTTTACACAACTTTTGTAACACCCTGTATATCAAAAATATATATATATATATATAAATTGTCTACCTTTAATTCAAATTTAAATTGCGCTTTTATTTAAAAATTAAAATTTTGTTCAAAAGAATTCAAAAAAAATACGTGAAAATATTTCTAAAATATTTGATAAAGCTTTGTTCCTACCAAACTACTCAACACAAATTTGAAATGAATTGAAAATCTAGTGTCTTTTCGGGCCCCACGTTGGGCGCCATATGTAATAGTACTGTTTAAAATATGATTAAAAGACTAAAATGTCCCGAGGTTGGGCACCATATGTAATAGTACGGTCCTTCAAAATTAAATAAAAATGAATAAAATGCCCCAGAGTAGGGTGTTCAGAGATAATAATATAAATTTAAAGAATATAATTAAAATGATTCAAATAAATAAAATGACTTATTGGATGTTCCGCGTAATTTAGCTCAGTTAAATGGTTCGGTTTCGCACAAAAACTCTTAATTTCAGGTCGGTTCAGGTATTAAAACACTAAGGTTATTGTTCGGCACGTACTATTACTTCTATTTTATATTTCAAATTTCCTATAGTAAGCTAGATAAATAACACGCAAAAGAATATTTAAACATTATTAATATATTGATTAAAAACACTATCAACACAAATCAGGTTACAAGCAAAGGTTATAGAAACAACACAATTCAAATAGTACAACATAATACAAATTACTCGTCAATTATAACATGGGCAAATCTAATAAACTGATTCAACAATGTTGCCTTATATAAATCATATCTCGTGATTTTTACTAGATTCTAATTTAGTATTTACCAAATTGCATGCATGATAGAGGCCTTTAATTCAAACAATGTTGGGTACCTTATATGATGCAATGACGCTGGAAACAGTGTTTTCACGGGCAGACTGAAATCGTCGTCTTCTTTTTCTGGAGCTACGGCACACACGTGATTTAATAGAACTTTTACTTCACTTGGCCCCACTATTTGTTTTATTAAAACTTATAACTGTTTTCTCACTAGGCTTTTTTATCTTACTTTTTTACTAGTGCGTAGAATTACTTATATTCGCACTGTTAGCCTGTGAGAAATCTGTTCCCCTTTTTTGGGTGCGGTCTAGTGTTATTCTACTTAACACGACCGGCGAACCTATTCATGAGCCGACTAGGGAACGTCTTCCGTCTTTACGGGCTAGGGAACGTCTGTCTGCCTACTCCTTGCTTGAGCCACACCACGCCGTATTCTTCCAGGGAATTCCCCGAGCCACCTATGTGCTTTACATTTCTTCATCACATTCAAGGTCCCACGTGTCGGTTGCACACAAACGGTTTCTTATTGATGTCGCATAACTTCCTGGCTAGCGCCGATATAATTGCCGCCACTTATGTTTTTACACCGATATACCTACGCACTATTTCTCGTTTACATATACAGAATTTATATAGGAACATTTTAAATAGGAATATAATAATTTAATACAAATAAATGAATAATACATGTTTCCCGATCTGTGTTGATTTATTATTTACCATAATATCCCAATATACATTACCCTAATATAAATATTTTAGATGTTATATTATATTTATATTTTATTCATTATATACAGGGCCTACCGTTACACTTTCCTCTTTACATTTAAGTTGTTATGCTCCATTTCTATACATATTTCGAGCAGCATGTGCGCTCTAGAACTGTGGCGATTTTCTTTTGTGCACGCCACAGTTCTGTTTTGCTTTATTTCCATCAGTGTTTTTTGAAAATCATCAAATGATTGGATTTCTTCGTAATGTAAATTTGAAATATATACATTGCCACCATTGTACATGATATTCAAATTCTTTGACTTGGGTTTTATCAAGTCCACCAGTGTTTCGTTACATAACTCTATGGCACTACACTTTACGTTATAATGCCACCCACTTTTAGAATTTTGATCATTTGCAGAAATAGCTGTTGAACACTTCTTGGGATTATCCCAGCTGATCATGTAAGCAAACAAAGAAATAGATATGTAATAACAAAACACTAGAACATGTACCCCGTACATAGCAAGTGTCTTATGTCTATTTCGGGATATTAAATATATCTACTAGAAAGCAGCAATCAATCGACTTCCGTCATAAAGGAAAAATAATGACGTCTGCATTGCCAATTTCATAACAACGAACATAATTACTTTATGTATTACTAAATTTAGAATTTCAATGGTATAGAATACATTATATGTATATAATAATAATTACAGGATTATTTTAATTATTAATATTAATTAAAAATGATAATGTTGACGTTATTTTAGCCAGTTTAAAAAAAATATTAACATCGGATGTTGGCTTACATGAAACATCGTTTACACGTCGCTAGTGATTTTGAATTTTGAATTCCTTGCTGTCATTTGACAGTATTGTTTGACAGTATTATAGGTTTTGGTTGCTGTTCTTTATGTTTGTTATTGTATTGTAGTATTATTTTCAAAGTCCATTTTAAAACTAACGATGCTTAAGCCATTCAATAGTCAGTCAAAGGCGCTCATTAGCTCTTTGATTACTTACATACAAACGTAAATTGAATAACTATTACCGTTGACAAGTGTGGGAGGGGTATGTATACATATTTGTTGTAATGATATCAAATAAATATTAATATTATCATTTTAGAGGATTGCACAAGCTTTAAATATTTCCATTGAATCTGTGAGTAGTATTTTTAGACACGTAAACAAAATGATGCTCACCGAAGTCCTAAAAAAACGTTTCAGGAAACTGTATGTGATTACTCCTGCAATAAAAGCAACAATACGCAATACGATATGTGTAAAAACGCTATGTTGCTTATACAACTCATTGAAAATAAAAAGAATATTATAATGTTAATGGTGTTTTTTAGAACAACACTTTACATGGGCTTCGTTATTATCACTGCCAGTGGACCATCATATCTTTGATGGCTCTGTTGATTCTTTTGGTAGAGTACTAGTAGATATTGGTTTCAAATATAAGAAAGACTGTCCATAGAGAAGATTAAGGAAAAAACACATGTTGTTCTTCCTCGAACTAATTTTCTATAAAAATATATGAATAATTTACAATCTAAAAGTCCACTGGAATGTGTCTATTTGAATGAGACTTGGATAATTGAAAATGGTACTGTAACCAGATCATGGCAGGATGATAGTTATAAGAGTGTATGAAAGTTGACGGCTAAGATAATACTCTGCATTAAAATTGACACGTGTCGAGTACTACAAATTTTGCTTTGGTTTTAGGTTTATAGTCATTTATGCAGGTACATGTAATGGTTTTATTAACAGTGCCTCTTTAGTATTTTTTCAAATACTGGTAATCCTGATTACCATCACGAAATAGATAGAAACAATTTCTTAAATTAGTATGAAAATGAACTGTTGTGTACGCTAGAAGTTATCATAGCATTTATATGATAAATCTCCTAATAATTCTTGAAACAAAGGTCAAATAAGAGAATGGTTAAGAGCCATAATATACCAGACGCACACAGTTGTGTGCGTCTGGTCAACTATCATCATATTACTACATATTCAACCCGATAGAGCATATTTGGGGAATATCCAAAATATATTATAATAAGGACATGGGAGAGCAGGATTTTGAGGAAAAATGCAGTTAAGATGTGGAATCAGACCCAAAAATGAGGATACCTGAAATTTAGACAAATACTGTTAGATACACTAGCAGTGAAATCAAAAAATGATGGGACCGAGAATTGTTGCTTGGCAGAGAAGAAGTAATACCATTTATTATAAATGTTCAAAATCTAAAGACAGTAGAAACAGTGATAATAAACAAGAATGTAAAATCTATTATTCTTTTTTGATAAATTTTTTATATATTACTACAATTAATTTGTAAAATTGAAAATTAATAACTTGAAATAAAAAAGACATAAGGTGTCTTTTTTTTACAAAAGTAAAATATTTTAGCCATATGTAGTTGTTGTACAATAGTGAGTGTGTGTATTTTAGACGTTAATAATCTAATTATTGACGTTTAGAGTTAGTTTAGTATTTATCCATAACATGTAATTATTAATGATGTAGTATAATGTGATATATTGTTTGTGTAACATATAAAATTACTATTTATTTTTATCCGGTATACTAAAAAAGTTACATATTACCATTAGTTTTATTATTTTATGTGCTCGTCTTTACTTATGACAGAGAATGGCATATTTCATAATATGTCACGTAAATGTATAAGAATATGTTAATATTTTGAGCATATTTTCACTAGAATTTTAGTTTCAAGTCAAAGATGTATTAATTTATATAATTGTTACTACCAATTAAATTTGTAAGATAAATACATAAACAGAAAATGTACAATATATGACAATAAATTGGCTAGATAGATATACTGATTTTAAAAATGTGTACTAATTTAAATTTTGTACTCAATGTTATCGATTCTAAGAAAAAACACTAAATATAAAAATAAATATCTACCTTATATTACTTGCCTGCAGCATTTGTAACTTTCTTTTTGTTGGATTTGTTATGTTCTAAGTTGAAGAGTGTTATTAGTAATAATTTATTACAAATTTGAATAAGTGAGGAGTTAATTTGTGTTGCTGTAACATACTTTGATACAAGTTAATTGTAAAGTACGACATTAATATAAATTAAAGTCAGGTTTAAGAAGATATTTTAAATAATGAAGAATTATTAAAAGAGCTTGCTTCCTAAAATATACACATTATATAACCATTGTTTAAGTATTAAGAAATAATTACACAGAATAAAAGTATGAAGAGTTTTGTTTTTTATTTTTACTATTTTATTAAATGAAATGGTGTATTCAAGATGTAGTTTTATTTCATTATACTCACAGAATACTTTATTTTTAACAAAAAGTCCTTAATTTACATTCAGATAATTCGGTAAATTTTGATGTCAATATAACCTCAAAGTAAACTTCAGAAATCGTAAATTTTATTCGTCGATCACAATACTAACATTGACATACTACAACTGTTACATCATGGATTTTGATGACGAAAGTCGATTGTTTGGTGCTTTCTACCATATGCAGTTTATGTCGTAATGACATCTTTAGTGGTTACGCAGAATAAAAATAAAACCAGTGTCCGCAGTATTTTTAAATTATAAGCTACAAACGCTGTCTTTAAATAGTAGTAGAAAACTTCACAATGGAAGATGTAATAAGGTCAGAACTTTACAACTAATAGGTATACTTACTAAAGAGGAAAAAACATAAATAGCTAAATGGATGCTTATTACTTTCGTTAACTACATACTAGAAGTACTAATTGAATTAGTGTTAATAATCCAGAAAATAAATTTCCTTAAATGAAGACACATTCATTCCAAGAAGGTAACAAAGGCCTTTGAAACCTGGAGCTAGAATATAAATATAAGGGTAACATTCTTTCACTTTTCGTTAAGTTTTTGTAGTAACTGCATCTGACTATTTTGGTACATAATTATCGAGTTTTTCAATACTAACTGTGTCAAATGTATTATGAAAATAATCTGTTAACTTACGATAAAGTTTTTTCATCGATTGGTATGTTGGAATATTATCTACCAACTCTTGTTTTGCTAAATAACAAAAAAAAACAAGAGATCACATTTGCTCAGAAACAAATGGGGATTTACAAAAAAAAGTACTTTAAGAAAAAGCAATGGCTTAACTTATGTTTCTTCAAAAAAATTTTTAAAAAACCCATACAGACACCACAGGTAAAAATTACAAAATTGATTTTACATCAGAAAATGCATCTTGCTGCATCAAAGGCGTGTACAAAATTTCACAAAAATATCTAGGGTAATATCAAAGTTTTAACAAAAAAAAATTTTTTTTTTACTAACACCCTACAGTTCAAAAGTTAAGACATTTAGGACATATGTTCATAAAAAGCTTTTTCACAAAATGGACTCAAGAATAACCCTCTTAAATACTAGCATATTATTAAGAAACATATTACATATTCAAAAAAATTATTCGAAGAACTTTCTTGAAAGTTTGTGACCCATCTCCACTACATAAATATTTTCAATATTTGTATTTATTATAGTTTTGAAGATTTGCATAATGTAACATAAACATTATGCAAATGCTCTTTTTACAGCAAACTATTATAGGCAATGACATCATTCGTTTTTATCAAATATTCAATATAATATTACTTATTTACTTACAATTTTTCTTGTCTCAGGAGGAGCCCCTTCTTAAAGGGGCTCCTCCCCCGCTGTAAAAAGGAGGACCCTTCCCTCTTGTGTTGTCCGATTGTTTCCAAACATGATTCTAGAACAAAAATTAAGTAAAAAAAAATAACCTTAGAAGGATAATATTTTATAACATAAATACAAGAGACGAAACAAATTATTGATCTTACGAGTTTGTGGATTCTGATATATCGGCATTTCTATGACGTCAATGTATATTCTCATTTTTGTACATCAATATAATATTTATCAAATTTAAACTTTACATTAAATATAGTAATAGACTTAGCAGAATAAGTCATGCATCTATTGTATTTTTTTAATTGAAAGTCTTTGAATTACAACTTTATTCAAATTCTATCGACAATTTAGGTATTGTTTTTTATAACATACTAATTACAAAATTATTTCGGAGAAAAATTATTGCCTTCATAAAAGAAGAAGTCACCACTTCAATAATAAATATTAATTGAAGGTTTACACACCATATTTCCTAATGTAGAGGCAAGGCTGAAATTATTTTCCTCCTTGCAATGCA
Source organism: Amphimallon solstitiale (assembly GCA_963170755.1). Taxonomy (NCBI): domain Eukaryota; kingdom Metazoa; phylum Arthropoda; class Insecta; order Coleoptera; family Scarabaeidae; genus Amphimallon; species Amphimallon solstitiale. Next base: position 6,705,862 of record OY720681.1, on the reverse strand, counting down.
AGTGGATCTATGATGTTATAGAAAATGATAGATAATAATGGTTAATAGTTACGTTAATGAAATGTAGTTGGTAAATTTCCCTGAAGTTAAAGGTGAGAAAACTTCGATTAGTTTGGTCTTAATATACCAGAAAAAATGTTACTGTTATTATATTCCAATATATTTTTAATGTTTAATAGACAGTCCTATCTATATAGATTGATTAAAATAAATATACACCTACCTACCTAATGTGTTCTTTTCTAAAAAAGAACACAATCGTTTTATTGAAAAAGTTGTTCAAGTAACAAATATTAATTATTATTATTATTAAATGTATATATGTATTAACCACAAGTATAATAAAATGCAAAAACGAGAACTAACCAGGTCTTCTCACGGTTTCCAGATGCACTTACATGAAGAGTAACGAACACATCACATCACACGTGAAACGGATCAGACCAAAGAGGGAAAAATTGGAATTGGAATCTGCTCTTGGTGCTGGATCAAACCATAAGCCGCGTTGCGCTTGCGTGTCGCGCGTTCGTCAATTTAGTTAGTACTACCACTACAATAAAGTTCTGAATTGACACATTGCACCAGTTGAATAAAGTAAACATATAATTTAAAAAATAAAATATACTTAGAGTGAGTAAGATATATAGAGAGAGCATGTCAGTTTATAGACAAATAAAGGGATGCCAGGTGGGGTACGGGCAGGGTAGAAATGGATCAACCTTGGCGGGTTGCATACCGTTAAATGTTCACATGTAATACAATTTATTAAATTATTTAAATTCAAATATTATTATTATTTAAAGTGTTTTAATTAAATTTACTTCTCTAATAATTATACTTTGAAAAAACAAATTATAGATTTTTTTTGAAAGTAAATATTTGCTAGTGCACACAAGTTACTCGTAAACTTTCAATACATAACTGAAGTAAAAATGTTATTTAAAGTTGCCTTTCAGAACAATTAATAGTTCTGCATATAGAATTGTGTGTCATTCAACTGTAATATTCACTTAATATTTAGTCTATGTAATACTGAAATTAATAATTAAGAATGTTGTACGTACTTGGGTTAGCAATAATATAAACAACTTACACATCAACAAATTCATATACATATATATTTATGTTATCAGCAAACTAGAATACGCATCTGAGGTGTGGTTCCCGATATACCATGTTTACTCGAACGCAATTGAACGGGTGCAAAGAAGGTTCCTGAAATACCTATCATTTAAACTAGATGGCTTCTATCCGATTCAGAATACTGACTACGGCGCATTGCTCTTGAGACATAATTTTAGAGCACTATCAGAAAGAAGAACGGACATCAGCGCTTCCTTCATAATAACTTACTCTTCAGTGTATTGGATGCTCCGGAGTTGCTTTCTAGGGTGAACATCCTGGTTCCACGTCTTCAGTCGAGGGCAAGCAAGTTAATTATGGTTCCGACGCCCAGGACGAATATTCTATACAAAGCGCCCTTATATCACGCTGCTATAAATTTCAATAATCGTCATGAGTAACTTGTGAGATTTTAGTGTCAATTTTCCAATTTATTAATTGTTGTTTTTGTTGTAATCATGTGATACATCATTTCATAATTTGAACATTGTATTATCGAGCATTTCTGTAATTGTATTGCCCCATTTGGAGTTTTCTGTTGGGTAATTAATAAAGTTATTATTATTATAAAGTTATTATTTGTTAACTTGTTTGTTTTAAAATACATAATAAATACAAGTAAAAGTTGCCATACCCTAAAAGAGATGATCGCATGTTTGTGTGCGAGGAACTGAAAGAACTGCATCGAATTGACTCGGGTTTTCTTTCTAAAGTCGTTACAGGCGACGAAAGACCTCGGCCAAAGAAAACCAGTTAAGTTCAGAGCAACACGAAATCCTTATGGATCTGTTTCTTCGATATTGATGGGATTATCCACAAAGAGTTCATACCTCGTGGTCAGACGATTAATGGAGAATTCTGTCGTGATGTCTTCAGGCGGCTAAGGCAGGATATGAGAAGGAAACGTCCAGAGAAGAGGCGTAGGAATGGCTGGGTCCTTCACTACGACAATGCGAGGCCACATACTAGTTGCATCATCCAGCAGTTTTTAGTAAAAACGTAGAGGGAATATACATATATAGAGAGCCCATCAAATAGGGAAATCGGGCAACATAAAATTTCGAGTAAATCCTGCTATAATGTGCTGGTATCTGGTGGTAGAAAGCAGCTAAGACAACTATTACCATCGATACACTAAGAACGAAACTAAACCATACGGAATTTATTTGTAACTGTAATCCGAGAACTAAATAAAAACACCAAAAGAAGATTATGTATGAATGAAATATACACACATAAGTATCCTATCGAAGAGATTTATTGCTTACTGTCAACAAAAAAATTTACGGCTTTTTAAAAAAAACTTTAAATATATTCAGACACCAGTATTTATATCTTATAAATGACTCGCTTTTTACTTTTTTATACCCATATTTTCAGCCATAAAAGTGTAAGTAATCTTTTGCTATATAATTATTTAACTCATTGAAAGCCTGTTCAGAATCACGGTTTAGGGAATAATATTTCGAATTGACATCAAACATTGATGCTTTTGACTGATTTATTGCTTTTTAATTATCCATTGCCATGTCTTAATAGTAATTTTTAAATTCAACTGTTAAAGAATTGCACAAATTAAATTGGGAAATTGCAGATACTGTTTTATAAAAATTAGAAGTTTTAATATCTGTCATCAAATATTTTACTGTTATAACAGGTTTTTATGAAATGTAATTGTTAATATTTAGGATAACCTGATTAAACAGAACAATTCTATTTTCTAAACGTGCAATATTGGTGTAAATATTAATAACTTGAAATTATTTTTAATGAGCGTGCAGAAAAAAGTATAATCCAATTCAAAAATAAAAGACATTTCCTGTTTTACCGGACACGATATTTTTTAAGCATTCATTCGTAATTTCTTCACATTTAAAGTTTTTCGGGTTAAAACCTATTGTACATATAATACTTATTACCGCTACATTCAGAAGATTTATTAATCAGAAACTAATTACCCCAAATAAAAAATTTTTTTATAAGGTTGTGGTTGTTTATACAGTCTGTCCAGATTTCGATGTTCACAATTGGTATATCGGTTATTAGAAGACTAGAGGAACGGTTAGTTAAATGGGGAATGTTTTGCAGAATTCAGTGCTCGCAACAAATCTCATTTCAAATTCATTCGGACTTTTTACAATTTTGAAATATTTTGAAAAAACCAATATTTGCCGATTTCAATTTTCCTCAATAACTCGATAACGCCTAATGCGATCGCTTTTAAACTCTGACATTGTTCAGACATTTTTTAAGACAATTTTTTTGGTGTTAACAGTAACCCACGATATTCATGTTTCCTTAGTACTATCTTTTGTTTTTCTTATGGTGGCCATAGTGGATTTTTAATTAGGTATATAGTCCTTAAAAATAGCTGTTCAATAATGTACAACATGCCTAATAAATCTTTATTTACACGAGAGATATGAACACTCTAATACGGAATTAGTGGGCTATGAAATTAAATGGTAGTGTAAAACAAACGATAAATAACCGCTGTCATTTTTGACATGTAAAAGTGCAGTGAAATTGGTGGGAGATTTAGAACTTTGTTTAAGTAATTACCGTTAATCCTGGAGATTAATAAGAATTGTGATATTGGCACACACATTTTCAAATAAGTAAAGGCTGATATGTTGGAAGTTTATTTCAAAGTAAATAGAATTTCTGAAAATGCTTGCACAAGTTACGCTGAGCGTTTTTCGGAAAGACCACAACCACACCGGACAATTTTTAGCAGAATAATCAGAAATTGAGTGAACTATGGAAGCTTCGAACAAAAAAGATCTATCAAGTTAGCAATGCTGATATACTTCAAAATAATATTTTACAATATGTTATGAACAATCCAAGTACATCAGTACGTCGAGTGGCTCGAGAAACTGGAATTCCGAAATCTGGTGCAATAATAGGCGTCTGTCAATTTAATTTAAGTATGACTGTCAGAATTTGATGTTTTCGAAAGCTTAGCATGTACACCAACATTGATTACTTACAAAACTTTAATAGCTTGTTTCCACTTAAAAAAATGGTTCTTATGGGAATCGTGTATATGGTTGCATAATTTACACATATTGCATTTTTAAAATTTGTTTATGAATGTTTTAATTTTAAAATTAAATACAACGGCTCTATAATTAAACGTTTCAAATAAGAGGTAGCAATAAATTAAAAACAAAAACCTTTAACTTTGAGTGGTTTCCGAGCACTTAATTCATTTACTCATCTACCATTAGCATTTTAGCGAATTTCATGTTTTACCACAGATTAAACATACTTAGACCGGCAACTACTTGATAGAAAAATAATATTTTCTATCCTTGTCACACATGAAATGAATTTGTACGAAGATGGCGCTAGCAGCATATTGGCGCGGAATTTGAAATGAGCTTGTTTTTAGAATACCCGTATTTAATACGTTATTAATGTAATAGAAAAATACACAGAACTATTGGACAAATCACATATACCTTCAACTTGTACGTTTAAAAAAACGAATCCTTAGATTTTATTATTGATAGAAATCTGTTTAAAAAACATTATATTGACAAGGGTAGAGTTGCATGATCATATGATTAAGGGGTGAATGTTTATTTTGTAAATTAAATATTTAGGCGCATCTGTGGTAAAGAAATATACAGGTTGTTCCATTAAGACAAAATATGTTTTTGGTTAATTCTATCAAATATTCAGTATAAATGTACCTCATATATAATCGTAAACGATAGAGACACACTATTGGACATGGATTATAATAATGTAAAATGAAAAAGCTTTTACAAAAAATAACAAACATTTGTTTATTGTTATATACCTATTATATCCTTTATACATACAAAAATATACAAACATAATTTATTCAAGAAAAGAAAAACGAACATATCTAATTATCATATTTTGGCATTGTTCAATATGTCTAATGATTACAATCTTAATTGTCATCTTAATAAATAATATTCACCAAATATACAAACATCTATTACAGTAAAAAAACAAATTCAAATATATATAATTATATACATGCAGACAGTAATAAAAAAGTATAACAAAAATTAGGAAATAACACGCTAATATTGTTTAGATTAATAAACTTATAACAAAATGTATAGTAAAAAAATGTCAAGTGTTTGTTCTAATTAATGTATTACAATATTAGAGTAATACCAAAATTAAAAAAGGTAATACAATTTTATGGCAAAATTGAAAATAACGTTTTAAATACTAAACAAAATAGTATATAAAATAGACAGTAATGTTATTATTGGAAATAAATGATTTGGCAATGAAAAAATACCACTAATTTATTTTTAGTAAGAAACTGAGAAAGTGTAATACTATTTCTATTTACATGGCAAACTTGCAACAACTTTGCTTTTGTAATGGAGTTATTAAATATATATTGTAATGTGGACGGAGAAAAAGATCTATTTTATGTATATATATGTACATTCCTATCTATTTTTATACTATCTTTAATCACTGTATTAGAGTTTTTTTGTTACTGACTTTCTAATAAAATCTTTAGTTGTTGCCTATAGCGCTCTGCCTCCAATTCCTTTTTTTTAAGTTTCATTTTATACTCTTCGATAAGTGTATGAGCTTCAAATAATTGTTTCTTTAATTCTTCCATGTCTGAATTTAAGTCTGGTGGTTTTTGTACTTTGGATACCTAGAGAAAATAACGTAAAATATATTTAAAACAATATATTTTTTTAAATATTCTTATGAAACGAAAATAAATATTTGTATGGTATTTCGATATGAATATAAACTAATACACGCAAACTACAAAATGAATTTTGATAAAATTTTGTGTGTGTTCCTTATGTTGTGTGGAAGATTGTGAACTATTTTTTTCCCAATTTTCCTCGGAAAATATTAAAAAAATAACTATATGTGAAATTACATGAATTTATATAGGAAACGAAAGACATACAGTCAGCGCGTCATACACACAAACACACACTATCGGCATCTCTATACAGATCAGAATATTGTCTATCCAAAGGCATTGTAGTGATAGACTGATTATAATAAAATATCACTGATTCGTTGTTTAGCTAGAGTATAAACAAAATTTTTATATCGGTCAATGGCGGTAAACACAAAGCAAGTATTAATTTTTCTATAGAATGTAGCCATTCAACACTTGTGAATGCGATCCGTGCGCCAGTCGGTTTTCGCAGTTAGATCTGAAGCTAATGAATATATTAAGGCTGCGTTTGATAAGGTTTTGGCGGGAGAGAAATGTACCCAAAAAATACCATTTTTATTTCCATTTTTTCAGGCGTAAGAAATCAAAGCATGTAAATTTTATGCATTAAGCATGAAGATAAAGGTTAAAAGAAGTGAACGGTCGTATTCTTTTTCAAATTAAGTTAATATATAAGCCGTAAATAAAATGGGAAGACAGTGGTTTTGCAAGTACTACAAAAAGTGCCTACATTTAAAAATTGCACAGTAAATTTATATGTAATATAGCAAGTACACTCGGTATTTATATTTGGAAGGTAAAATTGGTAACAGTAGCTAAATATATGTGTAATTTTTTAAGTGATCCATGAAATAAAATTTGTTTACATTTTCGGAGGGTCTTTACATACATTACAGATATCTGTTACATTTACGTCGCCTTATAGTGTAGCACATATAGTATAGATGGCGGTATTATCTTGCAATTATTTAGAGGTTAGTTGTGTGTTATACGATACTTTAATTATTTATTATAATCTAAAATTGTAATTAACAGCAATTTTTGCTGTTACTAATTATAAAATTTAGTATGTTACGATTTATTTGAAAGTACGTAATAGACAATGAGCAGTTGGCATCACAGGTTGGCACCACAAATCATAAAAAGTAACTACATAGTTTAATTTGTCAATTTAATCAAATTGTATCATTTTAAAATATGGAGTTTTCTGTTATCTTTAATTGAAAGATGCCTACGGATTTTTTTACGCCGATAAAAGCCTAGTAGCCGTTTTATATTTACGAAGTGGAGAAGAAATTGTTGACAAGAACCTTCTATATTTTTTTTCAAAATTGTTTTAAAGTTGTTGCTAATTACTTAAAATGTAAATATAGGTACATTTTATTTGATAGCAATTTTCAAAACTTTGAAATGCCGGAGGTCAGTTCGCCGGGTTTTTAGTTTTTAATAATAACAATAATATTATAATAGCCTCATTATTTATAATATATTAATATTAAAGTAATACCTTTAGCTTACTTAATGTTTTGAAGATTTTACTACAATTGCTGTCCCCCTAGCACAATGCCCCTAGCAGCATTTTTCGAATTTCGCGGTTGTTTTAAGTTGGCTAGGAAGACAATCGAGTAGAATACAGGTAGGCTAATTCACTTTTTATTGCGAAATTACTAGACACACCGTGTACTCAAACAAAAGATTGGCCAAAAAATAGATGTAGAAACATTTAATGACAAAATTATATTTTTATTAACTAATTTTGTAGTGAAATATAACGAGTACACCTCTATATGTTATTCAATTGCGCCCAGTGCAAACATAAAACACTGGCGAAATTCGAAAAATGCTGCTAGGCTATTCAATTTTGGTTGTTGTTTTTGAGTTAAAATTTTGTACATATTTAAAACTGTTTTTATCGTTTTTATTGTGCTAATACTTGACGCTGTTTGGGTGGTGAATTTCACGGTGTGGTTGGAAGCGCCTATCTAATGTTCGTGACGTACTTACACTTACAGATAGTGTTTAATAACACACTAAAATATAATAAATCAAAACAAAAATGCAAGAGAATGTTCACAGGTTACGGCTTGGTTATGTTATAAAATATAACAGATATCCCATATACTTATATCTCCTTGTTAAATTTGCTTACCCAGGAAGCAATACAATCTGTTAAAAATAGTAGCGTTTCGGCGCGATATTTGAATTGAAAAGTTAAAATATGAACTAAATCAAAAGACTGAAAATTCAGACTATATAAATCAAACGAACGGGCAAATTGACATTTGGGATTTGCAAATACTAACTTTACCCGTATTTTTATCGGGTAAGACATATTTAATAGAATGTTGAACTAATGATAGTACGTGAAGACAATATGACTATATTCCTGTTTTGCATATTATTATTCTATATGATCAACAAAGATATGATACCGCACAGATGCAGTAGCCTGTAATAATTACAAATGTATCAAGTAAAAGAAAATGTTTTATTTGGCACCACGCAAACACAATGCTGTTTATTTATTGTATAATTTTGTATGAAATAAGAAAGTCGAATGGATGAGTATCACGTACCTTCAGCGTTTAAGAATTTGTTAAAAAATAACTAAATCTATAAATAAAATAAATGTAACTGACTGTAAATGTATAAAGAGTAATTTAATTTAAATTATGTATTTAATAATGCAATCAACATTTTATTGAGGATATGTAATAAGTTTTTCAATTTACAAATAAATTCAAATGCATGCTTAAAGTTCGTGCGTCTTTCTCCCTAATCCTGCATGAAAGTTGACAAGTGTCGATTTGATTCATACGCATAAAATAAAATTGCAAAGAAAGTCGCACAGACCAAATTTACAAATCGTATGTGGAGGTAGAAATTTAACAGGTAAAATGACCTTGAAATGTTTGGAGGTAATTGCCATTTAATTTTAGAATGCATACCGTGGCGACATCCTATTATTACTAGTAGTATTTAAGATACAGGAAAATCTTAGTTCCGAACCGAAATGGATTTGCCAATATTGAAACGCACCCTTAATACACAAATTTATGAATTACAACCTTAAAATACGATTTTTTTAATGCTAAAAATAAGACCTCCATTTCTGTTAGATTCTAAATATCATGCTGGTGTAAAGAAACTCTTAAAAATTATTGCCCGTTATATCTTAATGTCTTTAATATTTTTAAATAAAATGAAAACTAAATCGTTTTACCTGGCTAGCTCATATTTTTATCTCATGACGATCTAGGTATAGAGATAACAAAAAAATAATCTTAAGGCATTAATTGGTAGAATTAAATAAAGTTATTCTAATATAAATAACATTTGCATTAGAAACCCACATTTAGCAAATATTAATACGAACACAAAAAACATGTACAAAATAATATCAACTTTAATTAAAATTAACACACTATTAAAATAATTTCAGAAGTTATTTAATATGGACAGATTAGTTGCAACTATTTAAAATGTTATTTGTCGCTATAAAATAAGACATTAAACATTATTTGTTTTCCGGTGCCTTTCAGTATTTACATAAACACAAACAACGTAGGCTTTGATAGAAAACAAATTATGCTCAGATTTAAATATACATACAACGCATATAATATATTTAGAACGTCATCGACAAGCAATTTACAAATGCCGAGACATTGTCGTATCTATGATAAACTATTAAATATGTTTTTCAATCTTAGATTACTATATTATTTAATTACGTCTCTATACTAAGACAAATTTTAACATTTTATCTTGTCTAGCACTCGCACAATAATAACTTGTAAATACCTTTTTTACTTTCCTCTTTTTTGTATTCACTGAAGGGAAGATATAGTTGTCAGTTTAGTTCGTGAGAATCCTCTTCGGACAGCAGATACCCAGCGCCTCTTGAAAGAGCAGTATAATACTGCTGTAAACTGCTAATTTCCAAGGTCCCTTGTCGACTTTTTTATTTAACGTCCCGTGGTCCACTCCCTTTCTTGAAGGCTCTTGGTAGACTTATATTAATTATTTTACGGGAGGCACATGCCCTCTTCTCTCTTCACATTTATAGTCGTTAGAATTCACATGCATATTCTCACGTATTAAACGGTGATAAACACAAACACTCGGCGTCTCAAGTCTTATAAACATAAAAATTTGCTGATCTAACTAATGCTGAACTTATACATAGATATACATTTAGAATAAACAGTTTAAAGAAATTTATCGTAGGTTTCTAACGCATATCATTTGAAAAATAATTAATATTCATATTTAAATTTATAAAATATTTCAATTTGGCTGTACCGTTACAATGAGTTTTACAAAAAATCAGGTTGAACTGAATTAGATAAAAACTAACATTGGAAGAAACAAACAGTTCAGTGCCTGATATTAATATACATAGGTATTATGTACCGCCATACTTTTTGTTATTGTATTACTATTATTACGGCCATTTTATTTAGATTGTCCTATGTTATTGCCATATTGCTATTTATTTAGCAGTTGCCAGAAATTTGAGGAAGACGCATCAGATGTTCGCCTGCTTCCACTGCAAATGGGCAGTTCACAGGGTTGCCAGATCAAACACTACTCTGCCCGTCTCATTTTACTTACGTACCTACTATTGCTATAGTTCTTTTGATATATTCAAATAAAAACTTACAAAAAATAGGTATGGTGCAGCAGGAAATATGATTAAATAATATTAGCTTATGGTACATATAAACTTATGTACCAGAGAAAAATATTATCAACATAATAATAGTTATTAAATACTTTTCTGTAGTAGTATATAATTCTAGTCTCTCCTTTTGAAGAAGCTTATGTGTAATGTTAATTAATACATATACTTAACTTACATTGATCATCGTTGTCGTTATCGGTGTTGTCTTATTCTTTTTCATTACAATCCTTTTAATGTTATTCTTCGGAACTGTTACGAATTTAGTATTTACTTGTTTGATAAAATTATTCGATAATGTTCCATTAGTAGTCATGGCCATGAATTCTTCAGGGGTAACGGTGATAACCTTCTTCATATTTAACGTGGTAACGGTGTTTTCTTTTGCTGCAGATGGCTTAGTGGAACTCAATTTAGGAATGACATTTATTTGATCGGTGTGTTTTATAGAATTCAGTACTTGTTTACCCACATCTGTAATTGAAGATAATAATAATTTTTGATTTTTCTGTTAGAATAAATTTTGCAATGAATAATTAAAATAATCTATTAAAAACTTAAAAGATGTACATTGAGAAAATGGTAAGATATGAACATAGATAAAACATATACTACACTAGTATAGAAATAATAAATAGACACTGAAAGTAATAATAATGATAAATAACAAAATAGTAGAAATTTAAAGTACATTACACACTAAAACGCGTGATATAAAGAGATAACTACACTACACAGAACGAGACGTGGCCGGTGGGAGAAATTGTCGCTGCGCGAGGATGGGCCAGTGTCAGACAGAGAAAGTATTCGGAAAAAGGAAATGATAACATTTGTTCATCATCGCAGCATACATTAGCCGGACGAAGGAGTAAATGCAGATAAGAAATTGTAATATACTGAAAAGAATATAGGAAACATACTGCACTTCGATGTGTAACGTTTGATAATTTTTCGAGACTGTTCGTGCTTATCGTAATATTATAAGAATCAACTGCGCACCTTGTGGGAGGGGCATCTTACCGGCCTAGTCTCGCTCTGTGTGCTGTAATTACAAGCTTAAATAACGTTAAATTGCACAGAATAGAAATAGTGTTCAAAAGTACTGACTACTTGCACATTATTTTGACAATTATTGGAAAGTGCTTCTTATTTATTTATAATTTTACGGTACTAATGTATTGATAATTTTTTGTTCAGAACATGCAAAAATATAATTTAATCTCTACATGCGCTAGAGATGTCTCGCTCCTAGCGAATAAAACGCTAATTACGATACACATCGCATCACATGAATCGAAAATAATATGCACGCGCCAAATAATATTTTAAATTTATTAATGAGAAATGGCATAATTTGTAGAGTAGCCACTACAAAGATCACGTGCTAAGAACGTACATTCAATTGTCAGTTTACTTTCTATTTTTACTTAATTTCTACTGATATGACAAGTATGCTATACAAAACTGTTTGCAGTTTAGAACTTACAGCCTTTACATTTAGCGTTTATTATACAGGGTGGGGCACCTCATTTCCGTCGGTTTATATACGAAAAGCGGTAATATGTTTTATTTTTATTGAAGGTTGTGTAGGTTCATTAGGGGCACGTTTTAAAATTATTTTGAAATATACAGAGTGATCCAAAAAAATTTGGCACACCAAAGTTATGAAAATTTAAATGGAACATCCTGTATATTATGGGATATTTTGATGCTATAAGCTAAATTAAGGCCACTTCATGTTATATTCCCTATACCTAACTCAATCTCTTTTCGAGATATTTCACTATTTTTGAAAATGTAGATCAAAATTTCAGAGACATTGCTGTCTTCCATATTTGGGCGAATTATTTTAAATTGTATTTAATGTACACTCAAAGCATTAGACTCTAAGATTAGCTAAAGCTGATATCTAAAAATTATACAGGGTGTTCAAAAACTACATTTCTGTTTTGGCTAACATTAAAGGCAAATAACTTTCTTATTTTAAATAGAACAACCTGTATTTATTGCCATTTTTAGATTCTAATTTTAATGGTTTTTAAAACTGTATTAGTTTTCTATCTCTTATAGTTTTTTGGTAATTTAGGATTCTCAATTTCAAACACTAATTTCTTGCAATTTTTTGCAAAAGTAGGCTTTGCCGCTGTTATTAATACTTCAAACAGATAAATTATTTGACAGTGACAGTACATATTAGTTAAGACATCAACGCTATTCGACGTCGTTTAAGTAATTTTAATTATTTAAAATGAGAATCTACTCTGAAAACGAAAAGCTGGATATGATTTTAGTAATCGGAGAGTGTGGCGAAAATTGCTTGCTAGCATCAAGAGTTTATGCTCAAAAATATCCTAACAGGCGTCATCCTGACAGGCGGTCATTAGAAAATTTATTGCAAGTTTTCCGAAGAACAGGAAGTGTGCGTTATCAGAAACCAGAACGGCAAAGACCAATTACGGGAAATTTTTGAAAATTCTAAATTACCAAAAAACTATAAGAGATAGGTATAGGAAACCCTAATACAGTTTTAAAAACAATTAAAATTAGAATCTAAATATGGCAATAAATACAGGGTGTTCCATTTAAAATAAGAAAGTTATTTTCCTTTAATGTTAGTCAAAACACAAATGTAGTTTTTAAACACCCTGTATAATTTTTAGATATCAACTTTAGCTTATCTTAGAGTCTAATGCTTTGAGTGTACATTAAATACAATTTAAAATAATTCGCCCAAATATGGAAGACAGCAATGTCTCTGAAATTTTGATCTACATTTTCAAAAATAGTGAAATATCTCGAAAAGAGGTTGAGTTAGGTATAGGGAATATAACAGTAAGTGGCCTTAGTTTAGCCTATAGCATCAAAATGTCGCATAATATACAGGGTGTTCCATTTAAATTTTCATAACTTTGGTGTGCCAAATTTTTTTGGATCACTCTGTATATTTCAAAATAATTTTAAAACGTACTCCTAATGAACCTAAACAACCTTTAATAAAAATAAAAATAAAACATATTACCGCTTTTTGTATATAAACCGACGGAAATGAGGTGCCCCACCCTGTATATGCACTATAATACCACGCGATCATTTAAATTCTAAATTATAGCAGGCGGGATTTCTTTTATTAGGTTGTCCAGAATGTCAATTATTGATTAATTAACATTTTGAAACGTCACTTTGACAATTCAAATTGTAAATTAGTACTTATATACCAACTTAATTTTAATTTCATAGCCTGCTCTAATTTAGAATTTAAATGATCGCGCGGTATATTGTTGAATTGACATCAAGTACACAAAGTGAGACTTTTGAGCTTAGTTCTTACTGAAAAGCAAGTAATCCTCAACGTACATAAGGGAATGAGATTTGATTATCCAAAACAACGTAGTACATACAAGGTACGCATTTTTGGGTTAACATTGGAAAGACTTTAATATTTGCAGGTGATGTAGATAACCGTTTTCAAATTCTAACAGAAAAATTAGCGCGTTACAGCAAAGCAGTATTGCAAGAAAACATTTTGTATACTAAAATATTATTAATTAGTTTAATTTCATTGTTGTGGAATAGCTGCGATAGGGATTTGTAGTGGCATTGAATCGTCATACTAGATCGTACTTCGACTATGTCGATTGACAAATGGATTTTACTATATACAGGTTGATCCATTTAAAAAAAAAAGCGTTTTTGTGAATATCTTGGAAATAGCATTTTCAACTATTTTTCTGTTCTCCGATATCACTTAAAACAAAAAGTACAACGAATTTGCTAATTTAACCAACTTCATATATGTAATAATAAGAAACTTACTTGCAAACACAACTTTGGTGCAATATATGCATAGTTCACCCCTTAGTGAACAGATGGCGCTTATTTGGTGCGAAAAGTAATACAAGCACTGAGTCTGCATTTTATTGAAATTGTTGCTTTCAATATTCCTAAGAAAAATAATTTGTAACATTTCCTCAAGTACTTTCAGCGCCTATGATTTTAACACTAAGTGATATTTTTGAGGTAAAATTTGAAACATAGTTGTAATCCATTGTGGCAGTTATAGTTCTATCGGGAAAATTAAATGCAGTTCAACAAGTTTCAACAGCGTTTGTCAAATATTATTATAATATGTTAACAACAAATTTCTGTCCCTTTGATAGTGGGACATGTTACTCTAAAAAAAAACTAAAAACCACATTTCTCAATTGCTATAATTTTTTTGCGATGTAACGATATTTCTATATATTCATTCAACAATAAAATCCTTGTGTTGTAAAAATAATAAATAACTATTTGAATATACAAATTGTAATGGGAAAACCTTAAAATGACATGTCAAAATTCAACATGTGAAATATCATATCGTTATTAAGTTACCGATTTTTCATATTAAAATAAGAGGATACTCTAAATAAGAATGTATTTGAAGGTAGGGCATACTTGTTTTTATTTTTGAGAATAGCAAAAGTTTGGTACCTGTCAATACAACAGAATGTCCAGTTTCCATAACAGTTGATAAAATATTACTGTCATCTGCAGGTAACATTGTTATACCATGTTCTTGCAAATATTTAAATGATTCGGAAAGTGAAGAATTTGGCTGGGGTGCTTCTACTTCATCAGTTATATCTTCAATTTCTTCTTCTGGTTCTGAAAATATTACATTTAATACATTTCATATAATATATTTAATTTTCTTACCTAGTTGTTGCATATGTATTTGTTCTTGTTCTTCAGAACCTTCACTGTCATCAACATCTTCTAATGAAACAGTTTCTGGAATTAAAATAAATATGTGATATATGTAATTTTGTTTTCAATATATTAACACTTACGAATAGGAACATAATTCACTTCACCCTCTCTTATCTCAGTCACATCCATTGTATCATTACTATCACTAGTCATTTCGAGTTGTAAATGCTGTGTTGCTATCAAAGGATCTCTTATAGCTATATTTATTATTTCTAAGATATCCTGTCTCTTTATTTGTAAGGCTAGATCAGCTGGAGTAAGATCAAACTTGTTCACAGGATTAGTGCAAGCACCATATCTAATTAGAAGAGAAACTATTTCTGCATGACCATTTTGTGCTGCCCAATGCAACGGAGTCATTTCCAACTATAAAATTTATTATTTAATAATAATAAATCAATATGTGATACTACTTTTACCATATCACGACAATCATAATCAGCACCATGTTTCAATAAACACTCAACAATTTCTAGATGGCCCTCATAGGCGGCCATGTGTAAAGGTGTTCTAGCTACTTTAGTTATTGCATCTTTTGAAATACCAGCTTTTAAGAGAATTTCACACACTTCTATATGATTATTTTGAGCAGCTAAATGTAATGGGCTTGTACCTAACTAAAAGTTTATATTAAAAATTATTTATTATTAGTAGTAAAATAAAGTTTACCCAATCAGCAGTAAAAGGTGCTCCTTTGCCCATTAAAGTTCTTATTTCATTTACGTTTCCATCACCCGAGGCTTTAAGCAATTGCTTCCCCAATTCATTTATAGAAATTCCTTGTGGAATAAGCCTGCCAGTAACATCAATCTACAATTTAGTAATATTTTATAAGTAAACACTTAACATTATTATTAAACTCACTGGTATTAGCTCTGTTTCTTGAAGTAATTCTCCATCTATATTACCTGTTAATAAAAATTTTGTGTTTCCTATAGCTTCTTTCAGTTTCTTTGGATCTGCTTCTGTTATTCTTATCATTTCCTATAAGTTTCAAAACTAAAGATAACATTTCTAATAAGAAACTGGGCACAAAAATATGTATTTGAACTTGTGTGTTTGGTTTTTTATAACCTCTTTAACATGTCATGTACAGCAAAGTCAATAATTGTTTACTTAAATGTTTACAAGTGCATAAATCACATTATTCGAATTAAATTTTGTTTACATAGGGTTATGTTTACAAGTGGAAAATAATCCAATGACAGAACGCTTTGTATTTTAAACAGTCATCAACAGGAAAATCACCATCTTGAACGAAGGTTTCCTGTTCCTGTTGTAAGGCGGAAATGGATACTTAACGTGGCCATTTCGATCAATATTTTTGAAATTGAAGTGAATAATGTTCGTCTACTTACTTTGTTAGGAGATATAGAGATGGATTTTTTGCTTAATTGGGCATTTCTACATCGCTACAAGCGTGTCAGCTATGCGTCACTGTGTTCTTTTGTCGCTCCATCTAGGACGTTTCACCGGAATTTAGAGCGCATGGTATTTGTTTGTTTGGGCGCTAAAATTTGAAAGTTTGTTTAAAATTCGAAAAGTTGATATAAATACTTGAAACTTATACAGTAAATAATTCAAATTAATCTATAGCTGACATGTGTATTTGAAGTGTACGATTTAGAATTAATAAGGTTTAGAACCGCTAATCTGAATAAATACATACATTAATCTATTTATTAAGTATTTATTTTCCCTTTGGCATATAAAATTAAGTTTCTGTAGATTATAAAGCAAACTTTATACGAAAAAAGTGTTAGGTGGAAGAAATAAAAGCATTAAAGTGCAGACAGCTTCAAAGGGAGCGATCAAACATAAGTAAATCGCTTTTATGATATGGGAAGATGGTACTTCTCAGTATCGATTTTGAAGGACCTTTTATACGTTATTACGACAGCCCTGAAAACGACGCTTTTAAGCACCGTGTATCCAAGATAATGGCTATTGTGTTTGTATACACTTCGGTGGCAGAAATTTTGAACTAATACCTCGACTGCAATACATTACAGCTATATGAGCTAGAGAGTTTATGAAATAATTTGGGTCTCCATGGAGGATATAATGAGTTATTTTGTGTACATTTGGTTATTGCTGGTTGTTGATATTGAACATACCTACTGGAATAATAATATTTCAATAACATTCTGACAGTAATTTAAATAATGGTTTGAAGTTTGAGTATTCTCCTGGCTTGTATTTATTTAGTTTTATTAAGACTCCCGATTTATGTAATTTGTAATTATTTTAATGATATTTGCCGAAATTAATTAGATATTAAGTTTTATTATGCAATAAATATATAACTTAATTATTATTATTTATGATTAACAATTATTTAAGTTGTACTTCTTATTATTTCTCACCATGATTTGTATTTACTTTACATGTTGAGGCTTTGTAATAATATGAGTAATGTTTTAGAGAAAACTAAAATCTGCTAAAAAAACAGTGCCGGTGTTTCTAACAAAATGTAAAAATTTATATTCTCTAAATTGCACATGTTTTAAATTATTGAAAATTATATTATTCTTCACAGTCGAAACTGGTATTGTTATGATTATTTATATCTTCAATAAAATATGCATTTGCCTCCGGCCCATAGTCGCGATCGTCCGTAGTTCCTGAATGTATTTTTTGTTTCCTATAAAAAAATTTTCTTCTCATACCGTTTTTTTCACACACTGTCGTATACATCCATATTTGGTCTGAAGCTTTGAGTGATATTTGCCCTTACAATTAAATGAAACTGCTGCCGCTTTGCAACGTGCACTGTAAGAATTACGTTGAATATAATACAATCTTTTTACCTCCTACAAATTTTGCAATGACTGAATTAAAATATTCTACAATGTTGGATCTACGTTTCCTATTAAAGATCTACTATTAGGCTGAGCCGACTTAAAGCGTTAATAAAGTTATCATACATATTAAAATTCTGAAATTTTTCAAACATATTGATCTCACCTTCATTAGATCCTTGACAAAAGTAAGAAGCTCAATCCGAGTGTTCACCAAAAATATGTCTTGATCCATTTATAATGTGACGTTGCAGTTTCGAAATCTGGTTTGTTATTCGAACTTTTGTAATGTTCAATTGCTTTTGTCAAGGCCGCTCTGAATCTAAGTAATTTTTTTGTTATTAATTGTCCTATGTCCGAATTGAATTTAGGTTTTTTCAAACAGTCGCTAATTTTATTTATTACATAATATATGATTTCGGCACTCAATTTTTTCAATAATTTTTTGGGGACCGTAAGGAGCCATCTCACGTAGTTTTGTAAGAACGCTGCTATCACAGTCCCCTATTAATCTACCATAAATTACACCGTGCATTTCACCAGAATGTCGAAAATCTTCCGGAATAATTGGCGACTCCATGGCTGTTGACGACGAAGACCAATTTTTGTAGCATACGTGATTTTTAGATTCACCATATTTTGCACAAATTAAACAAAATTTGTTTTTTACGCCTACATACAACATTTTTTTCGCTCGCCATTAAACAATTGCTGTCACTCCTGATAAACTGCTGTAATTAGGCTTATGCGCTCGTTTGGCCCATGCTCTTTTACTTATTCACATATACAAAAAAAAAATCTAAAAACTGTCCTGTGGTCAAAATACAAAGTACAAATAAAAAAAAACATGAAGGCACAACAAACTCAGATATTTAAATAAATGCTTTTGCCATCTAGAAAACTGAAATTTGTGTAACTTGCTGTCTAAAACCAATGCATCTTAGTTTGAAGAGTCCGGAAAATCTCTTAAGTTCGTATCTTACAATGACATAAAGTTGTTTTTGTCAGATTTTAGTTTTTTACAAACATTGTTCATATTATTAAAAAGCTTCAACATGTAAGGTTAAAAATAACAATAAGTCGTGCAACTTCATAATTAATAATAATAATGTATATTTATTGCCGAAGAAAACTGCATTTCTGAAATTCCATAAAGCCGAAACCTTGTCCTTGAAAAATAAAATACATTTTGAAAGCGAGAAGAATATCAAGGAATAGAAAAAGAGTCTAATAAAGTAGACACATCAATGTTATCACGTAATCAATCATAAATGAACACCGACAAATATCTGAAATATATTAAAATTTGCTTGTATATATCAACCGCACGTATTTTCTTTTACAAATATGTTTAATGTATACTCAAACTTATGTATGAAATAATGAATACAACTTTATTTGGTGACAAAATTTAGTTCGAATCTTCCCTGTGACAAAATGTTTAATAATTTAATTTTGCTAATCAACTCCTTCAATGCCGATTGGGAAGAATATAATATTCAACAATCCAAAACATCTGATTATTATAAAATATATATATTTACATTTTATTAAAAAACAAAACAGGCACTGTTACTGTTAATGTTACAGCACAGAATTGTTTTTGTAATATTTTAGTTGACTACAACATTGCTCATATTATTAAGATTAAAAACCTTCAACATCTAAAGCAAAATATCACCGCCAGAAATTAAGTAACAAGTTAAATTTCATAATAATAACAACATATATTTATTCCAGACGAAGAATTAAATATCTAATACATTCTCCCAAATATCATTAAAATAATTAGAAAATAAAGCCGATATCTGAATGAAGCATTCGTTTACCTAAGGTAATAAAAAAAGGTGAAGATCTCTCTGTTTATATGATGTTCGGCTTAATACAGTCGACCAGGTATACCTTCCATATAGCTGGTCTTAGACATTACGAAAGTGTGAGTAAGAGGTTGAATTATGTGTTGCCTATTTGCCATTTATTGGTGCGGACTTTGTGATCATTCATTGGTTTCAAAGTAATTTTTTGGAGACCAGGGTTATTTTGAAAGTAAAGTAAATACATTGTCGAGTTCAGAATAAAAATATCTAGATACTCACGATTCAAAAAAGTACTTTTTAAACAGAGTAAGCTTTATATCGCTATAAAACGAAAAAAATTCAAAGTGCTGTATTTTTACTATTTTTTAATATAATTGCAAATTTGAATCGTCAGTCGCTAGAACAAATATTCATTATTTCGTTCACGTAGCGGCAACTTTTTCAAGTGCCTTGATTTTTGCGATTTTTTGCGTTGAATTTGACCATTTTGTGGCATACGCCGATCAAGTAAAACCCCCCCTTAAGTAATTTCAATAGTATAAGTAATTCTATCTTTACAGCCTTTATTCATGTTTTAAAATAATATTTAATTACTAATTGCAACTATTTGCACTACATTTGCCATGATGAATCGGCGATATCGGATGCGAAAATTTAAAAATTTACAACTAAGAAATTAACTGATAAGAGACGTCTAAAAATATTCGATTATTTGAGTTGACAGTTAGAGGTATTTATATTTCTTTCCACAATTGTAATTATTCAAATTATGTTAAAGTTAATGACACTCCGTCTTGTCGACTAGGGGTTGACGTAGGCGTTCCGAACTGGTCAGTCTTGCATCCTTTATTTTTTTATCTCTACAAACCGATATCATTTTTACATTTACTGTATGTTAATCAGTATTGATAATTTGCGTTGCAACAACGACATCGATGGTATTGAAAGAAATTTAAAATAGCGTGTCATCAGCGTAAAAGTAAAATTCGAAATTAAAGTGGTCAAACATAAAAAGCTGCGAGGTATAAACGACAAATAGCAATGGACCTAAAATAGATCCCTGAGGGACACCAAATTTTAAATATGTGTAGTCAGAAGGTCATGTATTTGTTGAACTTCACCAGCTTTTAAATTTATGGATATTATATTGTAAATGTGTAAGATTTTCACCATTAATGGCTCTCTATGTGTATTACTTTTGTAATTATTATGTACCTCTATTTTTGTCTTATTGCTATACCGTTTTTATGTTTATACCTGACAATATCTATATCTGTCCTGGACCTTATAAAATAAAGATTATTATTTCTAAATTAGATTGTTTTCAACAAACCGTGAAGTATTATCTGTAAGACATATATGTATTTTATTTGTAAGTGAATCTTCTAGTAAATTAATTTTCCAAGATCAAACATCTAATTAAAAACGAGAAAGCAAGCAATTGCATACGCTACTATTATAGAAAATTCCAACAATCCTTCATGGTGCATATACATAAATATTTAAACTAAATAAATTATCTCCCATACGTCAAAGAAGTTCCGAGGATCTTTTATGTTTAAGTTTGAGATGCTAGATAAGGAAAGCAACGTCGTTTTCAGTATTACTGAGGAAAGTCCACGGAATCCTTCGGTTTGACTCACATTTTGCGGAGTGTTGTTTACTGATAATACCGAGAATAATGTCTAACGTTAAGCTTAAAACAAACATACGTACGTATATTTAACAACCACAAAATGTTTGAAAATTTGTAATAAAATTGTAAAATCAAAATTGAGACCTACATGATATTACAGATAAATTCGTATTTTAAAAACAAAATATTGTAGAAATATACAGGGTGTCCGGGAAAATGTGGGAAATCTCTTGAATGCCGATAGAACATGAACAAATAAGACGACAAGTTCCTATAAAAAAGAATCCTACAGGCCCCTCCTACGGAGATATACGTCCCTGAAGGAAGCCGCTGGAAATCGGTTTTTATTGAATTCCTTTTAAAATAATTAATATAATTGAATAAAAATTTAATGTGATGGACACTAGTAAGGACCTCTTCAAATAGTGTCCTTGAAACATATTTAGCTTTTGCAGTTTGCCAGGGGCGGTCTAATCTTTACAATTTAATGCCTAAATTTTTAACACCCTGTATGATAAAAAAAATGTATGACAAAAAAATATTGCAAATCCAGTTTTAAATACTTTTGTACTCTTGATAAATATATATAGAATGCATAACTTACGATATATTTGCAAAAAATCGCTATTCGATAAGAGTAAAAGTGGTACTTCCGGTCTGAATTTTGAAATTTTCTTATACAAAAGATATTGAAAATTATGTTTTAAATACTTTTATACCCGTAACGTACTTGTCTAAAAAGCATGACTGGATTTGGAATATTTTACTGATTTTCGATAAGAGAAAAAGACCTACTTCCGGTAGGAATTTCGAAAAACTGTTAAAATAAAATTATTCTCAATTTTAATTTTAAGTATATATGAAGTCTTTATAAATTTGTTTAAAATTAGTAGTTGACGAAATATTGGCAAAATTCGATTTTTTCGCTGAAGTAAACTGCTACTTCCGGTCTACCGATTTTACTGAAAAGCTAATCAGATCTCAAGAGGGAGATTATACACGTAAATACAAAATTTGAAATGGATATCTACAGCGGTTTGGCCGCTATCGTGGTCACACACACACACACAGACAGACACACACACAGACACACAGACATTTTTTAAAAACCACTTTTTTGGTATCAGGGGATTTCAAAACGTGGACATCTGCAAAAATCTCGAGGTCGAAAATTTTCGTCATCACAATACTTCCTTATACTACGTATAAGAAAGTAAAACATCAACTTGCTCATGAGAAATAGTTATTTATTATACAAGGGAAAAATTGAGGTGTGGCCACCACACGACTTTCTTATACGTATGAAAGTGTTACTTCCGGTCCGAATTTTGAAATTTCATTTATACAAAAAATATTCCAAATCCAACTCTAAATACTTTTGTACTCTTCATAAATATATATAGAATGCATAATTTACGACATATTTGCAAAAAATCGCTATTCGATAAGAGTAAAAGTGGTACTTCCGGTCTGAATTTTGAAATTTTTTTTATACAAAAGATATTTAAAAGTATGTTCTAAATACTTTTATACTCGTAATGTATGTGCCTAGAAAGCATGACTTGCGAGATATTCGCAAAAAACTGATTTTCGATAAGAGTAAAAGACCTACTTCCGGTAGGAATTTTGAAAAACTTTATTAAAACAATTTTTCTCAAATTTAATTTTGAGTACATTTAAATTCTTTATAAATTTATTTAAACTTAGTAATTGACGAAATATTTGCAAAATTCGATTTTTTCACTGAAGTAAACTACTACTTCCGGTCTGCCGATATTGCTCAAAATCTAATCAGTTATCAAGAGGGAGATTATATTCATAAATACAAAATTTGGAATTGATATCTACAGCGGTTTGACCGCTATCGTGGTCACACACACACAGACACACAGACATTTTTTAAAAACCACTTTTTTGGTATCAGGGGACCTCAAAACGTGGACATCTGCAAAAATCTCGAGGTCAAAAATTTTCATCATCACAATACTTCCTTATACTACGTATAAGAAAGTAAAAGTATTAGGTTTTAACTCGAGGTAAGGTTTATCTCACGACGCAAAGCGGAGTGAGATAAATTATCGAGAGCTAAAATCTAATTTTTTTCCCGTGTATAATACACTATTTTTTTCTGTGATGGGAAAAACGACGATTTAATATTGAAAAATCACGTAACTAGTACTACATATTGAAGTCAGAAAATCAATCGATGTGACATTTCAAGTGACATTACACCTGCGTTGCTAATGGAAACCTGTAAAATAATCAAATATCTGTCAATTTAAGCGGGAAAAAAGTGAGCACTTTTTTCCCCAGGAAAAAAGTGAGTACTTTTTTCCCGGGTTGATAAAGTGACATTTTATTACCTGTCAAGAAGGATAAAATGTCAACTTTTTTTACCGTCACAGAAAAAACATTTTTTTTTAATGAGCAAGGTATACCTAATCATTAATCATTCTCAATGTACCTATCTGTGAGATATATTTAGTTAGATGTTTATTCCAAACAAAGTTATTAAAGTCACTTTGCCTACTTTAAAATCGTTTTACTTTCTTATACGTAGTATAAGGAAGTATTGTGATGATGAAAATTTTCGACCTCGAGATTTTTGCAGATGTCCACGTTTTGAAGTCCCCTGATACCGAAAAAGTGGTTTTTAAAAAATGTCTGTGTGTCTGTGTGTCTGCGTGTCTGTCTGTCTGTCTGTCTGTCTGTATGTGTGTGACCACGATAGCGGCCAAACCGCTGTAGATATCAATTCAAAATTTTGTATTTACGTGTATAATCTCCCTCTTGAGATCTGATTAGTTTTTCAGTAAAATCGGTAGACCGGAAGTAGCAGTTTACTTCAGCGAAAAAATCGAATTTTGCGAATATTTCGTCAACTACTAAGTTTAAACAAATTTATAAAGAATTCATATATACTTAGAATTAAAATTGAGAATGATTTTATTTAAAAAGTTTTTCGAAATTCCTACCGGAAGTAGGTCTTTTACTCTTATCGAAAATCAGTTTTTTGCGAATATTTCGCAAGTCATGCTTTTTAGACAAGTACGTTACGGGTATAAAAGTATTTAGAACATAATTTTCAATATCTTTTGTATAAAAAAATTTTCAAAATTCAGACCGGAAGTACCACTTTTACTCTTATCGAATAGCGATTTTTTGCAAATATGTCGTAAGTTATGCATTCTATATATATTTATCAAGAGTACAAAAGTATTTAGAACTGGATTTGCAATATTTTTTGTATATATGAAATTTCAAAATTCGGACCGGAAGTAGCACTTTTTCTCTTAGCGAGGAGCACTTTTTTGATAATATCTTGCAAAGTATGCATTCTATAGCGATTTATTAAGCGAATGAAAGTACCTAGAATAGGATTTTGGATAAGTTTTGTATAAAAAAATTCTTAAAATTGTATAGTTTGAAACGCTCATACGTATAAGAAAGTCGTGTGGTGGCCACACCTCATTTTTTTTCTTATTACTTCGGCTGATTAAACTTTTTCTTTGATATACTAATACATCCATAAGTTTGTATATGTATTTATTCAATAACATTCTTATTATCTTTATCGACTATGTATATTCAAGTAAAAATTGTTACCCACCAACAACTTTAATTATTATTATATAATATTAAGTATTAATTTTTTTAAAACAATAGAATTTTGTATACAAGCCGACGCTTGTTTTCGTTATTATCATAATAAACACCCTGTCAATTAAATTAATTAAATGTCTGATTGACATGTCAGATAATTTATCAGACAATCTCAGATCGATTAAATTCAGTGTTGTAACGTGAATAAACAAGGCTTTTGGTGTTTACGACATTTCAATTATAAGTGTTTTGTTAAATTTAATGAGTTTATCGTACCTCTAAGGCACTGTTTTCTAAACATTTAAAGCGCGACTTCCTTTTGATATTAGCGGCCCACTTTTCTTTTTTACCATACTCAGTTTTATTTGTCGGAAATAAAGCAATAACAAGGCGCAATTAAATTCAAAGTAGAAAATGTTTTTGTTACTTGCGTCATCTGTGATCAAATAGCGCAACTTTTTTGTTTTTACTTTCTTATACGTAGTATATAAGAAAGTATTGTGATGACGAAAAATTTTTGACCTCGAGATTTTTGCGGATGTCTACGTTTTGAAGTCCCCTGATACAGAAAAAGTGGTTTTTAAAAAAGTCTGTGTATCTCTCTCTCTGTGTGTCTCTCGCTCTGTGTGTGACCACGATAGCGGTCAAACCGCTGTAGATATCAATTCCAAATTTATATATTATATCTTACTTCTAGTGTTGAATTATGTTTATCTTTTTTTTCTCTTTGGTGTTTAAAAAAACGATTGATGTAATAAACCTTCCTCTTATGCTTATTCTTATTTAAAATTGTTCTTAAATGAGCTTATCAACAATATATCTTGTAAATGGTATGACTATATTTATAATTAGAACAGATCTGTATATCAACTTTATAGCTTTACCCTCACGTTGTGTTTCTCACTTGGAAACAGCAATATGGGGCATTCATCTTTCTTTCTCAAATTGGATTTGGAGTAAGCCTTTTATCCACTTACTCTCGTTTATCTGAATGAAAAAAACAGACGTTCATTGAATAAATAAAAAGTATACCGCCACACCTGAGCTTAATCGGGAGATTCAGAATTGTAATAAATAGGCAGAAAAGGAATTTGAATTGTAAATAAGATAATAAAGAAACAATGTTGATAAAATTTCGTCTTTCTTGGTTGTTGAGGTAAAGTACGAAATTTTGTCCTTTCTAAATATACAAGATTAGTCATAAGTATGAAATGGGCGGTTTATTTACCGTAAATATAAACTTTATAACAAAATGTCTTTAACATAAGTTTTTTTTACTAATTATTCTCCATTTCTTAGCCTACTCTTTGTTTTTGTATGTAAACGCATTTCCATGGTAACGAATTTTTTTTTTAAATGGCAGGCAATCAGTTTTTTCGCTGATTTTTATTCCTATTCTTTTTCTTGAAATTACTTGATATTTCTTTCATACACTTGAATAAGAAAATTTCAGATAAAATGTTCATAATACATTAATAATAATAAAATCAAATTAAATGTTCAAACTGAAGACCCCCCACAGCTTAACCATATCCTAATCTATCACAGAAATTACGAAACGAATTTTGCAGCGAGTCTGGAATTATATTTTCAAATGCATGCCTAATTCTGGCTTCCAGCGCTTGCAAATTTTGTAGTTTCTGTTTGTAAATTTTATTTTTTAAATGTCCCCAGAGGAAAAAATCTAGGGGACTCAAATCAGGCGACCTAGCAGGCCATTTAATAGATCTTCGACGTCCTATCCAACCAGCGGGAAAGATATTATTTAGAAACAGGCGAACATCAACTCCATAATGAGGTGGAGCGCGGTCTTGCTGAAACCAAACACTGTGGTTTGGCATAGTTGTGCCTGCAGGGGCGTATCCAGAATTTTGCTCTCGGGGGGGTAATAAAAATTAAAAAACCTGAAAATACTATTACTTTATTCCAGATAGGTACATAGATTCATAGGTGCCTGATGAAAATTGAGAATGGTAATGTGTAAAGGTAAAAATCATTGAGAAATGAAAGACAGATATTTCATAGATAAACAATACAAAAAAATCTATTGAAATAATATAATAATTGATTAAATTTACAAGATGAAAATTGTTCTTCTTTTTTTTGTATTAGCAAATCTATCTATAATAGAAGATACATTGAGTTTAACGCTTCTATGAATAAAAAGTAATGCTAAACCAGTTAAGCGTTCTTGACCCATTGTGGATCGTAGCCATGTTTTCAACCTTCTTAAGGAAGAAAAACTTCTCTCGGCGGAAGCTACAGTTATAGGCAATGTCACTAATATATGCAAACATTTCTTAATAATTGGCAATAAGTTTTCGTCACAACCTGTAAATGCCGAAACCACGTCACTCGAAATCTGTGCATTTTGTTTTTGAATAGTTAACCACAATTCAATTTCCGATTTTAATTTCAGTTTAAGTAAATTCTTTAGATAAGGTTACATCAATTTTGTAAATATAGTCGACAATTACTTTTACAGATTTTTCTAATTCTTCAGCACTTTTTCCAAGACAAATTGACGGTATTAAAAAATTTAGTTGGAATAAATTTAAAGACTATTCATTAAAACGAAACAAAAGATCTTCAGTTACATTTTCAAGAATTGCATTATACAGTGTAATTCTATAATAGTCTTCTGCTGTGTTTGTTACGACATTAAGTCGATTTGTTAATCGCGGCGTCGAAATTTCGATATCTAATTGTTCATGAATTTTAGATATCGACTGAAAAATGGAATGAAAATTTTGTTCGGAATTAATTCGCCTTTGTTTTAAAATTAATATGGAATTTTCAATAATGTTTGTAGCATACTGTTTGTCTATTGATTTTGTTTGTAAAATTTTGCTAACGTTGACGGTTACAGCTAATACATCACACAAGCACCAAATAGAAACAATGAAAGTTGTTGAAGTAATTGCATATTTCAGACATTCGGCTTTAGAAGATGTTTCACGATCTTTCCATTTCGACATCATAGTCAGTATTTCCACGATATATTGAAAATTAGTATTAAAAATTAATACAGATTCTTGCCTTTCAACCCATCTTGTTTCGCAAAGAGATTTTAATTTAGTTTTCATATTCCTTTTTAAAAAAGCATTTCTTTTTGCGGATGCTTTGAAAAATGCAATTACTTCCTTCATTGTTCCTAGTGAGTTTCTAATGACCTGTACATTTGAGCTTTTTGAAATTGAAAGATTTAAGGAATGACTGTTACATGGACATTTTACAGCATTAACTAATTTTTTTTGAAGCTCTACAACTGCTCCCTTATTTTCTCCTAACATTAAATTACAGGTATCGGTACCGATACCAACACAAAGATTGGGGTTTAAGTTACACTTTTTTAAAAAATCTAAAACAGTTTCAGCTAAAATTTTTCCAGTTACAGTCGGTTCCATCGTAATATCATCAAATTTCTCGTGGCAATCTATAAATCCCATAAAGTCTTCATAAATATTATTTTCATAAGCATAACGAATTACAAGTGACATTTGGGACTTACGGCTAATATCGGTTGTTTCATCGAAAATTATGCTATAAAAAATACTTTTCCTTATTCTAACTAGTAAATTTTCAAGGATTTCTTCACCACAGCACTCGATTAATTCATTTTGTGTCACACTACTTATATACGTAGCCTTTGCACCGGCTTTTGCTAAATGTTGTTTTAAAATTTCGTCACCACTACCAACTCTGAAACGAATTAATTCTCTGAAATTTCCGTCGTTTGCAATGGGAGAAGAGTTATTCACTTCTTCATCATTGGAGTTGTCTTCCGATTGATAAAGTAATTTCCCACTATCTCGATGTCCTCTTAATGGTATGTTCTGACGCCCTAAAAACATTATTGTTTCCACAATTGGTGTTAATCTTTCCCAATTTTCCATCGCCTGCATTTTCCTATTGGAGTCTACCATGTTTCTTATGTCGTTTTTAGAATTTTCAAAAACTTTGATGAAATGCGCAGTATCTTCAATAGCGTTCTTATGATAATTACTTTGATTGTGGTTAGTTAAATCACCGTCTTTACCATACAACTTAGAGTACTTTTGTAAAGGCACTCCCACTAGCTTATTTAAAGGAGTTGTTTTATGTACACCACCACACCTTGCAAAAATTACACAATATTTACAAAATATTCCTTGTAATTTTTCTGAATATGTCAGCCAATTAAATGTCTCAAAATGCTTTCTAGATAAGTAACATTTTATGTCCTTCTGATTTTTTCTGTGTGTTGAGAACGGATATATAAAGGCTTCCCCGGGAACAAACGCATATTTGATGATGTTGTATTTTTCCATAGACGTCAATTGTCTGTCGGGGGCAGCAAAAAATCCGACATCAATGGTACAATTTCTTTCATTATTTGATAATTCTTCTTTGGCAGTAAGGGCCTTATCAGAGTTATCAGCGGTAGATTCATTACTCGTCGATTGTATGTCGACATTTTTCGAACTAGGACCAGGTTCGTCGGTATCTAATTTTCTTTGTTTTGTGAAAAAGTAATCTATAGTATTACTTTGCTTTCTTTTATTCATATTGTCTTGAGATGAAATTAGGCAACTGAAACCAAAAATTATGTTATTACATAAAATATAATTAGAAATGTTCAACTCGTAAGGTTTTTTACTTAAGTAAGTACCTACCTGAAATTATTATTAAACAATATTAGCCGTGGAACTTTTCTGCGACACTTTCAAAGAACGAGCTTTACCAAATTTTTAGCGCAACACACAACATTCGACGAAAGAGACTGAACTGAACTGGATTGAAATGAAATCAAAATCTATTTAGCCCTTTCCTTTTTTTGTATTTTAAATAATGTGTTATTTCTATCAATTCAAGCACTGTCAAGCGGAAGTGTCCGGCAATAAATTTTATTAAAAGCTGAAGCTGTCATGTTCAAGTAGACAAGTGGACAAAGCAATTTGACCCGTTACGGGAAGAACCCATAAATAACAATCGAAGAAAAACAGATGTTCTGTCGCTTTGATTTAACGAACTGAAAAAAAAGAAGTGTCTAATTATTATAGACTAAAACTAAAATAAAAGTAATATTCGAATTCAACATACTAATCTGCCTGGGGGGGGGGGGTAGTTACCCCCTTTAACCCCCCCTTAAATACGCCGAACAGGCACAGTGCC
The DNA here is from genome assembly GCA_963170755.1 of Amphimallon solstitiale. Lineage (NCBI taxonomy): Eukaryota > Metazoa > Arthropoda > Insecta > Coleoptera > Scarabaeidae > Amphimallon > Amphimallon solstitiale. The sequence goes on along the minus strand of OY720681.1, from coordinate 6,675,582 downwards.
TGTTTACAAGCCCATTTAGACAAAAAGTGGCTTCATCAGAAAATAAAATTTTGTTTATACAATTAGGATTAGTATTGGTCATTTACATCATTATTGCACAAAACTGCAGTCTTCTGTCGTCTTCGTTTAGCTCATGGAGAAGGTGTATCTTGTAGGGTTTGTGTTTGTTCTTTTTGAATTTTCGAACAATCGACGATTGTCTAATATCATTATCCAAAGCCAGTTGCTTGGTTGATGTAATTTGATTATCCATCACATTGAGGGCTCGATCTTCATTTGTGCCTGATTTTGCACGTCCAGACCTTAGGATATCTCTTTCTAGTTTCTCTAAATCTTCTAACCAATTTAGACACTGTGGATTGTACAATAGGATTTCTCTCCGTATGAACGTTATTGAACAAATGACAAACATCTTCTTGTGAACGTTGCCGATCTCCATAACCAACCATCATTAGCACTTCTGTTCTTTCAGCTTCTCTGACTTTCACCATGTTTACAAATGAAAATTAAACAATTCTTATTAAATTAGCTTGTCCACTTATTGAAAGGTACTTCACAATGACATGCAGTGATGGTAACCCTACCGATTTTTCGGTAGATCTACCGAATTTAGGTATAATCTACCGATCTACCGAAGTGCCAATCTGACGGATGTTAGGTACCTACCTATAAACAGATACGCAGTTACTTTGGGTGTTACTATTTTTACTAATATTAGTATTTTTAACGAAAAACTGTTTCTCATTTTCCTTGTCTTACTCTAAGAACGAATTTATTTACCTAAAACTGATAATAAAGAAAGAAAAGGAAATAAAAATAAAAGTAACAATATAAATATATGATTTATTCAACAATTATTTCTTTTTGATTACAAAAAAATCAAATAATATTTTCCACCTATCATAAAAATTACTATACAATTATTAGACAATGTTTCTAGGAAAATCTTATACGTAAAAAAGTTTTATTCAACGCTCGAGATACACAGATTGTCTCGCACACATATAAGACAAAAGAAAGGATTTCTTGAATTCCTCGAATTGCCTTTAACTTTTACCTAGTTATCCTCGGACTTTTTTGTACATCAACTTTATTTCTCTGCGTAGTTTTCCTTACAGAGGACTCGAATAGATTTTTTTCTTTCCTCTTAATGTTGAATACTCTGATTTATGCAAATGATATTTTGCTCCCGCAAAAACTTTTTACGCTATTACGAACGTGTTAGAACTTTTTCCGCGTCAGGAATACATAAATCTTTAACACAAATAATAATGAAAGACGGCTCGATATACGGGGTCATCCTCGATCACTGCGTGTTCGACAAATCTCCCGTGGTAAAGAAAATATCGTTCTGAAATTTTTCAATCTGAAAATATATGTTGAGCTCCATTTCTCCAAAATATTTTCTGCTTTGTATTATTTCTGCCGTAGGCAGAAAGTGGGCATATGAAGTCTTCTTCTTCTTCTTCGTCTTATTCTTCTAGAAGACTTGTCCTGACCCGTGGATCTGGTTCGTAACTGATTATTCTTATTTTCCTGGGACAGCGAGTTCCATCTGTCTAGCCATCTTGTTGGTGGTCTTCCGAGGGGTGAGGGGGGGGGGACTGTCCATTCGGTTTTCCTTCCAGTGCAATACGAACTATTCTGTTTGTGTCCTTCCTTTTTATGTGCTCGTGCCCAGTCTCTTCTCCTTTTTCTTCTCCATCTTACGTCTTGAACTCAGCATGTTTGCCTAATGTCATCGTTTCTTACTCGATCCGAAAGAGTTTTGCCTGCTATTGTCCTCAGAGTCTTTATTTCGGATGATTGCATAGTTCCTTTCGTTTTACTGGTGGGATCTGCCGCCTTGTCTAATGCCTCCGGGCGTTGGTTGGTATTTTTCTTTTATGTTTCATGTCCTATTCGTATCTTTGTTTTATATCTTTGCCCGACTCTCATTTTGTCGATGAGTACGTCAAACACTGATAATTAAGGAATTAATTTGTAATAAATGTTAACAGTTAAGACGGGCGTTTACCAACAAATAGAAACTTATGCAACTTATATTACTCGCGGGACGGGTAGACGCAAGGGGGTGTGAGTAGGTGGAGGTACACGATATTCGGTTCTGTCACAGCGCTTCGGTTTTATTCACAGATTCTGTCATAGATAAGGAATACTATAGATGGGAAACATAAAGTATAAAGAATGAGTACTTACGGAACTGTTGATGTTGTTGATGTTTTATAATAAGCAAATTTTCGCTTGCCCATAACTGTTATATTATTGTACACTCGAATATTATTATAGGTATATATGACATTTAAATGCGAGTGACAGTGTGTAATTAAACTGTCACTCGCATTTAAGTCTGCAATAGCCGACCGATTCCGATGGATTTTCGTCTTCGCTAGGACCGGTAGAGATACCGTAAAGTGGGGATAGACGGCGCGATTAGATTGGAAAAACCTCGTGTAAAATGTGTGTGACAATGTTTACTGTTTAATGTTTTTTATCTTTAAAAATAATTACATAAATTTGATTTTTTCTTTATATCGTACATCAAATGTGCAGCTGGCTCGTAGAGGTCATTTCTTTCTTTTGTGTATCAGCCTTAGTTAGTAGACATTAATCAAATTCACGCATTTTTGTAGTTATTTCTAAAACACATAACTTTCTTGAGAAAATAAATTAGTACAAAAACTGACATTGATATTATAAATTTATGCCTTTTGCATCACTAACCCAAATTTGAGATTCTGAAATTACAAAATGAGTTTAAAAAACGCGAAACGGCGATGCCTTAATTTTCGAAGGTAAACGCCCCTCTGAAATCAAAGCATACTTGCGGATAGGTATATTACAGATGGAGGCTTCATTTTCTATTCGTTGTGTTATAAAATTGCAGTTGTGAAAGAAGTTATATCACCTGTCTCGCTATAATTTGATATTTGCTCGTACATAAAGATTGACCTTTAGTTGCATTTACACCACCAAATAGTGTAAATGCATCTAACTTTGGGTAAATAAACTTTGAATTAATGAACAATATTCAGTTCAATTCTTTTCCATTTGCAAGGGTGCCCAACCTTTTTCTTTCCCTGGGCCACATTGAAAGAGGACATTTTGTTTTGGGCCACAAGTATATTACCATAGCTGACTGGTGAAAAAAAAAAACTAAATATATAAAAATAAAATTGCGCGCCAGAAAGCCTATAAAAAGTTATTTAATATCGAAATATCGAACGCTTGTCCGCGCTTATAGCTTTTTCATTAAAGTATCTCCTTTCTGAATATATATTTTCACTCTTTCCAAAAGGTAATCATTTGCATATAATTTTTCAAATCTCGTAGCTCTGTTTCCCGTGATGTTTTAATTAGTTTTTTGTACTCACCGCCTGTAAAGTGACATTTGGCGCATGCATCTTTCGACCAGCAAGGAGTATTTCCCGCTTGACACGACTGTAAAAATTGAAAAAAACACTGGCTCTTAGGGACATTTAAAAAAAAATCGAACTTGATAGTAGTAAAATTTAGTCTATAAAATACTACTTCTCTCGGCTATTTTTCACTAAAATTTGGGGAAATAGGAGTAATAATTAAAAATTCTTCCAATAAATTCGTTGGCGGCATCTATTTGACTGTTTCTCAAGTAACATTCATATTGATAGTTAATTGTAATCAACTCAAAAAACGATGAATTCACTATAAATATAAGAATAAAAACGTTATAAGCAAGAATATAATAACTTTAAACTTAATTTAAATGTGAGTAATAGGTACGTACAAGAAATGCTTAAATTAATTAGGTAATCTATTTTAGGTTAGGTCTGATACTAATCACTTTAATCAATAATATTTTTTTAATTTAATGCTTGTACAAAAAATATTGTACAAACTACTTGCGTGAAGACATCTTTCACGCATTCGCGCAATTAAAAGCACTCTCTTCCTTCGGCCGCTCGTGCTTTCAAAGTGCGCTCATGCGGGTAAATAGTCTTCCCGCACTTGGTTCGTAAATAACTATTGCATTAGAATATTCTTTTTTTTTCTAAAATATTATTTTGCTTTGATATTCTTTTTTGATTTTCAATTCTTTCGCTTACAACAAGCACGACCAGCACATTTGTTATATCTCACCTTTCTTTAGTGCCGGACAATTCTTCAAAAAAAATTTTTTAAAATATAGGCTTCTGTGTAAATCAAAATCCAAACACGTCTTTAAATTACGATGGCCTACTCAAAAGACATGTAAGAATATAGAAATATTAATTTTTACCTATACTAATTCGCATTGTTGGTATAGTAAATAAAATTAAATCAGAGACGGTATAATTAATTTATGACTGAATGAATATTTAAAATATGATATGTTACCTACATTTACATAGTCTTCTTACAAAGTAATGCATTCTTATAAAGTAATGAAAAGTATCATCACTTTTTCTATGAAAAGTACTTACTTATACAAACGTAATATTAGATTAATTAAGTGATCAATTAATTCTATTTTGTGTACTAAAGATGTATATTTTGCTATTTTGCAAATCAATCACTCTATTGTATATCCGGAAATATATTTCAATCTATAAAGGAATAGGTTTATTATGAAATTTAGTGGTCACAAAAGTTTCTTATTCTATTGTACACATTTACCCCCAACAACAATTTCTAGATCGAAAGTGTTCGATCATTTGTCTGTCAAAGTTTTGTGCCGCACAAAAGGTGGTGATTGATTTGTAACGAGTTTCTCTTTTAATATAAATAGCTTGGGTGCAAATAATATATAACGTATCGCTTTAGAAGAGAAAGTGTTAGAATACACATACACGCACATAATATAATATAACACTTGAGAATTTCTTCTCTTATATTTAAGTATATAGAGTTGGCCAAAAAATGCGGTTTTCTTTTTATTTTAAAGAAATATAAATAAAATGTTTCCGTTAAGAAATTCCATTTTTAAGAGGTCGAACTATATTATTTAGGTTATCTGTCATGGAGATCAGTTTCATATAGTTTGTTAACATTATTGTAATCTGTAACTGTTAGAATACCCTTGATTGTTATTAATTCCGTATTAATAACTTTTGGCGCTCCTGTAGTGATGTGAATTGTTAGTATGTGCCTATTATACAGGGTTTTGATAAAGTAACGCACAAAATTCATAAAACGTACAATGTTCATTTTTGAAAAAAATGCAAAAACACGTCAAACAGTTTATTTTATCCCCGTCTTTTAACATAAGTCAAAAAAATAAAACGTCAAATTTGTCAAAGTTATGACGTCATCAATATTTTTTTTAAATATGAAGCTTGTTTTTTTTTTTACTTTATTTGATAAAGCTTGTTTTTCTGCATTATAAAGAAATAATTGAAGTTGGGGTCACATAAAAAAAAACTGAGAGAATTAATAAAAAACAAAATAAACTAGTTTTTGAATTTATGAAAAGGAACTAAATATTAAAAGAATTAAAACTTAAAGTTACCTAGTAATAAAACAACTGTTTGTCAGTGTCAGTCTTACAATTAGTGTCATACCAATTTTATTATGATGGCTCCTTTAACGGAAAGAGAAAGGATAGAAATTCTAATGATGGTAGGTTACGGCGATAGACTTCGAAGTCATGAAGAAGCATGTGTTTTATTTAATGAAACACATTTTGAAAGACCTCCAATTGCTAGAAGCACAGTAAGCAGAATTGTTGCAAAATTTAATGAAACAGGAAGCGTAAGTGATGCTCCAAAATCTGGAAGACCGGGAATAAGCGACGATGCAAAGTTAGATATTTTGCTGTCATTAGAAGACAACCCTCACGCAACTACAGCAGAAATTGCCTTACAACAAAATGTTAGTCAGTCGTTTGTAGTAAAGTTTTTAAAAAAAGAAAAACTGCACCCATACAAAGTTCAACTTGTTCACGAACTCTCAGAAGATGATCCGGACAGACGTTTGGAATTTTGTGAAATCTTCATGAGGCATTGTGACGAAAATCCAAATTTGCTTAATAGTGTAGTATTTTCAGACGAGGCAACGTTTTATTTAAGTGGTACAGTAAATCGACACAATTGTCGCTACTGGGCTCGGGAAAATCCCAACTGGATTCAGACAAAACACACCCAGCGCCCCCAAAAAATTAATGTATGGGTAGGAATCGTCAGGGGAAAATTTATTGGTACTTATTTCTTTCGTGGGAATTTAACAGCGGAGCGATATTTGGAATATCTTCGTATGGCAGTGCTTCCGGATCTAATTGCGGCATTTCCGGATCCAAATAATAGGGAAAACTTGGATTCCAGTATTTGGTTCCAACAAGATGGTGCACCACCACATTATGGTCTTAATTTTCGAAGGTTTCTGGATAACCAGTTTGAAGGAAGGTGAATTGGAAGACGTGGACCAATGGAGTGACCACCTAGGTCACCTGATCTCACCCCCCTTGATTTCTTTCTGTGGGGACATTTAAAAAGTCGGGTCTACGTCAGTGCTGCCAATTGCGGGTATTTTACCCGAAACGCGGGTATTTTAATCAGACTGTCGGGTAAAATTATGAAACGGGTAAAATCGGGTATTTTCACATAAAACAATTAAAGTTGCCTTTTCCTAACTCAATTTGGTCAACATCAGATATCAATATGTATTTTTATTGTCTATCAAATCTAAACGCTACAGAAAGATTGTTGATGCATTTATTCAGCAATTTTATCAATTTCAGTGACTTGAAAGAGAAAAATGTTTTTGCTGTTGATAACATAAATATTCGCTTGTTTGTGCCACTTTGCAAAGTTTATTTAGATATATCTGCCACTGAATCTTTGGAAAAATTATGAAAACTGAAATTGACCAATTTCTAAAAACTTGTTTAAATTTTTATGTAGAACTTGTCCCTGACATTAAAACGCGATTTAATTTTTACTGATCCAATTTTTAACGTTTTAAGAATTTTTGAACCAAAAACGGCCCAATTCTATAAAATAAAATCTCTGCAAAAAATGTACAAAGATTTCTAATAAATAAAGAATTTACAAATCTTCAAATTTTGGACAAGGCATGGAAGCAGTATGCTCTTTTAAATCATATGGAGTATGGTTTAGATTGTGAACTACGTTGTGAAGTTTATTCGAAAATCGTATTTGAATTGAAAAATGCTGCAGATGATCTTGTTTTCCCAATATGAAAGTAGTGTTTTCCTTACTTTTAATTCTGCCTTTTTCAAACGCATTTGTTCAAAGAATTTTCAGTGATTTGAAAAATATCAAGACAGACCACAGAAATGCGTTAGGCACCGCAACGCTAACGTCTTTAATGGCGACAAAAAGAGGCATTAAAGATATGGGACGTTGTGTAAAATTAAACCAAATCGGGAAATGATTAATACGAAAATTTGGACAAAATAATTATTAAGGTACTAAGGGTCTGGTATTTACTGTATTCACTAGTCCTATTTTGTAGATGTTCTTTAAAAAAATATACAAATAAAGATCTTATATTCGAATTATTTTAGACTACATTTAAATTTGGCGCTTGCTATTTGAAATGTAGGGTAAAAGCGGGTATTTTTTATTCGCATATGCGGGTAACTCAGACGTATGGCTCCGGCAGCACTGGTCTACGTTAACCGACTAGACAATTTAGAAGACTTAATGGAACGAATTAGACATGAAATGACTCTTATAACTCCGCAGATTATCGAAGACTCTGTAAATCAGGTCTACCATCGTCTTGGCCTATGTCAGATAGTGAACGGGACACAGTTTGAACAATTCCTGTAAGAAATCGTTTTGGTTTAATGGACTGTTTAGTTAATTTAAATGTTATTACTATAATAAAGTTTATTTTGTTTTTTATTAATTCTCTCAGTTATTTCTTATGTGATCCTTACTTCAATTATTTCTTTATAATGCAGAAAACCAAGCTTTATCAAATAAAGAAAAAAAAAACAAGCTTCATATTTAAAAAGAATCCTGATGACGTCATAACTTTGACAAGTTTGACGTTTTATTTTTTTGACTTATGTTAAAAGACGCGGAATAAAATAAACTGTTTGACGTGTTTTTGCATTTTTTTCAAAAATGAACATTGTACGTTTTATGAATTTTGTGCGTTACTTTATCATAACCCTGTATAACGGATCAGAAAAATTTGAAGTTAAAACGCTGGACGGGTAGACGCAAGGGTGTGTGAGTAGGTGGAGGTAGACGATATTCGGTTCTGTCACAGCGCTTCGGTTTTATTCACAGATTCTGTCACAGATAAAGAAATACTATAGATGAGAAACATAATGTATAAAGAATGAGTACTTACGGAACTGTTGATGTTGATGATAACAAGCCAATTTTCGCCTGCCCATAACTGATATTATTAAACACTCGAATATTATAGGTATATATGACATTTATTTTTAATTACAAACTGTCACTCTGACTTAAGTCTGGAATAGCCGACCGATTCCGATAGATTTTCGTCTTCGCTAGGACCGGTAGAGATACCGTAAAGTGGGGATAGACGACACAATAGCTTGGAAAAGCCTCGTGTGAGATGTATGTAACAATGTTTACTATTTAATGTTTTTTATCTTCAAAAATAATTACATAAATTTGATTTTTTTATATTGTACAATTGCGGCCCCTACAAACTCAGCCAGTGTGACAAATAAGAAATTTTGGCTTTGTAACATGGTCCCAGAATTGAAGTTTATTAAATGTCAAAATCGTGCACGCTTGTAACTTACAATAAACTGACACTGACATTGTCATACTGGATAAAAGTCAAACTCACACATAACAATTTTTTTGAATTTGGCAGAATATGTCAAAAGTCGGTGTCTGAGTTTGTAGGGGCCGCAACTGTACATCAAATTGGCAGCTGGCGCGTAGAGGTTGTTTTTTTCTTTTGTGTACCAGCCTTAGTTAGTAGACATTAATCAAATGTATGCATTTTTGTGGTTACTTCTAAGATACATAACTTTTTTACGAAAATAGCTTTATGCAGAAACTGACCTTGACATTATAAATGTATGCCTTTTGCATCGGTAACCCAAATTTGAGATTCTAAAATTACAAAATACATTTAAAAAACGCAAAACGGCGATGCCTTTCAGGGCCATAGTTTTCGATAGGTAAACGCTCCTCTTAAACACAATTTATTATTTTTTAATAATCAAATAGAAAAATGATATTCTCGTACACATTTGATATAAATGTCACTTGACAACTGACTGACAGAGGCATTTTTCAAAACGCCCTTTGACAGCTAAAATTTTATCTGGAAGTCGTGTTGCTACCCTCTTGTATTTAAATTATAAATGGCCAAGGCCCTAAACAGATTCGGTACCCAAATTCCAAGAAGGTAGTAAGTCCGACACCACCACGGTAATTAACCTTCTATTTAAAATTAGGAAGACGCTTGTCTATTAAATAATCACCAACTTATAACACTCAAGTCTTACCTCTTACTTCCCAGGGGTCGATGTTAAATATGGGAGTCAGCACCGCCTCCAGCTACAGTCAGAATTAGGGCGAGTTCGAACACAGTACTAAGTCGAAGGTTACGTTGTCAGGGCGCCTATCCGTTAAAATATGCTGAGCCCAACAGATATTCAGACCCCGGACCAGATCCAATGTAAAACTCCCCAGGTGATAAGAAAAATAAGACCAACACACACTCATTCAAACTTAACACACGGTATATTGAAAACTATAAATTGGAACAAACAGTTCGTTTCATATATCGAACACAAATCCGGCTATTACTAACTAATCTTTTCCAACAAGATATTCAAAGACACAAAACTATGAAATATGAATCACAAAAGCGCAACTCAGTTGCTAGTAATAAACTTCTGAAGGAATGAATAAAATCTTAAATGATCACCCAAGGTGATCCACAACTTAAAATTATCAATGACGTACAATTACAAAATTTAAGAAATTCAAAATGGAGAACACATGAAACAACCTTAAAGTTAAAATAATTAACCGACAATATTCTTACCAAAAGCATACAGTTATAAGGCAACTTGCCGAAAGTCCCTCCAAAGTCGAACAGTTTGATCGTGATTTGCAACACGTCAACACCAAAATAAACCACTCTGTATACCAGAGGCAACCGACAATCTATTCGACATTAGAGTGCAGACTCTAAGTTATATGGTATCTAATACTATAAATATTAGCGCTAGTTAACTATGCTTTACACAAGAGAACGTGATTAAAATTAAATTCAATAATTTCTTACAAGATTGTACAAATATAAATTTAAATGGTTGACTAATTACACTAAATAACAAGCTATGAATTTACACAAGACAGATGTGAGGCTACAACGCCAATACACATCCAAAATTTGTTCAAGTTCTAAATCCAAAAATAAAAAGGCTACGTAACGTCTCCAAAAATGACAAAGTAACCTCCAAACTGGGGTCACTGTTATTAATAAACTACGTTAATTTAATAATTCAAATTATAAAGGCTCACATGCCACAAGAAGTTAATTTAAGAAATTACGATGACTTATTTGATTAGCTAGGCCGGAAAATTGAAATTTACTGTACGAAGTACTCGAAATTGACATAAATTTTACCAAAACTGTTTGGCCAATAATTCCCACGTTATGGGTAATATCAGGAAAATTACACAGTCACAGTACCTTAAGGAAAACCACATCCACAGCTACCATACACGATACCTTCTACGGATCCACACGTTACAAGAAAACTGCCTCACATATCTTCGGCTAACGACATCTCAGGAAAAATTAGCGTAGGAAGGCTACAGTATTTCATTAATCTGCACCTCAATTATGTCTTCACCGCAGGATACAGCAATTAATTCCCTTGGAACCGTAAAATTACCATGGGCACGTGGTTCTTAAACTTAATACCATATTAAACCTTAAGAAATATTATACTATTCGCTTTTTACTAGCGATTAAACACGATATACTTTAACATCCAACATTTCTCAAGATGGTGACTAAAAAGATTGCTTCTGCTCTGTGATGTTTAATGCTTCTTCTACGACGGTTAACGTTCAAAGAGAGAAAGAATCCACTTGTCATCTAGCGATCTTAAGCGTAACACGAACATTTGAACTAATGACAGAGCGACCTAACCTGATATTTTAACATATGACAGAAATGTAGATTCAAAAGACAATACAAAAGTGGAAAATAATTATAATTAATTTGTTACATAACTCTAAGCCCAAAAAGAAACTCCAAAACTAAATTAGAAATAATTAAAATACCTAATCTATTAAATAAAACATTGTACGCCATCTACCCGCCAGGAAAGGTATACATTACGCACATGAGTAATGCAAAACGCACAGCGGTAGAATTCTCCACTAGGTGGCAGAAGTAGTCAGGAAGATGATCTATTTAACCAAGATAATTTAAGTATTCAATCAATAAAACTAAAATTCTCAATTCAGAGATAAAATACAACAATATAATTGTAACAGTGTCGACAGCGTCGTTCTGTGTTTGTGAGGGGTCAATGGTAACAATATCAGAATAAAATTAGCTTGAAGACATATATGAGGTATTTCGTTTGACAATAAGAGGCAAAACTACCCACCAGATACGCTCGTAAAATGAAAACGTAATTTGTAGTATTACAAAAGTGATAAATAAATTCGAATATACGACAATTTTAAATTTTACTAAGGCTCCTTTTACATATAACTATTAGAATTGGTTGGCAGTTTTGTGGATTATTGGGATCTGCATCCATGTAAATTCATTCGTCTAACATTTGAGAAAAGCATTAAGAATTTTATATTTAACTTGATTACACAATTATCCTTTGAGAGTAAGATCTCCTAAAATCACTTACTACCGAGAAAACTTTAATTCGTTGTGTGAAAGAAAATTAGGAGATAATGCGATATTAATGATACCAAGACGGCATTTCCCTCTGCAATCTCCAACCGATGTGATCGACCAAGAACATGAAATTATTTCCAACGAGGCCAGTACTAAACTGGATCGTTCCGGGACGGAAAAAACTTGGAAAAGTTAGAAACCAGAAATCCATATAGGGCTGCTAGTACGCTTTTGATAACGGAGACTGGCGATGATGTTTGTCCCTGGGGTGTTGCCAGATGTGTAATTCTGTACGTGTACACGTTCATCTTTCTTCTTCTTGTTGTATATCGCCTTTCTCACATGTCTTACGTACATGTGTTTCTCGCTCAAGACTGCACAACAAAGTCTTGGAACGCCTAAATCGCTGCCAACGCTGGGGAATACCACCACGTACAATATGAATTGCATCGTAGTAATTATATTTGATATAGAAATAATGAAGGATTTAGCGACGTTTTATTATCAAGCACTTAGTATTCGCCCAAGAGTACGCAACCAATACACATGATAAAATATTGTTGCGTTTTCGGGTTCGCAATAAACAACTCGTGCAATTATTTATTTAAAACAGTCTGTATATTTATGTAACTTAAAATTATATAACAATATAAAAATATATAACTAAAGTATCACACTTAAATCTTTGTGATATGTGGGAACCGAGTATATTGGGTCTTGTAGAGACCCATATTGATGATGAAATTACTGATGGTGAAATTACAATTAAAGGATATAATGTAATAAAAGCACTCACAGAAAATAGAAGAACTGGTGGAGTTTCACTTTATATAAAAAGTAATATAAGTTATAAAGTACATAACATCCACATTGACAAATATATTTGGATGGTAAGTGCGGAAATCATAATGGGTAGTCAAAGAGTGCTATTGTCCGTTATATACCACCCTCCACAAAACATGGATAACCTATTTTTGGAATATATTGAAACCTATATTGATAATATAATCAATTTCAATGGGACTATTTTAATGATGGGTGATATAAATATAGATTATACAAAAAACACTTATTACAGTAATAGACTTAAAACCTTGATACATATAAATGGTTTACAGCAAGTGGTAACTGAATATACAAGAATAACAAACAATAGTAAAACGCTCATTGACTACATTATTACTAACGAAAAAACAATACAACATGAGGTACTACATACACCAAAAGTAAGTGATCATTCGATGTTAAAAGTTATACTACAGACAAAAAGTGATGTGACAAAAAGGAAAAAGAAAGTTATAAGGAGTTTTAAAAATTATGACATTGATAAATTGCATGAACACATTTACGAAAAAAGTTGGTATAATGGAAATGATGTCAACATTATGGTAGATCAATGGACTGAAAATATAAACCAAAGTATTGAAGAAATGTGTCCAAAATGTGAAATTGTTTTACCAGAAAAGTATTTAAGGAATGAGTGGATGAATTATGAAATATTAGAACAAATAAATATTAGAGATGATAAATATAAGGTAGCAGTATTTACGAAACGTGAGGAAGACTGGAATGAATACAAATTTATTAGAAATAAAGTAGTTCAAATGATTAGAGAACGGAAAGAAGAGTATTTGAAAACAGCACTGGATCAAAACAGAAACGACTCAAAAGTACTATGGAAGAATCTAAAAATGTTATTACCAACATGTAAAGAAACAAATAATACAGGCATTATTTTCGATAATGAAGAAATAGAGAACGACAGGGAAATTGTTGAAAAATTTAATGAGTACTTTGTAACAAGCATAGATACACTAGTCAATGGGATACAAAGACAAAATATTGACAGTGAAAATGAAGTTTTGCGTGACATACCGCAGCATCCGGAATTTTTTAAATTTGAAAATGTTACTATGAAAGAAATTAAAGATGTAATTAAATCTCTAAAAGGTACAGGAGACGTTGCTGGTGATGGTATAACAAGCAGAGTTTTAAAGGACATTTGTTTGGTGTCAGCAAATAGAATACTAGACATAATAAATACGTCAATGCAGTCAGGGGTATTTCCTAAATACTGGAAAATATCATATATAGTACCTGTCCCAAAAGTCAATGGGACAAAACTGTGTGAAGAATACAGACCTATAAATACAGTGCCATCATACGAAAAAGTGTTGGAAATGTGCGTTAAAAAACAAATCGATAGTTATTGTGATACAAATAGCATAATATCGTTGAACCAGTCGGGTTTCAAGAAATCACACTCTTGTGAAACAGTTTTGGTGAACATTTGCGATAATTGGACGAGGGAAATGGACAGTGGCAAAATGGTGCTGGCTGTGTTTTTGGAGTTCCGAAGAGCTTTTGAGACCATCGACCGACAATTACTATTGAAGAAATTGGAAGTCATCGGCTTCAAAGGCATCGCTCTGGAATGGTGTCGTTCATACATGACTGACAGATACCAAAGTGTAAAGTTTAATGGGACAACATCAGGGGTGCGCTCTACTAAATATGGTGTACCACAAGGAACAATATTAGGACCATTACTTTTTAATTTATATGTTAATGATATTATGCTAAGGACCAAAAACAGTAAATTACATTTGTTTGCTGATGACTCAATGTTATATGTCAGTGGAAATAATTTAAATGACATGATGGACAAAATAAATGAAGACTTGACTTTATTATATAAATGGTTATGTGCGAATAGTTTAAGTATTAATATAAGTAAATCTAAATTTATAATCATTGGTAGTGCATATAAATTAAATACAATTAATTATGACAATATTAAGATAAAAATAGATAATAATTATTTAGAAAGAGTAAATAGTATAAAATATTTAGGGATAATTATAGATCAGCATTTAAATTTTAAAGAAAATACAAACCGTATTCTAAATAAAATGTCTAAAAAAGTAGGTTATTTAAGTAGAATAGGTCAAAATATGTCTACATATATTAAACTGTCTATATATAAATCATTAATTTCCGTACACATTGAATATTGCTCAACGATCCTTTTCAAGTTAAATAATTACGAAACTCAGCAAATGCAAAAAATACAAAACAGGGCTATGAGAACAATTTTAAAGTGTAACAAATATACACCAGTTACGTTAATGCTGAGTACATTGAAATTAATGAATGTGCGTCAAAGACTAAACTACAAAACTATGCTATTTATTTATAAGACTAAAAAAGGTGTTACGCCATCGTATATTAGTCAGAAGTTGATTTATATATGTCGCAGCCTGGTAGTGAAATTAGCCGTTTCATGAAAAGTCTGGACAGTTCATGAAATGCTGCCACATAATGAAACGAATAAATAGTACGTAAAAAGGCCAAATTTTGTGGACGTTACATGAAACGTCAGCGTACTTCTGCCTCTTGGTGAAAACGTAGTAAATTACACTAACTGGCTGACAACTAACATACCTAGGTCTTTTCTCGTAATGCCGCTTTATATACCGCTTAGTGTAATAATATTATATTATAACAACAATAAATTTATTAGAAGGTAAACTGTTTATTGCACTTATCATTACACTGGTACAAAAAATAAAAATATTAAGATATGCCGAAGTGACTATTTATTAAAACACGGCAAACTATTATGGCAACGGCTGTTACAAAGTACGTAATTTTTTTTACAGATGCACTTATTTCTAGTACAATGTTGTTTGCTAGGTTTACACGCACATTTTAGCATGCCTTGACCACCTGACTCCAATGTAACTGCTTCTCTTAAGCTAAGTAATTTTTCTAAAGGGATTTCCTTTTTGTCTAGAAATGCTGAACCCGCAAGAGTAAGGCTTTCGGCACCGAACCATCCTTTTATCGTGCCGTACTTAGTAGCAACCTGATTTACTCCATTTTTCTGGTCAATTATCAGACAAATAATATTCCTGGAATCTCCTGGACCTCTGTCTACTTTGGGAATATTCAGTAATACGCAATCGCCTATATTAAAACTTGGCATTTTTTTCGCAGAATTACTTAACATTTTCTTAGCTGCTTCTTCAGTTTTATTTCTAGCTTCGTTGCGCTCTTTGGTAATGCTTTCACTGACATGACATAAATTGCACAATACCAAAGATCCTTGCTGACAAACATCAACAGGGCTGGCAACTTGCAAACAATTTTCACACATTGGTGCTTGATGGCCATTTATATTTGCTTCCTCTTGTTCTTCTTCCGGCAAAGATACAGCAGTGGCATTTTTGATGGTTTCACGTGCGTCCGTATTTTTGGCAACTGGACCTTCTCCTTCATTCATAATTCCCATCAGCTCCTCTTCAGTTGCCAATGTTACTGCAAGCGCTGAGGGAATATTACTAGAAGATAATCCAATCTTGGGTTCACAGCCAAACAGTGCTTTATATGGCGACCGCCCTATTGTTCTGTGGAATGAGATGTTCTTTTGCCACTCACAAACTGAAGGCCTGTAGCCCATCTTTTACATTTTGTGTCAGCCATCCAAGCTCGTATCATATTTTCCACGTCTTGATTCGATCTTTCAATGCTTCCCTGGCTCTGGGGATGTCTAGGACGGCCGTGTACAATGATACACTCAGGCCACATATCTTTTAATTCAACAATTACTTTATTTACAAACTCACGTCCATTGTTGCTCTGAAGGATTTTAGGGGCTCCTATTAAAAGGAAAATACTTAGTAAGTTTGAAGCAACTTCCTCGGCACGCTTAGTCTCCATTGGTCGTAAGAATAAGAATTTTGTGGAGTGGTCTTGATAATTCATTATCCATTTATACTCTTTGTCAGGAAGTGACTGGAAATCTATCAAATCCACTTGCCCCCTTTCACTAAAATCCTTGCTGACAATAGGCCGTATCACAATTTTTTGTTTGCCATGCTTCTTTTCATTGCAGCTCTTGCAGCACTGAAGAAAAAATTCTATAGCCGGACGTGGAATACTAAGTTTATTTCTTAGGGCAGCTTCCATTTTAACGCGGCCACCATGTCCTGTTTTGTTGACGTGATAATCATATAATTTTTCATACAATTCTTCGTATGCAACTACGAATTCAATATCACTTCCGCTTTCATGTTTCTTTATTAAATGTGACTGATCGGCAATTGTTAAAACATCATATGTTTGTAGTAAAAAGTATTCTCGCCGTTCCTTTCTTCCCCTAAAAGACAAACTTCTTTTAGAACAGTAGAAAATACAAACAGCAAACCTAACCTAATTAGGTAATTTTAACAGGTTCACTTACTTTTTTTGTTTGGCCACTGCAATTTCTTGTATAATTGCTTCAATTTTTTGTTTTGTGTGGGGCTTTCGCAGCGGCTTCTGTAAATAAAACTCTTCCAACTTTTTATAAAATTGCGTTTGTTGAACACAACTGGAACTGTCTGATGCCGCCATTTTTAGGTTATGTGTTTGATTAGCAGCGTTACATTAAATGACCAACGGAGTCAGCCACTTAGTGTAATTCTTAACGTTTTCACCAAGAGGCAGAAGTACGCTGACGTTTCATGTAACGTCTACAAAATTTGGCCTTTTTACGTACTATTTATTCGTTTCATTATGTGGCAGCATTTCATGAACTGTCCAGACTTTTCATGAAACGGCTAATTTCAGTAACAGGCTGCGACATATACATGACACACATAAATATAATACAAGAATCATCAATGATTTCTTTATAGGAAAAGTTAATAGGTCATCAACGGCTAATAATGTTTTTGTTAATGGGCTAAAAATGTTTAACAGCCTGCCGTATGAAATAAAACATTGTAGTAATATAAATAGATTTAAGAGACAACTGTCATTATATATTTTAGATAAATTTATATAAATAATGTAAGTGTATGTAAATAGCGTATTGCTAATAAAGATATATTATTATTATTATTATTATTATTATTAAACTACTATTAATAAATTAAAATTAACACTTGTATT
This sequence comes from Amphimallon solstitiale, assembly GCA_963170755.1. Lineage (NCBI taxonomy): Eukaryota > Metazoa > Arthropoda > Insecta > Coleoptera > Scarabaeidae > Amphimallon > Amphimallon solstitiale. The sequence continues at coordinate 6,657,840 of OY720681.1, read as the reverse complement.
TATTTCTATGACTAATATGTCCGTATTTATTTACATAACACTTCTATTTATATCACACGGCACTACTATATTTATTTTTACCGAACGACTTATATTTATTTCTAGGCGCGTCGGCTATTTCTTACGAACTTTCTTAATCCCGAATTACTCTGCAATTACTCATCCCGCAATGAATTCATCGGTGATCCAGTCGCCTTATATACACATGCGAAGATTACTAGAGCATTCCTGTAAATTCCATACTTCTCTCGATGTTTTGAAGAATATTCCTCAGACATTCTGGTTCCGCTGGACTATGCCATACGGCGTGGAGATTGATTTATGGTGGTGTGTAAATATGAGCGTTTTTATACGTCGCCCGGTCTGCCTCTTTTTTTTTGCGTGTGACAATTTCGTTTTTATAGCGCCGAGAGGTCTGCTTCTTTTATTTAATGTAAACTCATTTTGTACATTATAAAAGGAAAAATTATCAATTTATGTAATGCATATTTATAGAATCAATATATTACCACCTCTGAGAACCCGCAGAGGGCGGTATGGCACATAATTAATAGCGAGTGCGGTAAACAGAAACCTGACTCAAGACAGTGTGCGGAACTTACATCGGAAGAGCTTAACGATTACTTTATCAGTATCGGAGAGACTAGGATCAAGCAAATTGATAAATCGAATATAGAAGTTGGTGCTTTACTTGGCAACATAAAAAAAATTTTAGTCAACTCATGGTATCTACACGCAGTAGATCTGGAAGAGATTAGAAAAACCATACGTGGCTTAAAGAGCAAGAGGAGTAAGGATATATATGGCGTAAGTGCCGATTTACTCAGAGAGGTTGCGGACGAGCTCTCTGAGCCTTTGTGGCTTTTGGTAAATTCGTGTTTTGAGGAGGGAGTATTTCCTTCAGAACTGAAACTGGCCAAGGTGACGCCATTGCTCAAGAAGGGAGATCAAACGAAAGTTGAGAATTATAGGCCGATATCTCTGTTGCCGGCTTTATCAAAAATTTTCGAAACACTTATCAAAAATAGACTTGTCTCCTTTTTCCAGAGATGGAACTTACTGTCAGAAGCACAGCATGGGTACAGGAAGGGAAGATCGACACTTACAGCTCTGATTGAGTCTGTTGAGGCAGTACTGACTGCCAGGGACAACCGTAAGGCAACTGACTTGGTATTGTGTGATATGAGCAGGACTTCTGATACGGTTCCACATGATATATTGTTGCACAAGCTATATTATTATGGAGTGAGGGGCGTGGCGTATAATTTATTAAGGTCCTACCTACAAGCCAGAAGACAAGCAGATAGCTGGAATAATAGGACAACGAAACCACGGCTTGTTAAGTATGGGGTGCCTCAGGGTTCGATCCTTGGGCCTGTTCTTTTTATTATCTACATTAATGATTTACCAGCAAACTTGAGTGACTGCAAAGTGTGTCTGTACGCCGATGATACCTCCTTTGTTGTAGAGAGCGCGGATGTGCCTTCAGTGGGAACAGCAAAGGACCAACTGACTTCAATGAAAACATGGTGTGATGTGAATAAACTGAAAATAAACGAAAGCAAAGCCCAAACGATTTCCTTTTCGGGAAACAAGAGTGGCGCTGCGGTTCTTTTTTTGGGGTTGGTTGTGGATGACGGACTATCCTGGAAGGGTCACATATCACAGCTAATGGGGACACTAAGTGCGGCGATATTTGCCATAAGAAAGATAAAACACTTGGTTGGTCGTGGTGCGGCAAAATTGACTTATTATGCCAATTTCCATAATATGGCGACATATGGTTTATTGGTGTGGGGCATGGCCCCAGAAGCGGAGAGAGTTTTCGTGCTGCAAAAGCGTGCCGTACGGACCTTGTGTGGACTTCAATACAGTGACTCTTGTCGTCGAGTTTTCGCGGAAGAAAGAATAATGACACTTGCGGGTGCATATATCTTGTGTGGCGTAAAGTTCGTCCATACAAACAAGATTCGTTTTAAAAAACATTCAAGCATACATGACCACATAACAAGGAATAGAGATCACCTGGTGGTGACCCACTGTCGTATAAAGCAAACCCAACAATCGGTGGACTACTGGGGTCCAAAATTGTACAATAAATTGCCGGATGCCGTTAAGGCTCTGCCGCCTGACAATTTTGCAAGAGCGGTTAAAAAGCTACTGCTGGAAAATGTGTTTTACAGTGTGGACGAATTCCTGTTACATAGCTTTGACTAATCGCAGTCTTATTTTAACATGTTATATTTATACTTACATTTTTTTGTCTGTATATTGATTTATTTATTGTATTGTATATGCAGTGTTACTGCTGGTTTGTATTTTCTTATTTTGACGTGTCCTAGTTTTTTTTTGACTAAAATAAACAAACAAACAAACAAACATAGTCTGCTGTCCTGCATGGTATTTCTAGAAAATGTTTTTATTCTCTTCAAAGTTGAAAAACAATATTGCAATATTCATATTTTTATTAACTGCATTAAATTTAACAACAGTTGCCAGTTCTTTTAATAAATATCTGTCACAAAGCCCTACAAAATATTGTAAATTCTCCTGTTTAGGATAGGATTTCATTTTAGATTTAGTAGCTACAACTCGATGCTGTTTTAGGCCTGTATGAAACGATGCTAAATTTTACAGAACATTTCCATGTAAATTATTACGAAAATTTTCTACCTGCATTATTACATATCAAATTTTGCACACGCACATGCGTAATAGATGATGTAGTGACGTAATTTTAGTGTTATCGTAATTGAAAGGTTGGTTGCTCATCGAGAAATTAGTTTTAAATTCTTTGATTCATTAGGATACACAGTTAACCTTTATAATCATCTTCTCCTGCACCACTTTTTTGAGACTCCTTATATTTTCTATGTTCATTTAAGAAATTAGTTCTTAGACCATGAAATTTAGCTTTAATATCTGATATGGACACTCCTGGTTTTATTTTTGTCACTATATTTTTAATTGCCTCTATTGCTGTGACACGAGCATGTTTGTTTTTACACCTTGCATCTTTAACTGCATATGAACAAGGATTTTTTTATATTCCTCTATTAACACAGACACCTGTTCACGTGACCAGGACATCTTTTAATTTATACAATAAGAACTTAAGAAACACTATGATTATTCACACACAACCTCTGAAACCGCAATTTTTTTTTAAGTTACTTTGGTTTAGGAAACTTTGTCGTCAATTGCAATTTTATCCACATTTTATTCTATTGCGCAGTTTTTCACGCAGATTTTACACAGAAATTAGAACCAACTCTAAATAATTTAGCCGCTAAATTTCGCATGCAATATTACAAGCACTCTTCTGTTTTACACGTTTCTAAATTTCAAAAATAAAATGTACATGAAAATTTTCTGTAAAATTTAGCATCATCTCATACAGGCCTTAGAGATTTTCTTAATCTTTTCTTTCTGGGTGTATGGGCAGAGAGATTTTTTTCTGTTTGAACCCCAACATCGCTTGTAGTAGGAATTTCCATAACTGCTAAAATACAATTAAAAAATTATACATTTCATTAAATACAAATTAATTGTATGTGTGTAACTGAAAAGTTCTAAATTATTCTACTTTATACCAGGTTAAATACATATTGCTGTGGCAACATGACTATTTGGAATATGATAATTGTAGTATTGCCATACATTAGGCTTTGCCGAATAAATTATGTTGTGTGCTGTTCCAGCAACATAAATAATAAAGATGATGATAATTTTTTATTATCCTTAATGTATATTTTATTTATCTTAACAGCACGTACTTTATAAGTATACGTGAATTCTATCAGTGTATCTAAATTTCTCCTCTCTCGTCAAATCTCTTGTTTTACTTTTGATTGAGATAAGGTTATAGCTTATTTAAATGAAAACCAGAAACCATATAAAACATAATTGTATAATTTATTTAACATTTATTACATACTAGATAGCATCGCTATACTATATTCACCATTTTATTTAAAAAAAAACATAATTAAGAGAAAACGTTTGTACCTTGTTCTAGGTTGTAACGTTTTATGGTACGAATATATTTTTCTTATACTTAATCAAATAGAAATCTAAAATATTTTCCTGTTTCAAAACAAATAAAATTCAATTAACTTTTGTATACTATTTATATTTTATGCTAGTTCTATTCCATCAGAGACATTATATTTGCACGTAATGCTCTGACAAACTTAGAACTTCGCAATGGTCAATGTTCGGAGAAAAAGCTTGAATCTGATTACTATCTATAACCATTCGCACGTGTTATATTTAGCATCTCAGAGTCCGCTACCCAGAAACACTTTCCTTATTAAAAATTTAATTTTAAGTAATTAATTTATAATCAAAAATTATTGTAAACATTAATGATGCCTAATTAAGTGCCAGAAAATATACATTTGCACGCTATATCCTCTTCACACCCAACACCATTAATAATTTCATTTTTGTAAACTTGAGACTAATGAATGCCTATTACTATTACAGGAAAATATTTATTATCCCTGTTGCACAACGTTATATTGAATATACATTTGCACGTTATATTTCAATACACGCATAGCCACATTGATAAATCTTTGTATCAAACTTACTTTGAATCATTGAAAAACTTCTCAAATTCTGCCATTTGCATCTCCATTATTTTTTAAAAATACAAAGACAATTAACCAAAGAAAATAAATGAATGAAACTTAAATGCAAATAAAAATTAATACGCTAATGCAAAAGAAATAAATATGAATCGTGGTGTATCTAACCCTATGATTTTAAGTTACTGTTATTCTCTTTTCAGATAACCAGCTAATCCGTGAATAAATGAATGAATGAATGAATCTTGTCGATTCTTGTTTTCAATTTATATCCCCGGGAAAACACGTGACCGCTCTCAACGCCATCCTCAAAACTACCATTTGAGTTGTGACCCTGCGTCTTCAGTGAGCTCTTTGCTTTTCAGGTTGCCGTTGGGATTCGAACACACACACACACACGCACTTGTTGTCTTTTGACAGTCCCCTCACTTCCAAATGTCAACACCACGAGAATTGTCCGTTTGCACTTTAAAAGTTTTGTCACAAATTGTCCAGCATTTCTCCAACGGTGATATATTTATCTGTAATAAACTACAAACCAGGTTTACATTATATTTTCTTTTTGTAGGTCATCAAAACCGTACAAAACCTTTCTACAGCTTATGAAACATAATACTACATACTACATATATGAATTCATGAATGTATTTTATTATTGCCAGCTGTCGTTTATAAAAACACTACTGCAGATTGTATGGTCTTAGAATATCTTTATTTATATCCTTTTTTATTTATTTACTTATATAGTCATAAGTTAAGGTAATTTTTTATTCTTTTTGCATGATTTATTTAATAAAGTTTTATTACCTTATGCACGTTCTCAAGTTTACATAATTTATTCAATTATATTTTTCTCCCGTGCATATCGAATTTTGTTTTCTTCATACAATCTTATTGCATTTAGATGACTAATTCTTATCACACTTCCATCCTTAAGCATGACCCATTCTCGGTTATTCGCTTTCATTTCTTTTTTATTTTTAAATAACGGTCCATTATTTAAAATGTTCAGTGCAATTCTCACGCATTTTATAAAGTGAGGTTGTTTTTCATTATACACAAATCATACATCTTGTTTCTCTTTTCTATAAAAGAAATATATATATCTTAAATTTTATCTCGTCTTTTATTTTATACCTGTTTCATATCTAAATTGTAAATATAAATTCATTTTTATGTCTATGTTTTCTCACTTTAAAATGTATGCAACTTAATATACTCATGTTAATTCTTGGAATACAATAAAACATTATTATTGTCTCTTTTATATTTTATATACTTAAATTAAATCTTAATGCTATTACTATTATCTTATTAATATGCAAGAGACCACGGCAATATGTGTTGAATTTTTGTTCAAAAATGACTTCGAATTCTTTAGTTAAACAACTAAACGTATTTTATGTTTTGCTCATAATATAATTTTGTATTGTAAATATTAATTCATACCTATAGGTGGTTCACTTTCTGCTAAATTTTGGGATCCAATATCACTTGTGCTAGAAACATTCATAGTTTCCACAGATTCTAAAATACATTTTGTAATTAGAATGCTTTTAAAATTTTAAATAATACTTGGTTCTTATAAAATAATATTTTATAATAAACATTTACCTGTAGATAGTTCCTTAACCGGTGAGGTTTGAATTGATTTCTTTTCAATATGGTCATGGCTGTGAGAGATAACGATGTTCTCTAAAATTCTTATTTTCGAAGGAGGTTCCTTGACTAATATAAAAAGATAAAAACCACATTAGAAGTATTTATTTTCATGCTTCATCTTTAATAAAAACTTTAATTACAAGTGAATACCTTATCAAAACATATTTAACAATGATAAATAAGATCATATATTTTTTGTAGATAGTGAATAAGTTTATAAATTTAAATTACGAAATATCTTATTAGAGAAATTAAAGTAAAACATTGTTATCATCATGTACAGATTTTTTTGGAATATTTCAAATTATAAAGTCATGTTATATTTTTCATATTTTAAAATTACAATGCAACGGTATTGCAACTTAATATAGACAAAAATTGTTGAATATATAAAAGATAAATGCTAACAAGTAATTTTGGAAATATTTTAATTTTATGATAATTTATATTAAAAACACTTCTATGAAAGATAACCTACCAGTGTGAAATTTTGCATCAAAAGCTGTTGATGTTTCTGTTGTTTCCGTACAGAGTGAGAGAAATAACGCGGGAATTGCATTGGATTCCTTAAATCATTTAAACACATGTGTGATTCAAAGTGTTTACCACACACAAATGTTGTTTGCCATAATTTTGACGAATCTTTACTTAGAAGGTCATTCCGGTTACAGCTGGTGATCCATTGAGAGTGGCCCTTTACAGGGAAAAACTTCCATCTTTGTCACTGCCACCCTCGCCAGTAATAACTAGATGGGAAACATGTCTGGAAGCTACTAGTTTTTATGCAGAGAATTTCGATACTTTTACAAAATTTCGATACATGTTTAAATGACGATGCCAGAAGTATTTTTGAGTGCAAGAAACTAACACAATCCCTAAATATAGAAATCAGTTGTTATTTCTTCAGGAACACTTTGGAAATTTGCCTAAACTAATCACATATTTTGAAAATCGAAATCTCAAACTAAAAGATGGATTAACCACATTAGATGTGGCTATTAATAATTTCAAAAGTATTCGAAGTGACTTTGGATGTGGCCTTCGGCAAAAGTTAGACGCAGTTTTTAATAGAAATCCAGATTTAATAACATTGCGGCAATTGTGTATGGGGACAATGACACAAAATCAAACTTTAAAATACGCTGAAATAAAAGAATATTTCCAGTACGCACCTATAACTAGTTGCGATGTAGAAAGGACGTTTTCTATCTACAAGGATGTACTTAATTCAAAGAGAACAAGTCTTACAGAAGAGAACCTTGAGAAAGTATTGCTAGTCAATATTAATACTTCTTTACTCGACTTGAACAACAAAATGAACAAATAATTGTTTTGTATTTTATAGATCACCAGCCACTTGTTATCCAATTATATAAATAAAATTAAAACCTCTTTAAAATTAGAAAATTTCAATAGTGCGCCCATGGGCGATGAGTCATCGGCCGCTCGTGTCCGCCCCCTAGTTATGATATTCGTTCTTTAATATAATATATTATATGATGCTTAAATTCATTCGAAGTAATGCATCTAAACTTTAAATATTTTGACAGCAAAATATTTTTATTTGATTTTAAAAAGTCCTCATCGTAATACTTCCTAACATATTTCCTAACATATTAAAGTAATCTTTATTTAAAATATTTTTATCTTTCCTCATATAGAACGCGGTTCACGTTCACTATTCAATGCAATATAAATTTTTAACATAGCTCTATTTTATGTCGGCGCTTTCAAGAAGACCGTGTGTGCGGAGATTCCATTGAAACGGTTTTCTAAAAATTTAACTTATTCTTTTAAATATACATATACGTAGCTCGGAGACGCGAAAGGGAATGTCCAATTTAGAAGACACATTCCGGGGGAATAGATCCGAACGAGTATACTATAGATACGTTTATGATATACCTCAACTGAAATAAAATGCATATTTCATGCTATAAACGGAATAAGTATTCTTTATTTTGTCCGTTCTACTTTTATTGTATAATATCGCATATGTTTTATACAATATACCGTACGACAATACATCCCGATGAAGCATGCGCGAATTGGGGCGTCGTCCGTTAAGCGCTGATACTTTTCCGTTGTTACTCCTGGGGAAATGTGAATGAGAAAGCGCTGATGCCCGAACGGTAACGGAACTCTGCCTGGTAGCGATCGCGCGAACTCGCCGAACGGAACAACAATCCTGCTGAAAATTCAGTCGGTTCCTAAGTCCAAACGTCGCTGTTGTGTTGTGTTATCGGTGATAATATATACATATATATATATATATATGTATATAAAACGTGCACACCACTAATCCTTCGACCCTAGTCGGACTGACAGAACACTTTATATCTATGAATGTTTAAGGGGGTGATTTAAAGCGGCTCAGAATAGAACGTTAGTAGTGTTTTGTTATGACTGAAAGTTCTATCGAAATCATCTCGATCGTCGTTAGATTCATTCATTTTCGGCGTTGGTGAGTTTGTTTGTGGTAAATTTTCTATAGCTCGTGAGCGGTGTGCGTTTTTGCGCCATGTGCAATAGGAATTATATCGACGTTGTTATATAATTTTAAATATATTTCCCGGTGCGTTATGAATGCATATATTTTAAAAATTTGCATATATTAGCGATAAGTGCAAAGATTAAATGTGATAAATTGCATTTATATTTATTATAAAAATTATGCATAGAAGTTTTATAATAATTATGGTTGGAAATAAAGTTTTTTCAATATTTCTCCAATGTTTTGGTGGAGCATAAAAATATGTTCATTTTTAATGTTGTGAAAATATTTTAAAATAGTATTTTCTTATTTTCTTCATATTTTTTCACCTGAATTGACTATCCTGGTTTCTCTTATTTAGATTTAAAGTTTTTATAATTTTTTTTCCATGAAGCAACAACTAGTGTATAAAGTAAAATTTGATTGAGTAAATAAATTTTAAACATTGCATAAAGGTTAAAATAGTATTTTCTGCCCTGTTGATGGGAGCCCAAAACAATCTTTTCATAAAAGTTACCTATGAAGAAAAAGTGTATTCGCCCCCCCCGAACTTAATTTTGCTCCAGGGATCTGCTGTATTATAAAACGCCACATCAAAGTTATATCTATAATATACCTTTATTCAAGTAGATATCAAAGATGGAACACGTGAAGTATGAGTAGAATATTTTCAAATAATTTTATAATTAATTTTTATTTAAACAAATTAAATTTACTGAGATTTCTTTTGAAAAACTGACGCGCAAGTAATAAGCAATCGATTGTTCTTCAAAATAGTTAATGTTAGAATTGTCAGGTATTTAATCAAATGAAGTAAGAGATGAGTTGAAAAAAAAAAAAGAAAAATAAAATAATTGAAATTTTCAAAATTTTTGGAAATTATAAAAGGGCTTAATAATAAGTGTATAATAATGGAAATGTCTGGTTTCCAAGAGAATCAGAGAATCACAAAGAATTCTTACTATGTATTATAAAAATAATTTAAAAAAATATTTTTTAATTTTTATAGAAACAAATTATAATCTCCTCTCCACAGAATACAAAAAGTACGTGAATTGATTATGTTCGTGGAACAGTCTGTAAAATTCCAGCCCGTGGCGAAAATGATATTTTTTTTTGGAGATTTTTCCCTGTTTAATAAATACATGACTGGTCGTACCAATTTATAAGAAGAATGATGCTACTACTATATCAAACTATCGGCAATTTTTGTTACAAAATTGTGTTTTTAAAATGTTTTGAGACAACAGTTTATAAGAGATTATCAGCGTTTCCAGAAAATCAAAAATTGCTGTCAGAATCTCAGCATGGTTTCAATGGATCAAAAAGTAAATTATCGCGGATACACAAAAAACAAGAAATAGAAAGATATTGGGTAAATTCTGCTGTAGAGGAACCGTAGATACGTGTTTTCGACCCATTGGTCATCATCAGTACGGTGCAGCCAAGGAATAAGGTGGGATAACCTTGGAGATGTAAGTATACATGGAATACCTTACGATGACAGATCGTCATTTGTAGCTTACCTGAATTACTTCTTTCGCTTTTCTATAGTCCCAACTCGCTCGATACTTTCCTTTGCCTCATCAACTGATTCAGGTTCACTGCATTGAACGACGTGAGACATATTTATTACTTTTACGTATCTATGGAAACTTTAGTAACATTACCCTCCTCTTCGAAAAAATATGCTCCGACATATTTGCTTAAACTTCAACGGCGCCTCCACCAAACTTCCATATATACTAACTACAAAATAGCTTATATATTAAAAATACTACCTTACATCTATAATCTTGAAAAATCTTAAACCATTTACATTATATTGTTTGTCATTATATTAATGTAGTATTTTTCTCTTATACATAGTAATTAAATAAATTTGATACGTTCTATATTCAACATGGCTTATGGATTAGATATTAGATTTTACAACTATCCAAATGTGACAACTATCACAAGAACATCTAATGTTGTGACAAGATAATTATATTATTATTATTATTATTATAAAATATATTGATCATATAGACTCCTTGGCTAAATATTAGCATAGTTACGTAATGTCTACACAAACGTACAATAAAAGTAAATCAACATCAGTGACGGTGCGTGGTTCAATACTTTGGGGTTGAATAACCTTAGAATAAAAAAGAGTGCGTTTGACCAAATTTCATTCATGTATTTTAGGCAATAAACGATATGAAAACTACAAAGGTACTTCTGCAAAAATACCATTAACTCCGTTGCAATATGTCTATTGGGAATGATTGCGTATTAATCCTAATGTAGGGGTGCCTCACAATTCACTTACAAGAGGCAATCCAAAAGAGAACGATCTCATGAAGCCACTACAAGATTATCTTCTGACCCAACCAACTGTTAGGTATTTTTTTATAAATTTGAAACTCTTAGGACATAACTGTCATTAAAAAACAATCAAACGGACTTTACAAGGTCGCCAAACAATTGTTTTTATAGATAAATGTATAATAGTTTTTATATTTCACAAACACGTTTTGTATTGAAAATCAATTCTTCTCTCCTTTTTTGAGATCAATTCTTCAATGACCACTTCATTAAAATTAAGAATTTCTTGAATAATTTTTTCTCAATAGATAACTTTGCGATGGCAATTAGTCTATTCTTGTCCACTGTCCGTATGCACTGATTACATGTGCACACCGACGAGCCTAAAACATGGAATGTTGCCTGTCGCAAGGAACAAAGAGTGCGGGCGGCAAAGGTTCTACCAGTTAGATTTAATATGCACATGTGCAGTGAACAAAGCGATTAGGCGGACAAAGGCTCGCTTGGATATTAGTTGGAACAATTTACATCTCGTGTTTTAATTTCTGATCTTTGCGTCTTTGACGAATTGTTTTTGGAATTAATAGCCATGTTATATTGTTATTATACAATTATTTAAAGAATAATAAAATTTAAATGTTTTTTTTTTAATAAGAATATATTGATATGGTTTTAATATCCATACGATTTATTAGTCTGTAATTGTGTTAAAACATATGATTTTTCAATTCTTAAAACTATATTTTTATTAATAAAGGATTAATAATTTAAATGATTCTTAAATATTCATAATTTGATGAGATTTTCGTGATGTTCTGGTTGTCGTAGAGGAAAAATAAGGTTTTCTTTCTTCTATGTTTGTATTTTTAGAATCTGTTGAGGAGAAATGAAAAAATATTATTATTGTTGTCAAATATGATGTATTACGTTTTATGTACAAGATTGTTTAATTAACGATGATATGACAAGTATTGTAGACGTAAATAATTGATTTAGAGTATAAACTAATTTGAATTAAATTTCCGGCCATTATTTGAACAGGTGTAAATGTAAGGATAATTTTGACAGTTCCTGTAGTGGAAATTTTTAAATTGAATGACAATTGTGTAAAATGCTTTGCAATTAGGTTTTTTTAAAATGTAAGAAGAATAATTAATATACGTAGTAATAAATTAAAGGGATGTAAATATTCGAAAGTAAATAGTAAAGAGATATTTTGAATTATTAAGGTAGGTGTAGATTTCTGATTGGAGAATTTGAAAAAGTTTAAAAAGGTTGCCAAGGAAATTGTTTTGAAAAAAATAATAAATAGGAGAGAATTTTTCTTATGAATGAAGTGCGGTTGTATATTTTCGGTATAGCGAAAAGAATATCGGAAATTGTATAAAATATAATAATTTTGAGTTATTAAAAAGTAATAAAAGTGTTCACATAACAGAATTCAAAGTGTAAACAAATTTATTTTCAATTTCCAACATTGAGTACGTACGAAGGCTTATTATGGATTTATGAAAGAGTTATTAAGAGATTAATATTGAACGTGCATACAGAATAAGAAGATTTTAGTAAATAATTGATAAAACTTACCCTTAATATAAAATTCTGATCCAAGTTATTGTGAGTACATCATTTTGGATTCCATTAAAAGAAGAAGAGGTTTTGAAGAGTATTCAGTCCGGAGGATATTTGTAGAGATTACGAAGATATCGCAAGTTTAACTAATTGACGAATTGTTCAGAAAAGGTATGTTCCTGTAAGACGTTGTCCAATCCAGAGGATTATTCAAGTTTAACTATTAGATGAGATGTAAGCTATTGTCCAGTTCCAAGAGTCGAAAATATTCCCAAGTTTCTATAATCGATGAAATTTTAACTGTTATCCAGTCCAGGAAGTTTTCAGAAGTATTTTTCCAGTTTCGAGGAAGTGTTTTCTTATTTTAAGGTACAGCTGAATTTCAATATACAATATCCACACGTATTAGTAGCAGGCCAGTTTGGAGATACCCATCATCTGTACGCACGAAGGGAAGCGTATAACTCCAGGGCGAGACAAGAGACAGCAAACCGTAGAGATTGACTTCATCGAGGCACGTGCAAACTACAATATATAATAGGATTATCAGATGGAAAGATCGTATGAAATGTTTGTTTAAAACTGATTCAAGGTTGTATTAGATACTTATTTATTATTACAATAACCGATTTATTTGCAAATTTAGTTTGTTCACATAAAATTTATATTGAAATCTATAAACAGAAAAAGTTATAGCTATTTGAATTTAAATACAAATTAGGGAACAATGTATGAAAGGCAATACCTTATTTATAGAAGTATTACAAATTTCATCCAGTAGAAATCTCATCAACAATCGAATATTCACAACTAGAATTGAAAAGCATTATTTGTTAATTGTAAAAAACATACTCGTTGTTCAACATACCTACTCGCTATCCTTGTGTCATTATTTATAATGGTTGATTTTTATATTTTCTTACATATGAAAATACATCGTAATTAAACAATTTTAAATAACTATTATTTATATTTATGATTCTGATAAGCACATTATTATACCATTATTAGCCTGAGATTGTTGTTTTCTTTTATTTGTAGCATTATCTATGTACTATCTTAAACAGAACAACTGATTTCCAAGAGTTGTGGAACACTAAAAACATAACAATATCAAATTATTTTACGTTGAAAAAGATCAAATAAAATAAGGAATACTTACATGTATAGGCGTAATTCTACAATTTACAAACGAATAATCAGTCACAGCGAACTTCAAACACCCCTGATGATAAATAAAAGTATTTTTTAAAGAACATTTTGTAAATTAATCGATGATAAACGATTCATAAGTTAGGTTATAAATTCTTGACATTTTATAAATTAATCGATGATAAACGATTCATAAGTTAGGTTATAAATTCTTGACATTTAATATGCAATATCCCTTCCATTTTTATAATGTATAGGTATAGATCTCAAATAATATAGTCCCACCAGTTCAATAAAATAAACAAGGAGTAATAAAAATTGATATTTATTTAATTTGAGTATTAGCCAGAGGAATTATATTAAACAATAATAGTAGTAGGAAATTGATATTGAGCAAAATATAAAATCATTAAATATTGGTATACAGAGTGTATGTAATAAATCATATCTACACACATTATCAATACATTATTATTGCCGAACTTAGGGCAATATTAGAAAATTATGTGTTGTAAATAACACTCATCCAGTAATCAATACAATATATTAATCTTGGAAGTGCACGGGCACATGTGCACTTAGTGAGGAACTGCCACTGATCAACATACTACTATAAATAAAATAATAACCATTGCTTTATATTCCTACTTTTATATTGACTTAAGAAGTGGAATATTACATTAAATGAGACATTACAATTTGAATACGGGTTTATATTCGTGAACTGTCAGCTTTTTTTCGAGTAAGCCTGTATCAATTACATGTCAGATTATAACACGTAAGATGTGCCTTCAGAAAAGTACAGAACAGCTGGTTTTCATTTAACATTTTCGCAATTACCAAAATCGTCCAGCACTGCTTTTCTCATAGCAGTCGTCGCTGAATTAACTCCTTTCATTCCGTTATATTTTTTGTCGCCGTTGTCGATTCCGCGCTCATTATTTTCAAGCCCTTTTCTCGCGTACTTCTTCGTTTTTAAGTTTTTTCCTACTAAAGCTTTTAAAGATCTTATGTTGTCATTTTCTTATATGTAGTGATTCTTAGGATGTTATTAACGCAAGAAAGTGGGTTATATAATGTACAGTTGATAAAAATATAAACTTGGAATTTTCAATATCGTATAATATTCGGCGCCTATGGAGCTTTTTTAATTTAACAGAAAATTCTAAATAAACAGTTTTGTATTTTTATTTCGTATTTTGTATGCCAGTCTAGACATACGAAATTCATTGAGTTTGATGGGTTTGTAGTATCTGTACGCGATCGGGATTATTTCGTTGTAAAAAATGAGACGACTTTCTTATACGTATATGCGTTTCAAATTATAGAAACGTTGTACCAATTTAAGATTTAAATGCTTTTATCTTCTTAAAAAGTAAACTTGTGATTAAATGTATTGCTTCCGGTGCGAATTTTGATTTTTTTAACACAAAAAGTGTTCAAAATCAAGGTTTAAATACTTTTATGCTCATAATGTGTGTGCCTAGAAAGCATGACTTGTGAGATATTCGCAAAAAAACAGTGTTTTGATAAGAGTAAAAGACCCAGGATGATATCCGAGTTGAAATTCTCAATATCCAATTTTGTCAGTTAGGGAATTAAATACGAGAATTCATCACTGAACACAGAAGTCCGGAAACAAACAATTTCATCTGAAATAAAAAAATGAGGTGTGGCCACCACACGACTTTCTTATACGTATGAGCGTTTCACACTATACAATTTTAAGATTTTTTTTATAGAAAACTTATTCAAAATCATATTCTAAGTACTTTCATTCTCTTAATAAATCGCTATAGAATGCATACTTATATTCGAAAAAAAGTGCTACTCGCTAAGAGTAAAAGTGCTACTTCCGATCCGAATTTTGAAATTTCATGTAAACAAAAAATATTGCAAATCCAACTATAAATACTTTTGTACTCTTAATAAATATATATAGAATGCATAATTTACGACATATTTGCAAAAAATCGCTATTCGGTAAGAGTAAAAGTGGTACTTCCGAATTTTGGAATTTTTTTTATACAAAAGATATTTAAAATTATAATTTAAATACTTTAATACTCGTAATGTACCTGCCTAGAAAGCATGACTTGCGAGATATTCGCAAAAAACTGATTTTGGATAAGAGTAAAAGACCTACTTCCGGTTGGAATTTCGAAAAACTTTTTTAAGACAATTTGTCTCAAATTTAATTCTGAGTACATTTGAATTCCTTATAAATTTGTTTAAACTTAGTAATTGACGAAATATTTGCAAAATTCGATTTGTTCACTGAAGTAAACTACTACTTCCGGTCAACCGATTTTACTGGAAAACTAATCAGATCTCAAGAGGGAGATTATACATGTAAATACAAAATTTGGAATAGATATCTACAGCGGTTTGACCGCTATTGTGGTCACAGACAGACACACAGACATTTTTTAAAAACCACTTTTTCGGTATCAGGGGCCTTCAAAACGTGGACATCTGCAAAAATCTCGAGGTCGAAAATTTTCGTCGTCACAATACTTCCTTGTACTACGTATAAGAAAGTAAAAGGAACACACAAGAAATTTATATATGTACGCGAGATCAAAAATTATATTGATAAAGGTTTGCCATGTAAAACGTCCGTCTTAGCTATCATTCTTTTGAGATAATTCTGATTAAATTATCAGGTTAACTGTCATACTTATATACTGACATTTGACTGACATAGAATTTGTAAATATATGTTTATTTATCACATTTCAAACGTCATTATTCCGAAAACCGCTGATTTCGAGGATATGGTATGTTACACAAAAAGTGTTGAGAATTTACCATACAATTCAAAAATGGCATAATATACAGGATGTTCCATTAAAAAAAACAATGATGTTTTTCTTTACACACCCTGTATATAATTTTCTTATGTCAACAAGTTCACAACTAAAAATACTAATCGACCTGTCCGAGCGTTTTTCTGCAAAATAAGTACCTGAATTTTAAACGAATTTGTTCCTTTCATCTTGAACGCACTGTTATATGTTCTCTTTGAGTTTTCCGCGGGTAGTAGTATGTGTTATCACTGGATTCCGGGTTTTCTTCCGCGTTTCCACTGCTTGGTTTTTGAAATGTATATATATATAGTAATATATGTATGTATGTAACTTACTATTAGTATGGCAGAATTAGGGTTTTAAGGAATTATCAAGGAAACGCTATCTTCAGTTCATGACGTTTCGATCTTGATTAAGATCTTCATCAGACCTTTATTTAATTAACAAATACAAATGACATACTAATGAGTCACATATTACATTAATATGTCTTTGTCAAATAAATAAAGGTCTGATGAAGACTACACCCTTGTTATTCCTTTTAATTAGAATAAAACTGTAAAACGAAAATAAAACAAAACCACGATAAAAACACTAACGTTATGGTCATGTCTCATTTTAACATTTTGGCAGATGGCGCTGTCGGCTATATCAACTTAAAAATTTTAAATGGCATAGGGGTCTTGCGACCGCTCATTTGAAAGGTATTTAGAAAATCTATTCAAAATTTATGTTTTTCAAAATTTATTTCATTTGTTAAAAAGAAACAGTAGAAATAATGTTTTTAATAAAATAAATGAACAATTAAATTAGATTTTTAACAAGGCGAATAAAAAAACCTTACTAAAATTGAAAAAAAAAAACAAATAATCCCCAACACATAACCATAATTTTAAATTAAATGTTCAAAATGAGCACCTTCAAACCTCTAAAGTTATTATTTTTATAGTGGCTTTGTTTTATTTTTGTTTCAAGGTTTTATTTTACTTCATTTAAAAGATAACAGGGGGCGGGGCGGGGGGGGGGGTATTTCGGACACGCACTGTAGAGTAATTTTAACACGGTACGATATAATTGTTTTCAATTCATATTGTAGTACGAAAAATATAAAATTATTCGATAAAATTCCTTATTATTACCATGTCAGAATGGATATATAAAAATTTTAAATTGAATCGAGCATTTTTGGCGATGAGTCCCGATAACAGTCTAAATTAATGGAACTGTATTGACGGTAGCTATAAATAACGCTTTAAACCATGTGGACCGTTACAATTTGTTTTGGAAATGTTCCTATTTTGTGATTTAATGGAAAACTCAATAAATAAATTCCGTAATATCGTTTAATAACGTTTCAAAATAAATATTTCATATTTATCGAGGAAGTACGCAATGTGAGTCTCCGCTGTTAGTACTCAGACGTTGCACGTTGTTCCTGCAACTGAATTATCGCGCATGTGATTGAGTTATTTTATTTTATTTACACCGAAGTTTTTAAAATGTATTTCTATGTAAAGAAAAGTCGAATTAATACTTCTTTATCTAATCTATGGAGACAATTTAAAAGAGAATAGTTTCTTCGAAATTTTACTTAATTAAATTAATAAATAAATTAATTAATTAAACTAAAAAATGAGGTGTGGGCACTACATGACTTTCTTATACATATTGCTGTGACCTCCTCTACTTTGATTAATAACCAATAGTTAAATTAATAAATTGATATACTTTAATAATCTCAGGGTCTAAATGTGAATTTCTTTGTTTTTATAACGGTTAATGTGTCACAGCCTTTTGCTTATTGTGAGTTCTAGCTGTGATAGTGATGTTTACCTTCCTTATGTTCTCCTTTGGGATGGGTATAAATAAGTAAATATTGAATGTCAGCACAACTTATTTTATTTACAATATAAATTTACAAAAACATTGCTAGTAATTTTTTTATTATCATACAATACAATACTTTATCTTTTTCTTTGTTATGTGTTGCCTTTTTATTCATAGTACAAGCACCTTGCAAATCCTTTGTTCCTTATGAAAATTGTAAAAAAAACTGCACGAATTCTTCATGTATGCTTACAAATCAAAGAAATTTACTAAATTCACTTTCTTTACCCTTTTACCGATGTATCCCCATTGGATCATCTCGACCTGAGAATCTCACGTCAAAATCGAGATTTAAACAATGAAGAACTATTTGATGTTTCCCATAATATTTCAAATTATTGTTGTTCAAAAGAAAGCGTTAACGCCTCGTTGAGTCGCCCTAAGTTGAGATTCGCACGTCAACCCAAGGCTTACTCAAAGAAGAATTTATTAAATACTCAAATAATACTCAAATATTTATTGCTATCTGGGTAAAATTGTTGATACTCCGTTGAATCGCCTTAAGTTGAGATTCGCACGTCAACCCAAGGCTTACTCAAAGAAGAATTTATTAAACATTTAAATAATATTCCAAAATTTATTGCTATCTGGGTAAAATTATTGATACTCCGTTGAATCGCCTTAAGTTGAGATTCGCACGTCAACCCAAGGCTTACTCAAAGAAGAATTTATTAAACATTTAAATAATATTCAAAAATTTATTGCTATCCGATAATTTTTTACATCACACACATGAAGATTCCTTTATTTATTTATTTATAGGATTGCAAGATGAACTTTATTTAATAGTGCTTGTACTCACTTTTCTTGATCGTATATTTTTTCGAATTCTCCTTGATAATCCGGGCCTTCCATCCTACTGGAAATTTTCTTATTATGGCGGGCTTTGTATAGTCGAATAATAATGTTTCGCGCTTTTATTGTATATGGCGCGCACTTATCGTCTGAGAATACGTATTACGCGTTTTGTTCTTGCGACGTCTGGATCTTAAAGGCGTTTATGCCTTTTAGATTTTTATTTTTATTTATTTCACTTGGAGCACTGTTCAATTTTTCTTTTCTTCTTGAGCCTTGAAGATCTTCGGATGGACTCCTCGTTTTAGCTGATGCATGCCCTTATATACCGTTTAACATTTGACAAACGCCTTATTTTG
This sequence comes from Amphimallon solstitiale, assembly GCA_963170755.1. NCBI lineage: Eukaryota > Metazoa > Arthropoda > Insecta > Coleoptera > Scarabaeidae > Amphimallon > Amphimallon solstitiale. The sequence goes on along the minus strand of OY720681.1, from coordinate 6,638,207 downwards.
TTTTAAATTATTTTCGTTCAGTTTAAATTTTCATCCACTGCGCCCTCCGTGTTTGTTATGGTAACTATCGATGTCACGTGGTCATGTGACCTTTCTTCCGCCATGTTACCGTTGTTGTTATTTACATATTTCGTACTTGCATATTCCATGGACATTGATTGATTTTATCTATTGGTAGGTATTCTTAAGCTGTACCATATTATATACTGACTAATATTTTATTTATTTTTAGCCTGAAGTCTCTTGAAGTATTTTTATATGAATGAAATTATGTACTAATCGCATATTTAAATGTACATTCAACAATATCTTTTATTCTGTGAATATCAGTGAAAAATTGCATACCCAACATAATGTTTTATTTTTAACAGTGAACCAGGCCACAATATTTACATTCTGGATGTGTTTGTGTATAGAAACAAATAAATCATATACCTTTGTATGCATTTCCATGTCCCATACGGAAGAAAATACAATTAATCTTAGTGACTGTGAAATAAGTGGAATATATATTTATTTATGTATATAGACCTTTGTTCCAGCCATAGTGTTTATTATTATCGCAATATGCTGAATGCAGGCTTCTATTCACTGATTATTATTGCTACTAAAGAATGTGTTACCGAATGACCTACTTTCTATTAATCACTAGTAATAATGTTTGAATCGTTACATATCCTTTTTTAGACTGAGGTCAGTATTTAAGCATCATGTTTTGTATGATATTTAACATAATTTTGTACTCTAATTTATTTAACATTGTTTTATTTTTATTCAATACCATTTTTATTTTTAATTGCAAGTGCTATCATTTTTATGGTTATGCAACCCATATTGCATTGATGTGTATTCTACTGCATAGTTATTAATTTGTGTACTCACTATTACGTGACAATTTAAATTGTATATATTTATATTAATTAGTGGATTATTCTGTATTTGTTTGTTGAAATATTAAATTATAATTTATATCTAACATGTAAATTTATATTTATTTAAAATAAATGTAGTGGTATTTTATTTTTGTTGACCTTTTATTTGTTTGGTTTCTTTATTTATCTATTTATTTATTTAAGTGAAAAAATACCACAGCAATATGTGCATTTTAAATTATGCAAAGTTGTTGTACATTAAGCTTTAAATACTTTTATACTCTAAAAAAAAAAATACGCCTGTGAGTAAATGTGTTACTTTAAATTTTGAAAATTCTTTTATACAAAAATTATTCAAAATCCGATTCTAAGTACTTCTAGTCTCTTAATCTCTACAGAAAGCATACTTTGTGAAATATTTGCGAAAAATGCCACTCGCTAAGAGTAAAAGTATTACTTCCGGTCCTAATTTTGAAATTTCGTTTATACAAAAAATATTCCAAATCCAGCTCTACATACTGTTATTCTCTTGATAAATATATATAGAATGCATAATTTACGACATATTCGCAAAAAATCGCTATGTGATAAGAGCAAAAGTGTTACCTCCGGTCCGAATTTTGAAAATTTTTTTATACACAAGGTATTGGAAATTAAGTTCTAAATACTTTTATGCTCGTAACGTACCTGTCTAAAAAGCATGGCTTGCGAAATATTCGCAGAAAACTCATTTTCGGTAAGAGTAAAAGGCCTACTTCCGGTAGGAATTTCGAAAAACTTTTTTCATACAATATTTCTCAAATTTAATTTTCAGTACATATGAATTATAAATTTGTATAAACATAGTAGTTGCCGAATAACTGGCAAAATTCGATTTTTTTACTGAAGTAAACTACTAATTCCGGTCTGCCGATTTTATTATTATATTCGTAAATACAACATTTGGAATCGATATCTATTGCGGTAATGTTCAATTTGTAACTGGCATTCATGTAATAATATTTTACTAGCAGACGCTATTTATCCTGAAAGACTAATTTGTTGGTTTAATTTTATTGTTCTAAAATTGTTCCGGTCGATTGGAATTTGTCGTGGTATTGAATTGTCGTCTTTAGTTCGTATTTTAGCCGTGTCGGTTGCCAAAACGACTCGACTATAACAGTAGGGGAAAGGTGCCATGAATGGGACAAGCCTTGAATGGGACAATGCAGATTTCTTTACAACGATCGGTATTCTAAAATATCGGTTACCACTAATAGCTGGCAGCACAAGTCTTCTTGCATATAGAAATCATTTGAAGTCAGTATAATGCTTCTCAGTAGTCAAAAAAAAAAAACAGTTTATGTTTTGTCTCATGAAAAGTAAGAAAATTGTGTTTATTTAAAGAGTTTTTGAGAAAACCGAGCTAAATTTGGTCAACAACTTTCTTGGTTATCTACTGATTGGTGGAAGTAATTGCGGTAGCTATATTGTGAAAGGTATTTTTTTTTGTTATTCATTGGTAGGAAAATCAGTGAGTGATGAATGGGACAAAGTCTATGTGGCATGAATGGGACGTGTCCCATCAATGCACTATCTCTGTGGAGTGCAACAAATGTTCGATTTTTATTTAATTTTTGTTGTTAGGTGAAAATGGTTCCTAAAGGCAAAAAACTGGAACGAGTATCTTCTAACCTTATGGAAGCCGCCGTTAAAGATGTAATTCAGAACAAATTGTCTCTTCGCGATGCAAGCTTGAAATACAAAATTTCGAAATCAGCTGTTCATCGTGCAGTTCAAAGCGCTAAAAATCTTCCTGAAGTCGTTAATTTTGTGCATAAGCCTAATATTGGAAATAGACGTATTTTTACTGTAGAACAAGAACTAGCCTTGGTAGAATATTTGATAACTGCGTCCAAAATGTGCTACGGATTGGGGCATACAGGACTTCGTCAGCTTGCCTATAAATGTGCCCAAAATTTAAAACTCGCATATCCCGAAAACTGGGATAGAGAATTGAAAGCTGGATTAGACTGGCTTAAAAGTTTTAAAGCCAGACACAAAGATAGTTTATCATTGCGAAAACCTGAGAAAACAAGCTTGAGTCGGGCCACTGCTTTTAATCCTACCACTGTGGCTAAATTTTTCAATAATTTGGAAGAGGTTATGACCAAATACAAGTTCACTGCAGATACCATATTTAATTGTGACGAAACAGGTCTTAATACGGTCACAGATCCACCAAAAATATTTTGGTGGTGTAGTGAACTATGCCAAAAGTCACCATGTGGTTTTACTCCACTTCCCCCACACTGCAGCCATAAATTACAGCCTCTTGATGTGGCGGTGTATGGCCCTTTCAAGACTTTTTTTAAGGCTGCTCAAAATGAATGGATGCTGACAAACCCCGGCAAAACATTTGACATTTATAAAATTGTAGGAGTTGCAAAAAACAGCATATTTGAGTGCATTTACGCCAAAAAACATCATTGCCGGGTTTTCGGCCACGGGAATTTATCCCCTCAATCGAAATATATTTCAAAAATCAGATTTCCTTTCCTCATATGTCACAAATCATCCTGCACCGTCGACTACAACCGAAACTATTCCCAGACCAGCTACGCCCGAAGTCTTGAGCCCCGAGGTGATACGACCTTTTCCAAAAGCACCGGAAAGGAAAGAAGTGCGAAAAGGCAGAAAAAGAGGAACTACAAAGGTACTGACTGATACACCGGAATTAAACCAGTTGAAAGAAGATACAAATGCTAAAATGAGGAAACTCAATCTGAAAAAGACTAAATAAAAATGCAAACGTGAAATTTTGGTAAGCAGTGACAGTGATGAAGAAAGTGAAGAGATGGTATTGCAAGATTCCGATGGGAGCGATGAATTCCTCGCCGACATACTCTCTGGTACTACAGAAGCAGAAGAACACACAGATAATGATAAGTCTTTTGTCATAAAAGAAAATGACTACGTGCTGGTAGATTTTTCAACTAAAAAGAATAAATTGTGTTATATTGGATGTATTCAGAAAGTTTTGAAACCTTTGGAATTTGAAGTTAAATTTTTAAGAAGATTCGGAAACTCCAACAAATTTTTTTACCCTCCTGAAGACGATATTTCCGACGTTGACAGAGACAGCATTGTAATGAAATTATCACAACCCTACAGGACTCTTGGATCGTCACGAAGTCAAGCAAATTTGCAGTTTAACATTGAATTTTCATCAACTGAAAGCAGATTTGGAAGAATTTTGTAATGTTTCTGATATGTTTTTATATTTTTAACAATAAAGTATTATAACTGCAGACTGTTCATTATTTTATATTTTCATGTTTGCTTTGATTTTGGTGTTGTCCCATCCATCCCCGATTACTGTACCATCCAATACATACAGTGTATTGAATGGGACAAAATCACGATTTTTTTAAATTGTCACTAATTGATTTGTTAAAGAAAATTGGGTGTAGTTGATAATAAAAATATGTTAACATAATCCCAAGGAACGTGTTCGTAAAAATTTATGAAAAAATTATCACTCATAATGAAATCTCCCCTACCAACTGATGATTATTATATAAAAGAACTTCAATCAATCCATAATACTTACATTTAATCTTAATTATTCTATTATTCATTTAAATACAAGCACAATTTCTTATATATATATATATATATATATATATATATATATATATTGTCAAATTGTCGCAGTTGATAAAGTTTTATCAACCGCGATTAGTGTCAGTTTTGACGACAATAAAATAACGAAATCGGAAAACCATTTGATGGCACGGCATTACGGCCGCCTGTATGGTCTACTCAGATGAAAACATTATACCGCAGAATCAATTTCTTGGCCCATTCAGTTCCTAATATATATGTATCTGAAATATATTGGATAGGGCGTAACACAGAAACAAAAAAAAACGCATTCGCACACAGGCACACAAACATTGATAGAAAAGATATATGTTGAGCGGTCCTTTTAGACGAACGAAGCTGGGGAGTCGAGAGTCGTTTTCAGGGATTCAGAAACGCTTTTAACGTCCAATTTGAAGAAATAATTACACTCGACTTGCTGTTGTTGTTGTAGGTTTAGATTGTATTATTTTACTGTCAAGGGAATCCCTAGTGATATATTTACTTTCAGGAATATCTTTTTTGAAAGATTCAGCTTGGTCAAGTGTTATAAAATTTATTAATAGTTGGAGATCTTTATTCGCTTTTTTGAAAGAATTCAATGCAATTTATGTACGAGGCATATCCACAAAAAACATTTGATTTATGTTTCAGGAGAATGGCACTAGTAGGGCAAATATGCTCAAAATAATTTATTATACAGCCATCGCAGTGGTAGAAGTTAACGTAGAACTAATTGTTTTTTATTTTTATTTATTTATTTCAAAATTACAATTAACATTATTAAAAATTAATTAATATACAGGGTGCGATTCGGGTATAGTGAATTTTTAATGTTGATACAATTACTCATCCCATTTCTTTTTAATAGGTGTCAATGCATTAAAATCGGCGGCAGAACTTAACATGTTTTATTTTATTTTTATTTTGTTTCTTGCTTTTATAAATGAATGTTTTTCTTTATTTTTATGTATTATTATATTTTTGTAATGTATGTTTCATATTTTCGCTTTCATTTGTACTATCATATTTAATGAAATTCTTACTTACAAATTTAAAGATATTGTGAGAATACTGATGCGGAGCTTGCTTCGGAACATATGCTGTCTCAGCGGCCGAGTTTATTGTCTGCCGGCCCTGCAACACAACTATTTCAAAATAGAAAGTTTCCTTAACATTCTCCTTATACATTTTATCTTTTGTCAGTCACCTACGTTATACTAAAATACATCTTTATGTGGACGATGCCCACGTATACTACTCATTTAGAGCCTCGGACTGTGTGGAAGCTATTCAAAGAATAAATGAGACTTTGGAGGCTATTCGATCCGTGTCTTCCAGGTATTTATTTGTCATTAACCCTGCTAAATCGCAGACTTTGTTCTTTGGTAATAGGGAAATTGTTAATAAATTAAACCCATCATTAGATTTTCACGTAGGTGATGTGGAGATTCCTGTTATTAGCGGCGGGAGGTTGGACTTGACTCTAGATAACACTTTTCGTTTTCGTGATCATGTGACAAATTGCCTAAAATCGGCATACACGTATTTGAAAAAGCTATAGCCGTACAGGTCAATATTAAATGAAAGCACGAAAAAATTACTTTGCCACATATACAGGGTGTAGTACCTAAAATGCCTCGGACCGTAGCTACTCTATCAAACAATATATCAAAAAAAGTCTAAGAGAAAAATTGTTCATTATTACAATCACCATTTCCCTAATAGTATATTATGCAATGAGTATTTAATGATAGCTATTAACAACGAGTAAGAAAATTACAATACGAGTCGAAGGCGAATATTGTGAACACGAGTGTCTTAATAGCCATTAAATGCGAGTTGCATACACTATTTTTTCTACGACCCCATAATAAAATTATTTTTTGAACTGGCATAGGGTATGTTAAAGAAACTGATTAACATACCCTATGCCAGAACGAAAACATGATAAAATCCATAGATCATTAACATACATGGGTACATTAAGCGTAAATTTATCCAAACTACTAAAAAACATAATATTAACACGGCGTTCAAAACCAGTAACAATCTATACAAATACATAAAAAACAATAAAGATAGTACAGATAAAAGACATAAATCAGGGGTCTATCAAATAACTTGTGGGTCTTGCCCGAAGTTCTACATAGGACAAACAGGAAGATTTTTTGAAACTCGCATCAAAGAACATCTGTCATGTTACAAGAACCAAAAAACAGGTTCCACATATGCGAACCATTTAATGGACGAAGGACATAATTTTAACGAAGATTTCTCTATGTTAGGCGTACAACATAAGAAGATAAAATTGAATTTCTTAGAAGCCCTAAATATCAATAAACACAAAAACTCCAATTTTCTTTAAACGATCAACTGGATGTAAATAATATAAATCTCCTTAACTTAATTTATTTGTTTAGTACTACAATATACATAGTTTTATGAGGGTTTTAACCCACTTCCCGATTTGTTTACTTTTTTTCTTACCTCCTACAACCGATACACATGAGATATATACTTTGTAACATATATTTTTAGTCATTGCTGAAGAAGCCACTGTGTGGTGAAACAATTGTTCAATTTTTAGTTATTAAAGTGTAGTTCAACAAGTCTGTTTTGTTTTATTTACGTTTGTAATATGCAACCAAATAAAAGCCGAATCTATTTTATTTATGATTATAATTATGGACAATTGTTCTCATAGACTTTTTTCGAAATATAGTATGATAGAGGAGCTACGGTCCGAGGTATCTTAGGTGCTACACCCTGTATGTACTGTCTCGTTTTACTGTTCGAAGATATATCATGTCTGTCTTGACAATGCCACGAACTTCCGAATACAGAAAGCTCAGAATGCTTGTCTGAGATATATCCACGGTATCAGGAAATTTGAGCGTATGTTGCACAAACTGAATGATACGGGTTGGCTTAACATACATAACAAAATAGAATTACTAACCTTAAATCTTTATCATAAGATTCTAACGAGTAGATTCCCGCCATACTTGTACTATAAAATTCGATTCAGAACGGACGTACACAGTCTGACCACGCGTATTCACGGGTTGATATCTCCTCCGCCTCACAGACTCGCTTTGTTTGAAAGATCATTCTCATACGGAATTTATAAAAAATAGAATGATAGACCTGCTGATTGGAAGAAGTGCACGGCTACTCATTTCAAGAAAAAAAAATATTTAAATATTTTATATACAATTTAAAGTTTCCTTTTTCGTATTTATATTTACAGTTATCTGAACTTAAGTTTGTTGCGTTTTGTTTATTCTTTTTTGTCACATCCCATATAAAGAATTTAGGCGGTACCTTTTTGTGTCTCATTTATCTTATTCTATATGTGTGTTTCTTTCGTTTCAAAGTCTCTTGAATTTTTAATTTCAGGTGTTTTCTTTGAGAATATAATATACTTACTTCATCTTCGTTTATGTTTACAAGTTTGAAAACACATTGCTTATTCCGTGTCCTTTCTAATGCTGTTATTGTTTTGCTTGTGGGTTTTTGCATGAATTCTCTACAAGTATTCATTATTATTTGGAATTTACATTAATCATAATAAATAATATAATTTACTCGTGACATGTTTACTATTATGTCTGTTCTCGGACTTGCAATGATATTTATTCATGAGCCGATGTCCTTGAAGAAATACATAAATAAATCACCCATACAATAATAATAATAGATAATAACAATAATACATATCTAAAAGACATCATATTTCAATCAAAAGTCCACTTGTCATTCGTAAACTCTTAAACATTTGTCGGTTTTCTGATGGTCAAAGTTGACTACTGGTCGATGAAAGTGAATATACTTTCTCGATAATCTTTCGCATTTCATAAAGTAGGCATCTATCGATTATTATAAATATCCATCTCGGATATTATTCATTATTTAATGCTCACAATTCAGAGCATTTATCAGTTGACAAAACAACTTTTACGCATAGCAACAAAGCGAAACAAGATATGAAGAGACAAGATATGTCAAAATATGCACAATAATAAATGTAACCCATTTTGTCTTAAGGATTTCTTCATAAATTTTGGAAATAAAATGTTAGAGCCTGCACACAAAGTGGCTATTGTCTTCTTCAATTTCAAGTAATTCTGGTAACCCAGAGAATTATGTTTACCTTTCCATATGTATTTACCAACACAAATTGCATTTTATAATTTATGTATAACGCTTTCTTTATTATTTAAATATTTGAACGGAAAAAACAGAAATTATGCATTAATATACAAAGAACTTTCAGATATACATCAAAAGGGATAAATGTATTTATGTGCAAAATATGAACATTTGCATGTAATCCGGTCTTAGATATAATATTTACTACTCTAATATTAAAAATAAATATTAAAATAAAACATGTAAAATATGTTATTCATTATAAATTATCCAGCCTTTATCATCGTTATTATGCATATACAAAAAAATGTTTCAAATAAAAATTTTGTGGCTGAGACTGAATTTTATTTGCAGGCTGTCAAAAATACAGTGGCGTGCAGATACAACGGAATAAAAAAAATATTTTTTTTAAATGGAATACCCTGTACATTACTAAATTTTTTTAATGTTCTTGTTACTCTGATTTCAAAAATATATCATGCGGTATCTTAAACCGTTTTCTAGTTATTAAATGTCGAATAAAAAATAATTAAAAAAACAATTATAGATCATATAAAATATTACCTGTAAAAGTTTTAACAGAGACTCAAAAAGGGAAAAGGCTGGACTTTTGCCGCAATATGATTTAAAATTTGAATCAAGATTCCGATTATTTTACTAGAATATTATGGACTGACGAGTAATTTTTTTCTACTACAGGAGTTTTTAATAGAAAAAAATCGAGGGTCTTGCTGTTGGTGTTTGGTATGGCATTTTCCGAAACAAAATTGTTGAGCCTATATTTTATTAGGGAGCGGACACGAAAGGTTGATGACTCATCGCCCATGGGCGCACTACTGAAATGTTGTATTTTTAAAGAGGTTTTAATTTTATTTATATAATAGGATAACAAGTGGCTGATGATCTAGAAAATACAAAATACCTTATTATTTGTTCATTTTGTAGTTCAAGTCGAGTAAAGGAGTATTAATATTTACTAGCAATACTTTCTCAAAGCTCTCTTCTGTAAGATTTATTCTCTTTGAATGAAGTACATTCTTGTAGACAGAAAACGTCCTTTCTACATCGCAACTGGTTATAGGTGCGTACTGGAAATACTCTTTTATTTCAGCGTATTTAGCAGTTAGATTTTGTGTCATTGTCCCCATACACAATTGCCGCAACGTTATTAAATCTGGATTTATATTAAAAACTGCGTCTAATTTTTGCCGAAGACCACATTCGAAGTCACTTGGAATACTTTTGAAATTATTAATAGCCACATCTAATGTGGTTAATCCATCTTTTAATTTGAGATTTCGATTTTCAAAATATGTGATTAGTTTACGCAAATTTCCTGTTCCTGAAGGAATAACAACTGATTTTTTAAATTTGGGATTTGTGTTAGTTCCTTGCACTCAGAAATACTTCGAGCATCGTCATTTAAACATGTAACAAAATTTTGTAAATTATCGAAATTCTCTGCATAAAAACTAGTAGCTTCCAACCATGTTCCCCATCCAGTTACAATTACTGGCGAGGGAGGCAGTGTCAAAGATGGAAGTTTTTCCCTGTAAAGAGCTACTCTCGATGGTGATTTTCTGAAAACTTTTTTAAAAGCGTATAAGCATATAAGGATATGTTTCCTTTAATAGTCTGCCTGTTCTTAAAATATATGCGGCACTGTCACTAACAAATAAAAGTATTTTTTCCTGTCGTCCGGATGAAGCATTTTGTGCAAATTCTAGTCAATAGTTTTAGCAACTGTTTCCGCATCAACTGTATTTATAACTTTAGATGCATATGCGTTATATAGAATACTATCACAAGTATACATATATACATTTATACGTAAACGTATATGCACATATTGCCGTGATATCTCGCAAGTTTATAAGATAAGAATAGCTTTAAGAATTAGTTTAAGTTTTGAAATAAAATAAAAATGACAAAAATCGTATTTAAATATGAAAGAGTAAAAATATGCAACAAAATTACATGGATGTATATAAAGTTGCATACACATGGTCAATATACAAGCAAGTAATTCAAAAGTCATTATTATTCAAGTGAATAGTGAGAAAATACAAAATAAAATTTATTAAATAAATATGAAACAAAAGACAAAATAAAAATTTATTAAATAAATATGAAATAAAAGACAAAATAAATATAAGCAATATATTTCTTTTGTAGAAAGGATACACAAAATGTATGGTTTACATATCATCAAAAAGAACCTAATTTTATACAATGCGTAAAGGTTGCTTTAAACATTCTAAATAATGGACCGCTGTTTAAGTCAAAAAGGGTAATGAAGGCAAATAATCGAGAAAGGGTGATGTTAATGGACGGATCAGTCAAGAGAATTAGTCATGTAAAAGCAATAGAATTGTATGAAAAAGATCAAATACGATATGCAAGAAACATAAATATGACTGAATAAATCATTATGAGTTACATGCATAAAGCAATAAAACTTTATGAAAGAGTTTAAGAACTAAATTATATTAAAAGATAAAAATTACCTTAGCTTATAACTAGAGACTAAGAAAAGGATATAAAAATATGTAAAACGTAAACCCGATCAGCAATAAATTCGGTATAAAACGGTAGCTGATAGCATAAATAAAAAGTGTATGTGTTTATGTTTTGTTTGTAATACAATGCTTCAGAGACTGGAAACAGACGTGTACAGTTTCATGACCTACAAAAGACAACAAAATATAAAACTTGTGTAAAGTTTATTGCAGATAGACATATTACCGATGGAAAGATCATGGATAGAAAACAGAGTTGCAGTAGACAAACAAGCGTGTCTTCCAGGTGCAGGCAGTGCGAGAAGAAAAATAATCGTTATCTCCAACGTGTTTCCCATCTTACCAAATCGCAATCTAGCTACAAGAAAAGTGAAATTGACATTAATAAATGGAAAGAAAAAATATGTATTGAACAATGAACAAGGCAATAGGTTCATTGATGAATACAAAGAAGGATGGTATTAACAACAAGAATAAACCTACCGTCGGAAATGCTGTGCGAGGCAGTGAAAAGACTTTTGAATTGGAAAAACAATTTGTAATGACGTTTGGTAAATAAAGAACTGTCAGAACAATATGTGTATGTGTGTGTGTATCAAGACGGCAACATGTGGGCAGCGATTTCACTGGAACGTATATTCCAATGCCAACCTAAAATATGGACTAGAGGGCGCAATAGTCAACGTAGAGTTTTTTTGCTGCTATAAATAAGAAACAAGATTCGACAAGAAGGGACTTCTGATTTCGACTCCGAAAGAATAAGACGCTCTAAAAAAAAATAATTGTTACATTGTAGAATAGTAGTTTTCATTATTTCTTTATCACGTTTATTCATAATAATTTTTCTTTTATTAATATATATTTAAATTCACTTGAAACGTTCAATATGGACATTCAAAATGAACATTTTGATGAAATATTTAAAGATAGCAAGTAAGTTTTTTTTTTTGAAAAGAAGTTATCTAAGTTGTTAGACAGACATTGGTTTTTACGTGCAAATGATTAATCAATGTAATGTTGGACAATATGGATAAGCAAATATTATCCTGTAAGGTTTTCTTTTAATTCATAAAGTTGGAATTACAACAAAATAGGACTAATGGAGTTGGACAGTTGAAGAGATGCTACGTGCGAATGAGCATTTTCTTCATGGTATTGTCTAAGCATCATTAATCTTTTTCAAGTTAGGTTAATAATTAATTAAAAGTTTCACAAGGCAAAGATTAAAAGCTAGATACAACACGTGCAAATGGTTGTCTAAGGCAATTAATTGAAGCCAATATAAAAATAATTACATCGATAAATATCACTATCAATGTACAATAAAAGTTTACATTTTATTTATTTACAGGATAAATATTTATTTTTTTGTTTAGCATCATAAATAAATAAATAAAAGATTTACATACATTACAACCGACATTAGGTATAAATGATATGAGCATTTTCAATTATGTATTTGTTTAGAGCATAAAGGTGTATATAAAAATTATTTGAATCTATAAATTACAAAAATAAAAGGTGTATGATCATGTTAAATAGACATTCTGTTTTCTTCTTTAAACAAAACTAATACCTCGTCCCTATTATAAGTAAGTGAAAGGCCACCAGTGAAGGAGAAGGAACCACATACATTGCCAGAATCCACAATAGTTATTAGGTACATGCTTCAACAATATGAATTAAATATAAAACCAATTATAAGTTTTTGGTGTAAAAAGAAAAATTTAGAACACAGCATGTACAAATGACTATACCCACAAATATATGCTATCACAGCAATATGTACGAGGTGGGATACACAGCATACACTTAGGTATCATTACCAACAGCGAACGCACAGACACGTGTTTCGGTCTTTAAAGCCTCATCAGTGTACGTGGTGCTGTTGGCAATGATCCACAACTAAAATCGTGTCTTATGTCGGTTGGACCGCAAAATGTCCGTGAGAATATCTCAGAGACATCTGCCATCCAAGCGCGACACCAAACACGACAGTTTTATCTTGCACACTGTGCTAAAGACAAAACCTACGTTACACATTCAAGTATTTTATATTCCGTTTGTGATATGGTGGTGCCACCTATTGGCCTTAATATGCGGAGATACACATTTAGCATGGAGGTTTTGTCTTATTAAGAAAATATAATTTAAAAAACACAATAGTTTGGGAGGGGGGGGGGTTAGGTTTAAGATACCCATATCATATGGTATATTTTTAAAATCAGAAAAAAAGATCATTATAAAAATTTAATAATAATAAAATAAAGGGGTCTTCCATTTAAAAAAAAATATTTTTTTTATACCGTTGTAACTGCACGTTTTTGATAGCGTGCATTCAGTCTCAACGACACAACTTTTATTTGAAACATTTTTTGTATATGCAATAATAACTATGATGAAGGGTGGGTAATTTATATTGAATAACCCTGTACATTTTTGCTTGCTTGCTGGTCTAAAAAATATCGATTGGGATATTGCAAAGTAGCACCTATTACATAAGTGATTTCATATCGCATCAGAAATGATCAGATGTCACTCGTTTTCTTTATAGTTAGCATGGGGAGAACATCACACAAATGGTGTGAACTAATCGATCATTTACGCCCGCTTTAGTCTGATATCGAACCGAGTCCGTCTCGTTTTACTTTTTCGCTCTAGTTTTAAACAAGCGTATTACTCATAAAAGCGTTTTTGTGTCTGATATGTGCCGATTTGTGTGGTTAAATCGCGTCGGTTTTGGAGAACTCAAAACATCAAAAGGGGAAAAGGAATTAATTGCGGATTAATTAGAAAAAAGCCGTCGCTTTTACAAAAAATAACCCCCAAAATAAATCGCTCTGCGTATACGTATCTTTTCTGCTTATAGACCAATACGTTCAAACGTTTTTATTAGAGGAAAGTTTCATTCGGTGAAAGGGATAACAGTACTAATTCAATTTCATCCCGGTGGTTTTATAGTACTTTGTTTGATATTTGAATTGTTATTAGAGAAATTAAATTGTGTAGTGAGAAAATGCAGTACTCCTAATTGTTTTGTTACTATCCATCAACATATTGCTGTGAGCCTTGCAAATTAATAATACAATGAAATTATTAAAACTCTATATTCATAGAAATACGGAAGTTCACGCATATATCTCAAGAAATTAGTCTTACGCTTATCTGAGATCTTACTACTTCTGCAAAAATGTTGGTTAGGCAATGTTGCACTTTACTAGCTCAGTGCAAGAACCGGTCAAGTCCCTGTTTTTGTAAAATTATGTTATACATGCAGCCAAGTCCTTTCCCGGGTAGTGTATGATTCTGTGCAATAACCAGCTGATAAAACTTTATATTATTCATTACGCAGCTGCTTTGGTGGTTGCCTGTGTTGTAACACTGTGCAATAATCAATCAAGTCCTGGACTTGGCCTGTTCTTGCGCAGAAAAAGCTTCTTTTATGTACACGACGAAATGCTGGGTGGTAAAGGCCAGAATGAAGTGTGTAGCTTTCTTTTGCATTTTATAAACAACTACATCCGCACAGAAGTTACTAATCTATATCGTTTCTCTGATAACTGTGCATCCCAAAATATAAAAATTACGTTTTACTGCAATTTTGGTATACACTTGTACATTCAGGAAGATTTACTCTAATCCAACATCGATATCCGGCACCAGGCCACAGTTTCTTGGCATGCGACCGCAGCTTTGGAGCAGTGGAACTACAAAAAAGGAAACACGACACAATCTTTCTCCCTCAAGAGTATATCGATATAATACGTGACTTGGGGAAAAAATTTGAAATAGTATCTGTCTAAACTTTAAACAACACTTTGAATATTTATTTGTAAAGAATCCACTAACAAAGAATAAGAAAATTACACTGTTTAAATATAGGATCATAAAATATGAGAAGAACCGAAATGGTACTTTCCTTGAATGCGCAGTATATCTGTTTCGATACCAATTTTTGTGGCTTTCGAAATACAAAACAAGAGAACAATAGAACTTCTTTTGTTGCTAGGTGACGATAAAAAGCTATACGATGGGCGCAGAAGACTAAAATCAAACAAAATTCAACATGTTATGACGTTGGCTAAAAATTATATACCAGCATGTGACATGTGGTATTACAATAATATTAAAGAGTACCATCTCAACTTGAAGTCTGAAGAAGTTATTACATCAGCCTCTCAATTTAGCAGTGCTGATGGATGAATATTTTTGTGTTACTTCCTGGTAGATGTCATTTGCGTCGTTGAAGTTTAAACCATTCTTAAAATAAAACAAATTTAATTTTTTCCTGAAATATTTATTTATTTATTTATTTATTTATTTATTTATTTATTTATTTATTTATTTATTTATTTATTTATTTATTTATTTATTTATTTATTTATTTAAATTTAAATACATGTGCACCTAGGTGTTGGCCACCTGTATGTGCAATTACATTATAAATTATAAGAAATGTAGTAACCTAATATGAATACATATTTCGTGTACAAAAGTGTACGTTACTAAAACTAACTAACTAACTATAACTATAATTATTTCATTAAGAAGTAACTTGTGTCCTTAAAACATCCCCGTTAACGCCTCCAAGTTAATAAAAATAAAGTTTCTTAAGTGCATTTTACGTATGTTTTTATACTTTTAATAATTTTTATTTCAGGTAAAATCTTGTTGTATAGTTTCGGTCCTAAGTAACAAAAGGATCTTTGGTAAAATGTGGTATTATTTGTTGTTGTTTGCAGACATCCTTTTATCCTGTTTTTGTAAGGTATTTATGATTTATAGACTCTCTTATTTCAGGATGTTTATGAAGAAAATAACTTCGTTATTTGCATAATAACGACAAGTTTTGGAATGGCCAAGTACTAAAATAATTTTTGTACATGATGTCAGTATATATAAAGATTTAATGTTAAGTATGTCTACGGAATATAACTGTATTGTTGGATAAAGTCTATCTTTCCTGTATATTGTTTTGAGCAAGTAGTTTTGAACAGAAATTAAGGATTTTAGAGTGTCATTATAGGCTCCGCCCCAAGCTATTATACCATATCTTAGTACTGATTCCGCCAGGCTTCTGTAGAGCATGATTAATAATTTTCTGTTTAACATTTCACGTATTATATAAAATTTACGTATAAGACATCTAATTTTTTTTGCAGATATACTCTATATGTATCGTCCATTTGAGATTTGCATCTATATATATTCCTAATTATTTCACCTGGTCTGTTCCCTTTATTACCTTGTGTGTGTTCCTTATGTTTAATTCTTCAAAGTTGGGACGTTGTTTAGTTGTGATGGAGAAACATACGTAATGCGTTTTCTTTATATTAAGTGATAATCTAAAAGATTATAGCCAATTTGATATTTGAAGTAATCCATTCTCTGCATATTCCTTAACATCACTCCAAGTGTTCCCGTTGAATATCACTGCGTATGATATAATTTTTCCATGAGATATATTTATATTCGTTAAAGTGTTAATGTATAATATAAAGAGAATTGGACCCAATACAGTGCCCTGTGGTATGCCAATTTTTATTGTTCTGGGCTGGCTTAGTGTGTCTATTATTTTAACAATTTGTGATCTTTCGGTAAGATAACTTTCAAAAACATTCAGTGCAGTACCTCTAATGCCATGTTTCTGCAAACAGTCCAATAGTAGGTCATGTGGGGCCGTATCAAATGCCTTTGCCAGATCCAAAAAATCGATAAACATTTCTTACCTTGATCTAAGTGGTTAGTAATTGTTTGTGTTAATTCATGGATTGCGTTTTCTGTACTGAGTTTTTCTCTGAATCCGTATTGGTGGTCAGATAGTAGGTTCGTTTGATTGAGGAAGGATACAAGTCGGTTTTTTATACAGTGTTCAAATATTTTCGTAAAACTATTTGTTATACTTATAGGACGATAATTATTTATATCTTTTGTATCTCCAGACTTATAGATCGGAATAACCACTGTTGCCTTGAAATGCTTCGGGACTATACCTGTGCTAAATATTGTATTAAATATGTGTTTTAACGGTTTTAAGATTTCTTATTTATTTTTTTAAATTAAACTTACTGTGCAATGACAGGCCCAAGTCCAACGTTTTTTCAAGATTAATTAAACCTTCGAATATTAATACTACTTATTTTAGCCTAAAAACCAATCTATTGGCTTAAATTCTAATAGCAGGCATAGTTGTTATCCATATTTATTAAACCAATCTGTGCCAAATCGTTTTTTTATGCTTCAGTAAATTTAACTTGTAACGAAGTTCCTTCGTTAATTGTAACAAATTAACATTTTTAAGTTCATAATTAATTTATTTGTCAATATTAAATTAAATGTATGTGTGTTATTTTGTTCAAATATTAATATTGTATAAAGTGAATTGAATCGACCTGTATGTATGTTCAGTTGTTTGTAATAATTCATGTTAGTTACTTATTTTTTAATGGAAAAATACCGAATGTCTACGTCATGCTCAGAGTCGCGTGTTTCACGTCAGTATCGTGTGCAAATTTTATGTTTTGAACGGGTTTTTACCTACATACTGCTGTGACTTCTTCTATATTGGTTAATGACCAAAAATTGAATTAATAAATTAAAATATTTTATTGATCTCAGGGTCTAAGTGTGAATTTATTATATTCTATATCGAATGATGTGCCACAGTCTTATACTTATAGTGAGTTCTGGCTGTGAATGTGATGTTTACTTTCCTTAGATTCTCCTGGGATGGGTATAAATAAGTACATATATAATGTCAGCACAACTTATTTTATTTTATATATATAAATATTTACAAAAACATCATTAAATATCATAACTATGCAATATAATACATTACTTATTTCATTGTCATATCCAGTCTCTTTCATCCGCGGTACAAGCACCTTGCAATCTTTAATTTTTACAAAATTGTTAATGATGAATAAAAATAAAGTTTACTGCTCTAGTCCTTCATGTATGCTCATGTTTCAAAGATTACTGCTATCCTAAAAAAAAGCGTTAGCACCTCGTTAAGTCGCTCTGAACCAAGATTCACACGTCAATCCAGAGCTTACTCAAAGAAGAGTTTGTTTTAAATTGTTTATATAACGTTCAGAATTTTCATTGCCATCCGGAGAATTTACTTATACCTCGTTGAAAACGTCTCGAGCCAAGATTCACACGTCGACCCAAGGACGTATTCAAAGAAGAATTTATTTTTAATTGTTTAAATAATATTCTAAATTTTTATTGCTATCCGGAGAGTTTACCTATACCTCGTTGAAAACGTCTCGAGCCAAGATTCACACGTCGACCCAAGGACGTATTCAAAGAAGAATTTATTTTTAATTGTTTAAATAATATTCTAAATTTTTATTGCTATCCGGAGAGTTTACCTATACCTCGTTGAAAACGTCTCGAGCCAAGATTCACACGTCGACCCAAGGACGTATTCAAAGAAGAATTTATTTTTAATTGTTTAAATAATATTCTAAATTTTTATTGCTATCCGGAGAGTTTACCTATACCTCGTTGAAAACGTCTCGAGCCAAGATTCACACGTCGACCCAAGGACGTATTCAAAGAAGAATTTATTTTAATTTTTTTAAATAATATTCTAAAAATTTATTGCTATCCGGCGAAATTTACTAATATATATATATATAGCAGTCATGAAGGCTTTTTTATTTATTTACTTTAGAATTGCAAGATGGATTTTATTTATTGTGCTTGTACTCACTTTTCTTCATTATATAGCATTTCAAATTCCTCCTGATACTTCAATCCCTCCATTTTAATTGAATTTATTATTGTGGGTTCTTTATGCGGTCCAATCGTGTTTCTAACCGTCCCTCCGTGTATTTCGAACGCACTTATCATTATCGCCTCTTGCGACTGCCGTGTTGGAATCTTAAGGCGTTTATGCCTTTAGACCCTTTATTTTCTTCGGCGCACTGTTTTCACTATTTTCTTTTTAGTTTAAGAGAATCCGGACCACTTATCGACTGACTGCTTTTCGCTTCTGTCCCGCTTTTTATAGGGATAAACATTTGACTAGCGGCTTATTTTGTTTTTAAATCGTGCGTTTTGTTTGAATTTTTGTCTGTCACGCCCTCAGTGTTAATTTCGGTAACTATCCAAATTATGTAATCACGTGACCTTGTTTCCACCATGTTTGTTGTTGTTATTATTTTACATATCTTTTTATTTTTATTCCATGGGTATTTGATTGGTTTTTCTTTGTTGGTAGGTATTCTTTTATTGTATTATATCATGTACTGACTAATGCTTTATTTATTTATTTTAGCCTGGAATGTCATTTATACGTGGATAAAATTATGTACCATCGCATATTTAGATGTACATTCTACAACGTCTTTTTATTCTGTAAATATCAGTGAATTTGCATGGCCAGCATAATGTTTTATTTTCAATGATAAACTAGGCCACAATATTTATATTCTGGATGCATTGATGTATATCGAAAACCGATAAATCATATACCTTTGCGTGCATTTCTTGTCCCATGCAAAAGAATATACAATTGATCTTGTGACCGTAAAATAAATGGTATATATTTATTTATTCATGTATATTGACCTTTGTTTAATATTGTATTTTTGGTTTTAGCTTGGTCTTTCTTAGAATATATTTGCGTATAGAGGAAGATGAACAAATCGTGCCTCTTTACGTACATTCAATAATATTTACTACAGAAAATATAAGTGAAACATGTATAGTTATACATAACATTTATTCTTGACACTGTTGGTGGTTATAATATTTATATTCTTTGTGATAATTCCTATTTCTGAACTATAATTGCTGTTAGAAGAATGTATTACCTGGTTGACCTACTTTCTATTGACCACTAATAATAATGCTTTAAATTCTTATATATCCTTTTTTATTAAACGGAGGTCAGTGTTTGAATATTGTTTTATAGATATTTAATTCCTGTGTACTAATTTATTTAAGTTGAGGTTAATATTTTTTTAATTCTTACATTCCTTTTAATTGTGCTATTATTTTTACGGGTATGCAACCCATATTGCATTTATGTGCATACTACTGCCTAGTTACGAAATTTCTAGTAAGCACTAAATATATTATTAAAACTACGTACATTTACCTTAATTAGTGAGTTTATTCTGTATTTTATTTATTAAAATATTTATTATATTGAAATATATAAAATTGTAATTTATATTAAATATGTAAAATTATTTTTACTTAAAATAAACATGATAAAATTTTATTTTTGTTGATTTTTATTTGTTTGGTTCTTTATTTTATTTATTCATTTATTTTCAAGAAAATACCACAGCATATCCCAAGTTAAGAAACTGTCAATATGCCATAGTTGACTACGAGAAATATAGGCATATTGCAATTTCTTTACTTAATGGTATTTTCTAAAGTTCTGCTTAGCTAATATTCTTACGTCTAAATTTACTATATTTCTATGTGGGAACTATCCCTTTTTTGTTTCTTAATATCTAGTTATTCTAACTTAAATAATATTATATTGGGAACTGTCCCTTTTTATTTCCTTAATATCTATTTATATACAACTTAAATAATATAATTTTGGGAGCTGTCCCTTTTTTATTTCCTTAATATCTATTTATATACAACTTAAATAATATAATCCTGGGACTATCCCTTTCATTTTCTTAATGTTTTATTTACATCTCTTAAATAGTATAATCTTGGGAACTATCCCTTTTTCATTTTTGTAATATTTATTTACATAGTTTACATAATATAATTTTGGGAACTATCCCTTTTTATTTTTGTAATATTTTATTTGTCTAACTTGAATAATATAATCTTTGGAGCTATCCCTCTTTATTTTCTCATGGGTTCATACTTTTCATCGCGTGAGTTTTATATTTTAACTTTTCTCCCTTCATTTCTGTTTGATATTTTGGTTTGAGTTTTACCTTTCATTTTTAATAGGAAAGTGGTACTTAATTTATTTAAAGTGAAACATATACAAATATATAATAAATTGGAAATATTTTCTTCGTGTGGGTTCAATATCTCTTGCGTGGCATCAATTAAGCCTACAATTGATATTCATATATAAAATCTTATCGTCTTTCACATATCAGTCGGGGAATTTATCTTGAGTAAATAGTGTTTTCTTTTTATTTTCTTAATGTTACTTGGTTCAAAAAGAATCCTTTAAAACTATCGTAGCAAACCACTTGGCATCTGTGTACCTCATTGATAATGTTTCTTTGAATCTTCTATATTTCTCTGATAAAGTTCGACTCTGCTTTTCTATTATATTGTTCTTCAGCATTTCTTTTATTTCTATAATTTCACTTAAATAATATTTATTGGGAATATGGATAGATTTTCACATAGAAAGGTCCTTTTCATTTTACCTCGAGCTTATGCTCGTAATTTCTTACCAAGCCAGGACTGTCGTCGACTAGTCTCTTGTGCTTATTTTTAAAAGATTGCTCACATGATTTTTACACTTTTCATTGCAATTTATACTTGTACCACCCCTTTTTAATGTGAAGTCCTTATTCTTTGGATGCTTCACGAGATGCGTACGTTTATTGTCATATGAATCGTTAATCATTTCTTGCGTGAGTTCCTTTTCTATCTCTTCTACATATAATTTATTAATTAATTTTTATTTATTTCTTTACTGGTGCTTCTTCGCTTCATTGAATTATCATATTTCTTATGTGAAAAGTCTTGTCCTTCATATCCAATTTTGTGCTATATTGACTTAAAAGTCCATTCCCAATATGCAGTTGCAATTTTTATTCTGTACTACTACAAATTCTGTTAGTAGGTTTATTTTATTTATTTTACATTAACGCAGAAAACTTTATCAATGATTACCAAGGGTTCTTTATTTTGCTGTAATGAAGTTAATCTTCTTTATAGGAATATATCGTCCTTGTTTCTCTAAAATTTTCATTTATAACGCTGTGGTCGAGTAGCTCTTATTTTATTTATTTCCTTCCCCAATTTTGATTGATATCTGTGGTAGTTCATTGGTTATTTTCATCGGATCTTCATTTTTGTACATGTTTCGTTTCATTTTCCTTGATTGGGGTGTCGTCGTCGGCTAAGGTAGGAGTGGAATCGCCATGTTCCATCGGAGGTCCCCAATTTATCCTCCGCCGTGCTCCTTGGTTGGGGTGTCGTCGTCGGCTAAGGTAGGAGTAGGGTAGCCACGTCCCATCGGAGGTCCCCAATTTATCCTCCGCCGTGCTCCTTGGTTGGGGTGTCGTCGTCGGCTAAGGTAGGAGTAGGGTAGCCACGTCCCATCGGAGGTCCCCAATTTATCCTCCGCCGTGCTCCTTGGTTGGGGTGTCGTCGTCGGCTAAGGTAGGAGTAGGGTAGCCACGTCCCATCGGAGGTCCCCAATTTATCCTCCGCCGTGCTCCTTGATTGGGGTGTCGTCGTCGGCTAAGGTAGGAGTAGGGTAGCCACGTCCCATCGGAGGTCCCCAATTTATCCTCCGCCGTGCTCCTTGATTTATTGGGAATTTATTTTCCCAAAATCTTTAGGCGAAAGTCAATAATGTTTTTGTTGTGCCGAAGTATATCCTCGATGTACGTCGTTGTTGCTCTAGGTTCTCTATCTTCTTGTTTACTCGAACGTATATTCATTGACTGGTAAAGTGATACTTTATTTTCTTTATTTATTTCTATGGCTATACTTATCCTTCCCTTTTCTATCAGTGCAACTTCTTCGGTCCACCTCAGTGTTTTAACTTCCTTGTGTGTCTTTGAAAATTTTTCAAGTTGTATAATCAGTGCCTGTCGTTTCCATGAACCTGTGTATCTTCCTGTTCCTATGACTATTTCTAATGTTTGTCGTGAAATGTATAGATGTGAATTCTTGTCATCTTCTTCTTCATATAACAACGTATCTAAATGTGTTCTTAGAATTTTCTTGTTGGAGTCCATGTATTTGGTTCTTCTCCATGTATGTATTATTGTGGAGGCTTCTTTGACTTTTGTTGCTGTTTGTGCATCATTTTCATGGGTTAGCATATTCCTCATAATTTCTTCGTCGTTCGTTGTGTTGGTGTTTATTATTTTATTTTCAAATGATTCTTCTTCGTTGTTCGTTGCGTTGGTATTTATTATTTTATTTTCTAATGATTCTTCTTCGTCAAATCGTTCTTTCGTTTCGTCCATTTTGTCATTTGTTCCGTTTATCAATGATCTGTACGTATTCTCACATTTTCTTGTATTATCCCTTATTACTTTGGCTAAACCTGACACAGACTCTGTTATTTTGTTTTCTAAATTAACATTTAACTGACGCATTTCTGTTTTAAAATCTTGGAATTTCTTGTCAATTCCTTGATTTATTTTATTCAGATATTCATTGTTTGCTTTGATTTCTTCTATCAAATTTTTATTGTTTGATTTTATTTCTTCTTTCAAATTTTCATTGTTTGATTTTATTTCTTCTCTCAAATTTTCATTGTCTGATTTCATTTGTAATAGGACTTGAAGCAAATTATCCATTTTATCTTCCGATGATTTTTCGGTTGTTCTCTTGAGAGATGTACTTCCAACGATCGGTTCTTCCAATTGATCACCTTCCAACTCGTGTTTCTCTGATTCTGAGCTAGAGGTTGAACGGTTGCTGCAGGAATTATCTCTGTATCTGGTAAACTGTGGTCTTGTTTCCTTATCTTCAATCTTTTCAGGTTTTTCGCCTTTATTTTTGTTGTTTTCATCAGCCATATTTTATTTTTGTTTTATTCTATCTCTTATTCACCCTGTCCCAATAGGAGAATATTGTGTGCTTATGGCGTTATAAGGAAAGTAAATTCACACAGCCTTTTTATCGTTGAATGCCAAATTAAGATTGATCTTGACCAACGATAAGCCTAGCAGGTTGGGCACCAAAATAAATCTTGGCCAACGATAAGCCCTTACCAGTTGGGCGCCAAAATAATGCTGTGACTTCTTCTATATTGGTTAATGACCAAAAATTGAATTAATAAATTAAAATATTTTATTGATCTCAGGGTCTAAGTGTGAATTTATTATATTCTATATCGAATGATGTGCCACAGTCTTATACTTATAGTGAGTTCTGGCTGTGAATGTGATGTTTACTTTCCTTAGATTCTCCTGGGATGGGTATAAATAAGTACATATATAATGTCAGCACAACTTATTTTATTTTATATATATAAATATTTACAAAAACATCATTAAATATCATAACTATGCAATATAATACATTACTTATTTCATTGTCATATCCAGTCTCTTTCATCCGCGGTACAAGCACCTTGCAATCTTTAATTTTTACAAAATTGTTAATGATGAATAAAAATAAAGTTTACTGCTCTAGTCCTTCATGTATGCTCATGTTTCAAAGATTACTGCTATCCTAAAAAAAAGCGTTAGCACCTCGTTAAGTCGCTCTGAACCAAGATTCACACGTCAATCCAGAGCTTACTCAAAGAAGAGTTTGTTTTAAATTGTTTATATAACGTTCAGAATTTTCATTGCCATCCGGAGAATTTACTTATACCTCGTTGAAAACGTCTCGAGCCAAGATTCACACGTCGACCCAAGGACGTATTCAAAGAAGAATTTATTTTTAATTGTTTAAATAATATTCTAAATTTTTATTGCTATCCGGAGAGTTTACCTATACCTCGTTGAAAACGTCTCGAGCCAAGATTCACACGTCGACCCAAGGACGTATTCAAAGAAGAATTTATTTTTAATTGTTTAAATAATATTCTAAATTTTTATTGCTATCCGGAGAGTTTACCTATACCTCGTTGAAAACGTCTCGAGCCAAGATTCACACGTCGACCCAAGGACGTATTCAAAGAAGAATTTATTTTTAATTGTTTAAATAATATTCTAAATTTTTATTGCTATCCGGAGAGTTTACCTATACCTCGTTGAAAACGTCTCGAGCCAAGATTCACACGTCGACCCAAGGACGTATTCAAAGAAGAATTTATTTTAATTTTTTTAAATAATATTCTAAAAATTTATTGCTATCCGGCGAAATTTACTAATATATATATATATAGCAGTCATGAAGGCTTTTTTATTTATTTACTTTAGAATTGCAAGATGGATTTTATTTATTGTGCTTGTACTCACTTTTCTTCATTATATAGCATTTCAAATTCCTCCTGATACTTCAATCCCTCCATTTTAATTGAATTTATTATTGTGGGTTCTTTATGCGGTCCAATCGTGTTTCTAACCGTCCCTCCGTGTATTTCGAACGCACTTATCATTATCGCCTCTTGCGACTGCCGTGTTGGAATCTTAAGGCGTTTATGCCTTTAGACCCTTTATTTTCTTCGGCGCACTGTTTTCACTATTTTCTTTTTAGTTTAAGAGAATCCGGACCACTTATCGACTGACTGCTTTTCGCTTCTGTCCCGCTTTTTATAGGGATAAACATTTGACTAGCGGCTTATTTTGTTTTTAAATCGTGCGTTTTGTTTGAATTTTTGTCTGTCACGCCCTCAGTGTTAATTTCGGTAACTATCCAAATTATGTAATCACGTGACCTTGTTTCCACCATGTTTGTTGTTGTTATTATTTTACATATCTTTTTATTTTTATTCCATGGGTATTTGATTGGTTTTTCTTTGTTGGTAGGTATTCTTTTATTGTATTATATCATGTACTGACTAATGCTTTATTTATTTATTTTAGCCTGGAATGTCATTTATACGTGGATAAAATTATGTACCATCGCATATTTAGATGTACATTCTACAACGTCTTTTTATTCTGTAAATATCAGTGAATTTGCATGGCCAGCATAATGTTTTATTTTCAATGATAAACTAGGCCACAATATTTATATTCTGGATGCATTGATGTATATCGAAAACCGATAAATCATATACCTTTGCGTGCATTTCTTGTCCCATGCAAAAGAATATACAATTGATCTTGTGACCGTAAAATAAATGGTATATATTTATTTATTCATGTATATTGACCTTTGTTTAATATTGTATTTTTGGTTTTAGCTTGGTCTTTCTTAGAATATATTTGCGTATAGAGGAAGATGAACAAATCGTGCCTCTTTACGTACATTCAATAATATTTACTACAGAAAATATAAGTGAAACATGTATAGTTATACATAACATTTATTCTTGACACTGTTGGTGGTTATAATATTTATATTCTTTGTGATAATTCCTATTTCTGAACTATAATTGCTGTTAGAAGAATGTATTACCTGGTTGACCTACTTTCTATTGACCACTAATAATAATGCTTTAAATTCTTATATATCCTTTTTTATTAAACGGAGGTCAGTGTTTGAATATTGTTTTATAGATATTTAATTCCTGTGTACTAATTTATTTAAGTTGAGGTTAATATTTTTTTAATTCTTACATTCCTTTTAATTGTGCTATTATTTTTACGGGTATGCAACCCATATTGCATTTATGTGCATACTACTGCCTAGTTACGAAATTTCTAGTAAGCACTAAATATATTATTAAAACTACGTACATTTACCTTAATTAGTGAGTTTATTCTGTATTTTATTTATTAAAATATTTATTATATTGAAATATATAAAATTGTAATTTATATTAAATATGTAAAATTATTTTTACTTAAAATAAACATGATAAAATTTTATTTTTGTTGATTTTTATTTGTTTGGTTCTTTATTTTATTTATTCATTTATTTTCAAGAAAATACCACAGCAATACGTAGGGGGTTTTCACATATAAAAGGCCCCATCGAGCGTGCCTCGTTCATTTACTTCTCCGACCTGTCCAAAACCCTACACCTCTCTCTATTCAGCCTCCAGATGGCGTGGAAGAGACTTGGTTAACTCCTTAGAAACGTGCTGCTTTCAGGTCTCCGTATCGTGAAACAGTCGTTTTAAAATCCGCTAATCTCGTCCGCATATGTCCTTCTTACTCAGGCCCCATGAGCCGTGGGAAGAGTGATATATTACCGCTTATAAACCGCATCCCGTCTAGGTCAGACTTTCGATGTCGTGACCGTCATTAAACCCGAATTTAATAATAATTATTCATTTCAGAGATTTTTACGACCGTTAATTTCCGATATTATGCGTAAACGCGCACCGCGAATTTATATAAATTATCGTCTAAACACCCGCGCTATCCGAGCCCGTGATAAAATAGACGTATTAGTAAGCCACCGCGAAGCTATTGAATAAATATCCGAGTCCGTACCAAGACAAAGTTCTATTTCACGATAAACTAGTAAATTCTTCCTGTGAGCATGTCGTAACATAGAAATAATTTGTAGAATAATTTAAATTGATCTGAATGCGTATTTTATCTCAAATTGACCGAGACATATCTCATTTCTTGTTTATTTTTGTTTCATATTAAGGATGATAAAATGCATTGGGATTTGTAAGTGACAGTTCAGGGGATAGGGTTGAGCACATGTTCAATCTTAACTTAATTCACGATAAATGCAATTTCTGTTATGATTTAAAGAGGTCACTGATGTAAATTTATTTTAATATTTAATTGTGTACATATTGTACGACTTTGTGTATGTGCGTAAAAATGTAAATATGATTAAATAAATGTGTATAAATTTTGATATTGTTTTAGTAATAATAAAGACTAGTTATTCTTTTTTTTTTCAAATAAGTTTCCATACGTGTTTTCTTTTCACCGATTAGTAATGAGTGTAGGGAATGTAGTATTTTCAATGAACGTTAAGATACATTGAAACAAAAAGAAGTACTCACGTTCTCCACTGTGTTAGCCGAAGAGTTTGTAGTCTCATGCCTAAAAATCACGACACTTCAACCGCCATATTTACATCAATAATTAATGTCAACCGGGCGAAGTTGCAATAATGTCGTTCCGCTAGGGGAAGACGTTTAGAGTTCGCGATATTGGTGCCTGCGTGTATAGGCAACCCGAGGTGCTTGTATTTTTCGCAATATAATGGAGGCATGCAAAAGACTTGTCTTATAGCGTTCGCTTTGTATTACACTGGCATTACGTAAGCAAGCGAGTATGTTATAAACTATAATGGACTTGACCGGTTTTTGCACTGGACCGCTCAATTATCATTTATCTCAGGGACAGAACTATTCCTTCTCCAAAGGATTATGTCTTTAACAGGGCAGATACATTAAATAAAAATACAGATATATCTTACAATATAATTTATTAAACATACTAAGAGAAGTAATAATAATAAAAATATTCACAAACGAAACGAACTATTCTAAATAAATCATTTTCATTCCACAATAAAGGACATTAGCATCTAATAATGTATATAAACTAAAATATAAATTAAAATCATGTTTAACACACTGGTACGTGCTCAGCAATCAACAAGACAAAAGAAAATTTCTCATAATTAATCTATAATGTGTAATGCATTATATTAGTTATGTTTATAAAACAAAACACGTTAAGGAGCCAATCAAGGTCTCATCCTATGAGTTTATCCTTTAAACTCATTAAATGCACCCTTAACTCACGTCATAACGTGACCAATCTTTAACGTTTACAAGAAGGAATGAAAATCATTCACAATTTAATAAAAAAAACTTAATTACAAGTGTTTAGATATGCATTAAAATGCTGACTTTGTGCTGATATTAATTTCACTCAATTGCCTTTTCTCGCTTCCGAATGATATTCTCATCACAAATTCATGTCAGCGAATCAATTAGGGCTCCATTCTACAAGTTCATTAATTGTATAACTTGTTTAATACATCCCCAATTCATAGAATCCCAACATGTCAAATTTCAATGCACAGAAATTCAAAAAAAAAAAAAACAATCATAAACTCTAAACAATAAAATATAAATTTACCAACCTTATTAATTGTCACCACACAAAAACAATAAAACACTTTATATACAAAAAGAAAAGTCTGTACAAACTACCTTAGCTCTTCATATGAAACATTAAATTCTTCCATATTCATTTTTAATTGATTTATTTTACACCAATTCTACAATAAATAACGAATGAGATATAATAAATATTGTATAGCAAAGAAAAACATAAAGTGTCTGTACTCTAATTCAAAGAAAAATAAACTCTTTACAAAATACCCTTATTCAAAAAAAATTCCAGAATCTTTTATCGTGACATGTAACCGTATGGCCATCATGTTTTAAAATAAAATACTCCGCTACTTAACAAACATCCTAATATCTCCTAACTCTAATTTAAATATATTTATTTAATTCGAAAAATTATTATTATATATTAAAGTTCGAATAATGAATATGGCAGGGGGGAAAGAAAAACTGTTGGTTATCGGTAAATCAGCACGTCCTCCCGCATTTAAAAATCTTATAATTGCTCTTCTTCCAGTCCAATAGTATTCAAATAACAAGGCTTGGATGACTAATAATATTGTGACAGAGTGGTTGCGTGAATATGATCGGAAAATGATCGATCGAAACAGAAAAGTTTTATTTTTTTTGGACAATGCAATTCCCATCCTGAGAACGTACAGTTGCAAAATGTTAAACTCGTTTACCTACCGCCAAATACGACATCTATCTTCCAACAGAAAGATCAAGGCATTATAAAGATGTTCAAAACTTGGTACCGACATTTAATTCTAAAAACATTTTATCACAGTTTAGGAGTTCGGATTCGGTACATAATTTCACCAATTCTATTAGCGTATCAGATGCGATTTATTTTATTAAAAAGCATGGGATGATGTCTCATCTGATAAAATTAAAAATTGTTTCAAGAAAACAGGATTTCAAGAAGTAAATGAGGAGTTTGAAAGTGGCCAATTTGATTCTGAAGATGATAATCCAGATCATATTTTGCCCGATAATTTAGAAAACGAAAGTCAAAACAGTGATGATGAACATAAAATAGAAATTCCTAGAACTGATGATTATGAGAAAAGGATAGTATTGTTGCATTTTCGGGTTCGAAATAAACAATTCGTGCAATTGTTTTGAAACAGTCTGTATATTTACTCACTTAAAACTAATCACAATATAAAAATTTAAAATAAATATATCGCACTTAAAACTACTACAAATAAATTAACACACGTATTTATTTCTATCACTACTATTTATATCAGTAATATTTATGTATTTCGTGAACTATAATAAAACTGTACTACTCACATTATTTATGTTATTTGAACTGTTCAGTAAATACCGCGCGCGACTACTATTGAATGAATGAATCCATTGAAGGAATGAATCATTCCGGTAACACAGCCGCTTTTATATCCATATACAAAAAGCCTAGAAATATGCCAGAAAATTCTCTTTTTCTTCTGGATGAGTTCGGCATTATACTAGCGAAGATCCAGACTCTTTTTGTTGCCTGTCTACGTCGTACTACGTGTATGATTTACGACTTGTTTACATTGCGTTCCCATCAACGTCGCGTCTATGTTTACTCTTCCATTTTTTTGTGGACTTGTTTTCGTTACAGTATCGTATAAATATAGTCTGCTGGAAATAAAAAACCTTAAACAATCTTGATTTTGAGGCAAAATTGGCATGTAATAGACACAAGCAAATTTTCATTTTAGACTATTTTGTAAGATAGTACATAAATAGTATATGTATATACTACATTATGTATGATCCTATTGTATACGTATATAAATATGCACATTGCCGTTTAGTTATTATTTAGCAAATAAAGTTATCACTAGAGACTGGAAAATATGCACTAAAAAGTTTGCCAAATATGCATGCAATATGCACTTAAAAAATCCCTAAATATGCACTTATTATGTGTATTTATTTATTATGTTTTAGAAAATTAAAATTCATTTGTCGTATTTACAAATTGTATATTTATTTATTACAATAAATTGTCGTATTTACAAATTATATATTTATTTATTACAATAAATAACCATATGTTTCTTTAAATTTTCCATAGTTAAATTATGTCTACGATCTGTAAGTATAAGTTATTTCTTGCGTAGAGCTGAGGAACTGGGTACATAAATGGGTTTATCATCGGCTTTGCAATAAGTTTTCAGGAATTCTTGAAATATCGGATTGTCCAATTTATGTAAAGGAATATTACAACCCACAAAAAGATTACACAATTCTTTGGCAAATGCTTCTTGTGGATTCTTCGAATTATTGAGAAAACTTTCCTCCAAAAGTTGCCGCCGCGGTTTATTCAAATTTTCAGAAACCCTGTTCTGATGAAATGTTGTGTTCAAATATTGCACTACTTGAAATTTTTTCTGGCAGGTAATCTCTGTAACAAATATATATTTTTAACATTCAGTTATAATAATTATTATTAATTACTATATTATTACAAAAACTAGAAAAATAAATTGTCTGGTTTTGTAAAGTTCTCCAGTTGTATAAATTTGATTGATTTTGGTTATTTTGGTGTTTATGACAAAGAAATATTACAAAGATATATTAGCTTTAAAGAACATAAAATTAAACATATCTAATAATAATTTATTATGAAATTGTTTCATTATATTTATGAACACAAAAAAAAATTCTCATAATTGTAGAACTTGTTATTGACAAAATATTTCAAAATTCGACTTACCCTTTTGTCGCAGAGTGTGCACAAAACACTTTCTTCGTCAATAATTTTTAGTGCACTGCAATCTCTTATCCAATTTTTTATTAGAGATGACTTCGCTTTAGCTATCTTCGGCATTTTCAAAACTTTTTCATTCACTTTTGTTTCACCAAATAGAGCAGAATTTAACACGTTTACGAATGAACAAACTATGAAGGAAATTATTTCTTTTTCTTATATTGATATAAGTCGTACGGTATAATATACCTGCATTAATACCTACATTTCTGAAAAGGATTTCTTACCTAAGTTCTAATTGTCCTGAAACTAAACTTGGAGTCTGTGGCTTGAAACTACACAAAAACACTAAAACACCTTCACCACACTAAAGCACAAAAATGGCTAAATACGTATTTCAACAACTAAGTTGTCATCATCAGTAGCACTGATTAAAAATCGCGCTGTCTACACACCGTAGCGTAACAGAACAACACTGATTTCCGATTTACAGGGATGGTTTATTTATGCATTTACCTGGGCTATTACCTACCTCATTAACAGTACCTGATCGTTGTACCGTTAATTTCGTCATGACGAAAGTTTAACTTTGCGTTTCTACTTAATTTTTTCTGTCTTCTGATAAACGGGCACTTCTCTTAACCGGGCAATATTGTCGGAACGTACAGTGTCCGCTTATGGGAAGTTTCATTGTATTCTTGTATTAGAAATTCTAGATAAGTTGTTTCTTTGTTTGGTAAACTTTCTTGCCTTTGAGTTGTATATCCAAGGTTTTTGGGTTTTATTTGCGAAAATCATATAGTTTGTCCTATCATCGTTTATTATTAATAGGCTATTACCGTGAAAGCCTAAGACTTAGAGGCAATTCAGGTGTTAGAATAAGTAAGTTTGTAATTAGCTGTTAAGTTGTAAGTTAGACATTACATGTCAATATTGTCTAGTTGAACGTGAGGGTTATATCACATCATGGTACATGCTCATATGGTTATTTAATATACTTTAATAACTAAAGGGCGGAATATATGCACGTCAATTCAGTTAAAATATGCGCATATATATGCATCGTTTTTCTCTGAAATATGCAACAATATGCATTTATTTGTCAAAATATGCAATTATATGCCTTGAATATAACATGGAAAAATGGAAATAAAGAAACGCCGACTCTTACAAAAATTATTTATTTTAAGTAAAATTAAAAGAAAAACATTATAGGTACAATTTTCAACCTGAAATAGTATAAAATGCATTTATAACGATATATTTTTCAAAATTTTCCAATAAAAATGTTTGCCTTCTGCCTGTAAAAATATGTTTGTACAAAGAAAAAGTTCTTTCAACATTTATCGATGTGATCTGGCAATATTTTAATTTGGGTAGTAAGTTATAAGGCCAAGGTATTACTTCGTTGGATGGTTTACTATCAAAAATATTTTTAACTTCCATTAAATACTTAAAGCCTTCATTCTTTCCCACAATAACTTCGAGTTTCCTTCTTACTTGATTTCCTACATCACCGGGAACTTTTTTGCATTTCTCGGAAAAAGTTTCAACAATATTAATTGATTCTCTTAAACTTATATTCCTACTTTCTAACGAAGTTATTATATCTGGTACAAAACTAAAATTAACCTTAATAAAAACAAGTTTCTTAGCTAAATTTACATTTTTGAATAATGCTTGACTTTGCACTACACACTGCGAATTGTCTTCTAAATCTAAAACTATGTCTTTAATGGCTTCAAAATGGTCTGCGTAGAATATCGCGGCCTTAATCCATGTTCCCCATCGAGTAATTACGGGCTCTGGAGGTAAACAAACTCCTGGCAATTTCTCTCTATAGATCTGCACTCTTAGAGGTGCTTTCAAAAACACTTTCTTTACATTTGAAATTAATTTGTTCACCAAGGGATATGCTGTTCTAATAATTTCTGCAACTCTGTTTATCCCGTGTAAAATACAAGTGACATGTACCATATTGGGATAAAATATTTTTAAGTTTTGGCCTACTTTAACCATATACGGCGCTGCGTCAGATAAAAACACTAAAAACTTCTCTACTGGAACTGGATTTGGTAAAAAAAAATTTGATAGAGACTGCTGAATAAATCGAGTTACGGTCTCATTATTTGTTTTGTCTAACTGTTTAGAAGATATTAAATATGGTTTCCCTGACTCATTTTCTTGAAGCCCTCCAATCATAAGATGTGGATATATCGACCACATGAGTCTGTGCTTTCATCAACAATAATATAAAAATGTTCATCGCCCAGTGTAACTTTAATTTCTCCCATTACGGTTTCGTATACTGTTTCCACATTCTTCTTTCTAAGTGTGGATTCGTCAGGGATGTTTTGATTACAATATTTTTGCAAAAAATCTCTGAATTGTGTATTTTGCAGTTTCTTCAAAGGTATATTTGCTGCGACTAAAACTTTGCATAAGTCTTGATGAAACACCTCCTTTTCACTCTTTGGTTTGACATTTTGAAATGCGGTTTGCACACACTGCTGAACAGGCACTGATTTATTTTTCTGCAACTTAGCTTTATGCATAGCTGTTTTCAAGTGTTGATCAATTTGGAACTTCTTTTCACACACAATGATTTTGGCACAAACTTTGCAAAACACTTTATCCCCACTAAACTCCAACTCAGGAAAATTTTTAATCCACGAAGCGGCTTTCGGCATTTTAGGCGTTTGAAATAAAATATTTTCGAAATCACTCTTTTCACACTGGAATATATCACCAAACTAAACTATACAATATAAATATAAAAGAATAGACCACATCTGCTCTCCATTAGGCAAGCTGATTACTTGGAAATTCCTAAACACCCAATAAATGCCGGCAATAAACCATATAATAATAAAAACTATACAATATAAATATAAAAGAATAGACCACATCTGCTCTCCATTAGGCAAGCTGATTGGAAATTCCTAAACAGGGTCGCACTTAATCTTTTCATAAAACGAAAAACATAAAAATATGCACACACATTTTATTTTTGCCGAAATATGCAATTTTTTGTGAAATTTGTTAAAATATGCAAATATATGCACTTTGCATATATTCCGCCCTTTATTAATAACTAATACTACAAAGAATCTTTAGAAAAGCTATATCATCGATTAAAAACGACTCAAAATTGTATGGGTTATTACGATACAAAATATACAATAAACATCACACGCTTTAGTAATATGGGCAGTTTAGGCATAGTAGGAATTGCTGGAGTTGTTAAAAAAATATTTAAACACACTAATAACAATAACAGTGGAAAATAGTGAAGCCTTTGAGATAGTTAACATAGGTTTGTTAAATACACTTTTCGTGGCTGATTAAAATTGAAACAGAAATTTATTGTTAATTTAATAAAATATAGCCAAACAAGTTCAGAAAAACAAACTAATACACACTAACAAAATTCCTCTTTTGGTAATTGGAAGCACTGCAGTATCATATTTTACAATCACCAGATTACTTGATCATGAAAGTACGCATGATTTGCTTTTGTAGTATGGTTGTCTTCTTAATTAATAAGAAATCGAGAACTACTTTATAAGTGATTGTTTCAATCGTGCCATTACGAACGTGGAATAAATAACAAACAGCTGATGTTTACGAGTTTGACTAATAAATATCTTACATTTGCACTTCTACATTCAAGAAATACACGAAGCAATTTGTTATATTCAAAGGATGCAAACGAACGAAATATTAATCCTTTCGAGTGATCAGCAAAAAATTATTTGTTAAGCAAGCATAAATTAAACCTAATGAACTAATTTCAAATTATACACACGCATATATCAGACGTGAAAAGTGGTAGTGTTGAAGGAAAAAGTGTAATTAGAACCTATGGGGCGTCGTCGTGTTGGAATAATAATTTTCTGTAGTCATTAGTGGGTTTTACGATGTTTCAGTTCATTATTGCATATTAGCATAAGCAACCTATCAATTATATTGGTATAATAATAGCTATTTTATATGAGAATTCTTTCTGTTTGGATGTGTATGGAGATTTTGTTTCGAGGTCTTTGAATATATTTGTCACTGGCATTGAATATTTATAATAGACCTTAAAATTAATAACACTAATAATAATCTATACTCTGACATCGTCTAAAAGTTTTCTATCAATTAATTGCAGTTTTATCAGCCATGATTTACATGCTTTATAGCATGTGGTGCGACTTAAAAATTTGCATCTTAATAATAATTATATACTTTAATGAGACGACACTTACAATAAGTGTATGTAAAAGGTTAAAAGGTTACAAAAATATATAAATAAAAAAAATTAATAATAGAAAGTAAAATAAAAAAGTCAAAATAACAAGTAAGTAAGTAGCCATAAAGAGAAAAAAATACAAACAGAAATGTCTGTTAGATTTGCAATATCTTGTAGTTTAAAAATGAAATAAAATACAGAGTTGACACTACAGACAGACATCAGGCAGGTGGACATTAAACTATACATCGATTATCATTTGTTTCAAATTTAAAAAACTTTATCATTTAATACTGATGTTATAAAGGACTGAATTTTAAGCAGAAAGGGAATTAGTTCATGTTAACTTAAACGTTCTATACGTATGGAAATTTAATCTCAATAAAATTTAGTTGCGCTTGCGTTGGTGACCATGCCAGCTAATCGTGGATTCGATATTGTTCAAATTTTGAATTAAGTTTTTTGTAATTTAGAAAGTAAAACAGGTATTAAAGTTTATTCAAAATTTTAATACGTTTATGTGGTTTTAATACCAGTGACGCTAATTATTCGAATGTCAAATTTAATTTATTTTTATTTGAATTAAAGCCAACAGTTTATGTCATTTGTAATAAATTATTTTATTATTAAGTGAAGTGGTTATTAAATATTACAGTGTTTAAATAAATCTCAGTAATTTTAGAATTTAGCAGCAAAGATGATTAGAAAATCCGAACAAGAAATTAATATTTATGTAATGGAAATCAATAAGCGCACACACAATGTCTTTTATTTGAATTGGTATGTTATTGTACATATATTTATAATTTCTTTTATTTTTAGGATACAGAATATGCTGTTTGTAGACATGCAAATACATAGAAAATGTATAGGCATTATACTCTAAAAAACAATATAATAACGACGTGAAGATTTTATTTCTTTAGACTAGTGTGATATTCAATTTAAGTATACAAACATGTAATCAAATAATTTCGTAAAACTAAAATAACCAAGATGTATATATTGTTTTTAATTTATAACCGCCATTGTTCTGAAGAAGACTATAAATAATGTCGAAACGTAAA
The DNA here is from genome assembly GCA_963170755.1 of Amphimallon solstitiale. Taxonomy (NCBI): domain Eukaryota; kingdom Metazoa; phylum Arthropoda; class Insecta; order Coleoptera; family Scarabaeidae; genus Amphimallon; species Amphimallon solstitiale. The sequence continues at coordinate 6,601,205 of OY720681.1, read as the reverse complement.
ATGTTTTTCATTTAATCACGTCTTATTTAACAATCAAAGGGAAATTACTTAGAATTATTATACATGCATATATATCGATTAATTAATAACAAAAAGACAATGTGAACGCAACTTTTCATCTAAAATGTTTCATTGACAAAATGTAAATGGGAATGTATAAAATTTGTGAAAGTGTGAACAACTAAACATAGAAATCTCCTAGATAAAATTAACAACTTTTACGTTCAAGGTTTCTTTCAATGTATCCGGTATTTTTTTTAACAACCAATGCTTCTCTATAGAATGAGTTGTGTATGTGCTTGTTCTATACATGTGAAACCCATTAGTAAGTAGCTACTATTATATTTGCGACATTTCTCTTTTCGATTATTAGGTAGTTTTAGAACAAGAGGGAACTCCCTCACTATCACTACTTTTGCGTTTGATATTAAGCCAACAATTCATTATATGTGAGATATAAAACCTATAGCGACTCGTGGCGAACACATGTGTTCATTTTGGACAATACAACCAAAAATTCGCGATCTTCGACGTTACCTCAAAAACAATCGAGTCAACTCAGTACCAGTGGCGGCTGCTGCAGAGAGGGCAACGGGACACTGCCCCCCCCCCGTGACAAATTTCTCTTAACAGATAAATTAATTATAAATACCTAATTTGTATGTAATTTCTCTGATTTGTTTGATAACAAATAATAGCCCTAGCAGCAAAATCAATATATGCACACTTGTCCTACATTAGCAAATATATATTTTTATCCTTCTCTAAAATTGTGATTTTGCTGCTTGGGATTTTTTTCGGAAGTAACAGTCCGTCTCTTCAGCTAGCGCGTTGAAAAATCACAGTCTGATGTAGGCTCCGGGGCATCTCACGCGAGTGCACCGCTTGTATTAAAAATCGAGTGGATAAAAAGTGGCGCGGGGCGAGAGCGGTATATGCCAGCGAGCGGGCACTACACAGTGATGCCGGATGACATCCAGTATGTAATATCACAGAATAACAGAGTAATCAAACTAAATGGTGTGTTTTGTTTTTGTTGTGTACTTGTATAAATATAACCTGTCTTAATTTTATAACTTATAATTTACGAAAAAATAATAAGTAAAGGTGCCAGTTAAATTGTTGTTGATATAAATAATGGAAACTGTACGAAAGAAGAAATCCGGCGTACGTAGATGTTGTATTTTTACTTGTAAAAATGTTCAGCAACAAAGTATATTCTACAATTTCTTTTCGCTTCCTAAAGAAGAAAATCCGTAAGTTTTAGCTATTGAGTAACAGATAATTTGTAATAATTCATCTTTGTAGTATACACTTTGAATGAAACTTTTTAAATAGTGAAGGAACCTCCTTCGAAAATGAGAATTTTAGAGAACATCGTTATCTCTCACAGCCATGACCATAATGAAAAGAAACCAATTCAAACCTCACTGGTTAAGAAACTATCTAAAGGTAAATGTAAAATATTATTTTATAAGAACTAAGTTTTATTTAAAATTTTAAAAGCATACTAATTTCAAAATGTATTTTAGAATGTGTGGAAACTATGAATGTTCCTAGCACAAGTGATATTGGATCCCAAAATTGAGAAGAAAGTGAACCACCTATAGGTATGACAATTAATATTTACAATACAAAATTATTTTATGAGCAAGACATAAAATACGTTTAGTTATTAACTGAAGAATTCGATGTCATTTTTGGACAAAAATTCAACACATATTGCCGTGAACTCGCAAGTTTATAAAATAAGAATAGCTTTAAGAATTAGTTTAAGTTTTGAAATAAAAAAAAAAATGACAAAAATCGTATTTAAATATGATTGAGTAAAAATATGCAACAAAAATTACATGGATGTATACAAAGTTGCATACACATGATGAATATACAAGCAAGTGATTTAAAAACTATTATTATTCAAATAAATAGTGAAAAATGTAGAATAAAAATTTATTAAATAAATATGAAATAAAAGACAAAATAAATATAAGCAATATATTTCTTTTATAGAATGGATACACAAAATGTATGGTTTATATATCATGAAAAAGATGAAAGACGATATGTAAGAAAGGTAAATATGACTAAGTAAATTATTATGATTCACTTGCATAAAGCAATAAAACTTTATGAAAAAGTTTAAGAACTAAATTATATTAAAAGATAAAAATTACCTTAGCTTATAACTAGAAACTAAGAAAAGGATATAAAAATATGTAAAACGTAAATCCGATCAGCAATAACATTCTGTATTAAAAGGTAGCTGATATCATAAATAAAAAGTATATGTGTTTATGATTTGTTTGTAACACAATGCTTCAGAGACTGGAAACAGACGTGTACAGTTTCATGACCTACAAAAGACAATAAAATATAAAACTTGTGTAAAGTTTATTGCAGATCGACATTTTACCAATGGAAAGATCATGGATAGAGGACAGAGATACAGTGAAGAAACAAACGTGTCCTCCAGGTACAGGCAGTGCGGGAAGAAAAATAATAGTTATCTCCAACGTGTTTCCCAACTTACCAAATCGCAATCTAGCTAAAAGAAAAGTGAAATTGACATTAATAAATGGGAAGAAAAAATATGTATCGAACAGTGAACAAGGCAATAGGTTCATTGACGAATACAAAGAAGGATGGTATTAACAATAAAAATAAACCTACCGTCGGAAATGCTGTGCGAGGCAGAAAAGACTTTTTGAATAAGAAAACAATTTGCGATATGTTGACGTTGTAGTGAATAAAGAACTGTCAGAACAATATGTGTATGTGTGCGTGTATCAAGACGGCAACATGCGGGCAGCGACTTCACTGGAACGTGTATTCCAATGCCAACCTAAAATATGGACTAGAGGGCGCAATAGTCAACGTGGAGTTTTTTTTTCGGGTATAAATTGGAAAACAAGATCCGACAAGAGAGAATTCTTCTTACGACTCCAAAAGGGACATTTCTGACTTCGAAAGAATAAGACGCTATAAAAATTGTTACATTGTAGAATAGTAGTTTTCATTATTTCTTTATCACTTTCATTCATAATAAATTTTCTTTTATTAATATATTTAAATTCTGAAACGTTCAATATGGACATTCAAAGTGAACATTTTGATGAATTATTTAAAGATAGCAAGTAAGTTTTTTTTTGAAAAGAAGTTATCTGAATTGTTAGACAGACATTGGTTTTTACGTGCAAATGATTAATCAATGTAATGTTGGACAATATGGATAAGCAAATATTATCCTGTAAGGTTTTCTTTTAATTCATAAAGTTGGAATTACAACGAAAAATAGGACTAATGGTGTTGGGCATTTGAAGAGATGCTACGTGCGAATGAGCATTTTCTTTACGGTATTGTCTAGGCATCATTAATCTTTTTCAAGTTTGGTTAATAATTAATTAAAAGTTTCATAAGGCAAAGATTAAAAGCTAGATACAACACGTGCAAATGGTTGTCTAAGGCAATTAATTGAAGCCAATATATAAATACAATTACATTGATAAATATCACTATCAATGTACAATAAAAGTTTACATTTATTTATTTACAGGATAAATATTTATTTTTTTGTTTAGCATCATAAATAAATAAATAAATAAAGGATTTACATACATTACAACCGACATTAGGTATAAATGATATGAGCATTCTAAATTATGTATTTGTTCAGAGCATAAAAGTGTATATAAAAAAATTATTTGAATCTACAAATTACTAAATAAAAAGGTATATGATTATGTTGTATAGACATTCCGTTTTCTTTGAACAAAACTATTACCTCATCCCTATTATGAGTAAGAGAAAGATCACCAGTGAAGGAGAAGGAACCACATACATTGCCAGAACCCACAATAGTTATTAAGTACATGCTTCAACTATATAAAATAAAATACAAACCAATTATAAGTTTTTGGTGTATAAAGAATAATTTTAAGAGTACAGCATATACAAATGACTATACCCACAAATATATACTGTCACAGCATATATATTTCTTTGACACCGCAACCAAGTGGGGTGGTGTATTCTTCATATCTTTTCTTATATTCATCAATAATAATATATGCTGATGTCACAGCAATATGTATTTAATCTAGTATAAAGTAGAATAATTTAGAACTTTCAGTTACAAACATACAATTAATTTGTTTTAACGAAATGTATAATTTTTTAATTGTATTTTAGCAGTATGGAAATTCCTACCCTATGTTGGGGTTCAAACAGAGAAAAATCTCTCTGCCCATACACCCAGAAAGGAAAGACTGAGAAAATCTCTAAAACAGCATCGAGTTATAGCTACTAAATCTAAAATGAAATCCTATCCTAAACAGGAGAATTTACAATATTTTCTAGGGCTTTGTGACAGATATTTATCAAATGAACTGGCAACTGTTGTTAAATTTAATGCAGTTAATAAAAATAAGACTATTGCAAGATACAGCATACAGTACAAACAATTTGCTTTAAATATTTATTTTTTGGGATCAAGAGTTTATAAATACTTAAGTAAAATACTACAATTGGCAAGCGTAAGAACATTACAAAGATTAACACAGAATTGGAATATAACTCCACGAGTGTTGATTTTGTGTACTCTGCAATTGAAATGAAAACTGCTTATTTTACACCAGAAGCATATGAATGCATTCTACGCATTGATGAAATGTGACTAAACGCTGATTTATTTTATAATATAACTCAAGACGAAATTGTAGGATTTCATAAAATAAATGGTCAAACAACATATACACCAGCAATATTTGCTATGGTTCTCTTTGCTAAGGGCATTCATATGAATTGGAAACAGCCAGTTGATTATGTATTAGTCAGCAGCACATGTAGTGGTAAAGCTTTAGGTGAGATTGTAGATAATACAATACTAAAGTTATTTGCAGTTGGGCTTTCTGTCCGAGCACGAGTATCTGATGTAGGATCACATTTTTGTAAATATTCAAAAGAAAAAGGAGTTACTCCAGAATCACCACACTTTTACTTAGACCATAAAATATTTTATTTTTTTGATGTACCACATCTTGTTAAAGCAACTAGGAACCCTTTTTTTAAATATACAATACAATTTGACAATTTTACAGCAAGCAAAACATTTCTAAATGAATTTTATAATAAAGATAAGCTCATGAACACCAAACTTCAATGAATTAGTTATTAATCATTTTGCTAATCGTAAGGAACGGCGAATGGATTTTATTGTCAAACAAATTAATTAAATAACATATTGAGTTTATTTTTTGTCTGTACTTAATTTTTGATATTAAACACTCAGACCCCCCCCCCAGATTCAAATTTATTATCAACTTTTTTTTATTTTTATGCTGATCTAAAAAATAAAAATGACTTTATTGCATAATCTCTTTGCATACAGGGCAATCCAAATTAAGTGTTCACCATTGGTAACTTTGTTATTATTAAAGATACAAGATTGTTTAAATTAGCAAACTTGTAGTACTTTTAACGCTCTCTAAGATGGAAGAATAAAAAAAACAAATGAGCAACGCGTTTTCGAGTTTTGCCGAAAAATATTTTTTTTTCAAATGGAAACCCCTGTATATTATATCATTTTCTCCTAGAACTTTAATTTTTAAACAAAAAATCTTACAAGAAATTTTTTACTGGGATTAAAAATACTTGAGTTATATGAAAACGACGATAAGTCTTTCTACCAAACGTCAAATATTAGTACAGTTTTATTAGTTTTTCACTCATAAGTTTCATTGTGCTAGTTATTAATTTGACAAAAAAATGATTTTTACCCATTCAGAAAAGTGTGATATATTAGAAATCTTATTTAGTGTGCAGAAAATCCTCTAGGAGGGCAAAAGAACACTACGCTGAATTATATCCACTCCGAACACAACCACATGAGCAATATTTTCTGAGACTTCACCGAAAATTTAGAGACAATGAGAGTGTTTTTGCCAAAACAAGGACAAAAAGGACTTTTATAAAAAGCGAGGCCACGGAAATTGCAGTTATCGCATATTTTGAGGCCAACCGTGAGAATTCCATACTAGATATTGTCAATGAATCTGATTTGAGTCACGGTACTGTGCATAGGATTCTGAAGAAACACAAATTCATTCCTTATAAGTACAAACCAGTTCAGGTTTTTTTGCCAGGGGATCCAGAGAGAAGAATGTTTTTTTGCCACTGGTATCTTAACTTTTGTCGCCAAAATGTAAACAACTTTCGTTATATTTTATGGACCGATGAATCGAATTTCTCAAATTCTGGAATGTACAATAAAAAAAATCATCATTACTGGTCAAAGGAAAATCTTCTTTTAGTAAATCCAAGACGTCCACAAGTCCGTTTCAGTTTTAATGTTTGGTGCGGTTTAATCGGTTCATGGATTGTTGGTCCTTTCTTTTATGAGGGCACTCTAACTGGTGAAAGGTACATAGAATTTTTGACTGAAATTTTGAATAATTTCTTAGACGATCTGGATCTCATAAGTAGACAGAATCTGCATTTTCAGCAGGATGGCGCACCTGCGCACAACTACAGAGGTACTCATCAACTTCTAAATACTATTTTTAACACTTCATGGATAGGAACAAATGGTCCTATTCAGTGGCCTCCCCGATCGGCAGATTTAACGCCGCTTGATTTTTTTTTATGGGGTTATTTAAAGAACCAGATTTATAAGCAAAGGCACGAAAACGTAAACGCCCTAAAGATTGCAGTTAGTGAAAAGATAAACCAAATAGATGGTAGGACCATACTGAAGGCAGTTCGAGAAGTTCGGAAGCGTGTACAAAAATGTATTGAACTACAAGGTGGTATTTTTGAACATCTTCTTAGAAAAAATCAGTGATTTTTATTTTCTTTTAATGATAAGTTTATGTATAAAATAAAGTTTATAAAACTAATTTAGCTGTTTTCGTTTATTCATTATAACTCAAGTATTTTTAATCCCAGTAAAAAATTTCTTATAAGATTTTTTGTTTAAAAATTAAAGTTCTAGCAGAAAATGATATAATATACAGGGGTTTCCATTTGAAAAAAAAATACTTTTCGGCAAAACTCGAAAACGCGTTGCTCATTTGTTTTTTTTATTCTTCCATCTTAAAGAGCGTTAAAAGTACTACAAGTTTGCTAATTTAAACGTTCTTGTATCTTTAATAATAACAAAGTTACCAATGGTGAACATTTAATTTGGATTGCCCTGTATATCATGTATATAAAAATACATCGATAATACATCAGGTTTTAAAGTAGTATACTGAAACAGCGGTAGACTACTAAACACGCAATTCTATGAATGCATAGAAACGATTGGCAATGATATTGATGCCACTGAACCACAACCGTACAGATAGCGGAGTCGGCAAGTGTTCATAACTTTTCCAGTATTTACCTGAAATCTGACCGAGATCGTGCAGGCATAAGAACCGATCGGGAATAAACTCCCTTCTATCATACGGTTTACCATCTTTGAAAACTTTCGTTCCCTATTTTCGCATCGCCGCTCCCCACAGACATACTTTCGCATGAGGTAAACAAGAACTTTATTGGCGAATTTGTATTTTACAGTTCATTTAAAGTTATGTCGAGTTTGATGTTTCTGAAATGTGTAAGAATGTCACAGCGTAAAGTACACAGTGTAAGCTCGGAGGGGGGGGGGGGGGGCTTTATTAAAACTTCTACTGTTTTATACTTCTTGTGTTTGATAAGTTTAAAAAGTTTTTCGAGGACTTTCAAAAACACATTAAAATTGCTGAAGAGACCATTTTTAGGGGAGAAATTTCGACGAGAAATAAGTTTACAACACTAATTGGGATTAGTAAGTATTTGAGTTTAGAGTTAGTGGGGACAATATTTGCTTACTTTGCAATTTATTTAGGGTGCCTTTTCTTAAGATCTCGGAGTTGAAATGATTGGAGTGTTTGAGTGAAAGTAAATACGGGATATATTGTTTTGGTACTTATTTTACTTCCCAATCTAAAGTAGTAACAGTAAAGATCATTTTCATTTATCTGTATCCTCTTTTGCCGTCAGGCGTCAAGACGTTCTGGTTTGCAGAATTTTCTCCATCCTGTCCTAAGTTTGGTGACAATGATTTATTTTAATTTTTTTTTATTACTATGAACAAAGTTTGTAACGTAATATATACATGTTTAGTGTTTTTAATGTTATAATGTTTTAATATATTTGTTTGTGTCCAATGTTAAATATTAAATTCAACCTAAAAATAATTTGACTGCTTTGCTATCAATATACTTATTGTAAAAACATTTTGACGTAACTATACGTTTTTTTTTATAAGAAAAAATTAACCTGTTGCAGATTGTGTTAAAATTTCTGAAGAAGACCAATAATTAAGGGTAGAAACGTAAAATAAAAATATCCTTCCCGTTCTGTAACAACATTTTCAATTCACTGCCGAAATTACCCACAAAATGAACACATACTTGTATGTTATATAAAAATATGAAAATTTAAATCATTGTAATATACCGGGTGTTTCGGAATTGCACGCCACTATCGTAGGTACTTGTTCTCCAGCATAAAATAAACAGAAAAGTCCATATAAACGTATGTCTCAAATTAATTTATTACTAAGATATTGGAGCATAAAGATATTTATTTAACAATTCAACATCCAAAAGAACTGTTTAAAGTGGCCACCGTTTTGTTGAATGCAGCATTCAGCACGACAAATTCATGCTTCTTTAGCACATCGTATAGCATCAGGACGATTCTTGATAGTTGTGGCGGCTTCCAAGATGCGATTACTAAACTCCTGATTTCCCGATCTAACGCCGTTAGACAGTTTCTTGGTAAAGATCATATAACAGCATTTAAGAATATTCACAACCAACCTATTGTCAATGCACCACTGGTGAAGAACATCAATATCTTTTTGCAATAATAGTGAATCATCGTGCGTAGAAATATTGGAGTAAATTTTCAAATCATCAACATAACACAAAACAGGAGAAGTCAGAGAAGTTAATAGATCATCAATGAAAAGAATAAAAAGAAGTGGATCCAAATTAGATCCCTGTGGTACACCCGAGCCAGAGGCATAACTAGAATAAAAAACTGATTCTATTGTGCAAGTAGGACTGCATTAAATGTATGAACGAGAGCTCATTCGAAAGGAAGACAATTGTTTAAGTAGAATTACACGATCAACCATGTCAAAAGCACTATAGTAGAATTACCGAACAGATGCAGTAGCAACATTGCATTTTTGTAATAGCTTAAACGGGCAAATGCGCTGTTGCTACTGCATCTGTTCGGTAATTCTACTATAGAAAAGTGTAGATGACATCAACATGGTTGCGACTATCCAAACGCTCTGATATATATTGTGTAAGTGCGACTAGGTTCGTCATTGTAAACCTACCAGGTAAGAAACCATGCTGATAGGGAAATATATATGAGCGAACATTGTTATAAATCGCTTCGTAAATTACTATTTCTAAGATTTTTGCAAAATTTGATAGAATGGCAACGTGTCTATAGTTGCGAATTATTTTGGATCATTTCTCTTAAATATGGGACATATTCGAGCACGCCAGATATCAGGAAAAACGTGCGTTTTTATAGCTAAGTTGAATAAGTGGGTTAAAGATTTAGAAATAATATGCCTAGCATCCCTAACTAAGAGACTCGAGATAAAATCATCTCCCGCTGCACATAGGTTGATTATTAAGAATTAGCCGGCCAAAAGTCAACTTTAAAAAGTGATGTTAAAAATACCAAAAAAATACCAAAGCCAGAAATATGTACCAGTAACAAGAATTTACTACTCATACTCGCAAATTTTTTATGGCGCGTGCCACGCAAATAATTGAAACTTGGTCGTCTGGCAACGTGCATGTCATTGTTATCAGTGCTGTCAGTGGTAACATTTAAAAAAGATAAATTTTGTGTTTGAAACCAAATTTTTTGATGTGGTAGTGATGGATTCGAATAGTTCAGGTAAGAATCAATAAGTATTGATATGTATGAACAATATTAAACGTTATTTTGTACTATATGTAGAAGTTCAAAGAAAGGTTGTGTTGTAATAAAATTTTTACTTAATTTTCTCGTTTAATAGACATTTAGTTATATTATAGCCTCCTATCGCGTAATGCTTGCTATTGTATTGTTTACTTCATTAATTAGCCTAATTAATGACATACAGTTTGAGTGCGGATAGCTGCGGATGCCCATATTAAAGGGGTTCTATTGATAATAAAATAAAAAGCGATTTTATTTAAAGTGTAATAAAGTGAGATATTCTTTGTTCTAGGTACACCTGGTACCTCGGGCACAAAAACAGTGACTCCTAAATATCTTTACGATCTAATGCAACAGCAATTTGGCCAATTTAGATGCAGAAATTAAATATCTTAAAGAGCACGTGTTGTCCCGTAATAGTTGCACATCAGACAATGTACGCAGTTCAAAACAAAGATTTGCGTACTTTAAAACATCAATAAGAGAAAAATGGTCTAAAGCCCATAGAAAAGAAGCAATATTTCATAATACCAATTGGTTAGAAGGAACATTTGAATTTTCAGCAGATAAACAAACTCGGCCAGGTCGGCCTTTTAAAACATTTGCAGATTCTAGTGAGAGGACTAAAAGAAGAAAAACTGCAGACATACGTTCTTCGCTTAATGAAGAAGTAATCGTTCATGCAGCGCAAACCACTTTACAAGCTCGAGGAAAAAGGAATGCTTCGAAAATATTAAAAGAAATCACAAATTTTCCAACTCGTTCTGGGATATACAGAAAAGCTTTCAGAAAATCAGAACCAGAAAAAGTTACTTCTCTTACACCGTTACACGCCCTAGCAATGTTTGTTGAAGCCGATTTAACCAAAAGACAGTATGAAATCATCAGAAATACAAATAAATCAATCCGTGCTACAACCTGTTATTAAAAGCAAAAAAAGAATGTTATCCGCCCAAAGATTGTATAAAGGTCACAAGTACCTGCGTAGAAAGCGATTTACAAAGCGTAGTTGATAATACAGTTACACGCTTATCAATGGCGCTAGAAGATATCCTTTGTTCTCTAACAGACAAAAACATTAATTCTTCGAAAATTATTTGTAAATGGGGTTGTGACGGATCCCAACAAGCCAAATATAAACAAAAATTCGACGATGACGCTGCCTCAGACGCAAATATATTCCTGAGCTCTTTTGTACCATTTCGAATAATGTGTGGCAAAGAAGGAAAGAAAATAATTTGGCAAAATCCAACACCATCATCGCCTAGATATTGCAGACCAATACGATTTAGGTTTGTCAAAGAATCGACTGATGTAATAAAGGAGGAAATCAGTTACGTTAAAGAATCTGCCAAGAAGTTGACACCTACTGAAGTATATTTGCATGGGCGCAAATTCAATTTGAACATGTCTTTAAGATGACGATAATCGATGGCAAAGTGTGTAACGCTGCAACCGATACAAAATCAACAAGTCAGTGTTTTATTTGCGGAGCTACATCTAAAGATTTTAACAACCCAACCCAAAAGTTCGATACAAATTCTACGGCTATTGAATTTGAGTTATCTGTACTACATGCAAGGATTCGATTATTTGAAAGTGTTTTGCATCTGGCGTACAAATTACCAGTAAAAAAGTATAGAGAGAAGAGAGCTAACAAAGAAATAGAGTTAGAAGTGCTTACAAAAAAACATATTCAGGAAAGATTTCGAAAAGAAACTGTATGTTAGTCGACATGCCGAAAACTAATTTTGGAAATACCAATGATGGGAATACGAGCAGGAGGTTCATTGAAAACAGAAAAGTTGATTTTGAATTAATATATAGATTGAAGGTTATACTGGAAACTATCTCAAGTGGTCATAAGTCAAGAATTTGATAAATATTCCTTGGCAACTGCGACGTTGTATGTCAACTTATATGCATGGCACCCAATGACCCCAACTATGCATAAAATACTAGTTCATGGTGCAGCTATAATTGAGAATGCCTTATTACTGATAGGACAGTTTTCTGAAGAGGCCGCAGAAGCCAGAAATAAGCATTTCGATTATACCGCGAAAACTACGCAAGAAAGTTTTCGAGAGAGGAATGCAATCTTGACATATACAATAGACTATTACTAAGTTCAGACCCACTAATAAGTGGCATGAGAAAAACAAAAAAAGTATCAAACCAGGATCATATTGCCCAGAAACAATCAATATGTTATTATTGGCTGACCCGAATACTGAATCCGATATTTCACACACGGATCAGGATTTATCCATAAATTTATAAACTAATTATTTAAAATAATCTATTTGCACGTGAATTATTAATCTGTAGCGAGAATATTATTTTTTTTATCTAAAATTTTTTATTAAAAATTAATTTTGTTTTTTTTAAGATAACGTCTTTTATTTTTTTATTTATTTTTACATTTTGGCGGGAAAAATATACTAGCTTTATAAAGGACAATACTTTACAATAACATATTGCTATAATAGCATACATTATATTTGATGACAAATTTTATTATTCTTTATTTATAATAAATGTGTTATTGCTATACGTTAGGCATCGCCATCAAATTCTATATGCTATAACTCTGTATTAAAAAAAATTGATAATCTTGTACCAGCATAACTCAATCAAATTACAATAATACAAAGCTGCATAATTTAAACGAATGTAGAGATAAAGTTGTCATGTGAAAAATGTCTTTATTAAATTTGTTAATTCAATCTCTATTAACATTCGTGTATTTCTTGTAGGTTCTAGCAGTGATGTTCCTTTTGTTTTTCTAACAACATTTCTTATTTAAAATTTATATGATAAGGTTACTAATAAAAAACTAAATCTCATAAAATATTTATATTCTATTTTTAACATCGTATAATAATAGTGTCGATGAAAATAATTTCTTGCCACATGTGGCCGCAAAAGAAATTGTCCTTTTACATTCCAATAACAAGTAAGAAAAAAAACGTGTATTTTATAAATACGTAAACACATTACATTACGAATATAACATGTAGAATTAGAATACTTATCGCTCTTTGTTATATTAATATCTTAACATTGTGTAATTTCAAAGTAATAATAGTTTTCTTATACTATGCTAGATTTTGCTTCCACAAAGGCATTCATTCACACGAAGTGTCTTTGAAAAATACAAAATTCCGCAGAACAGGAAAACACCTTGATAATACTGTCACCAACTATCATATGCAAATATTTGCACGTTGTACATATCACAAATTGGCTATTGTTTATCAAAAATGCACCTATCTTTACGTATAATATTTGAATTCCCTATAAAAATTTTGCATCAAAAAAAACTTATTAACAAAGTATAGATAACATCGCTAACAAACATTCACACGTTGTGTTATTGATGCCTCTCTCCATTGTGAACAAGACTCCCTTTATATATTTATTTATTTTTACTTATAACAAAGAAGATACTAATCCCATCTAAAATATTAAATAAATTCATTAAACGCTTTGCTAAAGATGAACATTTCCACGTAGCATCTTTAGCATAATTTATTATTAAAGTATAACTTACTTGTGATGCTCATATATTTCATCAAATTCCTCTTTATATTGTTCGGTCATATTGATAGTTAATAAAAAAATGAAATTAAACTAAATGACAAAAATTAATTGTGAAATGAAAAATACTTATTTAAAATAAAATAACTTAATACATTTGCTAAGGATGATTTCTGTGCAGTGTATAATACATCTGCAATCATCAAAATATGAAGATCGAAGATTCACCGCGTCTTTTAAAATCAGACTGCTTCGCCCATGGATCGACGATGACTCTCTCGTACCTCTCTCTCTGTTCTTTGTTCTTAATACGTTATTCATTTTAAATAGTGGTTTATTGTTCAAAATATTTAATGCGAGTCTCACACAATGTATAAAATTTGGTTCTGTCTTTGTATATTGAAATTGCATCTTGTGCTCCTCGTTTCTACAAATATAGAATACATGAATTTTACTTTTGGTATTTATTTCTGTACCTTTCAAATAAATTTTATTTCAATTTTATTTTTGTACCTTTCAAATAAATTTTATTTCAGTTTTATTTTTGTACCTTTCAAATAAATTTTATTTCAATTTTATTTTTCATACATCTTACATTATAATGTTACGCCGTTGCGGTTATGCAACTTATGATACATTTTTTTATACCTACACTTACTACTAATAAATTATTTACTTATTCTATTACATAATTATTTATTTATTTTACAATGCCTGACCAATGTAGGGATCACGGCAATATGTGGCTTAAAGTCAAAATACTGTCTAAAATAATTTTGACCGCCTAAGTCCTTTAAATCAACGTATGTGCACGCATAAATACCATAATTTCGAGCAAGTCCTGATCTGAGACAGAGTGCAGTGAGAATGTAAATGAAGTAGCATTTACGTCCGTACAATTAAAGTCAGAACTAACTATGAAAGAGTTTGAAAAGGTGTCAGCAAATCCATCCACAATATCCTGAGGAGAATCCAAAATACAATCACTATATACCATAATACAGACGGTGTTCCATTTAAAATTGGTCGTATAACCGGAGGCCCGTTATTACTGAACATATTTTCCTGAGATAAGGCCTATAATTCAGTTGTCGTATAAATGAAATTCCTGGGAAGCCTCTGACGCATTATTGCAGGACCCTGTATAATCAATATTCATTCGTGGGTAAAAGAAAGCAGTTACATTTATAATATAATTTATACTGTTCCCATCTTCCGAGATGGATGTGTGGTAAACACCCTTGCAATCGAACAGATCCCAGCAAGAAACCAGAGCATCCCTTTTTTATTTAACGCTTCCATATTAGTCTTCGTTGGACGGACCGCAGTGTCCGGGGTTAAATGGCTCACGATAAATTTGCCTTCATCTCCATATATGCGAGCGCACAATCACACACACTCGCACGCATTGTCTCTGCGTGAAAGAGGAACGGAAAAGAAAGGAAAAAAGAGCACGTAGTGTTCCGAAATTGCGAAAAAAGTGTCTACTTTATGTGTAATTTAACCTTGTGGAAATCTGTAGGGGTACTGAATGAGATATATGTATATCATCATATTTAATGCGTTCCTGGCGGTAATTCTTGCGCGTTCTTTTCCTTACTTTATGCTCTACTCATTGTCCGTGAAATTTATGTAAGTGGTGGCATTAGTACAAAACAGAGGCCAAAGTGGCGAAATTGAGAATAATGCTGAAGGAACATATTTATATTGAATACTTGCTACATGCCTGGTTGTACAAAAAAAGATTCTTTTATTAATCACACATTAAATTTAATTAAAAATTTAGGTGGATGCGCCGGATAATTTTTAATTTGAATACTTTAACTTTGTTTTTCTGAGTTTAAAAGTTTTTTCTGAACAAAATATATTTTGCTAAAGGAAAAACCTTAATCTCCGTAAAAAGAGAAAGTTGTTATTATCAGAAGTTATTATTATAATTAAAAAAAAACACTTAATACAATTTTGCATAGAAGGCTGCCTGAATTTAGATTTTAAATATATTTTGTGAGTATGACGCACTCTGTTTAAATATGTTTATTTTAACGTTAAATCAATTATATTTTGGATGCATTTGTATTGGTAATTGTGAAATTAACAGCAAACTATCGTAAAAATTAATAATTTATTAAATCAGCAAGAAACCTTTACTCGAAAATGTATCTTAATTACGGTTAGGTAATTCAGACCAAATATATTATCTAACATTCAAAATTGCAAATCGAAGGAAAAATTACTTATATGATCGCTAAATAAATTATGATTAACTAATATCATATAACCTTAAACAGCAGCAAGAATGCAAAATAAAAGTGTTGTTTTATATCCAAAGAGAAAATCTATTTGGCAGATTTTAATTGGAGAATAAAATGACAAGAGTTGGGTTGGGTTGCTTTTCTTTATGTGAACCTTGTTCAAATAGTCTTTTCAAGTCGGATTTGTTTTTGATAGTTTTACTAAATTATGTCCTTCCTGCACCAAACTTTTTGGTTAACTTTCTCGCACTGGTACTAAAATGTTGTTTTCCCGAAATAATATCAATCCTCTTTACGAGAAAAATGATTTCTTTTTAATAACTTGGTAATTGTACATATGTAATAAAGTCACAGTTGCGTATAAACTCTTTTAAATATGTACAGCTAAAACAGAAATGCAAAATCAACCGAAGCAAATACAGAGTGTGCAGTGAACTGCTGCTGCACTATCGAGGAAGGTAATTTCCCAATATTTAACACGTACTGCACATGTTTCTTTATAACATATTTATATGTATTAAACTGTGATGATGTGTTGAGAATGGAAATGTATTTTATCTCGCTATATTTGCGAAACATAATAACCGAGATATACGTAATACTGCAATAAAATAATTATGACTATTCAATTCACCTGTCATTGTTCAAATATGAACCAATAAAATAGCAAATATTTACTTTCGTATCATAGCAACAGGAAATTTCAGCGATTATATCTTCCTAGAAGGTATTCAAGTGGATATTTTAAACAAGTGAAAGTTTTTATTAATGTAACTCATTTACTAACAATATTGAAGGTACAATTAGAAAAACTAACATTACTGCAGTGCTGCAGCAGACATTCTGGAACAGAGCTATCACTGGGAGTACCCGAGGGAGTACCTTTCTCTTGTAGCTTAATACCGTCACTATTACTGACAGATGTCGAAGTTGTACATGACACATTTGTTGTTGTAAAATTTCTTCGCATTTTGGTGATAATCGACTCGTGGTGCTCATCATCAAGCTGCAAGTACGATTTTATGGAATTCAGATTTTGGTGTCCCGTTATTTTCATCAGTTGTTGCTCTCCGACTCCAGCTTTCGCCAGAGATGATACAGTTGAAGAGCGTACCGAATGATTTGATATCTTCCTTCTTTTAACATCTAATCCAGTTTTTTCAGCTAATAACTTCACCCATTTACTGATCTCACATATACCAACTGGACTGTTCTTATACCACACCGCATTCTCAACTTTATCCCAAAACGGATTCGGTGTCAAAAACATCCTTTCTGTTTTCACATTTTTTCCTCTCTTCGATTTCAGTAGATAATACAATCTAAATAACAGAAGAATATTAATTATACCGTCTTGAAATTAAATATAAATAGGTTACCTAACTGGACACATATCGGTATTGCTTTTATTCTCTATCAACCACTTGCTGCCTGTCAATGATTTAGTTCCCCCCTGCGCAGTTTTCGAAAATACTGGATTATACTCAATTCTACCAGTTCTTCTTCCCTTGTTATCGAGTTCCTCCTTGAAGTAATAGGTGAAACAGTTGCTCCCTTCTCCTCCCCGCCAAGCTAGTTCGTAAGATGCTATTAAGAAAAACTTTTTCTGTAAACCGTCTGGGGTACTCTCATCTAATATGCGTATCATATTTAAGTATTCTGGTTCTGTAAGTGCCGCCGCGTTGCTGGTTCTTTTTTCAGGACACGCTTGCAGTTTTCTTCTTGTAGCATCCCTGGCGTCACGTGCTGACTTAAATATTGCATCAGAAAACGGGTTTACGTTTATTTTCCACTTATTGAAGAACATTTCTTGAACCATTTTCGCCGTCACGTTCCACATGTGCTTGATGACGCCTTCTTTATAATCGGACCCATCTTTTTTCTTCATATTACATGCCCACGACTTTAAGATGACATTTAAGTCCACAGGAGAAGTAGATTGATCCAGTTTATAGCCTTTTGCTGTTAAAAATGTACTAAATTGTCTCCATACTGAATCTTTGGATTTCTTCGTGTTCCAAGGGATATTTTCGCAAATTTCAGCATCGATTTCGTCTTCAGATTTCGTGCCAAATCTTTTCTCAGTTCCCATTATTTAGAAACACCAGTTTTTATTCAACGAAACGAACTAAATAGGAACACGATTCCAAAAATTTTAATGACAAACATAAATGTTTTTTTTGTTGACATGGAAACGTAATCATGTGTAACTAAATTTTGAGTCATTTTAATATGAAAAATTGATTTGGTTCATTGAATAGTCTCTCGAATACGATTCGTAGTCAAAGTTGAGTCTACTATTTTTGTGGTGCTTTACACTCATGTCTTTCATAATTGCGAATACTACTCGTGCTCCGCACTCGTAGTATTTAAATGCAATCATGAAAGACATTCGTGTAACCACCACAAAAATAATCGACATAACTTTGACTACTCATGGTATTATAAGTGACTATTCAATTCACCTGTCATTGTTCAAATATGAACCAATAAAATAGCAAATATTTACTTTCGTATCATAGCAACAGGAAATTTCAGCGATTATATCTTCCTAGAAGGTATTCAAGTGGATATTTTAAACAAGTGAAAGTTTTTATTAATGTAACTCATTTACTAACAATATTGAAGGTACAATTAGAAAAACTAACATTACTGCAGTGCTGCAGCAGACATTCTGGAACAGAGCTATCACTGGGAGTACCCGAGGGAGTACCTTTCTCTTGTAGCTTAATACCGTCACTATTACTGACAGATGTCGAAGTTGTACATGACACATTTGTTGTACTAAATTGTCTCCATACTGAATCTTTGGATTTCTTCGTGTTCCAAGGGATATTTTCGCAAATTTCAGCATCGATTTCGTCTTCAGATTTCGTGCCAAATCTTTTCTCAGTTCCCATTATTTAGAAACACCAGTTTTTATTCAACGAAACGAACTAAATAGGAACACGATTCCAAAAATTTTAATGACAAACATAAATGTTTTTTTTGTTGACATGGAAACGTAATCATGTGTAACTAAATTTTGAGTCATTTTAATATGAAAAATTGATTTGGTTCATTGAATAGTCTCTCGAATACGATTCGTAGTCAAAGTTGAGTCTACTATTTTTGTGGTGCTTTACACTCATGTCTTTCATAATTGCGAATACTACTCGTGCTCCGCACTCGTAGTATTTAAATGCAATCATGAAAGACATTCGTGTAACCACCACAAAAATAATCGACATAACTTTGACTACTCATGGTATTATAAGTGATTATTTAGAATTAAATTGCAAGTATGTATTTATAATAGTTTTATTTGATTTATACACTAATAGTCATATATATGTATAACATGTAATATATTATTTATTAACACTACTATACAGGGTGTTATAAATTAATGAAGCTACAGTATCGATTAAATTAGCAAAGTAGTAGTATTGTTATCGTGAACAATGATGGCAGAACCGCAAAGACAGTTAAACTACTAATTTAAGCGCTATTTACAAAAGTTGCTTTTTTTTTTAAAAGGAACACCCAGTATATTTTTGCACATATTGAAAGAAGGAGTTATTTTAAAAAAGAAATCTTCCATACATTATTGACAAAAAATGAAAGTTGCGGCAGTTATCCACTATTTTGTACAGCAATTCATATCAATAAAATCAAGATAGGTATGATAAAAAGCAGCAAATATTAAACAAGCATTGTGTATTATGTATATTTATTATAATACATGTTCGAAGACATCACCGTATTTTTACAACGGTATCTAATTATTAATTAATCGTTGTAATAAATGTATAGAAGTTAGGGGAGATTACATTGAAAAATAAACATTCTTATATTGTTCCAAGTTCCTTTTTTGTATATCAGGCCGAGAATTTATGGCGCCTACCTCGTACGTCGACAAAAGTGGTTTCTTCATGATGGCGCATTGCCGCATTTTAATCATTTAGTTCGCGAACATTTAGATAATATGTTTGAAAATAGGTGGATTGGTCGAGGTGATCCTGTTCTATGGTATCCTCGGTCACCCGACCTTAACCCCCTTGATTTCTATTTATGAAGACCGTGGTATACACCAACAAAATAATTGATTTAGATGATCTTCGTAACCGCGTTGAGCTAGCTGCGGCAACAATTCGACGGCATGACCAAGGCTTAGTAATTTATGCCAACTCATGGATGTGTCGAGCGAGACTTTTCTTTCAACAACATGGCGATAACATAGAACAAGTAGTGTAAAGTGGATTCCATGAAAAACGTAAAAAATGTATAATTAAATATGCTTAATCACCACACGACTTTCTTATACGTGTGTGCGTTTCAACTTATATAAAAGTTGTTCTAAATTAAGATTTAAATACTTTTATCTTCTGAAAAAAATAAACAAATTCCTACTTCTATTCTCTTAGTAAATCTCTATAGAATGCATACTTGGCGACATATTCGAAATAAAAAGTCGAGATATTTGCAAATATCGTTATTCGATAAGAGTAAAAGTGTTACTTCCGGTCCGAATTTTGAAATTTTCTTTATACAAAAGATATTGAAAATTAAGTTTTAAATACTTTTATACTCGTAATGTACCTTTCTAGGCCAATCAAATTAATATATTTTGAGGAAGTAATTTCCAGCAAGCTGGAAATTATTTTAAAACCTCTATTTGGTCCTAAATGCGTGTAATCTGAGTTTGCACCATCCCAGGTGGTGAGCTTAACGTTTAGTAGCCGAAAAACCGCCAAATTTTTGCACCTTTTTTATTTTTTTGCTTGTAGCTGGAAAACGGTGCGTCGGAGGGAGAATGTCATTCTATTTAAAAATACAGAGGACTAAATTCTACGTCGACTGACATTTAAAAAATCAAATTCGGTTCAGTGGTATAGCCAAAATCGAATGTTAAAAACGAAAAAAAATTCGTATTTTGGTGCAACCTTACATTATGCGGCTTTCCAACACCACATATCTTGAAGACAGATACTACTATTGAAAAAACAAACAAAATCTGTGTTCTACGATTTATTTTCACCAGTGTCTGATCCACCAAACCGTGCAGATAGTGCCATTGTAATTAATGGTGGTTTCCTTTTACATCGAGTGGTTTGGCAATCCAAGGAAAAATTTTCAACAATTTTCTTAAAATATGTGGACTACGATAAGAAATACTACAATCCTGCCAGTAGGTACAACCATCGTTTTTGATGGCTATCCTGATGCGGCATTAGTAAAGACTACCAGGTCAGCTGAGCGGCTTCGCCGTAAAAGCAAGTACTCTTCTGCAAATGTAGTGTTCACTGAATCGATGAACGCAACCATGCCGAAAGAACAATTTCTTTCCAACGATAATAACAAAGAACGGCTGATTTCCATGCTGTGTGAGAAATTGGTACAGAATGGGTATAAAGTAAGGCAAAGTGTTGAGGATACTGATACCCTTATTGTCAACACAGATAACTTTGCGACGGTCATCATAATCGGGGAGGACACCGATTTATTGATTCTATTAACCGCCAAAGCAGCAAATTCATCCACCTTTACGTCATGAAACCTGGAAAGGGAACCTCTCAGAACACCTTCTATTCTCCCAAGTACTTCAACTTCTCGTCCGTTGTCAAACAGAATATTCTGTTCCTGTGGATGTGATACAACCTCTGCATTCTATCGCCAAGGGAAGTTGAAGTTTGTCAAGCTTCTTGAAAGAACACGACATTACAAGAGACTGTCAAATTTTTCCATCATGAAGATGCCGATCCTGAGGTTTTCATTTCAGCAGGTCAACGGTTCTTGGCAGCCCTCTATTCACCTCAGGCAGATGAGACCTCTTTGGACCAAATCCGCTACGAGACATTTTCAAGATCACTAACAAAGCCAACTGTCGAGCTGGCTTCTCTACCTCCAACAAATGCAGCCGCCGCCCAACATATTCTGCGGGTGTACTTTCAAATCCAGGGCTGGTATGATAGACCAAAGGATCCTCTGAGCTGGGGATAGAGGAGAATGGACCTTGGCCTTCTCCCTATCATAAACACTAAGGATCCAGCTCCAGTTGAAATTCTCAACACTGTTTCCTGCAAATGTACAGAGGAGTGTACAGGGAAGTGCAGCTGCCGAAAAGTAGCCATGAAATGTTCAAGAATATGCCTCAACTGCAACGGCCAGTCATGCTCGAATTCAGCATTCTTCGAGGATGAGGATGTGACTGATATTGCCGTAGAAGGAGAAATTGGTGAGGATAGTCCCGTTGAAGATAATCCCGATAAAGAGGACCTTGAGCTTCTCAGATGAAGGACCATCAACATCTAAGAAAATGCGAACATGAATGCTGCTACATTTTGTGCTGCATACCTATCGACTTATATCATCTTTATATTCAAATTTTCATCAATAAACTTTAATTGTTTTTGTTACTTCATTACACCTAAACTAGCTATGATTAATTTAGTTATTAGGAAATTAATAATAATAAAAATAATAATACTTATTAACGATTTAATGGTAATTCAGAACTTTGATATACTTAACATTGATTCTTATTTGTACTACTCGAATTTCTGCTCAGATTATGCATATTCCTTTAACATTGCAAAGCAATAAGAAGTGCTGTTTTGGTGCAAAATGTTGATATTTTTTTACCTTAAGGGTGCCCATCAGTAAAATAAAAATATATTTTTCTAATTATACAACCAACCATACAAAATGCACTCAGGTAAAATTAACAGCTGTCAATCAAGAGATTAGTGTACCACACGCTGGGATTTTACTTGACCCATGAATCTACGGTTATTTTACTAGCCACTTTATAGAGGGTTCCCCTGAAGCCTCTGTTTAATATATTAGAGTATGCTAAAATGTACTTAGATAAAATTTGGGCAGGAAGAGCGAGAAAAAGCTACAATAAATATCAACTTGTATTTTCTTTATTCAATAAAGTTTTAATTAAATACATAATAAAAAATTACATCAAAATTAAAGAAAGACACAATAGAATAATTATTATTAGATACAAACAATTTCAATAAAATATATTATAAAAAAAAATCTAAAATACACACTATTCATCCAATTATAATAGTAAAACTATGCTTTTTATTAGGTACAAATAAAATAAACAAAGATTATAGGGATACAAATCATCATTGACGATAAAATAAAATTGCATATTCACGACTATCAATTATAAACCTCTACATTTAATGTCTCTTAAAGCCATGTTTCGATTGTATCTTGAATCTAATAATTCATATAAATATGCAGAAAAATAAAACTTTTCCAATTTACTGACCATTTGATCTTTCCAAAATTGTTTATTTCTTACAATAACTTCGCAATGGCAGTTCTTAAAAGTATAAATAAAAAAATAGCAACATTTTCGATTTGTTATTTCCAAGAGACCTTGAATTTGGTACATATAACTATGACTTTCATTTAGCGTAACTTTATTATTTTCAATGTAAGAGTAGTCAATTATGTTGTTTTTTACTGCATTTTCTACATCCATATTTCGGGCAGCGTATGGGCATTTTATTTCCAAAATAGCATCTTGATCGATAAGACCATCTGGAGAGGCAGCCAAAAAATTATATTGTGGATGAATAAACATGCCACATTTTTTCACGTGTAAATTGTACATATTTTCGTAATCGGCATCAGCTTGGTAAATAATTTTCTTTTTCGTAAACTGCTTTTTTTAGTACGCTTACTTTTCAAACAAAAATTTTCCGTGAAGCTTCCAATTTTACCAATTTTGTTTTGAACAATTATGCAAGCAACACCAGAAGAAGCATTGTAATTCGTCCTGTAAGACCGTTTAGACCATGCTCCGTCAACAATTACAGAAATGTAAGGGACACCATCAATATTCAGGTCGCCCGCTTCTACAGCCAACGCTCTTTCTTGTTTACCTGCCTCTATAATAGAGTCATTTGTACAATGATTAATAACGTCAGATAAAGATTTTTCATGTGATGAAAATGTATTAGGAGCTATGGCCGGTATATCTAGAGAGGCGCACAATTCTGTAAATTGAGAATATCCTAGACCGACTGCCAAGGAGCCACAAACGGCGGCTTTATTTACACTGACATTTGAATCAGCTTCTGTTGCAACAGTATTTGACACATTACACACTCTACATTTTGTTGTGAAAATGCTTTTTAGTCCATACCTTCTTTCAGACAAAATTTCAATATCAAAAAAGCTGCAGTCAAACCCATCGTGCTTTAGTTTTTTTAAAGTCGTTAAGAAATATTGTACGTCTACAACACGTCTGCCCTTTAGTCCACCATCTTGCTGCTTTGGATCTTCTTTGACAATGCTCATTCAGGGAGATTATTTGTGGCTTCCACCTGTAGCTCTCCGTTTACTTCATCGCAAACAATGGGCTCAATGTCTAGTACTACTTCAGCTGTTCTAGGAAGCATAAAAATAATGTATTGAAACAAATAAAAAAGTTATTTAAAGTATAAACCGATGGAAATAGGTTGCAAGTGACTAATTTTTTTACAAAATATTGTAACGAAACAAGCCCACAAAAAGAGGCAGACCTCCGGGCGAAAACAGTGATAATGAACAAGAATGTTTGTAAAATCCACAATTCTTTTCTGATAATTTTTTAATATATTACTATAATTAATTTGTAAAATTGAAGATTAACAACTTGAAATAAAACAGACATAAGTTGTCTTTTTTTACAGAAGTAAAATATTTTGAGCATATGTAGTTATTATACAATATAGCAATGTGAGTGTACTTTAGACGTTAATGATCTAATTATTGACGATTAGAGTTAATTTAGTATGTAGTATAATGTGATATGTTTTTTCTGCAATGGAAATAGCACAAACAACATATCAAATTAATATTTATTTTGGTAATGTAAATTGAAAAAGTTTTATATTACCAGTAGTTTTATTATTTTATGAGCTCATATTTGCTTATATGGCAGAGAGTGGCATATTTCATAATATGTCTTGTAAATGTATAAAAATATGTAGATATTTTGAGTATATTTTTATTAAAACTTAGAGAATTTTAGTTTCAAGTCAAAGATCAATTAATTTATTTAATTGTTACTTCTAATTAAATTTATAAGAAAAAGAAAGTGTACAATATATAATAAATGGACTACATATACTGATTTTAAAAATTTATACTGATTTAAATTTTGTACTCAATGTTATACGAATTATAAGAAGAAACACTAAATATAAAAATAAATATCTACATTTCATTACTTGCTTGTAACATTTGTAACTTTCTTTTTGTTGTACTTGTATATGTTCTAAGTTGAAGAATGCTATCATTAATAATTTATTATAAATTGGGTAAAGTGATGAGTTAATTTGTGTTAAGCTTAATACTTTGAAACAAATTAATTGTAAAATATGACATTACCTAATTTAAATTGAAATCAGGTTTGAAGAATTTTAAATAATGAAGAATTATTGAAAGAACTTGCTTCCTAAAATATACACTTTATACAACCATTGTTTAAGTCTTCAGTATTAAGAAATATTTACAGAGAATAAAAGTAGGAAGAGTTTGATTTTTTATTTTCGCTATTCATTAAATGAAATGGTGAGTTTAAGATGCAGTTTTATTTCATTATGCTCACAGAATACATTGTTTTATTTTAGCAAAAAGTACTTAATTTACATTCAGAAAATTTGGTAAATTTTGATGTAACTATAACCTCGAAGTAAACTTCAGAAATCGTAAATTTTATTCGTCGATCACAATACTAACATTGACGTACTACAACTATTGCATCATGGATTTTCATGACGAAGGTGGATTCTTTGGTGCTTTCTATCATACATCATTTTATACTAATTACAAAAGTTAGACAAATATTGTCAGTCAGATAGATAAAATAAAACCATTATATTTACCTCTTATTACGCAATGCTTTCATTCTTCTTTTTATGCTTTTCCGGCGAATAATACCAGGAATCTTATTCTTGCCATGGATACCCATTTTTAGAACGTTACTTCAACTCAACTTATAATCACTATGCACGCACACAAACTAAGTTGAAATAAAACCAAACAAAGCATATTTCTATTGTACCTCTAACTCTAATGAACATTAATAATCCTTTAGCTTAGCGGAAATCCCAGAGAGCAGGTTATTTTGGTCCGACCAATTAGGGAGAAATTCCAAGAACAATTTCGGAAATTACAACAGTTACGTTTCATATTCCGAATAATATGCTATTTTTCTTTAATCAGTGAACAATTACCATCTAATAATAAAATAATTTTTATTTGACTGTACAACTAGTAAATTAATCACGTACATACTAGGCCCGGAATGCAGTTTTTTTACATTAAATAAATTTATAATTACAAATATTTATAAAGTACTTAACAATAATCTATTAAATTGTACCCTTTTTAAATATACAAGTTGAAAATAATAAAAACAATTTACAAGCAACAAATGACCTCAGATTCATTGGGGTTCATTAAATATCATTTACTTAAATTTAATAATACGTTGCCTAAGTAGGCAACTATTTGTAGGTAAAATCCACAGACAAATTGGCGTGTCGGTACCTGCTTGATGGATTAACGAGTCCGACCTCTCTCCAGGGGGGCAAGAGAAATTAAGAGAGCTCATAAATCACGTCTCGAAGAAAACTTTTTCGATGCAAAAGTTATGTTGGTTGCATATTATTTTTTTTTTAAACCGAGAATTAGACTTTTATTAAAACATTTATTAAAATAATAAATCTGGTCCGCTCCTGCTAACAGCATGCTCGTCATTTTGGTGTAAGTCTAAAGAATATCAAATGTAAAGTCTTGGAGAAGAACGTATTTACAATTTGTCAATTATTCAACCATAAAAAGTGTTAGGAACAAAATTAGGAAATAATTAATTTAGTTCGACCTAGAAAACAACTTTGTTATCCTATAGAAATATGGATTTCCCTGTAGAATTGAAAATTGAAGATGTTATTTACGGGTAAATAATTGGTGCTTTCGCGTATACATTTTCGGTACTGATAGAGATCCTTAAATGACATAAAATTACTCAAAACGTCGAATAAAACAATTTCGAATTGATGCCAAATTTCGAATTTTAAATGAATGTATTTAAAAACTAAGTTGTATATGTAACGTGAAATTTTATTCTCTACAACTTTTATTCCATGGATATTTTCATAGGAGTATCTGTTTTCAAGATATGTGGTCTTGAAAAGCCGCACCAAACTACGAAATTTTTTTCGTTTTTAACATTCGATTTTGGCTATACCACTAAATCGAATTTGATTTTTTAAATGTCAGTCGACGCAGAATTTAGTCCTTTGTATTTTAAAATAGAATGAGATTTTCCGTCCGACGCACCGTTTTCCAGCTACAAGCAAAAAAATAAAAAAAAGTGCAAAAATTTGGCGGTTTTTCGGCTACTAAAAGTTAAGCTCACCACCTGGGATGATGCAAACTCAGATTACACACATTTAGGATCAAATAGAGGTTTTAAAACGATTTCCAGCTTGCTGGAAATTAATTCCTCAAAACGGATTTTTTCGACTTAATTTTATTGGCCTATTCTCAAAAGCATGACTTGTGAAATATTTGCAAAACAATTAATTTTCTATAAGAGTAAAAGACCTACTTAGGAATTTTAAAAAACTCATAATAATTTTCTTTTAAATTTAATTCTGAGTACATACGAATTCTTTATAAACTTGTTTAAACTTAGTAGTTGACGAAATATTGGCGAAATTCGATTTTTTCACCGAAGTAAACTTCTACTTCCGGTCTGCCGAATTTACTGAAAATCTAATCAGATCTCGAGAGGGAGATTACACACGTAAATACAAAATTTGGAATTCATATCTACAGTGGTTTGACCGCTATCGTGGTCACACACACACACACACACAGAGAGAGAGAGATACAGACACACAGAATTTTTTTAAAAAACAGCATTTTGGTAGCAGGGGCCTTCAAAACGTGCACAACTGCAAAAATCTCGAGGTCGAAAAAAATTTTCGTCATCACAATACTTCCTTATACTACGTATAAGAAAATAAATGAAAAAAATAAATACTACAATTTTTTTTTAACAGTAATACCACTCTTACTGTGCGACATTTTTATGTTAATGACCTTTTTTTAAGATGTTTAATCACCCCTTGAAAATAAAATCACAAGAGCGTAAACACTCTGTATAAATCAACTTGAAAAAAAAAATAAAGAGAGATACTCTTAAAAACACATTTTTGTGAATTTATTCAAGCCTCCATTCACTATTTAATTTGCCACTTTTTTACATTTTACGTTATTAAATAGATATTATCTCGTGGTAGATTAAGATGAACTTTTCACGTTTCCTATTTTTCCCCCCTATCCTTGAATGCACGCTTTTATACAAAAGGGAAAAACAGTGTATATACTTTGAGAGTAATGAAGAAGCGGATGAGGTATTGTTAATGCCACGCTATTGAAAACGTAATGTTACTTAAGAACCAAACCTCAAATTCTAATTTTTCACCGAGGCACGACGGGAGTCTATATTTTTAGATCAGCAGCCGCTACTTTTGTTTCATTCCGCCGGCGCAAACGACTTCACACCGGGATGATTCCCTCGGAGTTCGAACTTTCTCATCATCCATCTCCGTCACACCGTCACCAACCCCTATAAGTCATTCTCCGTTTTCGTCGGATCTTCTCTTCTAGTAATGTCGCAATTTCCCCAACAATAACACTTACATTATTCATTTGAGAGAGCGCGAATGTCACGTGAATATTCAGGCAGATGGTGACGACGGCAAGATTCTCCTCTCCCATCCACTCTTTGTGTTTACAAAGATCTGCCAGAGCAATTCTCTCTTCTCAATCGTTCGTTACCTCGTCTGGTTCTGGCTGCCATCGGATACAGACAATCAACTTTTTGACAGTAGAGACATGTGCAGGGTAAATAGCAAAAGGAAAACGCGCGCTGGGAAATGGTTTCGACCTTGCAATTGTTTCGGCATATGTCCGCGCGTCGGTCTCCGTGAAAAGTTCAAACAAACACTTGAATAATTGAAGGGATAATCGAAGTATGTATGTGGGTCGTCTGTTCAGGACGGAAAAGGGTCGGATTAGAAACGAATGCGGAATTGAAAAAAATCATCTGAAATATGTATTCTTGAATATTTACCTATTGAAATGTCGTTAGAAACTTTGCAACTTTACAGTACGATGGTTAAAAAATATTTCAAACTCCTAACGGAAAGTATCGTTTTAAAGTTAAGTTTTTGATATATTTCATATAATATTTATGAATATAACTTTTTCCCTCGACACTGATAAATTATCGAACTTTATGATAAATATTTCGCCGTAGATGTGAATTGCAAAGCAACCAAATTGAGTGCGTCAATTTTTGAACGTCTTGAATTATATGGTGGAACAGCTAAAACAAGTCAAGTTGCAAACTCACATTGTTCCTATTGATTTTAATACTATATGTCATCTATAATTTTTTTTTTTTATTATTTTTTCATCATCCTCACTTTTTTTTTTATCTTCATCATTCTCTTCATCGTCAAAGTTTTTATTTTGTAACCCCTCCTCAGTGAATTACAGTGCTGCTCCAGGAACAATATGTTCACTTAAATAGTGACGAATTCTAAAATCTGTTTATAAAATGTGTGACGTTAGTGTCCTATTGTAAAATTATTAAGCATTGAACACTTTATAATTAAAAAAAAACCCTGTTTATAATTACGTAAGGATATGTCATATTAGAAAACGTAGCAAGAAAACTTACCCTAAGATTGCAGGAGTACTTGTTAGTTTGCAAAATCATAATACAATATGTATAGCTCGGCTAATATCTGATGGCACCTAGGATGCGCGAGGTGTGGCTAAAATATGTATTATGTGCGTTAAAAACATCGGGTTCGAAAGCAATACTTAATATACAGGGTCAGCGTAAAATCAAACAGGTCTTTGTGGATGTATTTTATGTGATTGAAATATCCAATATACAGCAAAGGAAGTTTGTTATTTTGTAAATCTTGAAGGAAAGTTGAAAAAATTATATGTAGGACATACATATTAAAATAAGTTAACGGTATTATAGCTAAATTATTTCAAAATTGGAATTATGTTAAAAGCAATAAAAGTATTATATTTTTAATGTAGAAAACGCAAGGAAGCAATTCCTGTTCATTAAAAGACGACCATGGACAACTTAAGTAACACATGTACTACAATATATTTTAATATTCTCCAAATATTTTATACGTTTAATTTTAAGAAGCATTTCTTTATAAACTGTTCCAACTCTATTGACAAATAATACTTATTCTAGAGTGTTGGGAATATGATTCTGTTTGTAATTGATAAAAGATAGAAAATCTATTGTTCTCTACTAATTCGGAAATTTTTGTAATTCTGTAAAATATTCTTTAAAGCTCAGGTATTGGAAAAGTAACATTGCATGTTAGATTTAAACAAGAAAATGGGTGTGCTTAAAACCTCACGGCAGAAGTGAAAACTTCATCAAGGCGAGGTTAATAATACGAAATTCAACTTTTTTTTTTCGTTCTATATTACATTAGGGCTATCCTGCAACGACTAATTCAGTTGCTGAGATTTAGTGTGCTTCTTTTGACGATATTTCTTCACGCGCGCATTAGACAATTCCCTTTTTCGTTTTAATTTGTCATCGATTTGATTTTCTTCATCCATCCTGTGTAACAGAAAAGAATTATATGCTTATAAATTCGTATATAATGAGCAATTAAAGCAATGCTCTATTCTCAACGTTTCTGTTTTGCATTGGTATACAAATTATAGTAAATGCGTGTGGACGTTATTTAACACCCGGAATATACTGATCAGTTTCCGAGTCATCCATATCATTTTAATAAACATGCTAAAACTTACCTGAGCCCGAAATATTATATTATATTTTTATAGAGATAATGTCTCATACACACACAACAATTTTTTTGGTTAACCGGCCGCGAAGTTATCAATTAGCGAACGCAACACAGTCCGCGAAATACAATTTCGCGGCCGTTGCTATGGTAGCGGCCGCGATATATAATCGCGTGGGTGTACGGACAA
Source organism: Amphimallon solstitiale (assembly GCA_963170755.1). Lineage (NCBI taxonomy): Eukaryota > Metazoa > Arthropoda > Insecta > Coleoptera > Scarabaeidae > Amphimallon > Amphimallon solstitiale. The sequence continues at coordinate 6,570,372 of OY720681.1, read as the reverse complement.
CTTTAAAGGGTTCCTCGACGGAGAGATTTTCCGACACGCTTCTGGATCGGTTCGGACACATGTATATATATATATATATATATATATATAAATAGACAATATGAATACTCGCTTACGAGTCCCGCGCTGGTCTGATGCTAACGTACCGGCTTCTCACCCATGCGGCTCGGGATCGAATCTGCTCGGGGACATGAATTTATTTATTATTAATATAATCTTCTTTTAGTTTCTGTACGTGATGATACATGTTTGACCATTCCTGCATCGTAACATTTTGAAACTCTTCCTCTGCAATTTTATGCACATCCTGTAATTTGAAGGTAACATTTTTGGTCGCTACCCTATTCTTCACAAGAGCCCAAATCTTCTCAATGGGATTCAGCTCCGGATGATATGGTGGCAGCCTTAGCACAGAATGTCCATGTTTTGCCAATATCCCATCAATTTTATATTCTGTGAATGCAGATATATTTTGTTTAATTATACCATATAACTCCACCTTGGTAAATGTACTATCATAAGTAATGTCTCTTGCACCTAGCCATAGTTTCATTTCTGCCTTTCGACTCTTTGAGGTGGGATGCTGAACTGACAAAACATTGTGACAAGTTGCGTTTTCAACCACCAACACAGAATTTTTTGGTAAATTTCGTATAGGCTTTCCTGTCAACCATTTCTTGTAATTCGTAGTGTTCATGTCATCATGATAGTCACCAGTTTTCTGTCCAGACTTAAATATTAACAGAGCATTGTCAATAAATCCTTGTTCACCTTCTGAAAATTATAACATGTGTTAAGTGATATATATTATCCAAAAGTATTATTTAAATATACCTGCATGTACAATAATCAATCGTTTTCCTTTTGATATAGGGCATTTTATCCCTTTATGAGCTCCATGAACCCATGCTATGAATATAAGTTTCATCTACAATTAATATTAAAATACGTTAGAAGTATACCAAAAATGTCCATAATGTACTGTGTATATTATAGGTCGTCCTTCTCCTCGATATTTAGTTATACTTCTGATGTATTTACATCGCAGCTCACGTATGTCAGTTTTTTCTATCAATACTTTCCGGTTATCTGTGGTTTATTTCCACCTATGTGTAAAAAGAATATTAAAAGGTGTTTGAATTAGTAGTAGCTATATGTACCTAAATTGTAATGTTAGTAATAATTTTCGGAAAGATGACTTCTACCCTAGAAAACCAAGGGCATCAAACTTATTTACTTTATTATATAAAGGAGTAATCGTTGGTCTTAGTTTGTGTGTCATATGAATATTATAAACAATACGACGAATCGCTTCTTCCCCACAGTTATCAATGGTAGACTTCGGGGCAGCTTTGACAATATTCGGTTTTTGGCGTAGAAACTGAGACAGATGCACTTTCTTCAACTGCTTTAAAACCCTCACTAATAATTCTGGCAACACTTCTTCTTGAAATTCCAGTCGCTTGGGTGACAATGGTTCAGATATCACCTGTTTACAACAAAACGATTATCATAATAACAATATTGATGAGAAATAATAGTTGTAACTGTACTTTAACCTCAATTTATTTATTCTCATCGAAGAATTTATTTATCTCATTGTATTTCTCTGTTTGTGATTTCGAAATCTTCTAAATTAACCAATAATTAAACAAACTTATATAGATTCCACATAATTTCTCGAGCTTGATAATGTATAATTTTGCGATTTTTCGATACAGGTTCAGAAAAATCTGCCATTATCGAAGTTTTAACCTTCAAACAAATAATATTATAATAATTACATATTTCTTCTTTCTGCTAGTTTGTTTTGTTATTACTTACGTTCGAATCAATAAAGTTTTGAAAAAAACTCATTTTGTTGTAGAAAACGAGGATAAAGCGATTTTCTTATAAATAGCAGAACGACACCAAACAACATAGACTACGGTAGACAAAGCGCAACTAAATTAAATACTGACTAATGTTTTCAAGCCGGTCCTTAACCCATCATATGTAGCGAAATCTATGTCTATCTCGTCTCATGTTGCTTTCTCCTTTTTTGTATTGAAATTATCATCCACGCAAGTGCCATCAGGTCTTAACCGAGATATACGTGTAGCTATATTTTACATAAACTGGCTATCATCGAATTTATTTTTCGTCTTTTATTATGATATTATATCTCTTTGTGATGAGCGATATGGTGATATTCTGATATCGTCGTGATCGGTGACGGCTACTTTTCAATCACGGTGATTTTAAATGGTGATCGTGATCACGTTATTGTAGTACAAATCCCGATTTTGCACCGAGTGAATTCAAACTAAAACAACCATAACTACTTATCTACCAATACGTTACGATGTTCACTTCTACTCTACTTGAGTTTCTGTCGCTTATTACGGCATATTGCAATATAGTCGCAGTGATTTTTTAACTGCTTATATTAAGATTTAATACAAAAAGAATGAGCTGATTTACTTTTCAGGTTGAGAAATTTGTTGTTTATTAAACAAACGTATTGAAGTTAGAAAAAAAACCATATATAATTTACTAAAAATGAAAAATAGATTTATTCACAATTCACAAAGATTTGTAATTCGCATTTAAAAATAAAATCATTTTGGCTTGTGCATCACTTAATCTATTTCTACATTCAGTCAAGACCTGACCAGCTTTAGAAAAAAGCCTTTCACACGGCACTGATAGGTACATATTGTAAGCTGCACCCGGGCAGATCACCGGTCACCGTGAATGCGAATATTGGATCACTGTAGTGACCAGTGATTTTTTTTATCACGGTGATTAAATCACCGGTAGTGAAACATTGTTCATCCCTACATCCTGTCAATATAATACTAGACACCTCCAATAAAAAATAATCCCGCTAGAACAAAAGCGCCCTGTGAAAAAATAAAGGTATGGAGTCTTTTTTCATTTTTTCACTTCTTTTTTCTTTGTATAAATATGATTCTACATTACAAATTTAAAGTATCGTATATGCAGCAAGACTTGAAATGTTTGGGGGTGTTTATTGTATTAAATAAATATATATATTTTTGACAAATTCATTTCTATCATTAACTGCAAAACAAACAATTTCTTACAAAGAGCAATAAAAAACAATAAAGATAAAAGGACAATAGATTAACTTAGGGGTGGACAAGTTGACATGCGAAGACAGTAAAAAAGTGTATATAGGACAGACAAGAAGAACATTCGATACTAGCATGAAAGAACACTTTAAAATGTTTAACTTACATAATTCTTTATTATAATATCTTGACACATAGTCAGTATTATTTGTGTGATGAAATTAGATGGCCGTCTAAGATAAATCTAGACCTTATGTTCAACCTACACGAATGGTATGTGACAGTTCTTAGAATATCTGTGATAAATGAGTTTTCTGCGATGATAAAGTTACTTTTGTCCAATACATATTCACAATTTTCATCAGCTTCTAATCACTGGGTTTTCTTATGAGATCATGTAGTAAAGCAATAATGAAAAACGTGCAGTAAATCACCACAGGAAATGAGTTGCTAGAGCTCAAACGAAAAAATGAGGTGTGGCCACCACACGACTTTCTTATACGTATGAGCGTTTCAAACTATACAATCTTAAGAATTTTTTTATACAAAACTTATTCAAAATCCTATTCTAAGTACTTTTATTCTCTTAATAAATCGCTATAGAATGCATACTTTGCAAGATATTCGAAAAAAAGTGCTACTCGCTAAGAGTAAAAGTGCTACTTCCGGTCCGAATTTTGAAATTTCATGTATACAAAAAATATTGCAAATATAACTGTAAATACTTTTGTACTCTTAATAAATATATATAGAATGCATAATTTACGACATATTTGCCAAAAATCGCTATTCGGTAAGAGTAAAAGTGTTACTTCCGGTCCGAATTTTGAAATCTTTTTTATACAACAGATATTGAAAACTATGTTTTAAATACTTTTATACACGTAACGTATCTGTCTAAAAAGATTGACTTGCGAAATATTCGCAAAAAACCGATTTTCGATAAGAGTAAAAGACCTACTTCCGGTAGGAATTTCGAAAAACTTTTTAAATAAAATTGTTCTCAATTTTAATTTTAAGTACATATGAATTCTTTATAAATTTGTATAAACTTAGTATTTGACGAACTATTGGCAAAATTCGATTTTTTCACTGAAGTAAACTGCTACTTCGGATCTACCGATTTTACTGAAAAACTAATCAGATCTCAAGAGGGAGATTATACACGTAAATACAAAATTTGGAATTGATATCTCCAGCGGTTTGACCGCTATCGTGGTCACACACACACACAGAGACAGACAGACAGACACACAGACATTTTTTAAAAACCACTTTTTTTGGTATCAGGGGACTTCAAAACGTGGACATCTGCAAAAATCTCGAGGTCGAAAATTTTCATCATCACAATACTTCCTTATACTACGTATAAGAAAGTAAAATGAGCGATCTCAATTCCTAATATCCTATATATAGGTATATACATTATACCTTGATTTTGTGCATCTAATGCTACTCTCTTTGCTGTATATATTAGACAGATTTTACTTTCTTATACGTAGTATAAGGAAGTATTGTGATGATGAAAATTTTCGACCTCGAGATTTTTGCAGATGTCCACGTTTTGAGGTCCCCTGATACCAAAAAAGTGGTTTTTAAAAAAATGTCTGTGTGTGTGTGTCTGTCTTTCTGTGTGTCTGTCTGTCTGTCTGTCTGTGTGTCTGTCTGTCTGTCTGCCTGTGACCACGATAGCGGCCAAACCGCTGTAGATATCAATTCCAAATTTTGTATTTACGTGTATAATCTCCCTCTTGAGATCTGATTAGTTTTTCAGTAAAATCGGTAGACCGGAAGTAACAGATTACTTCAACGAAAAAATCGAATTTTGCGAATATTTCGTCAACTACTAAGTTTAAACAAATTTATAAAGAATTCATATATACTTAAAATTAAAATTTAGAATAATTTTATTTAGAAAGTTTTTCGACATTCCTACCGGAAGTAGGTCTTTTACTCTTATCGAAAATCAGTTTTTTGCGAATATTTCGCAAGTCATGCTTTTTAGACAAGTACGTTACGGGTATAAAAGTATTTAAAACATAATTTTCAATATCTTTTGTATAAAAAAAATTTCAAAATTCAGACCGGAAGTACCAGTTTGACTCTTATCGAATAGCGATTTTTTGCAAATATGTCGTAAGTTATGCATTCTATATATATTTATCAAGAGTACAAAAGTATTTAGAACTGGATTTGCAATATTTTTTGTATATATCAAATTTCAAAATTCGGACCGGAAGTAGCACTTTTACTCTTAGCGAGGAGCACTTTTTTGATAATATCTTGCAAAGTATGCATTCTATAGCAATTTATTAAGCGAATGAAAGTACCTAGAATAGGATTTTGAATAAGTTTTGTATAAAAAAATTCTTAAAATTGTATAGTTTGAAACGCTCATACGTATAAGAAAGTCGTGTGGTGGCCACACCTCATTTTTTTTTCTTGTTATTAGTACCAAGTTATCGGCATTTTCTATGATTTGAATCTGTTGGTTAAATATTGCTCGCGTTCTATTTATTCCAGTGTTTCTAATAGCAACATCATCATCCTCATCAAGTTGAAAATAATGTTGATAGTGGATCCTCTTGTCCGAGATCTCGATTTACTCTAAAACTATTCAATATTTATCATTTGACTCTCATGTGTCCTTTAATGTCATTTACACAAAGCTTATTAGTTGTATCAATAAAATGCCTACAAAACGTGGTTAAATTAACAAATCAAAAATATTAAAAACCTACAGCGTACTTCACAAATAAAAAATCAGGTACTATTAAACCTATTTTTAGGTTAGGTATAATGTCGACTTTTATACGAGTGGCTCGCTATGAAATATAGCGTATAGAATTGAAATTCTAACGTTTTTAGTAAAGCATCCTATAAATACATTTTCCGTTTTTTTTTTTACCTCACATACTCGGATGGTTCTTGTCATTCACAATTTTCTGTCGTATCCACTGCCTGTGACATTATAAATATGAATAACTTTTCCGTCGCTTTTTCTACTTCTTCCCACGACCGACAAAGACAAAGTTAAACGAATGGGACAAGTAACTCCCAATATATTTCACTGCGACAAACTATAAATAAAGATGTCCTATCCCTTGCTTCAGAACAAAGCTATATCGCATGCGGCTATGTTCACGTCCTCTATGTGTGTATATGTGTACATGTGTTGTGTGGTCTTTGCGGTCTAAATTAAGCTTTGTAAGGCACACTCACGAGATTCAGAATGTTTCTAAGTGAGAATATTCTGTCCTCGACAGACCATCTTTAGCATTATCCCTTCATTCTTTCATTCGCATTAAATCCTTTACGTTCGCGGCTGACGCAACCGTTTCGCCTCAATAAAATTCATTTTATTTTTTTGCCGACTATCGTCAGGAGAGAAGGTTGTGACCTCCTGGTAGGAGCGGCCGTGCGACCAATTCGTTTTTGTTTGACGGAAATTCAGGATCTAATTTTGTTGTAATGTTCCCAGGGGGTAGGAAGGTAAAAAATATGGAGTGAAAAGAAAGGGTGAACAAAAAAAAGCGAGGCCGATGGAAAGGTAAGGAATCTTCTTGGATATTTAAGTAATGAACCGGCACAAAGCATGTCATAAATCGCTGGATATTGCGATGTTATATATTTTATTTGCTGGCAGACGTAACGGTAGAAACTACAAATGTACCGGGTGACCCAAGTTTTACCGCCAAGAACAAAATTGATCTTGCTTATAAAAAAAAATCAAATTTTATGTAAAGTTAGATTGAAATGTGCAATATATACTTAATAAAAAAAAATTGCAAAATGTTTAAAATATGTCAGTAGTAGCAAAAAAACACAAAGTATTAACGAAAATTTTCATTTTTGGAATCGACTATTTTTCATTATTATGATGCAGATATTTTTTGAAACATATTCATCTATATTAAAATCAAAAATTTAGCTTAGTTTTCCTTAAATTTGAAATTCGGTGGAAAATATCTAAATTCCATTTATAATTTACAACCTGCCTGCACTAATCGACATAGTAAGTTTAACTACTATTCCAGCGACCCACGGCCTAGGAGTCAAACCGACCGCAACCCAAGTTTTACCGCCACTGGCAAAATAACCCTTATTTATAAAACGAATTTTTTATATTTCATGAGTGACTCTAGCAATAAGTTCACATTCAGAGTGCCAATTTAAGACCATTAAATATCTAATAAAAATATCAACATTTTTTTAAATTTGCATTTAATTTTTTAAACATTGACGTTTAAGGCGTTTAACAAAGTTTCTAATTGCATTTCATGAAATGGGTGATCATGGTTACGCAGACGAGCTTTGCATGTTGTAATATCTTGAAACGAAATGCAAGCCACGCGCTGGCTGTGCAGGGTTGTATTGTAACGTTTTCGGCTTCCAATAAACAACTCGTGCAATTATTTATTTAAAACAGTCTGTATATTTATATACTTAAAATTATATAACGATATAAAAACATAAAAACTAACGTAACACACTTAAACTACTACAATTTAATTATCACAGGTATTTATTTATTACTACTATTATTTAAGTCTGTCCGTATTTATGTAACAGTTCTATTTATATAAGACGGCACTTTAAACTATTTATTTGTTTGGCTACCACTATTTATTTCCACTGTTCCCACGAGACCACTCCTTTATCCCGAATTACTCCGCCCGCAATGAATGAATCCGTAATGAATGAATCCATCGGTTGACCCCGTCGCCTTATATACACATGCATGAAATGTTCTGGAAAAGTACCAGTAAATTCGGCAATATACTAGTGGAAATCTGGACTCTTCTTTGCTTACGCCACACATCTGCGAGATGACACATCCGCGACTTGTTTACATATTGTTTTTATACGACGCGCCGACATGATTTATAATGATGTGTAAATAAGAGCGTTTTTATACGTCGGGCCGAGATGATTTATGGTCTCTTTTTGTGCGTGTGACAATTTCGTTTTTATCGCGCTGAGAGATCTGATTCTTTTATTTAATGTAAACACATTTCGTTATAGTATTAAGTCGGTTAAGCTCAAAAAAGTAGGTCAAAATTAACGTTAGTTTATTGTAACAAGTTATGGAAAACAGTAATTAAATCAGGTGTTCGAAATCGCGTCTCTCGCTCTACGCAAAGACGTAAACGTGTTTTAACATTATTTTGCACTGTCGCAGCAACATTTAAATCATTTAATAGCTGGAAAGCATTAACAATACGTCCTCGCATATCTTCTCTTTTCATGGGTACTTCTCTGCAGACCATTTGTTTGATCGTGCCCCACGAAACAAATCTGGTTATTTAAATACAGGCAGTCTTTTCTTGTTATGGTGAAAAGATGATCAAAATCACCGAAAACAATGTATTCAGCTGTAAATCATTCACATAGAGATGTAAATTACAGGTAAAGTTATAGGAAAATAACAAATGCGTTGTGTTAATTGAAAACAGCAATGGACCTAAAATAGATTAACACCCGCTTAAGGTTTTTCCAAGGTAGAACCAAGGTTACCAATAATAACACTTTGGTCTTTCTCAAATAAGTAATGTTGGAAGAAATATACTGTATTATCTTCTAAACCAAATTAAATGGCAATTGACATTTAAAACTGTCAAATATATGGATGTTTTATTTTATTTAATTTAATGTATTTGTAACACATATTATAAATTTTACTTTTATGCACTCCTTCTCCATATAAACTTTAACTATGCCAAATCTCAAACCCCTTCGTGCGCGCAATTTGCTTAAAAAGGGGTACAAAGCTTTCTGTTCACGTATTAATATAATAATTAAGCAAAAACGTACATTCCAGTGGCGGCTGGTGAGTTCGTTTAGGTGGGGCAATTACATAGACAAGACTGATTCGTTTATTATTGGTGATATGCTCGACATCTGGGAGTATATTACCGATAATACACGAATCAGTCTTCTCTCTGTAGTTGCCCTACCTAAACGAACTCACCAGCCGCGACTGGTTCATTCTTAGCTTAAAAGAGTCCATATTTTTGTACAACCGCAGTCCCCTCAATCAAAAATTAATTAATCCTGTGTAAATACATTAATTATCATTTGAAAGGATAATGGCTTTGCGATGGTATACGCAACAGTAAACATAAATGTTGCTGCGACGTAAGTGTCCAATGTATGTAGTTGCACGTGATCATGGCGTGAATTTTCATTTTACGCATTATCTATGCAAAGGAGCGCATATATAAAGGAAAAATTTTATATGTAAAATTGTCTTTTTATTCTGTCACTACGAGAATAAATGGTTATTGTTCATTTAGCCTGTCACTACAAGAAAAATAATGATTGAAAATCCCGTTTCCGATTCTCGTAATTAATTGTAAAGTGCTCACACGGTTATAAGTAATTAATTCCGTAAACTCGCTGACTGCCTCTAGCAAGACGCATTCGTCATCGTTGAAAGTATCATATCCCGTTAACTATCATCGAATACGCACTCGTCATTGGATAGATAATCCCGCACCCTTAAGCAAAAGGTCTGTGCCCACACGAGATCATTTGTCACATTGTCATTAATTCTTATATTTTATTTACGTAAAGTCCGTTAGTTTCCACGTGTATCAAATCATTTCTTCCTTAGAAATAAATATTAAAACTTCGCGTAGTCATTTTACCGAGCTTACGTGTTTCCGTATTTCCGTATTTCCGTATTCTTTTTTTACGTTATATTATCACGTTACGGTTAAACTTAGACCATGAGTAATAAATTTTACGATGATATCTGATTTTATTTAATAGAATAAATGTAAATTCTAACTATGCATGTAATTATTTTTGCAGATCGTTTATTTTTAATCTATAATTTATTTTAAACATATGTAAATAAATCAAATGGCATTGAACCAATTTGGCTTTTATTTTATGTATATAAAATTATCGTACCTATTCATTAATGAGAAAGCTATTGGACCTACCGTTTTTCGAGAGAAGTTATCCGTAGAGCAAGACGTACGTTCTTCTTTCTTTCACAAAGAGTTGGTGTTAATTAAGCACAAACGTAATAAGTCAATACCGTATTCATTTACTTTGATAGGTGATCCAATAATGGGTGGAGACTGTGGCTAAAAATCTGAAACAAAATGCAAATGGAAAAATCTCTTACTACAAAAATTAAAAAGATATCAAAATTCTATATACGTATTTCGGCAACTAAGTTGTCATCTTCAGTAGAAATCTGTAGAAAAACAAAAAACGTAGTGGTTTTGACTAAGCTGTAACTTAGATGTTGTGCGTCTATTTCTATGTATATAAATACTTTCGTAACTTTCTAATTCTTTAAAATTATTTACAGTTTTAGCTAATCTAAAACTGTCTGTAGGCATACCGGGGGTTGTGTCGTGTTCGGCAAAGAAGGCGTTCAATTTCAACTCGTTACAAAGAACACATTGCACATTTCAGATATAGACGGGAAAAATCAAGTGTTGCTCGACATATTTTCGACACAGGCCTCGGTAGGCCTACAGTTAAATTAAATTTGAGAAGAATTTTATTAAAAAAGTTTTTCGAAATTCCTACCGGATGTAGGTCTTTTACTCTTATCCAAAATCAGTTTTTTGCGAATATTTCGTAAGTCATGCTCTTTAGACAGGTGCGTTATGAGTATAAAAGTATTTAGAACTAAATTTTCAATACCTTTTGTATAAAAAAAAATTTCAAAATTCGGACCGGAAGTAACACTTTTAGCGATTTTTGCAAATATTTCGTAAATTATGCATTCCATACATATTTGTCAAGAGTACAAAAGCGTTTAGAGTTGGATTTGAAATATTTTTTGTATAAATGAAATTTCAAAATTCGGACCGGAAGTAATACTTTTACTCTTATGGAATAGAGATTTTTGCAAATATTTCGTAAATTATGCATTCTCTATATATTAGTCCAGAGTACAAAAGTATTTAGAGTTGGATTTGAAATATTTTTTGTATAAATGAAATTTCAAAATTCGGACCGGAAGTAACACTTTTACTCTTATCGAATAGCGATTTTTGCAAATATTTCATAAATTTGCATTCTATATATATTTGTCAAGAGTATAAAAGTATTTAGAGTTGGATTTCGAATATTTTTTGTATAAATGAAAATTCAAAATTCGTACCGGAAATAATACTTTTATACTGTAGAGATTTATTAAGAGACTGGAAGTACTTAGAATAGGATTTTGAATAATTTTTGTATAAAATAATTTTTAAAATTCTATGATATAAAACGCTCACACGTATAAGAAAGTAGTGTGGTGGCTACACCTCATTTTTTTTATATCTTTTTAATTTTTGTTGTAAGGGATTTTTCCTTTTGCATTTTGTTTTGACAGGTGAGAGTGAAAAACCTACACATTTCATTCGTAAGCAACTTCTATTGTATTCAGGTAGACTCTAAAGATAAGAGCTGACGAGGTTGCCTATCTGCACAATCGTAAAAGCCACCATAACAATGACATATTGTTTAATATGATTTCGATATTAATTTTTGATTTAATTAACAGCATGCACGCAGCGAACACGTTACATAGTCTGTCAAATGCCTTGAAAAAGTCCAACAGCACCAATAATGTTAGATAACCTATAAAATTTGCTCTTAGTATGTCATCCGTAATTCCAGCAAGAGCCAGTGTGTAACTAAACCCAATTAAGGGCCTTATTGAAAGGAAAGTATTATATGGAAATTTGCAGATTTTTCCGCAAATTTGTATCAAACAAATTTTTTTTAAGATCTTTGACAAGCCTGATAAATAAATAATAATTTGACGGTCAAATGCAGAAAAAGAACTCGAAGAAGATGTTAAATAATTATATAACTCATTTACATTCAATGTGAAGCGAGATTAAGCAGGATCTGTGTAAATATTTTGGGGACTCCACGAACTAAATAAACAGCATATCATTCTGCAATTAGTCCAATTATTTCGGTACATTGAGTCCCCGGTCGGGAACGATAAACGAGTGGAATGTGGCGTGGGAGAATCATTGAATATAGGGCTTCGTTTCAGTTGAATTACAATGTAAATAATTTAATAATGGAAGGTGCTTATTGAATAAATATCAAAAATGTATATATTCGCACGTTCGTAGAGATTATCAATATGATTTAAATCAAATTGCATAGAATTATCTTCGAAAAATATGCTCTGCTGACATAAATGAAAATTTGTAATTTCATGAAGCGCACAACTTTTGTAAAAAATGCTCTATTTGTTGAATTAATTTAATTTAAACTCGCGTGATGCATGATTTGCGAGATGAATTGTAAATGGAAATTAATAATTATTTGTATTAGTGATAGCTTTTAAAAACGAAAATTTTTGAACTTCCTACCAAATTTATGATATGTATTCATAGTTATATAATATTTCTTTCTCTTACTGATCATGTGTAAGTATACAATGACATCTTGAGCCTCTGGAGATGTGGAGGGATGCCTTGCAATATCTTGGGAGATAGATACTATTATTGAACTTATTTTTGTCTTAGTGAATTAGTGAACCAGTTCTTCATACACGGATGTGTATGAAGAACTGGTATTATATTGTAAAATGTTTTCTTTAGTTGACGTTTCGACTCTTTTTCTTAGCCTTTTTCAAAACTATTTTTTTTGCAAGTAAAAATTGAAATAAATTCAAATTGAGTTCAAAACAGTTTTATTCAATTTACTACAATTGTTTCACCCTACTAGGGCTTCATCAGGTGATGAATATTATAATACAAAATATTTGTAGACGTTCTTATTTATGTCTTTTCCTAAATGCAGAGGGGGGAGTTTGTGACATTAGGTTAAGAGCGGGAGTAACTTATATATTTAATGTAATATTTAATATATATATACATAACAATATGATTAAGAATATTAAAAAAATTAAGAAATTCTTAATCATATTGTTATGTATATACAGCTTGAGCGCGCGGGGTATGATCACCCGATACCAGTCGATATTCTTCGGACGTATATTCGGAAAATTGATCTCCGCCAGCTGTGTTCGCCAGATATAGATATTTAGATCAGTTGCGTACTGGCTGCAAAGAGGAATGCACGTAGGTTTTTGTATTATTTTATGGTATTTCTGTTATACTTATTTATAGTTTTTTTTTACCATGAAATTTCTATTTATTTATTTTTCTCTAGACATCTTAGTTTATTCTGCAGATGTTTCAGGCGGGTTGTTTTTATTTCATTCTAAAACCCAGTTGTACTGCTATAACTTTTTACACAACTACATTATTACTTAATTTCATAAGGATAATCATAATTACGTTATAAGTATTACACTCTTCGCGTTATTATCGACTTAGTTATCTAAGCAATCGTCATCACTTAAAGAGAAAATTTAATTTGTTCTTTTTGTCAATCTGCGAAAAAATAATTAGATCACTATGAGTTCGAATATGAGCAGGCAATGCTAGTATGTTGTGCCGTAACTCTAATATGTATTATCGGACCACGTTTAGATGCGAGTTTACGTATACCATCGGGTGATCATACCTCGCGCGCTCTTGCTGTATATATTAAATATTACATTAAATATATAAGTTACTCCCGCTCTTAACCTAATGTCACAAACTCCCCCCTCTTCATTTAGGAAAAGACATAGATAAGAACGTCTACAAATATTTTGTATTATAATATTCATCACCTGATGAAGCCCTAGTAGGGTGAAACAATTGTAGTAAATTGAATAAAACTGTTTTGAACTCAATTTGAATTTATTTCAATTTTTACTTGTAAATTATGGAGTTTCAACACGTATCTCCGTCTTCAATCAATTATTTTTTTTGCATTTTAATTCGGATTCGCTAATTTGACATTGATACAAAAATTTGTTTCTCAAATATAAACATTTTAAAATCATTTTCTTTTTTCAAAACTTCAACACTTTATTCGATTTACAGCAATAGGAAAGCTATTATTTGTTTTTTTATATTTTTCAAAACATATATTACATCAATACTATGCGCATGTCAATTTTCAAATTCTGATGCCGATAAAACTAAGAATTAAAAAAGAATTATATATATATATATATATTGTGATTTTTTCCCTTTTTTTCGTGGGTATTTTCGGCAAATTACAAATTAAAAATTAAAACAATTCATGTAGAATAAGAAATTTTGTTTATTTTACGTTTCGCCATTTTTTATGGCTTCTTCAGAAATATAATGTTATCTGTAAAACAATGTTCAATGTGTCAAACAATTATCCATTCATTCATTCATTTTATACACATATTTTATAACGTAATATACATTGTTTTTGTAATTGTTGTTTTTGTGGTTCTAAGACTTTGAAATGATTTGTAGTAATGTGATTATTATGATAATAATTTTTAACAGAACTAGGATAATTGTTTGACACATTGAACATTGTTTTACAGATAATATTATATTTCTGAAGAAGCCATAAAAAATGGCCAAACGTAAAATAAACAAAATTTCTTATTCTACATGAATTGTTTTAATTTTTAATTTGTAATTTGCCGAAAATACCCACGAAAAAAAGGGAAAAAATCACAATATATTTCTACACGGCAACGAAAAGAAAAAAGAAAAAACTATACATCATATATATATATATATAAATTTGACGAAATTCAGTTTTTAACTGACGCTGTATTTCACTATGTACTATAAATAAATTAGTTTACCATTCCTAGAGAAATGGAATAAGGGTTTTTTTAACATTTATCTGTAAAGCAGTCCCATTCACACAATGTGTGGTATTAGCAAAACCTGCACAACATGCGAGAGTAAGTTTTTTTTTTTTTATTATTATTTTTTAATTAAATGTCAATTATTAAGTCTTAAAAAATGTTGTTTTCTGTCATAATATTGATAAGTAAATCTTGTTAAACGATTTGTAAATCCACAAAATTGTAACACATACGTCTTTCCTAATAAACAGGTCTGAAGAAGGCTGAAAAGAGCAGCCGAGCAGCTAAGAAGAGTTGTTTTTTATTACAAGTTTTCTACAAACCCTTATTCCATTTCCCTAGGAATGGTAAACTAATTTATTTATAGTACATATATATATATATATATATATAGGAAGTTGCGATGTTAGACACTGTTTTCAGGGTGTATTGGTATATATATTTACTGATCCAGGAAGGTCAGAATGTGTGGGCTGGGTTAATTAAAACATTCTATTTGTGGCTGGTAACGTTTCGGAATAATTTATTCCATCATCAGACTCTACAATAAGTTGAAGATTTTTTTTATATAATTAGGGACAATCTTAAATGAACAAAAGTCATGAACACTCAAAACAAGAGAACTCACTTACTTGCCACTATGGACACCGAAAATTATCTCAACAGATACAATCATAAAAATAGAAAACTCGTGTTGGTGGTCCACTAAATTAAAAATTTTATATATTATATAGGCCATTAAAGTGTCACATATTAAAATTACATTTAACAAAGAAATGAAAGACATTCTTCTAAAAAACAGCTATCCCAACGCCATTTTAAACAAGATCTTGTTTTCAACTGGCACTACCCTGCCAATGCACGCTATTCCGCTAAGTCAGGTACAAACCAATAATACCATAAATAACTTGGGTAACACAGATCCTGTCATCTATAAGAAAATGACATATATACCTGGTCTTACCAACTTTATAAAGGAACTGTTTGAGGATAGAGTAACTATAGCGTTTACAACGGCTAACTCAGTCTCTAAATTCTTTACACCTTTAAAAGACACAATGGATACAAAATACAGAAGCAATGTAGTATACTGCTTGAAATGTAGGGATTGTCCGCAATGTTACATAGGACAAACTAAACAAAGAGTCAATGAGCGGAACATACAACATCGCAGTGATGCCATTCGTAAACCTAAGTCATGTAAACTTGGTGAACATATGAGTAACACTAAACATACTATTAACTTTGACCAAACTCACATTTTATATAATGAAGCTAACCTGCATAAGAGATTATTTCTTGAGACCGTTTGTATCAATGTCATAGAACCAAATATGAATTCTAAATCTGACTCTGCCAATTTCAGTGTGATATACAATAATATTCTAAGGTTTATAAGACCTAAAATCTTATGTAATGTTGGTCGGCAGTAACATGTATGTGTTGAGTTACAAAACTTTAGAGTCGATTTCTGTATATATATCTTTCAGACAGTTGGGTTGTTGGATGACAGATGGCGTCTTGGCACCGTTTGTAAATAATTGTTCTAATTTAAATAATTAAACCCATGGTTTCAGTATTATTTTATGACAACCCTCCACCTTACCCACCCCCTCCCCCTTCTTTGTTCTTCCAATTTATCCTATCGTTGCTGGTTCCTATTTCTTGCGTAACATCCTTATATTGCCTTGTTTGCGGTGGGCTTTTGGTCTTGTAACAAAATAATTTTTGGTTTTCTTTGCTGCTGTTTATTTCCAAATTAATATATCAGAACTACAGATGTAATTTAGAATTATCATATTAACAGTTTTAATTAAAGAAATTTTGATAATTCGCTTTTGAACTGTGACCTCTGACCTGCCCTTGACATCGCGAAGAGGTGACCTGTAAATACTCACTTACGGTCAGATAGGTCATGCATTTTAATTGTTGTTGTTGTCTTCGTGTTGGTGCTTTTTAAAATACAACGAGTAATGTCCGTCAAAAACTTTGGTTTTAATTTTACTGAGCATTTGATTTGAAATTGTTAAATGTAATTTTAATATGTGACACTTTAATGGCCTATATAATATATAAAATTCTTAATTTAGTGGACCACCAACACGAGTTTTCTATTTTTATGATTGTATCTGTTGAGATAATTTTCGGTGTCCATAGTGGCAAGTAAGTGAGTTCTCTTGTTTTGAGTGTTCATGACTTTTGTTCATTTAAGATTGTCCCTAATTATATAAAAAAAATGTTCAACTTATTGTAGAGTCTGATGATGGAATAAATTATTCCGAAACGTTACCAGCCACAAATAGAATGTTTTAATTAATCCAGCCCACACATTCTGACCTTCCTGGATCAGTAAATATATATACCTATATATATATATATATATATTAATTTAATATGTGCTTAATATGTATTAAACGCATATATATCAAGTTCTTAGCCGTATTTGTTAATACACAGGAATCGTACATACGTATATCTATATACATACGCACGGATTTGTTGAATTAGCGGCTTATATAAAATTGAAAATTACTTGCTTTATATTAATTAATGAACTTAGGGAAAAGAGTAATACCATTATCGAAGACTAACCATCAGTTTCGCCACCGCTCATCAGTCCGACAATGATTTATACAAACTGGAGTGATCTTTGCAAGCATGAGAGATTAATATCTTAATTCTCTCTTTGAAACAGAAGGAAACATAATTTACATGTTTAACCTTCTACCGACTCGAAACACATATTGAAGAAGAAGAATTAATACCAAGAAGCCATTCTGGATACTGACACACGACAGTCCTATTAGTTTCATTTTAGTATTAACTTTATTTTTACTGTTATTTTTTTTTATTTTGTAATTATTCTTATTCTATCTATCTACCTCACAGGAGAATCAATGAAGTAGACTCCAGTAATAAACAAGTATTTTGCCGATTGAAAGAGGAAGAAGAAGAAGAAGAAGAAGATAAAGAAGAAGAAGAGGAAGAAGAAGAAGAAGAAGAAGAAGAAGAAGAAGAAGAAGAAGAAGAAGAAAAAGAAGAAGAAAAAGAAAAAGAAAAAGAAAAAGAAGAAGAAGAAGAAGAAGAAGAAGGAGAAGAAGAAGAAGAAGAAGAAGAAGAAGAAGAAGAAGAAGAAAAAGAAGAAGAAGGAGAAGAAGAAAAAGAAGAAGAAGAAGAAGAAGAAAAAGAAGAAGAAGGAGAAGAAGAAAAAGGAGAAAAAGACGAAGAATACAAAGATGATGAAGAAGAAGAAGATAAGAAGGAGAAGAAGAAGAATTAATACCAAGAAGGCATTCTGGGTACTGACAATAGCCTAATTTATTTCATTTTAGTATTAACTTTAATTTTTGCTGTTATTTTTTCATTTTGTAATTATTTCTTATTCAATTACCAATAAATTATTATTATTATTTTTGTTCGAATTTTAAATAACAATCGAGGGACGCCTAAAGGATATATTTTTTCGCGTCTGCAGGAAGAACGGAAGTGTTTATAAATCACACAAAAATTAACGATGCCTTGGACATATCTGACGTGTGCACACGCATATATATCAAGGGGCGAAACTGTGTGCCGTGTTTGGAAACGTCGCAGGATATATTCACCGGAAACTCCGGTTTGTGTGTGCGGGTTCGTTCGCCGTAGAGCCTGATGAATATTCTGTGGCATCAATTATTATGTGAGGAACGTGCTTTTGTCGACGCGACAGGTATTCGTTCGTGGGTGAATTGGCAGTTTGCGCGCGAGAAAATCTTAGAGCACACAGAAACAACCGGCGAAGTCGCGAATTCAATTAATTTAATTGTTGTTCATCGTATTAAAACAATAAACTGAATAACGTGCGCGTTTTATTATGATACTCCGCGGAGTCGTAAATAATAACATACATAATGATAATAACTTCGAAATTGAAGGATATTTATGGCAAAAATTACGTCAATCTCATAATTATACAGTGCGAGACATAAGTCAGGATATGTAATATATAGGGTGATTCTAAAGTAAGTTCCTAGTTTGAAATGGCCATAAGGATGGCAAATTTGTTATATGTACAAAAATAAAAGCACTAATTTGTTCATAAAAAACAGGATTTTATTATAACAAGAAGACACAGGGAAACGTTAAATATGACCATTAACTTGTTCTATAAGTATTAGTCGTTCTTCTATGGTATAAACGCCATTAAAAAGTGCATTCCTAGGTATGGAAGCGCGGAAGTCCGAGTGATATAATTAATTTGACGCACCAACGTATGTGAATCCGTAAGATATGCAAAGCAATAATCTCCTACATTTCTTTCGCTTTTAACATCAACATTGACATACATTATTAATTTCTCTCGATAGACGTTCATCTCGAGATTGATAAACTTTCAAGTCGGACGACCGACGCGTAATTAATCTGCCAGCATTTGAAATATACCGGGGATCTCCTCTATATCTCTCTCTGTGTGTGTCGGACGACGTGGAATCGAATTAATTTCCAGTTTGTTCTCGAAGTCCTCGGCAAAGGAGAGAGACGTACAGCAGCAGAAATGTTTTAATGATGATCTTCGCATTATGCGGAAGGCGATTACGATTACCAGAAGGGAAATCTTGACCTTAATACCGAAAGGAAGGAAGCGTGGTTAGAAGAGAGGGTAGCGAAAGATGGAATGACAGAAAAGTATTAAGTCTGGAAATTTTATGGAAGCAACGGCGATTATAAATCATAAGTTTTCTCGTTGGAAAACACATAAATATAGCATGTCGTATGTTTTCTGGATCAGGTAGATGTGAATTTAATTTAGGGTTATGTATGTGTTTTCAGATATAAAAGCTGTTGATATAATTTTACGTTAGTTTGGTACATGAACGTACTTCTTTTTCGTTTTGTGATTTGACAATATTTTTTAATTTCCCAATGTAGTTAATCCATATGATGATCCATGGGCGCACTATTGAAATTTTTCTATTTTTAAACAGTTTTAATTTTATTTATATAATTGGATAACAAGTGGGTAGTGATCTATACAATACAAAATTCCTTATTATTTGTTCATTTTGTAGTTCAAGTCGAGTAAAGGAGTATTAATATTTACTAGCAATTCTTTCTCAAGTTTTTTTTTTCTATACGATTAATTCTCTTTGAATGAAGTACATCCATGTAGATAAAAAGGGTCCTTTCGATATCCCTCCTGCAGTTTAGCAGTTAGATTTTGTGTCATTGTCCCCATACACAATTGCCGCAATGTTATTAAATCTGGATTTCTATTAAAAACTGCGTCTAACTTTTACCGAAGGCCACATATGAAGTCACTTGGAATACAATTGAAATTATTAATAGCCACATCTAATGTGGTTAATGCATTTTTTAATTTGAGATTTTGATTTTCAAAATATGTGATTAGTTTAGGCAAATTTCCAAAGTGTTCCTGAAGTAATAACAACTTATTTTTTAAATATGAGATTTGTGTTAGTTCCTTGCACTCAGAAATACTTCAGATCATCGTCATTTAAACATGTAAGGAAATTTTGTAAACTATCGAAGTTCTCTGCATAAAAACTAGTAGCTTCCAACCATGTCCCCATCTAGTTATTACTGGCGAGGGAGGCAGTGAGAAAGATGGAAGTTTTTCTCTGTAAAGAGCTACTCTCGATGGTGCTTTTCTGAAAACTTTTTTAGAAGCGGATACATGTCTATTAACTTCCGGATATCTGTCTCTGATATATTCACAGATTCTGTGGAGAGCATGTGCTACACAAGTAATATGCAGCATATAAGGATATGTTTCCTTTAATAGTCTGCCTGTTCTTAACATATATGCGGCACTGTCATTAACAAATAAAAGTATTTTTTTCCTGTACCTGCCGTCCGAATGAAGCATTTTGTGCAAACTTTCGTCAATGGTTTTAGCAATTGTTTTCGCATCAACTGTATTTATAACTTTAGATGCTATTACATATGCGTTATATGGAATAGTTGAATGTGGTATACCAGCTACAGCAATTACCACACAACGTCCTAATATATCGACAGTTTCGTTGGCACTTATCCATATGTACTGATTGGAAAGATGTCTTCTAATGCATTTTACTGTTTTCGTGAAGCACTTGGAAACACAATATTTTCGCAAGGTGGATTCATCAGGAACATTTCGACCAGTATATTTTTGAAAAAATGTTTTGAAGGTGGGATTGTCAAGTTTATTTAATATTAGCCGCCATTAAAGCTTCACAGAATTCTTCCTTAAAATTGTCAGCTTTCAACGGGTCCAAATCTGTGTATGTTTTAGCGATGCTAAGTGACGTGGTATGTTGTACGTGACTTCACAATAAATATCGAAATCACTGACCATAGATATACAATCAGTATGACCCTTAATCGCACTCGCCATTGTTTCGCGATGCCATTCTCGACGTTCTTCCATATCATATCTGAAAAAGTAACATAAACAATGCTCTAGATCTAAATAAATCATAACTAAAAATGTATGCGTATGTTATTAAAACTTAACGAAATCCAATGCACACTTACTTCGAGATAATTGGGAGAAGTAGGTTCAATAAAACGGTATTAAACAGGAACTATTACAAAAATTACGAAGTACTTAATTAACAGTCAAAACAATGAAAAAAACAAAACTAACGTAAGTAGGAATTGGTATATACATATATAACTTTATATATCTTGCTAAATATAAGGTAAATTTAGTAAATTTTAAAAAGCCCTCACGCTTCTACCTACGCCGATGAAGCAAAGAATTTACGAGTTAAATGGACTTTTTCTGCTCTCGTTTTTGGGACGTAAACAGATGTTGCAGTTCACCATATGAATAGTGCTATTTAGTAACTGCGTGTTGTTTACATTATTTCTTTGCTCCGTCGTAATTTAAACGTGGGACGTCCGGTCTATAATGATGACACATGGAGTAACCGGATGCTGTTAAGTTTTCGCAGTCGCTAACTATTTTTCTGCTCAACTTTTTATTTTGAGTTTTCGTGACTTCTAACACAAAATAGTTTTAAGCATGAAAAACATATTTTTCGTCAAAATAGTGGGAGTAAACAATTTATTTTTACAATTTTATTAACTACACCTTAAATCTCCCGTATGGAGTTCCCCGCCACTCTTCAGGCTTATATGAATACAAAAATATTTCTGTAATAATAAATGCATAATTCGATAGTACTTACTTGTATATTATAAGTATAGAGTATTCAAAAGTAAATAAATGATGGTGAATGATTTTGGCATAAACAAGTTTAATTTTCATTTCACACATTTTCTGCATACAGTCAGCGTTGTACACGGACAGCCATTTTTTTTTTATCTAAACACATATTAACATTGCAGTGCGAACTAACTAAATTCGTCGAAACTTTCACAATTAAAAACAAAGAAGCTTCAACCGTAGCTAAAGTCTTAGTGGAAAATTTTATATTACTATAGGCAATTCCGAACAAATAGCTTCCGATCAAGGAATATAATTCATGTCAAGTATTCTAAAAGAAACGTGCATTATTCTCGGCATACATCACCTAAAATCAACCGCGTACCACCAGGAGATCTTAGGCGCTTTAGAGAACACTCACAAACACTTAGGAGCATATCTCCGAATACAACAATCAAACCACACATATAACTAGTCAACTTGGATTCCTTATTGGTGTTTCAACAATACAGTTTACACGGAGACAAGGTAGACACCATACGAATTAGTATTCGGTAAACAAAACCCGTTAGCAGCCATTATCTTGTAGCCAATAAAGTATTAGTTAAGAGTGAAACAGGTAATAAGTTACAAACATTATATAAAGGCCCTTATACAATTATTGAAAATAACTACCCACCAAACGTAACAATAGATGTAGATAATAAACTAGTAGAAATACACAAAAATTGAATTAAGACTTACTCCCTATGTGTCAGTTACTAGATAATAAGAGCAATATTTTAGCATGTAGAAATGAGAGAAAATGAACAACAGCAACGTTCTTTATTTTCTTTCCCCCAGCGAAGGGAGGTGTAATATGAAATGAGGGCAATATTTTAGGATGTGTTCATCTATTTTTTTTGATGAATTTGAGAATCAGCTGATCACGAGTAAACTTAGTGCTGCATCCGTCTATTGCTTGGGTGATATTAATGTTGATCTTCTGGATGCAAATTCACCTTTGAAACAACGGGTTTCACATATGTTTGAGTCCTTAAGTATGAGGCAAGTAATAACGGAGCCAACTCGAATAACTCTTACTACTGCTACCTTGATTGACATAATTGTTCTTTCTGATGAGACTGACGTTGTCGAAAGTGGTGTAATATCATGTGATTTGTCTGACCACGATATACCCTATTGTAGGTTATCCATGCCCAAAATCGCAACAACACCAAAACTGCACACCTTCAGAGATTACTCGGGTTTTGACTACGACCTCTTTATGAACGATTTAACAGTTATTCCATTTAATCAGATGTTTTTTATGACATTAAACGCGCAATTGGAATTTTTCAATTCTGTGATTCTTAATTTATTCAACGTTCATGCTCCTCTAAAAACTGTCAAAATTAGTAAACCCCGTAAACCGTGGATAACTGAAAATATGAAACTTCTCCAGAAATTGCGTAATAATGCTAAGAGTAGGTTTAGGAGAACCAAATTGGAGGCGCATTGGATTTATTACAAACAGCTTCGAAATTTCACTACATTGGCGATTCGAAATGAAAAGTCAGCTTATTTTCGTTATTTATCGTACAACAAAAACAGCAAACTAATTTGGCGTGAACTTAATAGTTTAAATATTAGGAAAAAAAAGCGAAGTGGGATTCCTTGTGGGTTTTCTGACTCGAACCTTATCAACTCCAGTTTTATTAGCAACATACCTGTCGTTTCTGGAGATTTTGCGGGGTGTATTCGTAACTATATGGAAAATACCCGGGAGGATCTAGCGAATGTTTTTGCATTTCGCACTGTTGATGAGGATACTGTTTTTCGCTTGATCTTGAGCATTGGTAGTGCTGCTGTTGGCATTGATGGTATTAGCATTCATATGCTTAGACTGCTTCTACCACATGTCCTTCCATACATAACCCACCTGGTGAACTGTTGCATAGCAGAGAGCACTTTTCCTGCATCTTGGAAAACATCACTGGTAATTCCTATACCTAAAAAAGCAAATCCTGTTAACATTGGTGACCTTCGCCCTATTAGTTTGTTGCCTGTCCTGAGCAAAGTTCTGGAAAAGATATTAGGTTTTCAAATTCATGAACATTTGGAAGCATTTGATTTGCTCCCTCAATGTCAGTCGGGTTTTCGACGTAACCACAGTTGCACTACTACACTCCTGTGCGAAAGGTACCAGTGCGTGAAGCTGCACGGTGATGTCTCATCAGCTTTGGCCTTGACTAGAGGTGTTCCCCAGGGATCCATCCTTGGCCCTCTTTTTTTCTCCCTTTACACTAGTCATTTAAACAAATGTGTACAACACTGTCAATTGCAGATGTATGCCGATGATACACAACTTTACATGGATTTTTCAAAACACGATGTACAGATGGCTGTGGATTGTATTAATCGAGACTTGCAGCGCATACAGTCGTTTTCGCGGCATCATGCCCTGAAAATTAATCCTGAGAAAACCACTGCTGTCCTGTTTGGCAATCCCTCTTTAATTCAGAACACTAAAGAACGGATTAAAATAAATGTCAATGATACGGAGATACCGTTGGTTCAGTCCGCGAGAAATCTTGGTCTGATGATTGATAACAGCTTCAGATTTAAGGAACACATTTCAAAAATTATACAGTTAGCCTACGCCAATCTGAAAACACTATATCCTTACCGATTAATTTTTGACGTTCGTACTAAGACTATGCTGTGCGAAAGTCTTGTTTTATCACACTTTAATTATGCTTCCCCAGTTTACGGTCCCTGCTTAGATAATGCGGATCGATCTCGTATCCAAAAGGTACAGAATGCTTGTATGCGCTATATTTTTGGCATACGTAAATTTGATCATATTACGCATAAACTTATTGAGTTGCGTTGGTTGAACATGGCTAATAGGAGAAGATTACATGCTCTATGCCTCTATCATAAAATTCTTGTTTCTCAAACTCCGTCATATCTAACATCAAAAATACGTTTTCGATCAGATGTTCATAATATAAATCTTCGCAACACGAACTTGATTAGACCCCCAAAACATAGACTGGCAATTTTCGAAAGATCCTTCACATACAACATTTATCAACTATACAATATTATTCCTGTTCACTACAAATCCTTGGAGCCAGGGGCGTTTAAACGTCAAATTGTGCAGTATCTCTTTGAATGTCAGTAGTGGTTCTCAGTCGTTACTTGTAAATTATTTTCTTTTCTATATGTATATACATTTTCTTTTTTTTTTTTTTGCATACAGTTACTTGCGTGCCACCTTAATTCACATACGACTACGTAATCATAGCAGAATATTAGTATTAAGTTAGTATAGGCAAACTTTGTTATATGTCTTGTCTTAATGTTAAGGTTTTGGTGTAAGAACAGGGGATGGAAAATTTCTCCATCCATCTGAACCACGCCTTAGGGTTTCAGTTACATATTTCGTTTGTTTTTGATATATACATATATGTATTAATATATATGTGTGTGTGTTATATGTGAATATATTGTATGTATCTTGAAATAAAGCATATTATTATTATTATTATTATTATCTGCAACAGAATATCAGAATATGAAAAATTCTTACATTGTACTATAAAAAAAAAAAAAATTAAACATAACTCGTGAAAGTCATTTCTAGTCTAACTGTGTTTTCCTGTTACTTACGTTTCCCTAATGGACACGTAGGCAGTACATATTTTGTAATACATCCATCGTTGCATATGTACGTACGATATATCGTAAAATGAAGAAGATAAAGTTTCAGTACGTGATCACGTTCGAGAATATTTTATAATTTAAAAATTTAGAAGTCGGGGCAAAGTTGGTTTGCAGCACAATTTGCAGCGTGACATGAAACGAACAGAACTCGAACGGACGTGTTTTCTCGGTTTCGCTGTGAAATTTATCATATCAAGCGAATACAAGCGGAAATATGACTGACTGTTCAGTTGATGTACCGAATAAAATGAACCAGGAATAAAGCGGCGAAATAGTTTTATATTGTCGCGTGTGTGAAGCTCCCTCATTTTTGAAATGAACAAATGTCGTTTTTTAATACAGCTAACGCGGAATTATTTTCACAGATTTGATTTTTTAAAGCTGCAAATACGAAGTTCTTTCGAGTCGAATTAGACGTGAAATTAAATTAATTGCTTTTTATTAGTTTTCCAGCTGAAAATACTTTTGTTAAGAATTTCATATAATCAAGTGATAGTTGAAATTTCGTATCTGACGATGCATGTAAAGAATAGCGGTAAAAATTCTGAAATTGTTGCTCTTTTCTAAATCGATTTTTTTAATGCAAAACTATAAAACATTGCTGCCTTAGCTGTACTTATAACGATTCTTTTAATTATCAATAAATTGTACTAATATAATGATATAAATTTATTTGCATAATATATTAAATATGTAGTAATAAATTCAGATATTTATATATCATTGTGATGGTATAACTGAAAAATGTATTGTGTTGCCTAGCATTTAATAATTAATCATTATGACTGCTTCTACTGTTATAATTTTGCAAATGAATTATTTTTATATGCTTAAATGTAATTAAAAGTTTAACGTAGAGATAAGAACTGTACTTGCAAGTAAGAAACGGAGTAATAGTACTAATTATAATACAACTACAGGCTATACCTTTACACCACCCATTTAATTGATGATAGTTTTACATTATTGAACTGCACCCAATGCACTAAATGAGAAAAGATTGGTTTTGAATTTGAGGGGGCGTTTGAATCATAGAAAACAACATAATTTTATAATTATGCAAATGTCGGTTATAAGATCATTAATTGTTATTTTATTGTATGTAGTAAGTCATAATATCCTCCTACGTATGGTACAGGGGTTTATTTACACAAATTCTTTTTATAAAATTTTTATTTCAATTTTACGAAAAGAACCTCTTAACCTTATGACGCGTGTTTCGTAGAAGAAAAATATAACAGAAATTTTGACAATGATGTATTAGTTTGGTTTATTTGCATATTTTAAATAATTGGTAAAGAACGGCCATATTTGAATTTTGTATCTTGCAGGATTCCCTAAGAGAGGGCGCGAGATCCAAAAATACTGTAGTGTGACTGGTTATCTAAGGAAATTAACAGTTAATCATAAATATCTAAGTTATTTAAAATGATTTAATAGTGATCGTATATCTATTTGTTATTTCAAACAAATTCCGCCAATTCAATTGTTTGTATATTTGAGATGATTAGTTTTGATACAGCGCGCGACATCTTTAGGACTAAAATGTTGTTATTTTCTGACCGTAATTAAATTACTTATGTTTTCTATGATTCGAACGCCCCCTTAATGGTGCGAAACATACATTAGCACACATAACCTCAATTGGCCTATATATTTACCGGTACAGCAGGATAATAATGTTCCTTGTTACGTTTTACGTTTTAAGGCATAATTTCTAGTCCGCTTATTTTTGGAAGCCCGTATACGTTAACTTGAGTTAGAATTCCTTATTACTTATTTGATTTATTATTATTATATTATATTACCCACAATATCGAAAATATTTGAACAGGTGATTGCAAGAAGAATAACTAAATATCTAGATAAAAACGGCTACGTCTCAGCTAGTCAACATGGCTATAGAAGAAAGAGATCAACAACAACAGGGGTTATGAACATTATACAATCAATCGTAAATGCATATGATGAGCAAAAGCAAATCCAGTTGACTTGCTGTGATTTGAGTAAAGCTTTCGACTTAGTCAATCATGAGGTTCTGTCACACAAACTACAACAATATGGTATTAGAGGCACTCCACATGATCTTTTAGTGTCCTATCTGAGGGATAGAGGGCAAGTTGTTGAACTCAATGGACAAACATCATCTTTAAAATCAACAAAGAATGGGGTTCCACAGGGCTCAATCTTGGGTCCCCTTCTGTTTATACTATATATCAATGACCTGCCGCAATGCTTAGCACCGATGGAATGTTGTTTATATGCGGATGACGCTGCCTTTTTGGTGACTGCAAGAGATGAAGAAGAGTTGAATGAACAGGCGGAGGACATTATGGAGAAAGCCAGGGAATGGTTCCTTTGCAATGGTCTACAACTAAATGAAGGGAAAACACAACAACTTACTTTCTGTGCAAAAAACCAACCTCCGAACGGCAACGTATGCTATCTGGGTCTGACGCTGGATAGTAGGCTTACTTGGGAGGATCGTGTTTCCAGTCTGGCTGATAAACTTGCAAAGGCAACATACACAATAAGACGTATGAAAAGTGTTGCAACTCACGAAGCTGCAACAACGGCTTACTACTGCAACTTCCACTCTAAGATGAGCTACGGAGTCTTGGTATGGGGCAGCTTACCATCGGCAGAGAGAATATTTCAAATGCTGAAGAGGGCTGTTCGAGCGTTGTATAGTTTGGGACATCGGGATAGTTGCAGAAAATATTTTGTAAAAGGGGCTATAGGTACTCACATTACCATCCATATATACATATACACGGTGGCCAGAAAAATGCGGACAAACGCCACGCAGGCCAAATCTTTGTTTAATTCTGAGTTGACAATCTTAATTGAAAAAAGTAGTACAGTGCTTTTTTTTTTTTTTTTTTTGTAAACCATTGGTATTAATCGATTAGTTACATCAATGCATTTGAGATAATTCCATTTCTAAATTTCACCACAATGATTTTACATAGATAAATTTGACGAATTTTGCTAAATTTTAGCCGTACAACTTAATGTTTGATGGTCTCGTATGCCGTAAGGAAGGACCGTATAACTTTTTTGGATTAAGATTATCGCCTCAGAATTGAACAAAGAATCGTTCTACCTGGCGTTTGTCCGCATTTTTCTGGCCACCGTGTATATACAACTGCATTAAGTATGTCATTTTCAATGAGGATGAGTTTGCCGCAAATGGGGACTCCCACCAGTACAATACAAGAAACAGGGATAAACTGCGAACCCCTTATCATCGTGTGCAGACTGCCCAAAGTTATATGGACTACTGGGGGCCAAAGATTTACAACAAAGTGAAGCACCTGCATACAATGAATGCTAAATTTTACTGACGAAAAGTTTTTATTCAATCAATGAATATTTAAATGATAATTTTAATAATATACAATTTTAATCTGTTTTGTTTGTTACTGTATATATGTATATTTTGACCTTTCATGTAATGATTTTATTACACTGAATAAATTTATTATATTATATTATATTATATTATATATTATTATATTATTTATTTGCTCCTGGAGTTATATCGCCATCTCCTGGTGATGCCTTTAGTTGATCTTCACACAGTTATCGAATATGATAGATTTCTGTGTTATTTTTATTTAATATATCAGTTATGTTATTGGTTGGTTTTTGTTGCTAAATATATTTAACTAACTTTTAAGTACCGTACGTTTCTTAGTTTTCCCTTTTAGTTTTAATTATGTGATTCCAGCTTTTGATTATGGCCATGCGCTAGCCAATTGCGCACAGACTCCTCAGTCGAGTGCGCAGCCAATTAGACATTTTGTCTTAAGTTTCTGTTGAAGACACCGATTTTACGCTGCATGCCAATACCATATTAATTGGAATTAGAATCGAAAGAACCGATTATTATTTTGTTGGATTTGATTTGAAGTTTTTACTGGATAAGTTCTGGATCATTAATCAAGTCGAGTGAAATTGGGTAAGTTGTCTTTTAATTATTTCTCGTGGGTATGTTATTAGCAAATTAGTTTCCTCTTGAAAAAAAAAGAACGGTCTCGTTTCGAGTCTTGCTACTTATGTAAGCTTATGTAAAACCAGTTTGTTTTAGTTTAATCAGCAATCAGGTAAAAAAGTCATTTTCGTTAATTTGCAATTTGAATGTTGGTTACTTCTGTTTTTCTTGTTGTTGTGAATTCCATTTTAAAATATATGGTGTAGCATATTCTGCAGTTAGACGTGGCTTTATTATTCTTCGATAAAGTGTTTAATTGGATTCAAATTTCTTACTTGACAATATACTTAGCATTTTTCCTTTTGAAAGCCAACTCACCTCTGTATGTAACAGCAACTGAATATGACCTTTGCCCATTTCGGAACACAAATTTGAAAATAATCAAGTTTAAAGCTTGAGATTTAGTAAAATTGACTACCTTGACGGCCTCCTGAAGAACATTTTTAAATTGACAGGGCATTTGCGTTGATGCTAATGCTTCTCCATGGATTTTGCAATGGGTAAAAGCACAATTTTCTACAAATGATTTCACTTTGCTGCTAGCAGCTTCGCATTTTTCTGTCATGGCGCATGCACCGTCAGAACAGAACCAACGCACTTCTACCGGCCTAGTTTTTAAATATTAATATTAAAATTCTTTTGATAGCAGTGCCATCTGTCGAGAATCTACAACAAATTTTCAGACAAATCGTAGGTGCATATCTTTCGACGTATATCCCGAATCTGCGATAAAAAATAGGGGTTCCAAATTTAAGATTTCAAATCTTCTGCCCGCCCGCCCATAGGGGGTATGGGGCTGGACCAGTCTACGTGATTAATAATCACGTAGACTGGTTAATTAATTCTATGCTTAATTCTCAGTTGTTATCACTTACAACAGAAATTAGAAATTCTCAAAGTAAGTTAAATATGTATACCAGCCTACGTGATTAATAATCACGTAGACTGGTTAATTAATCCATCGCTTAATTCTGAGTTGTTATCACTTGCAACAGAAATTAGCAATTTTCAAAGTAAGTTAAATATGTATACCAGTCTACGTGATTAATAATCACGTAGACTGGTTAATTAATCCTTTGCTTAATTCTGAGTTATCACTTGCAACAGAAATTAGAAATTCTCAAAGTAAGTTCTTTTGCCCGCCCAGTCCACGTGATTAATAATCACGTAGACTGGTTAATTAATCCTTTGCTTAATTCTGAGTTGTTATCACTTGCAACAGAAATTAGAAATTCTCAAAGTAAGTTAAATATGTATACCAGTCTACGTGATTAATAATCACGTAGACTGGTTAATTAATCCTTTGCTTAATTCTGAGTTATCACTTGCAACAGAAATTAGAAATTCTCAAAGTAAGTTAAATATGTATACCAGGCGATTCATTTAACATGGAATTTCGTAATATCGCGAAGTATACACTGATTATTATATTATATATATGTAATCGTCTTTTGAAGAAAATATAGGAACATGAACATGAATGTCTTTGGAACAAAACCATGGTTTTATTCTAAAACTCGAAGGTTAAACATGTTGAAGAAATTTAAAAAATAAAAGTAAAGCACTTTTTTGACACCGTTTTCGTAGTAAATTCTAGTAACTATTTATTAAATAGGAACGTTGTATGCATGAGATATTCTCTAATTAAGAAAAGCTTTGTTTGTTCAATTTTGAAACAAATGATACTTTTATTAAGTAATTGAATTCAATTTCACATTTGTTCTAATAAACCTTTTTAGAATTTTTCAATAATCTATAATTCTTGCAATATACAATATTCCGAAAGCAGGAATTTGCGTCACTTTTACGTATTTATTATGATTTAAGTATTATAGCAACGAGGAAAGCATGGTTTTATTACAATTTATTTGTATTCCCAATTTCATATCACCAATTCATATAAACGATTGCTTACATAATACCTAGTGCGCCAGCTATTCACCAGACTTCCATCATAGATATTATCATTCTGCGAACAAATTATGTAAAATGACATTCGCCACTAGACGTTGTCATTTACAGAAAGTTTCCGTCGTGTTGCAGATTGTACTCTACTAGCTGAAGGTTAAAGTTAATAATGCCTGAGAACCGTTTGAACTGGCGGCGGCGCTGTGGTAGAATTACGTAAATGTCGAGGGTTTGTGAAGATTACTCACTTCCCTTTTATTAACTCAGAAAATGATTTTCCTCGTAGATCTACATGTGGAATGCACGTGAAACGTATCGTAGTATAAACTCGGTTATATGAAATTGCAAAATGTCATTATCATTAATCAACGACACAGAGGATTATATTATTCTTTTATATGCATGTTACCTGTATAAGCTCTCCAATGGGATATTGATAAAGTGCGTCTCAAAGATATGTAGTGCTGTGTTCTCCACTTCTTGTATCGACTATTTCAATACAAGGATGCTGATGTTCTATTCTATTTGATTCATATAGTAACGTAGAATAAATTTCGCGTTTCTTAAAATTTCATTCGTTCTACTTACTGTGTATAATCAGTATAAGCCGATGAAACTGTACAACATTTTTTGGAAAAATTGAAAGAAAAATATAAAAATTTAGTTTGACATTGTTTTCAGATTTTTGTACTTGCCGTAACCAAAATACAGTCTTAATTTTTTCTTCCTATTCCATACAGTGAAGCGAAGCAGCCTTACAGACGCGCTGTGATGCACCATTGCATGTCACGATGAACTTATAAGAAACGGCTTTATGGTGTCTTGCAATTGTTTTTTTTTCTTTGCAAGTCGCTTACTTGTGTTGAATTATAATGCATTTTAACATTTACATCTAATATTTTTAAGTTACCGGACTTTTTGCTTAACCCATTTGATCCCGTTGTACCTATTTGAGTACAAAACAAATATGTTCCAACTAGCGACCCCTGTTATTGTATGGCCATATTTATTGTATTACAAAAGATGGAAGATGGTATATTACAGTATTTTTGAAGCAAGTTTGCTGCCATGTGCAGATTCATTACCGACAGATGGCACAATGAAACTTTATTTCTTCCGTTGCAAATTTGTTCATGCTCCTACTTGTCGCAGAACTTTTGTTTTTGCAAAATTGCTCATTCTACGCCGTTTTTTTTACTTTTTTTGAAAGTTTTCCTTTGAATAAGACGTCACTGAACGTAAGTACCTAATTTTCATCATTATTTCATTTTTGATTAGTTTTTCACATATCAATAAATAGTGGTGTACCTGTATGAGTACAATGGGCAAATTGTTACCTCTTTTGCAGAAAAATGGATTGTGACGAAGAAATGCAATTTCAGCCCATTTCATCAAA
This sequence comes from Amphimallon solstitiale, assembly GCA_963170755.1. Classification (NCBI taxonomy): domain Eukaryota; kingdom Metazoa; phylum Arthropoda; class Insecta; order Coleoptera; family Scarabaeidae; genus Amphimallon; species Amphimallon solstitiale. Next base: position 6,537,456 of record OY720681.1, on the reverse strand, counting down.
TACTTTTTATGGAAAACGTTACAAGACATTGGCTAGTGCTATAGACAATATTAGGTCCATTGAGACGGATGAACCCGTTGATCTCGTAATAGTTCCACCGGAGGTTGTTGATTATCAAACAGATGAAGAAGAGTTTGATGACAACAATAATACTGAAAGTCAATCGCTCCAGCTTCTTCATGATGTCGCTGGTGAAATTGAAATTCAATATGATATTCAAAGCGAGGATGAGGATGAAGATAATGTTCCATTAGCTAGTCTCAAAAGACAGCTAATAAATGAAAAAACAAAATCCAAGGTAAGGCCAGAACCTAAGTGGACTAGGAATATTGGGGATATGGAAATGCCTTCTACCTCAGGATACAACGATCGTCGGGAAATTCTTGCGTCAGAACTTCAAGTCATGGAACCAGTTGATGTGTTTGAGAAATTATGGGACGAGAAAGTTACTGAACACATTGTTACAGAAACCAACGTATATTCTAATCAGAAAAATAACCATAGCTTCTTTATTTCCAAATCCGACCTAAAGCAATTCCTCGGTATTCTTTTACTAAGTGGATATCACAGACTGCCGCGCGAAAGATTATATTGGAGTCTCGACGAAGATGTTGGAGTAAAACTGGTCGCTGATGCAATGTCACGAAACAGATTCCAGGAGATAAAACGTTACATTCACTTGGCAAACAATAATAGTTTAGACCAAGAAGATAAACTTGCAAAGATTAGACCACTTATTGACCTTTTGAATCAAAGATTTCAGCAATGGGGTATTTTTGAACGGGACTTATCAATAGATGAGGCAATGATCAAATACTTCGGACACCACTCAGCCAAGCAATTTATTCGAGGCAAGCCTGTTCGATTTGGCTATAAAGGCTGGATGTTATGCAGTTCGTCAGGATACTGTTATTCTTTTGATATATACTGTGGTGCAAAACAAAAACCTCGTGCAAACCAAAATTTACCGCTTGGATCTCAAGTGGTACTAGATCTTCTAAAAGCAGTAGCCGTACCCAGCGATCAGATTGTATTTTTTGACAACTATTTTACCAGTTACGATCTTTTGGCTACGCTGAGAGAACAAGGACATAAGGCCACTGGAACAATCAGAGAAAATAGAACCAGAAAATGCCCTTTAACAAATGTTAAAGAATTTAAAAAAAAAACTCGCGGAACGTATGAGTACAGGTATGATTCAACGTCTAAATTATTATTTGTCAGATGGACAGACAATAATGTAGTTACCATGGCTACGAATTATGATTCAGTAACTCCTCTTGGTTCTGTTAAAAGATGGTCAACTGCTGACAAGCGAAAAATAGATGTACCACAACCATTTTTATTTCAAAATTACAATCGTTGTATGGGAGGAGTTGATCTGTTGGATCAAGCGGTAAACAACTACAGAATCACCATAGGTGGAAAAAAATGGTGGTGGGTTCTATTTACCCATATGATCAACGTTACTGTAGTAAATGCATGGAGACTCTATCAACTTGCAGTAGACGGATCAATGGACTTATTACAATTTCAAAGACAAATCGTACGTCATTATCTTCGCTATTATAACAGAAGTAATAATAGGCCTGCAGCCGTGGTTCCTGCAAGTGTTAGAAGACATGAAGGTGGTCATTTTCCTAAGAAATTGGATAAACCTCGACGCTGTGCCCACTGCCATATGAGAGTTCGCTGGGGTTGCTGCAAGTGTAATGTAACATTATGCATAGAAAGAAACTGTTTTATTACATATCACTCGCAGTAACTTTTCCACTGATTTGATTCTATATTGATATGTTACATTAAAATGCATTTTTTAAATAAATTTGTGTTGCGTGTTCTGAAACCGACATATTACCTTTACCGCCCAGTGTACTCATTTGGGTACATATATATATCTCATTTGTTTTTGTTTTTTTTTATATAGTGTCCTATATCAAAATGCTCAGTAAAATTAGTAGATTAAGACAACAAACTATTAAATTCTAATTAGAAAAAAAATATCTTGGGATCAAATGGGTTAAAATAATTATTATAAAAGGCCGTGTGCAATGATTTTAGATAGACCGATTGCAGGTGAAAACCGCTCTAAATACAAAATAAACATTAGGTGTCTGTATTAATAAATTTAATTTGAACTTATATAAATTTCAAGAAATATTAAAAGGGAATTTTTGATAATTTTTAATTTGTAAATATTTTAAGAAATATTAAAGGGGACTTTGAGAATTTTTAACAATATTGAACCTGTAAAATTTATCAAGACATAATTTGAAAAGAGTGAAATATTTTCGATAATATTTGAATCTTTAAATTTTTCTTTTAAGAAGGGACTTTTTTTATTATTATAAATACATTATTAGATACTAAGATCATTTATCATAACATATAAGTGGTTTATTAGAATGGGTTTATTTTGAATATATTTTTGTTTATTATTATTATATATAAATACTGTTACTTTTGTGTGTTTAATAAATTATATTGTAAGATATTTCTGTATTTTTATTTAATATATCTGACCTGTTAATAACTTAAGAGTACCATCCTTTGGAGAAAGAATATTTCTGCCCCTGAGATAAAAGACAATTAGAGAAACCGTTAACTGTGCTAGTGAAGTGCGAAATTGCCTAACCCACATTTTTGCAGAAATAATACGATAAGGCTAAGTTTCTGGGATATATGATTGAACCCTCATAATTTTAAGAATAAAGAGTTTTGATAATTTCATTACATTATTAATTTGCAAGGGTCACAGCAATATGTATTATCTTTATTATTTGTTTATATTGTGTGTATTGGGGTGACCTGTTGGGCAATTTAATAAATAATATTGTTATTATGAGTGAAAGTGTTATGTGCATATGACACCTTCATCTATTACGATCATACTTCAGACCAGTATACATAACACCTTCATCCTTCTGAATCCTCTAAAGTAGATATAGCTAACTGAAAGTTGAAAGAGCGAGGTATGGTAGAGGAGTCTTAAACCACATACTTCCACTAAAAATTTCAAAATTTAAAAAAAAAATTACATATCACCTTCATCCACTTGCACCTTCAATTAATACATGTCCAATTCTAAAACAGTTAATTATATCGTATCTTAAATGACTAGCAAAAATAACGCCTGTATATAAATCAACTAGGTAATGGCTTTTATTTTAATATATTGTTCACACATAACAGAAGTTATTGGATAATGCCAGAAATGTATAAAAGAGAAAAAGTAGTGATAACTTGCTTAAAATCAATTTATGTACACATAAATTTCAGACAGTGACATTATTATTATATTCTATTACATCTCTGACAGTAATGTATTTGTCATGTTATCGAGACCCAAATATTTGTAATTACGGGTGGTAATTAATAGCGAAGCATACGCCAATTATTAAACTTCTGACTGCATTATCGAAATTGAGCTTTGTGTGCATAATTCCCGAGGGTGCGGTTATACAATATTACAGCTATTCGATAATAACAAAATTGCCATTGAAATGTAAACGTATCGCCGGTTTTTGCAGCGGTTCGTGTCGTACAATCAAATTCCACAAAGAGCGGAATCATTTCTGTCGAAATAAACCCACACGGCTCCAATTATCGTAAAGATATTTGAATACAATAGGCTCAACTAATTATCATTACTGTTATACCGATTCATGTGTTGTATATTGTAGAACATTTGAATATAAATGTATCCCGATGTTAATTATTAATTAATCAGTTATTTTGTTTTAGAAATAATTCACAAATTTTAATATTATTTTGGCGGTTAATTCCCCTTATACATATATGTAAAGTGTAAGTAAAAGTGACTCTTGACTTATGCGAAAAAATGCATACAAAAGATTTATATTCAGTACGTTGTTGACGAGAAAGAAATCTACTATTCATTTTATAGAGTAGATAAGAATATCACCACTAACATCAACAGCAATCCACAATAACACCTTTATTATCGTTTATTCATGAACTGCATTTTAGTCAGCATAAAAAAATACCTACTCTCTAGAATTAATAATAACGGAGATAGCAATGGTGCACACTTAATTTGTATAACATCTTTATTATCCGTTTTAAGACAATAGTGCATAGGAACTTTTATATTACACATTAAATTATTAATCAATATTTTTAAAAATATGTACGGTATTTTATTTAAAAAAAGTTCAATGTTTCTCGGAAATGCGTTATTCAACTGTTTATTCATGAACTGTATATTAATCAACATTAAAAGCACTACAACTTTGCTAATTTAACCTACTCTCAAGAATTAATAATAACGGAGTTACCAATGGGTGCGCACTTAATTTGAATCAGCTTGTATATTTTAAGGCGATGGTATACCTGGAAATGTTAATGTGTTGCCGGGAGTTGCTATCTCAACATGAAACATAATATTGTAACGTTTTCGGGTTCCAATAAACAACTCGTGCAATTTATTTATTTAAAACAGTCTGTATATTTATATACTTAAAATTATATAACAATATAAAAATATAAAACTAATGTATCACACTTAAACTACTATTAATACATTAAAATTAACACTTGTATTTATTTATTTCTATTACTAATATCTCTGTCCGTATTTATGTAACACTTCTATTTATATAACACGGCACTACTTATTTATTTCTTTGGCTACCACTACTTATTGCTTCGCATTCGAGACTACTTAAGGACTTTGTTTCCCGAAACTATTCCGCAATTACTCATCCCGCAATGAATCCCTCCATCGGTGACCCAGTCACCTTATATACACATGCGAAGATTACTAGAACATACGAGCACAGTCCCGCTTTTTCTCCACATGTACGAGAAACGTTCTAGTCCCTTTCGCTATGCAAGCCGTACGGCGTGGAGATGATTCATCGACTTGTTTACATATCGTTTTTATACGCCGCGCCGAGATGATTTATGGTCTCTGTTTTTGTCGTCGTACACTCATTTCGTTACAATACTTTATAATGTATGGCACACATAGAATTACATAATCTTTAATAGTGTACTGTGCATCAAGTTTTATAAACCTTATTTAAGTCATTCAAGTTTTATTAACCACGGGCGAAGCTTAGCAGTGTTTAATAAAACAACTGACCAATGAGTTTACAAAACTTCTTTTATATACGTTTTCTACGAAGCAAATAATCAAAATAATACAAAATTACTTGTCTGTTATCGCGCCACGTCGAGTTAGTTTGTCAGAATGATGACAAGTATCAGCCATCTCGAATGCATTGTCATTTATTTTTGCATTGAAAAAACTAGGTCTAGAGCCCGTTGCTAAGTTCATCCCATGACTAAAGCGCACGAAGTCACAGCGTGTCAAGGTGTATTTATAAGATCACTTAGCGTTATGGAAACATACGATATATGGCATTTTAAGATGGGAGTAGAAAAAAGTGCAAAACAAAAATTGACGAACAATAACGGACATCGCCAGATTAAAAATCCCAACTATAAGAATGAGTATTTTCTAAAATCCAATTAAAATAACAGTCTGAAATTCACACCATCTCTGCTGACTGTTTGCTTAATAAGGTAAACGGAAAATACAAGCGGCATAGCGATAACAGTAGTACGACACAAAATATCTCCAAATAGGAATATTCATCATGTTTCTCATCATTTACTTTTACTCTATCGCAAGAAAGAAACTTTAGAATTCGAAATAATAAACTCATCGAAGCGAGAAATATCACCGAGATAACAAGGAAATTGCTCCCTAATTCTTCAGTTTAAGTCATCCCGATGCTCGGAACTCGGATATAACCCCATCTATATTATCATCGTTACCAGAACTCTAGCGAAAATTATGATAATTTCCTACTTAGTTGTCTCTATTCTATTACGAGAAATAAGAATAGAGAGTTTGAAACAATTCGGGCACTAAAATAACAGAGAACACCACGCTGACCTCTCCCTATGGATTTAAGTGTTTCATAGAACGTCTCCTCGGTTTAGTCCGAGAAGGCGGGGTTTTATTTGGGACATCATGTTCGAAAGCTTCGCTTTGCATAAATTACACTCGGTCTCCCAACTTGTTATCCACTTAAGGAATGATATATTTTGCAAGTTTGAAAAGAATATTGAGAAGGTTTCTCGGGTGTTTAAGGATTATACACAAAAAGGTTCAGGTACGTCATCCTGCTGCTAGTAATATTAAATTCGATAGTGATTTATTTGAGAAATTTGATAACGGCATATTTCCATGTGTTCTTTTTATAATACGAGGGCTTTCTTTTTCAACCTCCGATAGGCTTTAAAGGAATATAAAAAAATGATTTTATTAAGAAAAGTACAGTAGAGTCCCGATTATCCGAGCTAATGTGGACCGACGGTACCTCTGATAAGCAAAAACTCGGATAATACGGATTGCCGTTTGATTGAGAACAATGTGTTTTCCAATTTCTATATCTGACCTATTCCTTTACAACATAAATGAATTAAATAATTGATTGAAGACGGAGATACGTGTTGAAACTCCATAATTTACAAGTAAAAATTGAAATAAATTCAAATTGAGTTCAAAACAGTTTTATTTAATTCACAACAATTGTTTCACCCTACTAGGGCTTCATCAGGTGATGAATATTATAATACAAAATATTTGTAGACGATCTTATTTATGTCTTTTTCTAAATGAAGAGGGGGGAGTTTGTGACATTAGGTTAAGAGCGGGAGTAACTTATATCTTTAATGTAATATTTAATATATATATACATAACAATATGATTAATAATATTAGCAATTTTTGAAAACTGATTGTTTACTGTTATTATAAAATTAAACAATTTATAAATATATATATAACTATAAGAATCATTAAGTTGATTTTAAATATTTAAATTTAACAACGGTGAATTATTCACTTCTAGTTGGTCATTTAAAATAAGGTTTAATTTGTTTAATTTATTTATTTCTAGGTTTTCTAATAAATTTAATTTTTTACTCTTGTCTTGTATATGTAGTATGTCAAACTTGTTATTGAATTTATGTTTTTGTTCAATACAGTGGTTTGCATATGTGGAATCTGTTTTTTGTAATTTATAACTTCTTTCATGTTCTTTTATGCGCGTGGAAAAGGATCTACCAGTTTGTCCGATATAAGCTTTTCCACACTCGCAATTTAACTTATAGACCCCAGATTTTAAATTTCTGTCAGTTTTATCTTTATTATTTTTAATGTGATTCTGTAGTTTGTTGTTTGTACGAAATGAAATTAATGTGTTTGTTGTTTTTTGTAAATATGTTTTTATTTTTATGGAAGGTGTACCTATATAAGTCACAGAGGCAAATTTTGATAAGTAAGTTTGGGGAACTATAGGATAAATTTCGGATATGATTTTTGATTTTTGTTTTTTATGAAGGAGATTATTTTTTCCCCCAAAAGAAGTGTTAAACTTAATAGAAACTAAATTAGAAAACAATAAAGTTAACCCTGTAATAAAATCTGAAATTTTACAACTTCTTAACATCTGCCTAGAACACAATTACTTTGTATTTAACGGGAACTACTATAAACAAACCGGAGGGTTAGCAATGGGAAATCCACTAAGTCCCTTATTATCCGAAATATTTATGGACAACCTTGAATATATTATTAGTAAACATTCGTTATTTAAAAATTGTATATACTGGGTGAGATATGTAGATGATATTTTGGTGTGTTTTAAAGGAACGGAGAGACAGTTAAATACACTTCATAATCATATTAACACTTTGCATGATAATATTAAATTCACCATAGAATTAGAAGAAAATAAAACAATTAATTTTCTAGACCTTCAAATATCACATATTACTGATACACACGAATTCGCTATTTACCATAAACCCACCCACACAGATATTACGATACATTCTAACTCTTTCCACCCGATTAGTCATAAACTTGCTGCTTTTCACTCAATGTTATATAAATTAATCCATGTTCCTATGAATAAGATTAATTTTGATAAAGAATTAGATAGAATTTACACCATAGCTCAGAATAATGGTTATTCAAAAGAATTAATAAATAATCTCCTTCATAAAAAACAAAAATCAAAAATCATATCCGAAATTTATCCTATAGTTCCCCAAACTTACTTATCAAAATTTGCCTCTGTGACTTATATAGGTACACCTTCCATAAAAATAAAAACATATTTACAAAAAACAACAAACACATTAATTTCATTTCGTACAAACAACAAACTACAGAATCACATTAAAAATAATAAAGATAAAACTGACAGAAATTTAAAATCTGGGGTCTATAAGTTAAATTGCGAGTGTGGAAAAGCTTATATCGCCCAAACAGGTAGATACTTTTCCACGCGCATAAAAGAACATGAAAGAAGTTATAAATTACAAACAACAGATTCCACATATGCAAACCACTGTATTGAACAAAAACATAAATTCAATAACAAGTTTGACATACTACATATACAAGACAAGAGTAAAAAATTAAATTTATTAGAAAACCTAGAAATAAATTAATTAAACAAATTAAACCTTATTTTAAATGACCAACTAGAAGTGAATAATTCACCGTTGTTAAATTTAAATATTTAAAATCAACATAATGATTCTTATAGTTATATATATATTTATAAATTGTTTAATTTTATAATAACAGTAAACAATCAGTTTTCAAAAATTGTTAATATTATTAATCATATTGTTATGTATATATATTTTAAATATTACATTAAAGATATAAGTTACTCCCGCTCTAAACCTAATGTCACAAACACCCCCCTCTTCATTTAGAAAAAGACATAAATAAGATCGTCTACAAATATTTTGTATTATAATATTCATCACCTGATGAAGCCCTAGTAGGGTGAAACAATTGTTGTGAATTAAATAAAACTGTTTTGAACTCAATTTGAATTTATTTCAATTTTTACTTGTAAATGAATTAATTCTAAATAAAACTAGAAATACTAGACAAAATAAATATCAATTTATTGTATAATCTTGAAAGACAATGTAACAAAAAAAAAAATTAAATAAACATTTAATAACATATTTACTTTGAACAATGTAACATATTGAACATAATAAATCTTCTGCAAGGAATTAACTTATTTAAAGAAATCTGTAATGGATTTTTGACTCATAAGTGTTTGTCTTTTCTTGGCAGCAGTGTTTTCAAGTCGTCGTAGTACCAAAGTATCGCCTGGACTTGTATCATCTTGTTGTTCGAGATATAAAATAGCTGTTTTAATAGCGTTAAATCCGTCGCTATGAGATATTTTTTGGAGATTTTCAGCATAGTCGTAATTTTCATTCTCAAATTCGTCTTCAATACCTTTCTGGGTTCTAATAAGGCTTACAATATCGCCATCACTTAGTTCATTGTTGTCATCATCGTTCATCCATTCTGCTATATCATTTTCATTTAACGTAGTTGAAACATCGAGATTGTTAGCAAGGCCTAAAATCGATTCTTCCATGTCAGCAGCTACCTTTTTAATCGTTTCGCCTCCATCTAAACGTTGTATTGCCCGATATTTCTCTTCTTATGAAATTACTACACGCTTTCTTTTCCCACTCATATTGTAATAACAAATATACGCCACAAATGTTTAGTAATACATATTGCAGTGATCTTGAGTTGGGTTGTAAATTATAAATAAGTATAGTCAAGATCACTTCAAGATTTATTTTAATTAATTTTTTATTTTATTTATTTTTATCATGATGTGTATATAAATATTCACTATATCAATAATTTGCCAAAATTTAATTTTTATTTAAGTAAAATAATAAAAGAATGTTAGTATAATTTTTATAAAAGTCATAATATTAAAATACGCATTAAATGTTACGTGAAGAAGAACGAGCAAGTGTTTCCCGCACGGAGAATACTGTGACCGGCAGAGGTCGACCGTATGGCCGGCGAAAACAATATTATTCGCCAGATGCATTGGATGAGTCATGAATATGTAAACAAGTTTATATTTACATATTTGTTTACCTTTTCAAAGATCGTTAATACGCTGCTTTCCTGAGTGGTGCAGCACTGCAGCTATGTAAAGTACGTCGAGTGACCGATAAGAGCAGCACCATCGATATGCAGTTTTGGAAGTGGCATCGGTATCTGCCGAGAGTTACCGTACGTTTTTGTAAAGAAAATTATGCATAAAAGGGCTGGCGGACAGAATTTGGACGGACAGCTGGTGAAAACCGCTGCCTTAGAAACCTTGGAAGTAGGTGATAAACCACTCCCTCCTCTTTTAAAGAGATTGTTCTTGAATCTGAACTTAGAATATTTTTGAGATTTTTCGATACTTATAAAAATTTTCAACAAGATTCAAACTTGTAATATTTTTCGTAATAGTCATGCAGCACGTTTTACATTGAGATTTGTAAATATTTTAAAATAATTATTTATGTACGGGATAATTTTATTTTCAAGTTAGGACTTTGAATTTATTTAATTTCATTTTATTTTCTTTTTCTAGAGTGTTTTGTTTTGCATGTAGGGGTACTACGCCATACATTATGATAAAACATTCTAGTGATTGTAATGACTAAGTCGGATAGCATAATGATTTTATTTTAGTATAATTCTTTTCTTTACAACTTTATTTATCATACAAACGGATTTGAAATTAATAATTTTGTTTTATGTATATATAGAATACGTAAGTGAACAGCGTTTGGTTTTTATCATGGATGAATTTGAAGTTATGTACGAAGAGTTAAGGTGATATAGTGGTGTACCAAATTTTTTGTTTGTAGTGGTGTTTTGTATTGGAATTTCACAAGAAGGTAAAGTTTATTTTTAATGTATATATTTTTCTTGTATGTATATCAAGTATATTTTGTAGTACTTGTGTGTTCAATGTTAACGTGTTGGGTAATACATCAGGGATGTGTGAAATGAATTAAGTCGTTATTTAATTCATAGCATGGAGTCCTGGTGAATCTCAAAGACACGAATTAGTTTTGGTGGTACTGTGTTTGGGAGCGAGAAAAGGCACCAGGCAGAACTAATCAGGGCTGAGTTAATTAATTGAATACGCAAAGACTTTATTTTATTTCATTTTATTTGTTTAATTTAAAATTTATATATATACCTTAAGGAGTGAGCACATTGTGGTGTATGTTCGGGTTGTGTCCGACGAGTTAAAAGACATACTCGTAGGGTGGAACTTTGGGGTACCCATCTGTGTGAATTTGCTATCTGATGGTACTGTGTTGGGAGCGAGAAAAGGCGCCGGACAGGACTAATTAGGGCAAAGCCATTTCCTTAATGTTTATATTTTGTTCGCAAATGGTAAATCGTGTAAAATTTTGGTTATTTATATTCCAGTACAATTCATCATGTGTAATAAAATTTTATTTTATTTAAAGATGTTGATTGTTTACATGTATCTATGGCAAATATAAATCATAATAATCACGTTCACATTTTTAAAACATAAGTTTTTCACGACGTTATACTTTCATTTACTTTATTTCTTATAATGTTTTGTTGATTATGATGTATAGATTTGGATGATGTTTGAGATATTGATTCTTTGTCTGTAAATATATATATATATCTGTATAATTTGAAATTTTGAATTCGTTGATATTTATTTTAATAAATTAGGTGATAAGATTTATTTTGCATTTTATTTTCTTTACCTGACCTGGAGATAATTAAAGAGCATTCGAAATCGATTGGAGAATCTATTCATATTTTCTGCCCCTGAGAGAATTATTTATTTTAAAACTGAGCTAGTTGTATGTAAAAAAATTTTGCTTAACCTACTATTCAGCAGAAAATTTGTTGTATCTTAGTCTAGCATAAGGCCTAGCACTAGGATGCGTGCTTGATTCTTACTTACACATTAATTGAATAATTTAAATTTATTTTACATGTACCTCAATTTGTAAGAGTCACAGCAATATGTAGTTTCTAGAAAAGTAACGTACACAACATAGTAACGCAGGTGTATTTATAACTAGATCCTGCCAGATAGATAAGCAGGGGAAGTCCCTACGTTAAATAATGTAATGAAGGAACTTCCCTACAATAACCGTGCCGGGACAGACGACAAGCAGTGGTACCTCGGATAATGCGGAGCCTCGGATAACCGGAACTCGGATAATCGGGACTCTACTGTAATGTACAATAAAGGTTACTTCTTTACTCAATCACCTTGACGATTGAGATATTTGTCATATCTAAGCTTCGGATAAATATGCATTTGCATAACTGCATATTCTAATGCATAATTAAGTTATTTTTGAGTTGAACTGCATATTTTTAGTCATTTTCAGTTTTATCTGCATATTTCCCAGTTAACATTTTTTTTTTAAACATAATGTAATGGTTTTTATAGGTCCGAAAAATAATAAACAATTCACTCACTATTTATTTTTAAAAGACTATATTTAAAACACCAAATAAAAATATAATTGAAAATGAAATTAAAGAACACTCTTGAAACAAACGAACTATATATAAACTAAATTCATTAAAACTATAATTATTGAATCACAGTAACACAAAATTCTATTTATGTACAATTTATCTAAGAATATTTATGTAAGAGTATTTATTTGGTATTTACATAACCGACTCTGAACGAAAGAAGGAATACTTTTTCTGTCCGGCTGCCTTTTTATAGAAGTCCTATTATTTTCGAATTACATTACATAAACAAATCTAATAGAACCGTCACCGTCATTCGAAAATATATTTGGTAAATCCCAAACAGCTTTTATGACCGATTATCAGGTACACAACCCGCAAGGAGTGGAATATTCCATAACTTTGTTGTTTGATTTTGAGAAGCGAACATCCCAGTGATAAAAATGCCGAAAGAAAAACGATCAGTTAGCGCAGTCATGTCAAAGATAAGGCCCGCGGGCCGCATCCGGCCCCCCGACCGTATCAGTACGGCCCGCGATCGCAATGTGTCACAGAAAGAAGAATCATGTTTTTTAGAGCTTTTAGACATCACTCGATTCCTCTACGGAAGTTTTAAAATGCGTACACTACATTTATAAGTAATTACAAGGGTAGCGCCTGCCTAGACAAGCGAGAGAGATACACAGTAACGCCATCTCTTTGCAAAAAGCGGAAATACCCTATTATTTTTGTTGAGAACAATAGAATCTTCCACGCGCTTCGAGTCTACACTAGAACCTTCCTTATCGATATAAAAGGAGTGCGTCGGCGCGACGTGAGTCAGTTGCGAAGTAGTGATTGTGAAGGTATTGTGCATTTGTTTGTGTCGTGCGCGTGCGATATTCATAATTGTTGTGTCGAGTGCCATAATTGTTACGCTACTTCAGCGATTTTACAACTGATGGAAGTGTGCTGTTTTGTAAATACTGTGAAGTGAGTGTAACAGCAACGAAAAAGTGCCAAGTGACGCAGCAATTACAAACCAGTAAGCACCAAAAAAAGAAGAACCGAAGCTTAGGTAGTAAACAGCAGATGTTAGTACCAGCTATATTAAAACCTGGTCCCAGTCGTTCCCCATTTAACGAGAATTGTGTGGAGCTCTAATGTCTGCGGACATGCTGTTGGCGAAATTAAAAAATGAAACATTTAAACCTGTTTTTGGAAAAACATACCAAGCAAAATATTCCAGACGAATCTAGGCTGCAAAAAACCTATGTTCTGACATTATATAACGCCACAATACAAAAGCTGCGAGAAAAAGCTAAAGATAAAAATATTTGGGTATCTTTAAATGAAACAACGGATGTAGAACAAAGAAGCATAGCAAGTTTTGTTTTTGGTATTTTGCGAGTTGAAGAAGAAGGAAATAAATCGTATCTGTTAACAATGAAAGTGTTGGAAAAAGTGAACCATACAACAATTGCCACATTTTTCAATGATGCACTAACTTTTTTGTGGCCAACAGGCATTTGCTACAAAAAAGTGCTCGTTGTGTGTACGGATGCTGCTCCATGTTTAAAGCAATGAGTGGTTTGAAAATACTTTATTCAAAAATGACTCACGTTACTTGTGTAGCGCATGGCTTACATCGAGTGGCCGAATTAGTGCGTTCCGTTTATACAAGTGTAAATTTGTTAATATCATCGACCAAGAAAGTGTTTTTAAAAGCACCTTCTCGCGTTGCCAAGTTCAAAGAAATTACTGGGGGTGGGATTCCACTTCCGCCGTCCCCGATTCTTACAAGATGGGGCACCTGGATTGAAGCTGCAAGCTATTACGCTCAATATTTTGAGCTTATTACCCGTATTGTGAACGATTTCGATCTTGAAGAAGCGAAAAGCATAAGAGGGTGCTCAAAACGCTTTAACACAAAGAGGATTACGCGAAGATTTGATTTTCATTATATTAAATTTTACTTGTATTTCCGAGGCTATTTTGAAATTGGAAACCAAGGGACTTCCTTTAGAAAACAGCATACAAATTGTTGAAAATGTTTTTGATAAGTTAAGTAAATTAAAAAATTGTAGTTTTGCAAAAAAAAAAAAAAAATGAGGAAACTGCTGTTGCTCCCAGTAATTTGAATCTCACTGACATAGTGGATTTATCATTCGCTCCTATTGTATCATGTAACGTGGAACGATGTTTTTCAGAATTTAAAAATATTTTAGGTGATAATAGGCGTAAATTTATATTTGGCCATTTATTACATCATGTCATAGTGAAGTGTAATAGTAAAAATCTGTAAATTTATTGTAAATAGACCAATATAACCTTTAAAAAATGTTTTATTTAAATCTGATAAACGATTTTTTAATGCATATTTAAATGCATATTTTTGATATTTTAGATGCATATTTGCATGCATATTTTGTACTTTTTTAATGCATATTTATCCGAAGCCTAAGTCATATCTGTGAACAAGCGTTGCAATACCAGTAGATAGGATTCGCCGGTTTTAGATCCACTTTCCACCGAGGTCACGGCTCTAAGATCGCGAGAAATTACCCCCACCACTTTTTAGTTTCAAACGCCACCACCGACATTTGACAGATGGCGCTGAGGTCTGCGCGCCAATTCAAAATTAAATCAATGTACAGGCTGTCTCAAAATTACAAGATAAATACATATACAGTATGGTACTTGGTGATGTAATAAAATATGAATATACAGGGCGTTTCAAAAGTAAAGATTTAGAAAAGTAAGATGCCGAATCCAAGATGGCGTGCCAAAATCAAAGATTTGAATTTTAATACATATACAGCCTGCTCCTGATGACGCAGTAGTCAAATATGAACATATACGGTGTTCCAAAAGTGTTGAAGAAGGGTGTAAGGTTTTGAAATAAAAGATGAGCTTCTTTAGACAAAATTTATTTTTTTATATACCAACAGATACAATTAAATATGCTACTTTGAGAAAATCCTCTAGCAGTCGAGCATTATGTAATGCACAAATACAATAGTCCTTAGAATCAAACATTTTTTCGGATCTACCTGTAAATACTAGCTATAAACAAAATTTATTTAAAATATTTCAATTAACTTATATCAAGTAGCATATTTACAGAGTATACTGTGTAATCAATCACCACTATTGTTACACCAATTACAATTAGCAATATTGCCTAATTTCATTACTTCATAATCATAACGAAGAGTAGTAAAAGAAGTATGTAGCACTTCCAACATTAGAAAAGCGTTTAATGAATTTGATTGATCTTCTTTTAATTTGACAATATTGTTATGTACATCACCACTTAAATTTATACATGATTTCAACAATGTATTATAAAAAATCGGAAACTCATTATGAGTGAAAAATTATAATTTACATTTAATTAGTGGTTGTAAGTTATACAAATTACTATATGTATCCTTCGATAATACCATCTGCTAATTTCGACTATTTAATCGAATGACACTAATGGTTTTGTATGTCGATATTTGAATTTGATGATTGGGGCTGCAACCTTTTACCTTGCAAAATTCTAGGCCCTTTAAAACACTGCACCATTTGGTCTAGGATGTAGGAAAAAACCTGTAGAATAAAAAACCTCCATCACAGCATCACAATACTAAAGGTCTTTAGTTGTTAAGATCCAAGCAACAGCCTCTGGAATTAAATTATGTAAATCTGTGTATCTAAATTCAAATTTAGCTAGAGGACTTTCTTCAACAATATGTTTAACGGGTTTCAATCTCAGTCCGCAATCACAAACTGGACGTCCAATCACATTCCACTTGAATAACATACTATTGCACCTTCCATAACCCGTCCTAACACGATTCAATTTACACCAAATATTTCTTGGTTGTGTAAAACCATGCACTTCAATCAAAGGATCATCTATTAATTTTTATTAAACACTTCACATTCTAACCAAATAGATTTCAAGCGGTCATTAATCGAATATTGTTGATTTAAGAAATCTTCCTTCCAAATTGGACTACGTGATTTCAATCTATAAGGTGGTAAGTTCTGAGGATCTTGAATAATTATATATACATTAGGAAATTTTTATATTTAACCCAACAACGTTTTAAAGCCAATTTTCTTCTTAACTGATGAGGATAAATGTTAGCCAGGACGTTGAGCTAAGGAAGTGGAGCAGATTTTACTGTGCCCGTAATAATTGGAAGTGTAAAATTTAACTGAATATCTACTTTACCAACATGTAAGCTGTTCATCCAAACTGTACTACAATCTTCAGCAGCAGAATACACCTATGCAAAGCGGACGTATGTAAAATGTCTGCATGAGCTCTCCAATTTGTTTTAATCTTTATATGCAATTTTTCAATATGTTAACGATGTATCCAAAGTAACTCCTAGGTATGTTGGATTAAAATTATGTCTTAAAACAGTACCATTAAAAGATACTACAATGTTTTTCGTTATTCTTAAGATGGAAAAAAAAGCCTAAATTTTCACGATTTCATAGTTTTGTATTCAAAAAGAATAACTCAAAAAATAAATCCACCATCATTACAAAATACATTTTAATATAAAGCTGAAAGACTTAATGACAAAAATTTCAAAATTTGTTTTGATATAACACTTATTGCTGTGCACCCTTAAACTCTCTTTAGGGATATTCCGAGGAGCGTGTTATGAGCCACACTAAACTGTTGATAAAATATTAACTAGAATAAAAATCACGCAAGGTTTTTATAAATGAATGGTTACGATGTCAGAGAAAAAAAAACACTTCGACGAAGTTATCCTACAGAAAGGAATCAATAAAAAAGATAGATGGTCTAAATCGAAGGGAACCAAACCGAATTCCAAAAGAAACATCGAAAGTGCTCACTTTTCCCCGCACGTCCTACACATTAACGCGAAACGAACTTGTGCAAAGATAGATGTGAGTTGTCAGAATGTTTTCAGGAACCGAGATTTCCCATGGTGCATTGCAACGGGCTCGCTCCATCATCCACTCGCTACATACACGCATATCATCAAGTGGGAGACGAAGTAATTTCCAACTATCCATTAACTCGACCAAAAATCTGTGATTACGATGAGGGAATACAATGGGCACTTCTCACATAAATACGTTGAACATACTTTCCTGGGATTTACCACATGCAAGTGCTGTATATACATACATATTTTTCTTTTGCTTTTTCGAGAATGACAGCTCTCGTATGTACATGTCTCTACTTGGAAAGCTTCTGTAATTTGTTTGCGGTTGTGCATAGTAGTTAGTGCCTGTTGGATTACTTACTTGTGTCAGATAGACAGTTAAACAAAGTGAATTAATTAAGTGTTAGAGGAGACATAAAAAGAATTGTCAAATACAATTTTATAAAACTTAATCCTTTTACTACAACCTATAGAAATCTTTCATGGAAAAATTGAGACTTGACGGAGATTTTCAGAATTTTTTTTGTTTATTAACTAAGTTGAATATATCACACCTGTTATTGTTTTTAAGTATTAAATGTCTTCCACAAGGTGCAAAAGCCCCATATCACTTAAATTCGAGGGCAAAAATTGGAAAAAGTAGAAGATATTTTTTTATTGTGATAATCAGCGAAGCAATTGTTAAGTTGTTGAAATACTTAAGTGCATGTTGACACAAAAGTGTGGGTTTTTATGTTGCAATGTTCGCATTTGCATCTTAAATTTTATTTTTTCTTGTTATACTTTCAAACATGATTGACTGGTGATGAAGCGGGTGGCACTTCTCGGTTCTTATTACTAGGGACTGCTTATATTTGATCTTCAGAAGCGCGCTTACATTCCGGAGTTTTTTGTCAAACCCAGATTTTCCCTTACTATTTGACGATGGACTTGCAAGTCCAAATTATTTGTTTGGGTAAACCCAAAGCTTCTTCTTGTTTTCTATACTTTAGTCAACAAGACACTAATATCAAATCAATTTATTTTCTGAACTGCAAGCATCTTCTTCTTCTTGTTGTAGTGGCTTTTAAGTCAGGCCTTAGGCCTTTTACTTTTAGTCTTATCTGTATTAATCTTAATGTGGCTTGATAGAAATAAACTCTTTCAGAGGATTCTTACAGAAGAGGCCCTATGTGAGGGGGAGCCTAGGTCTGTTGTGCAGCAAGTAGATTTCTGGGTCGTATAACATTTCTGTTGTGAGTTTTATGTTGTCGTTGTTGTCAATGGAGTCGTAGAATTTTCGGGAGAGATCCTCGATAAATTCTGGGATAGAGGGGGTGTTTGTCTCATTGTGTATTTGCGAGTTTCTTATATACCAGGGGGCTTTCAGGACCATCCTGAGGGAAATATTTTGAAATATTTGTAATGATTTAATATGAGTCGGAGCTGCGTGTTTCCATATCTGTGATCCATAGGTTAACGTGGGTCTTAGGATTTGTTTGTAAATTCTTAATTTTAGTTTCGGATCGAGGGTGCTGGCGGAGCCCAGGAGTGGCCAGAGGCTGCCCCTGCCCATTTTTGTCTTCTTTAAGGTGGTTTTAAGGTAATATGAGTATGTTAATCTTCTGTCCAGATTGATCCCTAAGTACTTCACGCATGTTAGCCAAGGTATTTCTATATGGTCGATATAGATGTGTCCTCGAAACGGCTTTATTTTCCTACGGAAGATGATGGCTTGGGTTTTATCTCCGTTTATTCCTATTCGCCAGGTATGGCACCAGGTTATAAGTTTATCGATGGCAGTTTGTAAGCATGCGCTATAAATAGTCAGCGGGTGGACTAACTTTTGACCTCTGCATTTATTGTGATATATTTTGATCGCTTCTTATCCTGGTACTTCTATATGTCACTTTTTTTCTTGTTCTATCTTTTGCACTTCTCTAAGTTCCCTTTTGTAATAAAGTTAGACACAATTATTACCAGCTTATTACCAAATTAGTTATCACAATTCCATCTTTGCTGACTATTGTATCAATTCCCATTCTTTTCATTTTTTAATAATAATAATAATAATAATAATAATAATAATAATAATAATAATAATAATGTATCTTTATTAGCAATACGCTATTTACATACACTTACATTATTTATATAAATTTCTCTAAAATATACAATGACAGTTGTCTCTTAAACCTATTTAAATTACTACAGTGTTTTATGTCATACGGGAGGCTGTTAAACATTTTAAGCACATTAACAAAAACATTATTAGCCGTTGATGACCTATTTACTCTTTCAATAAAGAAATCATTGATGATTCGTGTATTATATTTATGTGTGTCATGTATATAAATCAACTTCTGGCTAATATACGGTGGCGTAACACCTTGGTTACTCTTGTAAATGAATAACAGTGTTTTGTACGTTATTCTTTGTGGCACATTCATTAATTTCAATGTACTCAGCATTAATGCAACTGGTGTATATTTGTTACACTTATAATTGTTCTCATAGCCCTATTTTGTATTTTTTGCATTTGCTGAGTTTCGTAATTATTTAACTTAAAGAGGATACTTGAGCAATATTCCATGTGTATCGAAATTAGCGATTTACATATAGACAGTTTAATATATGTAGACATATTTTGACCTATTCTACTTAAATAACCTACTTTTTTAGACATTTTATTTAGAATATGGTTTGTATTTTCTTTAAAATTTAAATGCTGATCTATAATTATCCCTAAATATTTTATACTATTTACTGTTTCTAAATAATTATTATCTATTTTTATATGAATATTGTCATAATTATTGTGTTTAATTTATATGCACTATCAATGATGATAAATTTAGATTTACTTATATTAATACTTAAACTATTGGCACATAACCATTTATATAATAAAGACAAGTCTTCATTTATTTTGTCCTTCATGTCATTTCAATCATTTCCACTGACATACAACATTGAGTCATCAGCAAACAAATGTAATTTACTGTTTTTGGTCCTTAGCATAATGTCATTAACATCTAAATTAAAAAGTAACGGTCCTAATATTGTTCCTTGTGGTACACCATATTTAGTAGAGCGCACACCTGATGTTGTCCCATTAAAATTTACACTTTGGTATCTGTCAGTAATGTATGAACGACACCATTCCAGAGCTATGCCTTTGAAGCCGATGACTTCCAATTTCTTCAGTAGTAATTGTCGGTCGATAGGCTCAAAAGCTCTTCGGAAATCCAAAAACACAGCCAGCACCATTTTGCCACTGTCCATTTCCCTCGACCAATTATCACAAATATTGACCAAAACTGATTCACAAGAGTGTGATTTCTTGAAACCTGACTGGTGCAATGATATTATACTGTTTGCATCACAATAACTATCAATTATCAGAAAGCAAAAGGGGTATTTACGAATATTTTCAAACGTATGGTTCAA
The DNA here is from genome assembly GCA_963170755.1 of Amphimallon solstitiale. Taxonomy (NCBI): domain Eukaryota; kingdom Metazoa; phylum Arthropoda; class Insecta; order Coleoptera; family Scarabaeidae; genus Amphimallon; species Amphimallon solstitiale. Next base: position 6,516,750 of record OY720681.1, on the reverse strand, counting down.
ACGACAGATATATGTTTATATGTTTGAAATTCAAGTATTGAAACAAATTATAAGTTCAGAAATAATTGTCGATTCCATCGATTTCCCAAACAGATGCATTACCACTTCTCCCATCCCAAATTTGGAATATACCGGATTTATTTCAATGATGGTTCCTTGATAGATATGAAAATCATAGGACTGACCACACTGCCCAGCCAATATACATATTTTGATCCTCCATTCTGTTGGGTTAACTTTTCATGTATTGCCTTATATTAATTTGCTTTTGACCAATACAATTTGTTCATTAATACATACAAAATATTTTAATTGGAACTTGAACCACTTGTTCGAAATTTATTCGTAAATGGGGTGTTTTGTAGACATAACAGTGTTTCTCAAATTCTTTTAAAGAGAGACCTTTTTTTGTAAGAATTTTGTTGCTGTCCTCTTTTTTATTATTATACTCAATTTCATTTGTAGGAAATGAAACAACAGCATGTTATTAAATTAAAAAGAAATGTATTTGTTACTTGAGCCATCTATGATCAAATAGCGCAAGTTCGTTGTTATTTAGCTACTGAAACTTTCAGCAAAGTCAAAAGAAGGCATTATATTACTTTCTGAACTTTCTGGAATCATCCATTCTCTCTTACGTCAACAGTAAAACGTTCGCTGTATTATTCATTCTTTGGTTATTTTGCTATTATAAATAATCATCAAAAAATATCGTTTAAACCATATACCACGCGATCATTTAAATTCTAAATCATAGCAGGCGGGATTTTTTTTATTAGGTTGTCCAGAATGTCAATTATTGATTAATTGAAATTTGCGGTTATGTTATACTTTGTGACATTTGTGAATCTTATGTGTAATCGATTTAAATTTAATGGAAATGAAAGCATTACAAGATAAATCAGTTTTATTGTGAATTACAAAAGGTGTTCAAAGTGTTCTCCCCCTGTTGCAATGCAACTGTTAACCCTCCGTTTCATATTTTCAAAAGCATTTGCCAACATCTGAACGGTTATAGCGTTACATGCATTAGAAATTGCCTCTTGTAGTTCTTCAAGATTTTGTGGGTTATTTTTGTAAACTGTGTTTTTCAGATACGGATAAATGAAATAATCAAGAATCGTTAAGTCCGGACTGCGAGGCGGAAATTCAATGACTTGATTATCATAAAACTCGCGAATTCGAGCCATACTTTCCCATGTTTTGTGAGCTGTTGCATTGTCCTGTTGGAAATACCCATGTAAAAGTTCGTCATCATGAAGATTTTATAAAAACTGTTCAAGTAAATTATTTCGATATCTCTCAGCATTTATCGTTCCTTCAAAAAACACAGGTCCAAATATACGCCTTCTAGAAACCACTAGCCAAACACCAATTTTCTGCGGATGGAGAGGCGATTGAATAAACTCATGAGGATTCTCCGAAGACCAAATACGCATATTTTGTTTGTTTATATAGCCGGATAGGTGAAACCATGCTTCATCAGAAAAAAATGTTAAATCCAAAGTGTCGTTGTTATTTAAATTATTCAAAAACCACTGACAGTATTCTATTCGTACAGGAAAATCTCGAGGGAATAGCTCTTGAACGACGTTAATCTTATTGGGATAAAGATTTAAATTTTCTTTTAAAATTTTTTGATAAGTTCCATATGAAAGGTTTATTTCTTGGGCTAATCTGCGAAGAGATTTTTTGGGAGACTGTTCCATTCTTTCTGCAACATCTGCCACAATCTCAGGAGTCCTTTTTTTGGGCGCGCCACTACCAGCTTTCCTACCTACAGTTCCAACATTACGAAATTTCGCCACACATGTGTAAATTTCTTGGACTAATTTTTGATAATCCGCAGGAAAATTAGGGAAGGCATTTTGAAAATCATTGATGCAGTGCGGTACTGAATATGTCCATTCACCATTCTCTTGTCGTTCGGCGTTTTTAAAATAACTTTCAGTAAGAAAAATCTTATGTTCTAAATCAAACAGTTTGAAACGTCACTTTGACAATTCAAATTGTAAATTAGTACTTATATACCAACTTAATTTAAATTTCACAAACTGCTCTAATTTAGAATTTAAATGATCGCGCGGTACCTCCTAAAGTGGCAACAATACAAAGAAGAACAGATTGTACAGTAATGTACAGTAATACCTTATATGTAAGTTTACCGTTATTTTGCAAAAAAGGAATATGTACTTTGTGGAGAAGTTTTATTAAACGAAAGTATCAAATTATCAAAATCACTTTGATATTTAAATAGCAAACATCCAGAAAACTAGGGCTAGTTTGTAGAATTATTTGAAAGCAAAATAAGCTTTCTCCATGAACAGCAACGGATTTTCGCGTCATCAACAATTAATAAAGAAAAAGCATTACTAGCATTGCAAAAACCAGTAAGTCACATACATTTACTGAAGATTTAATTTTTCAGCAGCAAAATTCAATGTTTGCACACCATCAGAACAAATGTGAAGAGGAAACTGCTCCGATAATACTGTCCAGCCAAGATAAGTGATGTGGCAGAAGATTTTCGAGCAGTGATTGTTGAAAATAGCAAGAAATGTACGCAGGTATCTCTACACATATACGAATTTACAGATATCTCTAACATATCAAGTCTACAGCAGTCGTGAGATAAAACGCAAGCAAATATATTTTATTATTAGAAACTAATACCACAGGAAAAAAGTATTGGATCCTTTTATACAATGTACATCTACATACTATATTGGGTGGGTAAAATGCTTTGTTATTTACATATACAGCTGTTGTCAGATTACAAGTAGTTATGCTAAGTGCTGGATGGCTTCACTGTTTTTACACCGAGAAGTTCTTTATTTTCCGAAATGGATGTGATATGAAAAGTGTAATTATTGTTGCATATTCTATCAAAGCAAAAGAATTACATGCTCATACTTTTAGAAGTATTTGTGAAGATATGAGTTATCACAGTAATATGGTTTTCTAGGGATAACGTTTTAAAAAGAGTTTTTCTATTAAAATCAGAATAGCTGATGTACTTACAAAATGGGAAGTCCCTTATAGATGGTTTTTTTCCAATCTACATAGATTTCTTGGGCTGGATTTTATTGCTGATATTTCCGAACATCTAAATATCTTAAATAGTGGCTTGCAAGGACGCAATATTAATAAAAAAAATAACAGCAACGGACAAAATTAATGCATTTATGAAAAATCTTCTCTTATAGATAACTTCAATCAGTACGTTTACAAACTTATGGAAGATGTAGCTATTTACTATATGATAACTTCTTTGCAAATTTTTTTTAGAGATGTAAGGTATTTGTGCAATTTAAAACAACAGCTTTGTGAATATTTTCCAAGTGTAATTCAAACCAATACTAGAATTTATAACAACTGTAGATGGATGCTAAATTTCTTTTTGGACAATTCCTTTCAAAATGCTAAAATTCCAACAAGCATGATTTTTTTTTTATTGAAGTATCAAGTGATTTCCAAACCGGATCATATGATGATCAAAAGATTGCCAAAATGCCCGAAGTGTAGAATTAAATTTTCCATATTTACGCGAGTTATGTTTCTCATCCATGAATGCTATTAAGAGGAATGTGAGAAATTCACAATTGAAAATATTGTCTGTGTATTAAATACAAAACCCAGATTCGGAAAGTTAGTCTCTGAGAAAGAAGCCGTAAGTTGCATTAATATTTTTTACTTAGCAAATGAGTTATTTAGTATATTAAGACATTATTTTTTGTTGACGATGTAAAGATAAGAAGAAGTTCTGGAAAATTGTCTAGGTAATACCATAAGAATCATCTAAATTGTTACTTTTAAAATCACATCTATTTGCTTTATTTGTGAATTTAGTATGTATTATGTTAGATCCCGTAATTAAAAATATGGAACTTGTAATATACTTTATAAAAATAAAAGTCGAGTTCATAATTAAAACTTTCTTTAATAAATAGTGATCTAACGTACCCCAAACAAATAGAGAAAAATCTCCTCGCAACGTTACGTTAACGGGAAACTCATCAAAAAAGTAATTGTTACGTAATTGAGTCAATGAGGTTGACGATAAGGCAAGCAAGTTACAGACGGAATTGTTGTTACGAACTTTAATAAGGACTGGTGTTATATTAAAGTGGAAATTCTTCGTAAGTCCCCGCCTTGCCTAAATTTTAATGAAAACTGCTGACAAATTTTTGTAATTGGGTTCAATCGAGGTCTAAAGGGACATTCTCCTCTGCTATATTAACTTCAAATTAACTTCGTGCTTTTGTTGAATGAGAAACGTCCGCAAGAGTAAGTTAATATTGGAATGAATGTACAAAAGAAATGCTAATTTATAATAAATGTGTATTTAACAAAATAGTACTGCTTTTGTGTAATAGCTAATCATGTACAGTGTGTGTACTTCAGTTGTAATCATATGGAAAACTTTTTTATTATTAATTTTAAGAAAAAAAGTTATTCTTCGTAAAAGTTCTGCATGGTCTAGAACCCAAAATGAATTAATCAAAATTTTTTGCAGTAACTCATTGCTTGTGGTTACTCCACATTCTTCCGTTCTTATCCTATTCTAAGCTGTTGTTCAACTTTGCCTCCTCAATTATCCTCTTCCACGCCTCTCGGTCCTGGACCCTGCTCTTCCAGTCCCATATCTTCAGTTTCTTAATGTCCTCCATTACCTGATCCTCCCATCTGTTTCTCGGTCTCCCTCGTCCTCTATTTGTGTTTTGTATCCATGTCGTAATTTTTTTCACTACTCTGTTATTTTCCACCCTTCTTATGTGTTCGATCCAACGTAATCTTTATACTTTTATGAGCTTTACAATATCTTCTCTTTTTAAAATGTTTTCTATTTCAAAGTTCATTAACCTATTCTCCCTCTGCCACTTTCTTCGGACAATATATTTTTCTTACAATTTCCCTAGCAAATCATCTCAGTTTCTCCTGTTCCATGGGCGTCAGGTTCATAGTCTCTGCCCCATAAATCACTACTGGTCAAATTGCCGCTCTAAATACCCTCATTTTTGTGTTTATGCTTATCACTTTACTTTTCAGTATTTCTTTGTATTTATAATAAGCTCTATGTCCACCATGAAGTCTATGATCTATCTCTCTACTTCTATTATTCCCACTGTTTATCATTACTCCCAAATACATAAAGTTTTCAGCTATTTCAAACTTATAATTTCCATTTTACTTCCTTGGTTGTAGTATCTCTATTTACTCTACTTATTTCCATGTATTTACTTTTTTCTTGATTTATTATTAGGCCTCTTTTTTTTTGCTGTTTGATCGATTCTTTGAATTGTTTCTTCCAAACTTCTCCTGTCCCTAGTTAATATGGCGAGCTCGTCTGCATACGCAAGTACTTGTATCGTCTTATTGATTATTGTTCCCTGGAAATTGTATTCTTTGACCACTGTATTCAATACTAAAATGAACAAGGTTGTTGATAGTCCGTCACCCTGTCTTACTCCTAGGTTGATTTCGAAGTCTTCAGTTATACCTTCGTTCACCATCACAGCTGCTTTTGAGTTTTTCATCGTCATTCCTGTCAATCTTACTAGCTTTCCTGGTATTTTTATAACACTCATAGCTTTTATCACCTGCTCTCGCCCCAGACTATCAAACGCCTGCTTGAAGTCAATATATACTATTTGCAGGCCGGTACTATATTCATAGAACTTTTCGGTTATTTGACTCACTATGTGTACAGCGTCTATAGTAGATTGCTCCCTTCTGAAGCCGTATTGGTAGTCTCCTATTTGCGCCTCCGTCTACTTCATTCATATTGCCGTGGTCTCTTGCATATTAAAAAAATAATAGTAATAGCATTAAGATTTAATTTAAGTATATAAAATATAAAAGAGACAATAAGAATAAGTTTTATTGTATTCAAAGATTTAACATAAGAGTATACTAAGTTGCATACATTTTAAAGTGAGAAAACATAGACATAAAAATGAACTTATATTTACAATTTAGATATTAAACAGGTACAAAATAAAAGACGAGATAAAATTTAAGATATATATTTCTTTTATAGAAAAGAGAAACAAGATGTATGGTTTGTGTATAATGAAAAACAACCTGACTTTATTAAATGCGTGAAAATTGCACTGAACATTTTGAATAATGGATCGCTGTTTAAAAATAAAAGAGAAATGAAAGCAAATAACCGAGAAAGGGTTATGCTTAAGGATGGAAGTGTGATAAGAATTAGTCATCTAAATGCAATAAAATTGTATGAAGAAAACAAAATCCGATATGCATAAGAATGTAATTGAATAAATTATGTAAACTTGAGAACGTGCATAAAGTAATAAAACTTTATTAAATAAATCATGCAGAAAGAATAAAATTTACTTTAAACTTATGACTATATAAATAAATAAATAAAAAAAGAATATAAATAAAAATATTCTGAGGCCATACAATCTGCAGTAGTGTTTTTATAAACGACAGCTGGCAATAATAAAGTACATTCATGAATTCGTATATGTAGTATTATATTTCATAGACTGTAGAGAGGTTTTGTACGGTTTGATGACCTACAAAAAGAAAATATAATGTAAACTTGGTTTGTAGTTTATTACAGATAAATATATCACCGTTGGAAAAGTCCTGGATCGAGGGAAGCAATGAAAAGGCAAACCAAATGGATCGTGGTGGTACGAGTAATCTTATTAAAAGAATACCTGTTATTTACAATGTATTTCCAATTTTGCCGAGAGCTGGAAATAAAACAAAAATAAGAATTGTGTTAGCAAGTGGAAAGAGGAAGTATGTGGCAAATAGTAAAGAAGGTAATAAATTCATAAACAAATATAAGAAAGAGTTATATTAATACAAGTATACCTACATTGGAGAAACGCTGGACAATTTGAGTGAGAAACTTTTAAAAATATAAACAAACAATTCTCAAGGTGTTCACATTTTAAAGTGAAGGAACTGTCAAAAGACAATGAGTGCGTGTGTGTGTGTGTGTTCAAATCACAACGGCAACTTGGAAAGCAAAGATCTCACTGAAGACGCAGGGTGACAACTTAAATGGTAGTTTCTGAGGATGGCGTTGAGAGCGGTCACGTGTTTTCCCGGGGATATAAATTGGAGGACAAGAATGAACAAGTTGGATTAGCTGGTTATCTGGAAAGAGATTAAAAGCGACTTAAAATCGTAGGGTCAGATACACTACGATTATTTTGATTGATATTTATTTCTTGTATTAGCGTATTAATTTCATTTGTATTTAAGTTTCATTCATTTTTCTTTGGTTAATAATTTTTGTATTTTTAAATAATGGAGATGCAAATGGCTGAATTGAAAAGTTTTTCAATGATTCAAAGTAAGTTTTTGATACAAAGATTTATCCACGTTGCTATGCGTGTATTGAAATATAACGTTATATTCAATATAACGTTGTGCAACAGGGATAATAAATATTCTCCTGTAATAGTAATAAGCATTCATTAGTTTCAAGAACACAAAAAATGGAATTATTGATGGTGTTGGGTGTTAAGAGGATATAGCGTGCAAATGTATATTTTCTGGCACTTTATTAGGCATCATTAATGTTTACAATAAATTTTTGATTATAAATTAATGATTTAAATTGGATTTTTAAGAAGGAAAGTGTTTCTGGGTAGCGGACTCTGAGATGCTGGATATAATACGTGTGAATGGTTATAGACAGTAATCAGATTCAAGCTTTTTCTCCGAACATTGACCATTGCGAAGTTCTAAGTTTGTCAGAGCATTACGTGCGAATATAATGTCTCTGATGGAATAGAATTAGCATAAAAATATCAATAGTATACTAACGTTAATTGAATTTTATTTTTCTTGAAACAGGACAATATTTTAGATTTTTATTTGATTAAGCATAAGAAAAATATATTCGTACTATAAAACATTACAACCTAGAACAAGGTACAAATGTTTTCTCTTAATTATGTTTCTTTTTAATAAAATGGTGAATATAATATAGCGATGCCATCTATTGTGAAATAATGTTAAATAAATTATACAATTATGTTTAATATGGTTTCTGGTTTTTATTTTGAATAAGCTATAACCTTATCCCAATTAAAGAAAAAAGACAAGAGATTTGATGAGAGAATGGAAATTTAGATACACTGATAGAATTCACGTATACTTATAAAGTACGTGCTGTTAAGATAAATTAAATATATATATATGACAAATTGATATTTTGGGTTATTTGCCGCGTTAATTCAAATCAGATTGGTGGTGTAGATATGCATTACATTTCATATCACTTATGCATATACGAATTATTTCGTATATGCATACTTGATTTGAATTAACGCGGCAAAAAACCCAAAATATGTCATTTTTGACATAACCTTTCTGAGTAGGTAGCTTATTAAGTAGGTAAAGTCACCTACATAATGCATATCTACAGTTGCCCGATAAAGTAGATGTTCTACTAAGGGTTAACATTTCCTTGCGTTCTTGATATTGGATCACAGATGCCGCTGGGAGTCTCTCTCATAGGCATTTGGTACTCAATCAAGTATATAAGCAGGAAATCCAACTTTGTCTGACATTGCAAATATCACCTTCGTGTACTGACGAGATCGAGGTTAGATCGAAACAGCTGTCTACACGTTGATATTTGCAATGTCAGCAATTGGTGGTGTAGATATGCATTACATTTCGTATCACTTATGCATATACGAATTATTTCGTATATGCATACTTGATTTGAATTAACGCGGCAAATAACCCAAAATATCAATTTGTCATCACATAACCGCGAAAACGTCATTTTTGATATATATATATATAATGTATGGCAATACTCCAATTATTGTATTCCAAATAATTATGTTGCCACAGCAATATGTATATAAGCCACCATTTTTTCTCATGTATATTCCAATTTTTCAACTACCATATACGTTATCTTTGTTTGAACTACCGGTGTTACAGATACGTTTTTACAAATTGTAGATTTTTATGCATCATCACTCATACAAATTGACTTCAATATCAGGGTTTGTTTTCTCGTTTTTTTCCACTACACAAAACACACACACACACACGCACAATATATCTTCCCTGCAATATATTAGCCCATAAATCAAGGTTAATACCGGTCACACGAGAATAAATTGCAAAACGTAAATAAATTAAAAATCAAGAGCATATTTTATTTTAGGTTAGCAGTTGCCAGGAAATAGCATAAATTCTACCATAATACGTTTTCCCGAGTTTTTGAAGGAATCATTATTTTTAAGGCCCGACGACCATCCCGTTCCGCCCTTTCCTTCTAATACTCTCGCACAAAAAAAAAGAAAACAGTTTTTGCCCGGTTTTTCCGCGGTGGGTGTTCTTTTCTTATGCGTGCTTTAGGTTACAAATAATCGGCGCCCCAATCTGTTCCTTTTCATTCCTCTCCCGTCTTAAAGTGTCTCCTTCTTTAATCTAGAACCTTTCGTGTCTCGGCGGATGAGATTTTGTCAGGCGCGATGTACCTTGAGACACACGTAATATTCCAAATTGCTTTTTTTTGCGTTAACAGGGAAAACATCTTAATGTTACATTAGGCGCGTGTTCGTGTAACGTTTTTGCATGATAAGATGTCGATAGATCAGAAAGTATTATTATGGGAGGTTTTTTCCCTCGCGAATTTTTCACTTACATCGGAACGTACAAATGGTTTACATTTTTTCCAGAGGAATTACGTTTGTCAGATGTTAAGAGAAAGGTTAGGAAGAGATTTTAGATAAGAATGATTTATTTCGATTGGAGAACAGTGATTTTGAGGGAAGACGGATACTTTTTCTTTGTTAAATTTAATTGGAATGATTGCAGAAAAAATGACGCCTAGATGCGATAAGTTTTGAGAGTTTTCATTTAGAAAAGTTGGTATTTTTTCAAGAACTTTTAATGAAGCATAGAAAAATATAAATTGTTTATTTAACGATGGAATTTTGTGTTCAATGAAATACCAAACGCGGTAATAAATATATAACAAGATGAGATTTGTTACAGGAAAGTTTCTGTATAACTATTCAGTCGTGTTCTTCAACTGAGGACTACTAAGCTTTAAGAAGGTTAAAACAGACTTTAGATATGGTCATTATGGACTGGCTGTTTTTTTTATGAAGAACTGCCGAGCTATATTCTGTGAGCTACTTAATAATAATAATAATTTATTTTCATTTCAAGCAGTCACAAGGTAATACATATACAAGGTGTGTATAAATTGGCGGACCCACTACACGTGGCGACATTCTTGGTCAAATTTTGAGTTAAAAGTCCTAATCCTAAAACGATGGCAACATTGAACACGCATGTGCTAGTTATAATCTTCGGAATATTTTTACACGTCGTCATGTGAATCTTACATTTTAAATTTAAAAAAGAAACAAACGAAATAAAATTGGTTTCTTAGATTACATATTTATTACGAAAATCTTACAAAGTTTAAAATATTTTTGATAATATTGACTAATTTTTGTACATCTTCTTGATAGAAATCAATGTAATTATTACCTACATAATTGTTCGAATTGAAATCCATCAGTTTATAGACATAGCTGCAATCTTTGTGGTATCGTTTGTACTATTCGCTCAAGTCTTTCTGGTGTGATTTCTAATACTGCGGCTTCAATTTGGGCTCTTCAGTCAGCATCCTGTGGAGGTGTAACGTAAACTTTACCTTTAATGAAACCCCAAACAAAAAAATCTAATGGATTGAGATCGGGGGATCTCGCAGGCCACAAAAGGGGACCGCCACGACCAATCCATCTGTCTGGGAAGTGCTCAGTCAACCAGTCTCTTATATTACGAGCAAAGTGCGCCGTAAGATGTAAATCATATTACGGCGTACGTTCAGCGGTATCTCATCAATAACTTGTTCTAAAACATTTAAATATTCACCGGCATCTAGGCGATTTGGTAAGTAAATTGGTTCAACTACCCTGTGATTTATTATACCCAGCCAAACGTTAACAGAAAACCTTCTTTGGTGACCGTATTCGCGAAATTCATGTGGATTTTCATCTGCCCAATGATGAAAATTATGAGTATTAAACACACCATCTCTGGTAAACATGCACTCATCACTCCAAATAACACATCTTAAAAAGTCACCTTTTTCCTGAATTCTATTTAAGATTGTATTGCAATAATTGATTCGAAATAAGTTATCATTTCCGTAAAGAGGTTGAACTTTAGAAACATGGTATGGATGAAGCAAGTTTTCTCGTAGAACCAAATGAACAGTCATATTACTGGGAATATTTAGTGTAGAAGCTAATTGACGGGTACTCGGAGAGGGATCTTCCTATATTGTGGCTAGAACTTGCTCTTCTAGTTGCACGGTACGCCTTTGCCTTGGTCGACCTGCGTTCGCATTTCTTGGAATAAACGAACCTGTTTCACGAAGTCGTTGGTCCAGCCTTCGAAATACATTTTTACTTGGATACCTCCGATTTGGAAAACGCACTCGATATTCCTGCCCTGACATGCTAGCATTTCCACGACAGAAACCGTATATCATGTACATATCGGCATATTCGTTGAACGTAAAATTCATAATAAACAAACAGAACAACTAGTAAACACGAGAACCCGAAAACTGATTAAAACTATACAAATAAACACGAAAATAAGCAAGTCGAATGAAATAGGTAGATTACAAAGTGTCAAAATTTGACGGTAGTAATGTATTTGACTAGAACAACATTAGGCTGCCTACTTATTGTTTTACAACGTTGTCAGATGTGTTTTTCGTCAAAATAAGTTAATAAACAAATATTAAAAACAAACTTTAAAATCAAAAAGAAAACTTTAACGAAAGGATAATAACAACAATTCTTCTTTCTTCTAAATTGTAGCTCTTTCTGTCAACAAATATCGAGTAATAATGCTTATTTCAAGACTGAAAGTCCGAACTTTAGGAACCTCGTGCAAAGATATGGAGCATGGTACAACATTTTCTATTAGGATTTTGGACTCCGAATTTAACGAAGAACATCGCCGCGTGTAGTGGGTCCGCCAATTTATACACACCTTGTATAATTGAATAACAAGTGGCTGGTGATTATAAAATACAAAATACCCTACTATTTGTCCATTTTCTCTTCTGTAAGACTTGTTCTCTTTGAATTAAGTACATCCTTGTAGATACAAAACGTCTTTTTTACATCGCAACTGGTTATATTTACGTAATGGAAATATTCTTTTATTTCAGCGTATTTAGCATACACAATTGCCGCCATGTTATTAAACCTGGATTTCTATTAAAAACTGCGTCTAAGTCACTTGGAATTATTAATAGCCACATCTAATGTGGTTAATCCATTTTTACTTTCTTATACGTAGTATAAGGAAGTAATGTGAAATTTTCGACTTCGAGATTTTTGCAGATGTCCACGTTTTGAAGTCCCCTGATACCGAAAAAGATGTTTTTAAAAAATGTCTGTGTGTCTCCATGTGACCACGATAACCGCTGTAGATATCAATTCCAAATTTTGTATTTACGTGTCTAATCTCCCTCTTGAGATCTGAGTAGTTTTTCAGTAAAATCGGTAGACCGGAAGTAGCAGTTTACTTCAGTGAAAAAATTAAATTTTGCCAATATTTCGTCAACTACTAAATTTAAACAAATTTATAAAGAATTCATATGTACTTGAAATTAAAATTGAGAACAATTTTATTTAAAAAGTTTTTCGAAGCTGCTACCGGAAGTAGGTCTTTTACTCCTATCGAAAATCAGTTTTTTGCGAATATTTCGCATGTCATGCTTTTTAGACAGGTACGTTACGGGTATAAAAGTATTTAAAACGTAATTTTCAATATCTTTTGCATAAAAACAATTTCAAAATTCAGACCGGAATTACCACTTTTACTCTTATCGAATAGCGATTTTTTGCGAATTTGTCGTAAATTATGCATTCTATATGTATTTATCAAGAATACAAAAGTAATTAGTGCTAGATTTGCAATATTTTTTGAATATATGAAATTTCAAAATTCGGACCGGAAGTAACACTTTTACTCTTAGGGAGTAGTCCTTTTTTCGAATATCTTGCTAAGTATGCATTCTATAGCGATTTATTAAGAGAACAGAAGTACTTAGAATAGGATTTTGAATAATTTTTGTGTAAAAAAAATATAGTATAGTTTGAAACGCTCATACGTATAAGAAAGTCGTGTGGTGGCCACACCTCATTTTTTAATTTGAGATTCGATTTTCAAAATATGTCATTAGTTTAGGCAAATTTCCAAAGTGTTCCAGAAGGAATAACAACTGATTTTTTAAATTTGGGATTTGTGTTAGTTCCTTGCATTCAGAAGTACTTCGAGCATCGTCATTTAAACATGTAACGAAATTTTGTAAACTATCGAAATTCTCTGCATGAAAACCATTTCTGTGTCTGTTTTAGCAAAGCTAAGTGACGATATTTTACAAACTTTGCAATAAATTTCGGAATCACTGAGAATTAATTTTTATCTCAGAAAAGGTAACATAAACAACGTTCTAGATCTAAATAAATAATAACTAAAAATGTACGCATATGTTATTGAAACATACATATTATATTGCGAAATATAAGGTAAATATAATAAATTTTAAAAACTCGTCGCCTTTGTACCTACGCCGATGAAGAAAGGATTTTATTCATAAAATTCCTTATTTTATGGCAGTTTTTTCTCTGATTCTCGGGCGTAAACAGATGTTGCAGTTCGCCCTGTGAATTAGTGCTATTCAGATATAATGTAAACAACACGCAGTTGTTTACATTATTTCTTTTCACGGTTGTGGCTCCGTAGTAGTTTAGCTCGCTCGATTCCGCTCCCTAGTTATCACACATGCTACTTGTCACACTGGATATTTCCAACGATTGTCATTGAATCACATACTAAAGGTATTCCTAAATGTTACAAACTGGCTAGGTGTTTTGTAATATGCCGGATTTTACAATATGTCTACGACATATACAACAAAATATCTACGTATTATGAGGAAGCATTTTTAACTAACCAATTATTAAATTAACTGTACCAGTAGGTACCATATTATTTACTCACTCCAATATTGTAATATAAAATAAAAATGAAAACCCTAAACTCCAAATTATTTTTTTTTATAATTTTCTTAAAAAACATTAATTAATATACTGTTCGTGTGCCAGAATACCATCAAAATAATTATACAATACAAACGCGTTACAAGATCTAAATTAATGAAAAACATTATAGTGAGAAAAAATTCTCTAAGAAAATGAAAGAGGAGTGGAGGGAACAGTGAGTGCATCGATCTGAGGCGTCTGTAGACTTTCCCGAAAGCTTTTAGCGCGTGTATTCTACTCTCGCAGCGCTACACAGCCTTGAAAGGAACTGTGGACGTCCTTTTGCCATCAAACAACCACCTTTTATGCGTCTAAAAATTTGCCTCCGGGAAATACGTTCTTGCCTATTCACTCTTAACTCATGTCACTGTATACTTACTTTCAAGGATGGTATTACATATTTGAAAATGTAGTTGGCTAAGTATGGGAACTTTTTGTACTGTACTTTTGTGTTTGTATGAATGGTCGGTATTGATTTGGTAATTTCGAAAATTTATATCTTGAGTCTATGGTCTCATTTCTTATAATTTATGCGAGCGTGGTGCGCTACTGTTTTAGAAGGCATTGTTAGTATACATAATTAAACACATCTTCATGAAAGGTTGGTTATAATTATAGAAGATGTATTAAGTGTATAGAGAAAATATGTTTGATTAGTTTTGCTGGATTGTAATAATAATAATAATAATATTTTATTAATTATCCAACAGAAAATTCCAAATGGGACAATACAATTACAAGAATGCTCGATAATACGATGTAGATTATGAAGTAATTATGAAATTATGTATTACATAATTATGATAAATTTGAAATATTGACAGGAAAATCGAAAAAATTATTATTACTGTGTCGATTATTGAAATTTAATGAATGATTAAAAATTAATTAAAGTAGTTCAAATGATTAAATAACGCAAAAGAAATATTTGAAGAAAACACTTGAACAAAATAGAAATAACCCAAAAGAACCATGAAAAAATGTGTAGTGTCCAAATGGAAACACAACAATGCTGTTGTAGACAACAAAGCTAAAGAGATGTTACTGTCAACTTATTCCGAAAAACAGCATCACAATAATCTATAAAAAGAGAAACAAGAACGACTCGGAAAATTATAGACTGATATTTTTACTAGCCAGCATAAGGAAGATGTTCACAAAAATTATAACAAAAAAAAATAACGATCAGAATAGAAATAAGCGAAGAACAACAAGGCTTCAGGCAGAATATATCGATAGTGGTCGTAATCTTTATCCTCAGAAGAATCCCCAGGTACGTATATTTTGAAGACGCAACAATAATAAATATAGACATAACCTTAACATAACTGATTCGCGTAATGAAAAAACAGAGTATAGATAAATAATTTAGACGAATCATGTTGAATATTTACCTATTTCCAACTTATTAATAAAATTAGCAACAAATCCATCATCATATACATTGGCGATCCAACGTCTCTAGACAATTATAGATAGACTTGTTTCTGCAATGCCAATTTTCCTCATGGTGTTCGAGATAGTGATCTTTTGGCATACCTCTTACCGCAATATATCATATCTTTCTGTCTCACAAGATAGCTTTATGACACAAAGGTGAATTGCCACTAATTAGGCACCGATATCATCAGAAATAGCTGAGACTCTAGATTCTGGTAGCTAACTTAATGTTATTTACATGATTTTTTTCGATCATGCGACTTAATTCATCGTTGCATTTCCTGATAGAGTCCTTTTGGCAGTAGTAAGTCGTTACTGGGATTAATTCAATCGTATCTAACCGAAATATCGTGAATTACTCTTATTATTATGGTTTTAAATTTTCTCTTCCAGTTTTGAAGCACCCCTGTCGCCAAACCTTGGGCCACATTTCTTTTAACTACTGTATCGCTGGTCTTATTAAGTCCATCAATTGGAAAACACGAGGAAATTGCTATTGAAGTAATCACATCTAAAGTAGTTCTTGATCTACCTCTTTTGCATGCATGCATATTTTCTGATTCTACATTTTACGTAATTCATAGGGAATTTTGTTGCGAACATGTGAGTCTGGACCATTGTGCGACGTTATAGACTTTCCATTTGGATTTGCTCTCTCGTGTGAACTTATTGGTAGGCTTGAGTTGAATTTTCTTGTCTTTTTTTGAATTATATATTAACTATTGCAAATCAGCTTTTTGCCCAGTTGTTGACGTGAATGGTTTGGGCATTGAATAAAATATTATTATTATTATAAATTAGCACCCATCATAAGGGTTTTATATCATTTCAGCAAGATCACTTCACATTAGCAATGCTATAACAACATTTTGTTGAACATTGGCATTGTATGTAGTAACTTTTGGTTTAAATACTTTTTCAAACTTAATCAAAACATAAAACCTTATCATGTTCCACTTACACAAAAATGTCTAATAAAAAGTACCTTTTTTATGCAGATTTATACTTCTCTTTTGTGAAATAATATACATTTTAAGGACTAGCAAACGAGATCATCTAGACAGTAACAGTAAAACTTTGAAAGTACTCTTAAAAAACCATATTTCTTTAATACGTAATGCAGTTTCGAGTGGAGTTTTCTTGCAGGAAGAATTTCTGCGCCACAACCTGGGATAGTTAATTGATTTTTAGGGCCCCTTTTGTCTGTGGCTAATGGATTCCCATGGCGATGATAATGGGGAAGGAGGGGGGGGGGGCTGGTCGAAGGAGTACAATAACAACAAAAACGACGGCGGCTGTAGAGGTGGTGGCCAAAGTTTACGTGATTCGGGTTATGCGGCAAATGAGAAAGATCGCTTTAGAAAATGAATTAATTTTTTCGTCTGCGTGCGAAAGATTAAGTTAGATTGATATAATTGAATTCCCTATTATTTCTGGAAGCGGAAATAAAGATAATGCGTTCTTATATAAGTTCCATTTCTCTTCGTGAATTCCTTCTTAACTGGCTTTTATATAGGGGCACATGTATATAAGACGAGTATTTGAGATCATTGAGATACCGTACATATTGCCAGTTTATTATTTTTGATAGTAATACTTTTCCAAAGAGACGTCAAAATTGACATAGGTATATTTTTTTACTAAATATAAGTGTTCGTAACAAATAAATTTTAAATAAGTTAAATTCGTAATCCCAAAACTATATATTTCACTGTTACTAAAAAAGGAGCTCTTTTTGCATGGAATAAGTCAGTTTATAAATGATTCAGAATACCCTAACTACGATCGTTTGATGTAAGTACTTATTGTTGAGAGATTAGAGATATATATCGCCCCGACGGGGTTATAAAAAATATCAATACACTTAAGCAAAAATGCCTCGAGTGTGAGAAAGTGTACAAGCATGAAAAAGAAAAGAACAAGCATAAAAAAAGTGTACATGCACGAAAAGGTGTTTTTAATTGTTATTTTCATCAGCACATTAAGAAGTGGATTTAACTGCTAAATTATCCTATAATCTTCATAATTAAATATTTACACCAAACAATGTATATTCCGCAGCTTCCGTGTTTCCTCTAATCATTTCCTGCTTAATCTGTTTTTGTAACCTATAAACACTCAACAAACCAGTCACGACAGACTGCGCTTTCATCTATCACAGCTAAGAAATCTATGAGGATAGCGATCCTCATTGATATTTATTATCGACTATTGCAGCTTTTTCCTAAACACGACATCCTTATGTTATGGACTTACAGAGACAGATTTGAAGCACTATATTTGTCAAATACATCGTAGAAATACTTGTCAAGCATCTCAAATAAGTCTTGAGCCTTCGCGATAGATGGTATTTAAAGCTCATCGGATTCGCTCAGCAGAATTTCTTCGGTAGGTTCTTCAGCTTTTACTTTCTGTACAATTGTTTATTCGGGATTTGTAACACATTAACACAAAGGAAGGTTTATTATACTTAGTTTATTTACATTTATTTGTTCCTGATCTATAGACGACTTGAACATTTTATATGGACATACAAAGATTTATTCTATTTCTTTATAAAGTAATTTCTATTAAGATCGCAAGAGAACTTACGTTAACAAAATATACATGAACATTACAGCGGAAGATGCATATATGTGTCATCTAAATTTTTATATTATTTCAGCGTGTGTCGGATAATAACGGGAAATTATTTACTACATGACGGGTGAAGACACGGTTAGAAGTATTGGGTAATAGCGGGATATAGTTTACTGTTTGATGAGTATTGGATAGAAGCTGAAAGCTGGTTAGTAGGACAGACTTAAAGCTATGCATAAACATAGGAACAGGTTGGCAACAACTCACTAAGTTAAAATAATATTCAAAATTCTTTGGCTTTTATAATAACCGAACGACATACTCCCTTCAAATATATCGTGTTTTTGACTCGAAAACATGCTTCGAACACGTGAACATCTCATGCTTACATCTCGAGCACGTACGTCACGAGACAAAAGACATTTACTTTAAAATAGTTAATTATAATACACATATTTTTATGTTTCACATATTTTGAAAAGTTATATAATTGCAGAAATTAATAGTTAGTAATGATTAATATTTAGAAGTTCAACATTTCTTTATCTTTAATATAAAGAGCCAATTAACAATTTGTACACATGTAAATCGTTTTTTATTGTAATTGAAGTCAAGTTTTAATGAATTAAAGTTATAAATTTAATAGACACGACAACAGAGAAACACACAAACAGCTGATGTAATACCCTCAAAAACAATTTCCTTTCTTAATTTATGGCATCCGTCCTCCTCGATAACCTTTAACACATGCATTGTTGCATATATGTAACCAATCATTGTAAGATCCTCCATACCACAAGTGAAATTGTCAGGCCATTACAATGATTAACAATGTACTGTTGTACATAAAGCATGACCGTTATATCAGATAATTTACAGTTCTGTTGCTATTGTTTTAATCAGCTGTGTTTATTATACATATAGTGTATTTGCTCTTTATCAGCTATTTCCATAGTTGTTTATTTTATTTAAATATATAAACTTACTTTCAAATATGGTAAACACTGGCCAACACATATTGGGTGTTTTGAGTTCACTGATGCGGACGTGTATTTAAGAAAGACATTCAAAGTCGTCAATGTAGCATTAAGTTTTCCCGATAAATAGAAATGAGAATGTCAGGCTGCAGAAATGGTCCGTAAGATATAAGTTTAACACTTACTCGGTGTTCGTGTCAGAGTGATAAAAAAAGCGGAAGAAAAATGTTATCCCCTCCCCGTGCATCCATGTATGTATGAGTGTATGTGTGTTTGAATGTGAGCTCCCAGTGAAACATACATTGAGGAAGACGATAAGATTGATGGGCAATCCTACTGTGTGCAGTCAAAGATCGTAAATCATCTCGGGAATAATTTGTAACATATTGATTTATATACAGTTGTGAATTTAGTGTGTCAGCTTGTGTCGATGTGTCCTCGTGTCTTTTGAAACATTAAATTATAAACATAAGTGATGGACCGATATAAAAAGGAAAACACCTTTTTTGTATGTTATGCGGAATGACTTTTTTACATCATAAATTTTGCCATACTACATAAATTTTGCCATACTAAAACATTAAAATCATCATTTTAAGCTGGATGCAGTAATCGGAATCTTAATTGTCTTTTTCTCTAGAATATTTGTAATGTAGCTTCAGAGGAGTGTTTTTAGTCTATGGCTGATTGTAAAATATACTACTGTTAGACAGATCTTTTATCATAATCTAAGGAAAATAAGATACAGAATTGCTGGCATTACAAGCAAGGCATACCTATTTTTGTTTGAAGGTGTGTTGTCGATGTTGACTCAATCTTCTTTCTTATGCTTTTTTGTTCATTTGTATAAACATTTTAATTAATATATGTTTATTATGTAATTTACAAGTCCGTTTTTATATCGCTTATATATACATACTGCCTTCTTATGAGCATAGACTGTAATAGGTCCAGTACATTGTACTCCCTTTATAGAAAATGTATATACTATGTGTCCAAAAAGTCTGGAAACACCCAAATAAAATCGAAACGGATGATTTTTGAGAAAAATGCAAAAACAAGTCAATTAGTATTTTCAAAAAACTACTGGCTGATGGTATCCGTTTGAAATTTTTGATGACCTTGAAAAAGTTATGATGTCATCAAAAAAAATTTAAATGGCAACGTCGCATTTTTAATTTTATTTTTGATAGACCTTTTAATTGTCTAAACGACAGTCAAAAAATTTTTCATTCTACTTAAGAAAAATTTTGAAAAAGAAAATCTATAGGAAACAAAGAAAATTTTAATCGTAGAAATCAGCAAAAACTCTTACAATAAATGTTCAAAATGCTGTCCTTGGGCATCTTGGCAATACCCTAAACGATAATAAAATACATTTTGAACGTTTTCTATCATTTCAGGAGTGCTCCTTCGTACTTCAATCTCAATCCGTTGACGCAAGTCTTCCAAATTTTCAGGTTTAGTTACGTATACCTTATTTTTTAGGTAACCCCACAAAAAATAATCAATAGGCGTTAGATCTGGCGACCTAGCCGGCCACTCGATAGCCCCCCTCCTGCCAATCCATCTGTTTGGGAAGGTATTCTCGAGATAATGCCGAACATTTCCCGCATAGTGGGGTGGAGCCCCATCTTGTTGAAACCAAATTCTTTGGCTGGGCAAATTAGGATCTTCATGGTTCGGAAATATTTCTGCTAATGACGGAATTAAATAATATTGTAAAAAATCCAAATACATTTCCGCCGTCAGGTTACCGTTGAAGAAAAAAGGCCCTATAATTCTCTTACCAATTAAACCAGCCCATACATTTAATTTCTGAGGATACTGAGTTCGTACCTGTCTCATCTAGCGTGGATTTTGGCGTGCCCAGTCCTGCAGTTTTGTCTATTAACAGTCCCATGTAATGTGAACGTAGCTTTATCTGAGAATAAGGTATTTCTGATAAAAAGCGGATCATTATCACACATAGGCATCAGTTGTTCGCAAAACTGTACACGCCTGTCGAAGTCGTCTTCAGACAGCTCATGAACCAAACAGATTTTGTAGGGATGATACTAAGTTTTCCGGAAAATATTACCAATTGTACTCTTCGACACGTTAAACTCCCGAGCAAGCTGCCGTGTACTAGAATTTGGAGTTTTCTCTACTGACAATAGTACGTCGAGTTGCGTATCTTCTGCGATCTTTGGACGACCACTTCTAGGGCGATCTCGAACATGGCCTTCTTCTTGAAATTTTTTGTGAATCTTACTCACTGCAGAAATACTAATTGGGGCACGCTCCGGATGTTCTGTATTAAATAAGTCGCAAACTTCTCTAACTGAACGAGCCCTATCCCCAAAACCAATCATCATCAATATTTGAATACGTTCCCTCTCACTTGAAACCATTTTTAAACAGATTTTTTTAACTTACGCACAATTCGTATTTGACAGAATGTCACAAATAAAACAAAATGTGTTTGAAAAATAATCGACTTTTAAGCCAACTATGTTGTTTTTTTAAAGACAAACTTTTCCATTTTCGAAGAAGTACTTAAATTTTTCTCAGTCATTTTCTTAAGCAAAATGAAAATTTTTTTTACAGTCATTTAGACAATTAAAAGATCTATCAAAAATAAAATTAAAAATGCGACGTTACCATTTAAATTTTTTTTATGACATCATAACTTTTTCAAGGTCATCAAAAATTCCAAACAAGATGTTTTCAATACAACAAAGTATACTTTTCTCTTTGCTCCATCATTCATAAATATAATCAAACTAATCTTTTTTGAAAAACTGTCAATAATCAAATTTAGAAATAAATATCATTTTGAAAATTTGTCTAAACACACACTATATAGTTATTTGTATCACTGGACGCACAGTATAGTCACTAACACGTAGTAGTTTCCATTTTTATTTTTTACTTTACACATGTGCGTTGTCGATATATTATCACTCGTGTGCCATTTACACATAGGCTAGCTCCTTGTCTACCAAGTAGTGAAGTTTTTTGTTGTCTACAATAAATTGTGGAACTCCCGACAGCAGCTACAAATTGACTCTTGTTTTCCTATTTGTTATTTGTCATTAGTTTGCTATATCAATGAAGTCGCTACTTCAAGATTACTTTTAGATTTATTTTTTACATTTCTTTAAGATATTGACTACGAATTATTTAATGTTTATATATAAACTCATGGACAAAATTAACGCACCACCGCATAATTTTGTATTATTCCAAAATAATGATTTTTAGTTTTCTAGTTATCATCTTACATGTAGGCTAGGAACCTACTAGGTCAGTTCAAGGAAATGCTGTCAAAAAGGTTTTTTTAAGTACAATTGCAAATAAAAGCATTTTTGGCAAAACTTGATCCAAAATCTGATCGGAAATTTTTTCTTATTAAGACAAGTTGTCTTTAGTCACCAAGTTTTTTGTTATTGATAGTGTCAGTGCGAGTGTAATATATTCTAGTAATGAAGAGCAGAACAAATTTGTCAGTGGAGGAAGTAGTAAGAACATCAACTTTGCTGGATGAGGGATATTCGATGCGTCATATTGTTAATGTGATATGGTGTACTAATGCAATAGATGAATGAATCCGCTTTTAGAAACAGGAGAACGACTAGTACCATCTTTAAAAATGAGCTCGTAGCTGCTTGCAATCTTCTTGTATCTTCCTGAACGATTAGAAAGCGCTTAAATGAAGCTGGATTGGACAGCAGAAAATCGGCCAAGAATCCCCTGCTCACCAGATAGCACAAAATTAAAAATTGCGTTTTGCGAGAAATCATCAAGATTGTATTCTTAATGATTGGAAGATGGGATTATTTTCAGACGAAGCGAGAATTAACCTTAAATCTCCTGATGGACGTGAACGTGTCTGGTGCCAGGAAAGAAATTTGCTAGGTGCAATATCTCTCCAAGAGTCCCGTTTGGTAGTGGCTCTGTAATGTTTTGGGGAGGTATATGTTTCGATGGCCGCACAGCGTTGGTCCCTATACGTGTTAGGTCAATGCAAGTTATTCAGTGCTTAAATGCTGTTGCAATTCCGTTCATGGAATGTACACTTCCACTTGCCAACCACAATCAACTGATAGACGAAGCAATTCAAGAATGGGAAAATACTCCTCAAGAAGTCGTTCAAAATTGGATTTCCAGTATGCCAAGACGCATGGAAGCAGTAATTAGAAGTAGATGAGGACATACACGATATTAGAATAGTCCATAAATTCTATTGTTTTCGTTTGTTATTGTTTACATGTTTGCGTTGTTTTCAAAAAAGAAAGGTTTTTTGATATAAAATGATTAGTAATAACACCATGTTTTGCTGATTTCATTTACAAGCTACTAGACAGTACCTAACAATAAGCTTTCATGAAATTTTTTTGCAAAATATTAAATATAGGATTGTAATTATACAAGTTTAATGAATGGTACGTTAATTTTGTCCATGAGATTATATACATATAAGATATGTATTAAAAGTAATTAGTTATATTGGCGTAGCGGCAATGTAATTCAATAGCAATTAATAACAAAAATGACAATTTGACTGCCAGTTAAGCTTGCTGTCAAATTGTCATTTGAATTAGTCTTGCACTATTGAATTATATTGCCGCTATAACATACAGATGACACTTCCAGCATGATACATTACGTGCTTAAATTAGATGAATTATTCCTGAGAATTAGTGAGATTTATACGATATTCTCCAATTTTCATTTCAGGTCTTACACCGAGAACAAGAAAAATGTCATATTCCTTTTCCATGTAATAACTAATAGTTTTTATTTGCAGTTTCATGAGGTACGCAGAATTTAAATCTCGAATTGAATCGATTTTTTTTTCTTGCATTTTCCATTTTTTAGTTTTAACCCTTAACTGTAATTTTTCTTATAGGACGTCAAGTCGGCTTTGAAAGAATTGAACGTGTTTTTATCGTCTTTACAATGATATAGCATATATGCTGTTTATTTTTTAAAACAACAAAGAAAATATTAAGAATAATAACGATAAAAATATTAAAAGAAAATAATTATAAAAGATGTTCAAATAATTGGCCCTCCCGTTTTAAACATAATTGTGCCCTGCGTAGTGACGACGTAATGGCACTGCGCAGTTTTTGCCTTTTACTGGTACCAAATGCTGTAAGAACAGCTTCACAAATATCTTCGGCATTATCAAATGTTCACACGTACATCCGATCTTTTACGTATCCCCAAACAAAAAAATCCAATAGCGTTAATTTTGGGGATCTAGGTGGCCATAAAATCGGTTCTCGATTACCAATCCATGAATATGGAAACCGATTATTAAGATATTCGTTGATTATCTTTGAATTGTGGGGTGGAGCGCCATATTGTTTGGAAGTAGATGTTAATATTCTCAATCAATGGTGAATCATCAAGTTTATTTTCTAAATCAGCAAATCAGATGTTGAAACCAAATCTCACTTGATGACGACTTCCTTAACAACGTGAGGATTTTCTCTGTCCCCAAAGTGAACGTTGTTGGTTAATTGAAGAGACCACTATTTGTAAATCTGCTTTCGTCAGACCATAAAATCGTAGCTGGAAAATTATTGTTATTCTTGCATTGGTTAATATACCATTGGCAAACTTGTAATCATCTCTCTTGATATCCATCTCTAAGTTATAGTTCATATAGAGAAGAAGTGCAGAATGATAAAATTTCTGTATAACATGTGTTACGAATACATTAAATTAAATAAAATAAAACATTCATATATTAATAAGTGAAGAAAAAAACTCTTCGGCGTGAAATACAAAATGCGTCAATTCGAAACGCATATTAGTTCTAAGAAATTTATATGTCATATAATATATTAATACGGGAAGAAAAAAATTTTGTACTTACTCCTTTTTAAGCATATCGCGCACACGGAGGGGTGTGAGATTTGGTATAGTTATAGTTCATATGGAGAAGGAATGCAGAAAGATAAAATGTGTAATATGTGTTACAAATACATTAAATTAATTAAATAAAAAGGTTTGGAAAACGAACCATATTCTTTTAAATTAGTTTCCAAATTTCTGTATGTAACAGACTGGCCTGTTCTTTCAGGATACAGCCTCAAGTACATCCTTTCAGCTTCTACACTGTTTCTATGACAAAGGATGTAATATCTCATAAAACTCAAACCTATACACATAATATTTATGTACTTGCAAGAAATCTTACTGAAGAACTAGTTTATTCAGAAATGAAAGATTACAAATTTTGTACACTTCAATATACTTTCAGGTAGATATAACCTAACTTTTTCATCAAATAAATGTAGGGACTTTTAAGTACATGTGTCCATTATATGTATTGCGAAAACTGGTGATATTAAATGGGTGTCCATATAATGAAAAATACAACCTTCCCTCTGCTTTATCTCTTTGTGTATTTATGTAAACAGCTAAAAGCCTATTTTGTGCACAAATGTAAATCCATATTCTACCGTTTTAAACGTTCCCCTTTGGGAATTTTGTCACTGCCGTCGTCCACGTTCCATCATTTTCTCGGGTTTCTAGTGCACTTTACCATCATTTCTGACGCTCTTTCCAACACTTCCGCCAGTTTCTGAAACGCCACCTACCTAAAACACGAATTCGGAATTGTACTTCGTTCGTTATTCCCATGCCTGAGAGTCACGGCCGACTCGACGGTTTTTCGGTGGAAACGCGACCCGCATTGAAAATGTTGCTAGAACCAGGGGGCGAGAAACTCGCAGAAATAGGACACAGAGAATTGGTAAACAGTGGACGAACACCCTTTTACACCAAAGTTCCTGCCTTCGTCGCACAGGATCTCAAAACTCCTAATATCATACCGAATCCCTCGGTTAGTTCGTGATTTCGTTTGAAAGTAGTTTTTTTTCCGTCTGTTGTATTCAACAATTTATACCCTTATAAAAATCACACGTGAACAATTAGTTTCTCTTTTTATGTCTCTCTGTTTGGAATTACATATCTGAATTTGTGTCATATTTCCTTTACCCAGCTGTGTTACATATGGGAATTACATTATATAATAATTTAATAGTAATCGATGACGATTGTGACACGAAAATTGCAATCCTTTTTGGAGATTCCTTTATTTTGATGGTCATAGGTTAATATAAAATACAGGTTGAGTGCATAAAAGTTGGAATAAATACGCTAATAGTTTATAGAACAAGCGCTTGATTTTTTATTAGGCATATATTTAACTAAAAATTATATACAACGTGTCCCAAATAACATTTGCTGCTTGGTGATCTCGCTTATTATAAAAGACACAGATTTGGTTAAATGAGAAGAATTATTCATTATAGCGTAAATGTCAAATAAAAAAACTTTTTGTGAAAGATTATATTAGAAATGTTGAGTAATAAAGACTTCATGGTCTGCACTCCAGCGGTATGAGGAAAACAGTCCTCCTGTAGCAATCCAGATATCTGAGTTGGAATGGAAGAGAAGGAGAAATCACTGTTTCATCAGATCAGCATCAGCAGGGCGGCATATCTACCGTGGGTTTTTTTTATCACTGAACATAGCACACGATAACACCTATGCTCAGTTTTAAAATAAACGCGTCAACGCATGGAACATTATGCAACCAACATTGCGTTATGTAACTAACAAACTAACGTCGGTCAATTATTTGTTTCGACAAACGTCAAAATCAATGTCATAATCATATTAGAAGTAAACACAAAATTTAATTCTTTAAGGACTACTTTTCTGTTTGAATATCGAAAGTGGCAACAGTCTTAGAAAAGTGGATGTGGTGATGATGATGTAAGTATCATTTAATAAAGTACTAAAATATATTGACCATATTTTATAGATTGCAGAACCAACTTTATGGTATTTTGAAGATATGATGTTTATTGTAAATCATACAGTAGCACGTAAGTCGACTGATGTTATTAGCGAAAACTGCAAAGGTGAAGAAATAATTGTGCAAGTGGATCAAGATATAAGCAAGATTTATAAGCAATGCAAATGAGAACGTTCAACCTGCTCCAAGTACCTAAAATAATTATATTGAGGAAGGCGCTATAAATACAGGTGATTTTGGCACAGAAAACAAGAAAAGGAAATGTGAAGCTATTAAGGACAGTACTCCATCCCGCAAGAAATGGAAAGATGATGAATATTTGAAACATGCAAATGATGCTTTAGTAAAACTTACTTCTGCTTTGGAGAATGAGCCAACTCAACAGCCTGAAAACAGCGAGGAGGTATTTGGTAAATTAGTAGCCGCCAAAATTAAAGAAATTAATTGTCTTCGAATAAAAAATGAAGTTCAATTTAAAATTTTAAATGTTATATATACATATTTAAATAAATAAATATTTTTTTGTATTAGACTTTATTTTTAATATTAATTAATCATAACTGGAATAAACATAAATCAATGTTCTACATATTATGCTCAGCCACTGCGTGTTCCTGCCAATCCACACTCCCATTGTTGGTACAGAAATAGTTCCGGAATTCATCTCTAATATTTCTGGCTTCAATACTTGACTTATTACCACCTTGTTTTACAACTGTTGGTAAATGTTTGGTATTGCTAATGTTAACATCTGTAACATACCTTTCACTTTCTGTTACCAAGAAGTTATGAAGTACCACACATGCTAAAGTTATTATTTCTACTTTTTCAACATCTAAATTTATTGGTTCTAATAAAACTCTAAATCTATTAGATAAAATTCCAAATGTGCTCTTGATAATCGGTAATTAAGTATTTTATTGTCATGACTTAAAAATCTTTGCGGATATGGCTTCATAACTCCTTCTGTTAATGGAAAGGCTTCATCTGCTACGATTACATAAGGCACCTTTTTTCTTCGACCAGGCAAATTACATGGGGGTGGAAAATTCAATTTGTTTTCTTCTAGGCAAGATGCGAGTAAGCTTTCACGAAAAACACCTCCATCACTCACTCTTCCATTAGTACCTACATTTACATAGGTAAATTTATATTTAGCGTCTGCCATGGCCAGCAAAACTATGCTGTGTTGCCCTTTATAATTATAATAATAAGATCCTTCACATAATGGTGGTCTAAATGTAATATGTTTCCCATCAAGTGCCCCTACACAATTGGGAAATTGCCACATTTCAAAAAATTCAGTAGCAATTTTCTACCAAGTTTCAGGATCTCTGGGTACCTATAAATATCAAAAAGAAAATGTATATGAGAATTAATCACCATACTGTTAAATAATGCTCTCTTAACTTCCGGTAAATTGTTTCACACACTTCTGGAAAAAACCTGGAAATAATGCTTTCATGAACTCGTGTTGAATACATTTGAGACCAGAAACTTTCACCAGTTGCTAAAAACCGCAAAGTAATTTGCAACCTGAAAAATCATAAGTCTATTGTATTTGATTTTTTTAAATATTAAGAATATCTCACTTGCTATGGGCTGATATACTGTCTCGCATAAATGCATCTTGCTTTGTAATATCAGCTGTAAGGTAATCTAATAATTTATGAAACAGAGCATCATTCATCCGTAAATAATTCCTATATAAGTCAGGGTCCTCAATGCGTAATTCATTAATTAATGACAAAACATCCCGGCCGCCTTAAAAGCCAAGGTTTAGTCCATATCTTTCTTTTTTGTTCGCATTTCTTATTTTTTATATTAAGAATGTTTGTTATTATAACAAGAATTGCAGCTCGTAATAAATTCTTTCTTGTATTTGTGTCCATTTGGAATTTTTCCAGAAAAATACACACAAATGAAATTTTAGGGTTACAAAATTCCGGATACCCGCCAAACTAGTAATACATTCGACGCATGCCCGGACCTTTAAAATTTTGCATCCTTGCAAGTGGGCAAAATAAATTCTGGACAGAATATTCTGTACAGAAAGCTGTACAGAATCTTGTACAGAAAATTGTACCGTGTCAAGTAAGGATGTGGCGAGTTTTAATTTTCTTTCTGTGGGTATTTATTATACAGCCATCAGAATCAAATTTCCTACTAATCGCCTGAATTCTTCCGATAGATGGTATGGGCTTCTCAGGATATTTGACAGAAAACAGATCCCGCACTTTCCTTAAACTGTTTCCAGCTTTATACCAGTTTAAAATTTCTATTTTATCATATTTTGTATACATTTTTTAAATTAGGTGAATACAAATGTGAAATATTGAAATATTCAAAATGTCATTTCTGTTATGACATTGATTTTGACGTTTGTCGAAACAAATAATTGACCGATGTTAGTTTGTTAGTTACATAACGCAATGTTGGTTGCATAATGTTCCATGCGTTGACGCGTTTATTTTAAAACTGAACATAGGTGATATCGTGTGCTATGTTCAGTGATAAAAAAAACCCACGGTATATGAATTCAAGCTTCGAATAATTCCAATGTAACAAAAATATTAATAAATAAGGTTTGTTCGGGTTGTTAACTAAAATGTGGTTGAAAGGTTTTTTAATACGTTATGAAACATTAAAAATACACAAACGTATTATTGAAATTGAGGTTGGGAAATGAGGGTGGGAAATAAGGGTGAGAAATGAGAGCGAGAAATGTGGGAGCTGAAAGTAAAAATCAAAAAGTGACACTTGAAAACTTTTCAAAAGTCAGAAATGTCAACATTACGCATATGGTTGTCATAGATAACTTATACATAGTAGACCCATCTCTTGAAATTTTCAGGTACTAAATTAAATGGCGGCAAATTTTGAAATTAAGCATAGTACATTCTTATCCAAAATTAGTTTGTGTACGAAATCCTATAATAATTTTTGTAAGTAACTTCTTTTATCTAAAATTACTTAATATAATTAAGAAAAAGTTACTTACTAAAATATTAGAGTTTTGTTCATATACAAATCTCTATTTGAGTTTGGAGATTATATTTTTTTCTTTTGGCAATTATGCACATACATATTCTGAAGAATAATTAAACGATACTCAATAAATAAACAATGTGTTTTAAAGCTAATCGAAAAGTAACATACAGCTATAGTACTCACAAAAATTTAATAGTATAATGTAATGTTAATAGTATAATGTACGTGTTTTGTTCATATAATTGTTCCTATAATTGGTTTTACTGTTGGAATAATAAAGTTATATTATTATTATTATTATTATTATTATTATTATTATTATTATTATAATAGTCTTTATTCATACAAAAAAAAAACATAGATAAAATACACAAAGCACTTTCTGTTACCCTTATGTTCTTTGTACTTCTATTTTATCCACTCTATACTAGTTCTACATTAGTTGGACTTCTTGTAGTCTCCTTATGATTTCTTTGTCGCAATATCATTTGTAAAGTGTTTCATTCATGTACTTTCAACTCTTGCTAAGGACTATATGGAAGAATATATAAACTACAAAAAGCTTTGGCTGAAATCTTGGTGGTCGTACTATACATTAAATTAAAATTTCTGCAATATACACGAAAAATGTGATATATCTCTATTGCTACAAATTTTTACCCATTTAACAAATAAATCTGGATATTTACAGGGATCGGGAAATGATTGTCGGGGAAATTTCTTGTCCATACAATTGCGAACAGAACATGAGCCATACGACATAATGATTTCAGAAGGAATAGAATGGTAAAGCTGGAAATAATAAGGAGGAATATGAAGAACATTTTAGATAATACTAGGATTATAGAACTACAAAAATTATGGAAAAATAAAAAAAAGAATTTGTGGCGAAGTTCTTCGCACAGTGGTTGGCATTATTTTGTTCGAATAGACCACGTTAGCATTGACTGTATCGCCACACCACCGTAAAATCCTCCGCTGCAAATTATTTTACAAGAATATTTTGTTGCATAAAATGTCATCTCAAAGTAAAAAAGAAATCTGCAATACACCTTGGAGAAGGAAAATAATATCACAGAACATTTTACAAAAATACATATTAAAAAAGTATATTACCTATTACCTAAAATTGACACTAATACACTTCAATTATAATAGAAACAAATTTATACAAACGAAAGAAAGTAACACTAATTATTAAAAATAGTCAAACAAAAGAAACCAAAATTTCAGTTAAACACAACATATTAAAATATGAATAAGTGAACAGTTATGCGAAACCGGCTAATTAAAATTCGACTGTATCCAAAATTAAAACGAAAAAAGTAAAGTATTGGTAGCTAATTTAGTAATTTACATGACAGTACTAATTAGAGTCATCTGGTGAGCTTTGCAGGTAACAAAAACTATAGCTACAAAGGTGTAATTTAAGTTACGCCCCCCCCCCCCCCCTGATGGTTGGAAATAAGTAATATTCAAGGAGCGTATACAGAACTCTGCAACACTCCATGCATAGCACTGGTAGTAAGTACTTCACCAGTTGGAACCTATATAGGAAAGACACAATGATGGCTATGCTGGATTCAGGTTATAGATTAGTTTTTCGATTAAAATATGATTGGTTACACATTCAAAACATTCACACAGTCAATAAAATGCAAAAGGAAAATCCCTTACCACAAAAAATATATATCAAAAAATCTAAATACGTAGTTTATTAGACAAAGGTCTAAAATATTGTTTGCCAAGCAGTAGGGTTCCTATGGAGGAGATTATTGCAGGCATTGAAACCTCTATCAAAGGTTTTGCAGATCCTGTGAAATCTTTTATAAGAGGGGCCTGTAAGGTTCAAATCCGGGAAAACTTACAGCAGCACAAACAAATTGCAGTCAGCGATGAATGGAATACGATTAAAAATCTCAGAACCAAAGACTGTTTTTACGTAAAAGCTGATAAAGGCAACAAGTTAGTAATTATGGACAAAACCGATTATTTTAACCGGGTTAATCATTTAATATCGAATGGACCTTACGTTCAATTAAATAAAACCCCCCTTCCGAAGATGATTAAACAAACTAAAGACGCGTTAAAAAGTTGTCCACATTTAATAACTTCTTCCCTTAAATTTCGCTTAAATGTAAGCAATCCATTTGTACCTAGACTGTATTGTTTACCTAAAATTCATAAGCCAGGCAATTCGATGAGACCTATTGTTTCAGGTATCAACTCACCGACATACCTGATTTCGAAATGGTTAGTGAATGAATTTACAAATTTGCCCGAAAAACCAGATAGTTTCTCAGTTGAAAATTCATTAGAATTTATTGCAAAAGTCAAAGGTCATAAGCTGGAACAGGGTGAAATTTTAGTTTCATTTGATGTAAGTTCATTGTTTCCCTCAGTACCGATTCCAGAAACATTGAAATATTTAGAGGATTTGTTGATTAAGAATAAAATTGAACGCGTAAAAATAGATGAATACTTGAAGTTGACAACTCTTTGCATGTCCCAGAACTGCTTTCAGTTTGAAGGTAACTTCTACGAACAGCGACAGGGTACAGCAATGGGCAACAGCTTGTCTCCATTTATAGCGAATTTATTCATGAGTCACTTTGAAACTGAATTTGAAAGAAACTCTAAGTATTTCCCTAAAGTATGGATTAGGTACGTTGACGATATTTTCGCGATTTTTAATACTAACTTTTGTGATTTGGATGATTTCTTATTTGAATTAAACTCGAAATTCACTACAATTAATTTCACACTAGAAAGGGAAAACAATGATCAACTACCGTTTTTAGATGTTTTGGTTATAAAAAATAAGAATAACTTAGAAATAGATATCTTCCGAAAAGAAACCAATGTCAACAAGTTTATAACAGCGGATTCAAATCATAGTTTTCAGCAAAAGATGGCTTCTTTTAATTTTCTTATCCATCGGTTGTTAAGTTTTCCACTTACAAAAGATAGATATGAAAAAGAACTTAGTTTAATTAAAAAGATCGCGAAGTACAATGGTTTCGATTCAGAAATAGTAACTAAGCTTATTAGGAAACATCAATTTAAGAAACAAATTCGGGATACTACATGTTTGCTACCTCAAAAAACTCTTTGTAATAAGTTTGTTTCTTTACCGTATCATTCAGTCACACGAAATTTGAACAGCATTTTTAAAGAACAGGAACTTCAAATCGCGTTTAAATCGGGCAATTCATTAAAATCACTTTTAGGGAACACTAAAGATAAAATTGAGGTAGATCAAAAATCTGGTATTTATGAAATAACCTGTAAAGACTGTAATCAAAAATATGTAGGTCAAACTAGGCGTTCAATTTCAACTCGTTACAAAGAACACATTGCACATTTCAGATACAACAGACCGGAAAAATCTAGTGTTGCTCGACATATTTTCGATACAGGCCATGGCATGCCTACAGATAGTCTTAGATTAATAAAAAGTGTAAATAATTTTAGAGAATTAGACAGTTACGAAAGTATTTACATACATAGAAATAGAGGTAAGTTAATGAATTCTGACAATGGACCGTTACCCGAGTCCAGCTTGTACGGATTATTGTAATTTAGGGGATTAGTCTGTCACGGTTTAGAGTACTGTTATAGTTCGTTAGTTTTTAGATTAGAGTAGTATATATAGGGATGTCGTTTCTTAAGAAATCAGTGTTATCCCACTGGTGATTTGGTGAAGAGCATATCTTCTAAGGTTACACCTTAGCCAAAAATACCACGTTTAACACTCTTTTTTGTTTTATACAGATATCTACTGAAGATGGCAACTTAGTTGCCGAAATGCGTATTTAGATTTTTTGATATATATTTTTTGTGGTAAGGGATTTTCCTTTTGCATTTTATTTCACATTTTTAGCCACAGTCTCCACCCATTATTGGAACACACAGTCAAGAAAAGTAGCCTTTGCATACAATTTAAATAATGGCAGTCATTTTATTAATAGCGGATGTTGTCAATAATGTACTTCTAAACTGAAATTGACAATTTTCAAGACCTTGATACGAAATAATAACAAAATAACTGTATCAAAGAAATCAGGCGGAATTTTTGCGGCAATTGATAAAGGTTGATGAAACCTGGGTACATCACCATGTGCCCGAGACCAAACAGCAGTCAATACAGTGGATTGTGGTGGGAGTAAACGGCGTTCTCCTTCAGGGGAAGTGAAGGCGACAGTTTTTTTGGAATAGCCGAGGAATAATTATTGTCGACTACCTTGCAAAAGGTTCAACAATCAACAAACAGTACCTCGCTGCATTGCTAGATAAATTGAAAGCCACAATTATGAAAAAACGTTCACATTTAGCGTAACAGAAAATCCTGTTTTACCAGGATAACGCTGGGGTTTGCACGTGCATGGTAGCATTGCCAAAATTACGTTAGACTTACTTCCGCATCCACCCTATTCGCCAAATCTTGCTCTTAGCGACTTTTCCCTGTTCCCAAATTTGAAAAAATATTTCGGTGGTAAAAAATTGGGTCAAATGCTGGGATGAAAGATGCTGTAAATCAGTATTTTTCATGTTTGGATAATCAATGTTTATCTGACGGTTGAAAAGATGGAAAAAACGTTGGACCAAGTGTATCGAGTGTCAAAAAGGCCGGAAACATTTCAAATATCCCTCGTATTTTAGATTGGTATTACGTACATTGCATCCAATGTTTTTTCTATTAAATTAAATTAGTAAAATTAATTACACTCATTCCACAACTCATATACTTACCCTCAATATATCAAAGCTTTATGTGGAAAATCAAACAACGTTTAATTAGTGAATGTGATCTGCAGTTTATGATATACACTATATTTACGCAAGCATCGGTTTGCTAAGAACTCGTGTGTGGCTTAAGTTGTCAAATAGTTCAGAGTACAAAGAGTGTACTTCAAAGTACTTCTGGCGAAAACTTTCACTTTAAAGAGGCTCATTTCAATCTAGCGAACTGTCTGAAACTTGCCTCTTCGTAGACAAATATGAATTTATACGACGTATTGACGTAAACCACTCAAATACATACATGCATGTGATGTGTCGAGTAATAATTGAAATTAGAGGGAAAGAAGTTATTATTGTTCAAGAGTTTCGTGCACGCACGGAAATAGGAAATAAACGACGAAGTTAGATCCTCACTTTAATTTAATTACCTTCGCATGTTTAATTATAAACAATATAGCTAAGACCATATGTACATATTCAATATCTATAAGAATACACTAAATTGAAAAACCTAATGAGATTTCAGCTAATGTAACAAACATGTAATTGTTGTATTTTCTTAATTTATTTTAGTTGTTAGTATTCAAGTTCAGTATTTGTATTCGATAATATTATCAATTACATAATTTAACTCCAGAGGCTGTTGCTAGGATCTTAACAACTAAAGACCTTCAGTTTTGTGGCACTGTGATGTAGGTTTTTTATTCTGCAGGTTTTTTCCTACATCCTAGACTAAATGGTGCAGTGTTTGAAAGGGCCCATGCAGTTATTGCCCTTCTAAATATATTTATACTTTTGTAATATAATTTATATATATATTTCTTTCTTGTACCTGTCATGTAGTTTCATACGAATATATATATAAATCAATTAAAAAATTAAAAGAGGAATACCTTTTGAATTCATGCCAAATAAAAATAGAGGACCACAATCATCTCACTTTGGCTTTTTTTTTCCTAAGAGCGTCAAAAATATAAAATGAATGTGTATTTACTTTTACACATATTGACATCTTTTATACTTACAGGTTTAAATAAACAAATAAGTTCGTGTACTAATGCGTTATGTATATTTACAGTAAAGATACCTACACAATGTTGAAACATTCCGAGGCAAGAAATAAACTTTAAATACCTCTCGCTTAAGGGTGTTGTATAGGTACATTTTCAAATATTTACAAATTACAGGCTATCTTTAAACTTTATGCAAAAATAATTTAGATGAAATATTCTTATAATGTTTATCTACACGTCCCTAAGCATTTTGTTTTTTCAATTTTTTATTAATTGTTATAAAAAATTAAATATAAATAGATAATCGAAAAATAAAATGCGTACCGACGTATAACATATTATTGTGAACATTAATTTCTAGCAAAATTTTTTCGTATTTATTAAGATAAATGTGTAATTTGATAAGAACGAAATGCATTTTTGGCACTGCTTTAATAAGCCACCTGCAGTCAAATATTTGATATATCCTTGCAATCCAAGACAGGGCGGAGTTACTTTGTTTAGGTGGGGATTCCCTTTACGAGCGATATTCGGAATACAGAAATCGTTGTTACGGTTTTGAGTAGGTCTTTGATTAAACATTTTTTTTATATTATTTTACATTTCATAAAATTGAAAACATTATCGAGTAACCTTGGTTTAACTTTATAAAATTAATGTATATTTTCTTTTTGTAAAATTTACTTATATTATTTTGTATTACATTTCATAAAATTGTACACATTCTCTGGCAGGCTTTTATAACTTTTACATAAATACAAACTTAAACAAAAACATTACATATGATTCATAAATAATACTAGCTTTTTTAGTTCTTCCACTATTTTACATTTATCAAGATAAAATACTACTGACATTTATAAGTGAGTTAAAAATAATGTAAAACTAATATAGAAAATGAGATGGATATAGATGGTGCCTACTTCCTTTGTACAGATCGTCAGATATTGTACCAGACTGGTAGACGTTCAAAAGAGTAATTTACGACCTAGCAAAAAATTACTCTCAAACGATTCAGTGTTCGGACAGTTATAAAAAGACTTGAAGTAAACCAGAAATTGCTCGGAAAGGATATCTTTTATTTTAAAAATTTATCTACATTACTCTTCGTGTTACGGTAAATAAAGAACAGACATTAAACTTTAAATAATTTATATATAATAATAAAACAATGAAATTTCATTCAATACATGATATTATAAGTACAGTCATTCTGCATCTTTTTTGGAAAAAAATATGCGAGACTATTTTATTTGATAAATCGTTAGTTCGACGAACAAGTCTGTCGAACAAAACCGCAGTGTGTGGGCCCCTTTAGTCATTGAATTCATGTACGAGGTTTCTCGGATACCTTGTCGGCCACCTTGTATTATAATAGTACCTATAGATATAAATAATTATCCTGTGATTTTCAATACGGCCAATGGAAATGATAATCAAGACGATGACATTAGTGCCTTTCAACAAAATATTATTATTATTATACCGTATGTGTCAATTTTCATTAGGTATATGGATTCAATGTTTACATGCGATTTATACGTATACAAATAATATGTGGCAACGTGTCACCTCTACTATCCGTCACCAATCCCGACAACAATCGACATCACAACGACTTTCTCCGATCATCCCACTTCTACATTAAATGTTTAGCTGCGAACACGTTGCGATCTAGTCTGCAATAAAAGCAGTCATCATCAAATGGCCGCCGCGATCTAGTAGTTTATTATTATTTTCAGAATCCTTTTTTATTTACTTTATTTTTAATTTTATTAGAATTACGCTTTTGTTTGTGACATGCAGCGTGAACGCAACTTAATAATTCTCTGCATTTACTGAAATGAAAAAGAAAAATCCTTGCAATGCGTAATATTATTTCTGAGCGCAGTACAAACACCCTAGTCAATAGTCCAACAGCTACTGCTAACTTGAGCTTGTATCGGTCGCGCTTGCATTGAAGAGGAAAGGTGGGGTGCCATGTTGTCACGTATTGCATGAATTAATCGCCTATGGCTAATGAAAATTGACACGTGCTGTATAGTATTCATAGGCACTAAGTAATATTTCTTTTAATCATAATTCAATCTTACATACATATTAACTTATTGAACACATGTAAAACTAAAAAAACTTACAATCTACATTCCTGTGGCGCCTAGACACCAGACTAAATAAATCATACAAAATATTACTAGCACCTACGTTACGTAGAGTATGTGTAGCCTGAAACGAGACAATTAGCACATAACGCATCAGACGTATGTCATTTCGAATGCATCGCTCCATAAGGGCGGTACTTATAAACTGGGAACTATACAATTTAGATTTTTACTATAGCATTTAGCAAAACAGTACGTGGTAGTGGGGTATTGGCAAGCTCCACCCCTGACTAGAACCCCCCTATACCCGCAGCGAAGACGTCGAAACTTTTAGTTTGCTATACAACACCCTTAAACACATAAACCATTCAAAAATGCTTGGAAGTTAAAGTGATACCCCGTATGAAATACATAAAAAGCACTGTGTAAGGTTTCTTATATAGTAAATACAACTAACTATGAGCATTCACCGATTTTAGATACACCCAGAGTGAAAGAAAATAACTAAATGTAAAGTAAAAATATACATCTTGATCAATGGTTGACAATGATTTAAAACTGCAAATATGAAGATGAAATACATTGTTAAAACAAATAGAAATAAACATGTAAATAATGAATTTCCTTTTTTACTGGAAATATCAGTTTTGCTATCAAATAATACAATAATGTTATATAGGCAACTCATATCACATTACCGGTAAATTTTCACAAAGTAAAAATCTTAATTGTTATATACTTCTTAATCAATTTGGAATCCACCCATTATCATTTTTGAAGTACATTGGGGGTACTTTAACAACATACCAGAAAAAATAATTATTAGTTTACAAAATAAGCATAAAACTAAGATATTAAAAATATACAAATATATTATGTACATGAAAATATGTACCTACAAATAAATTTGATAATGTTACGAACCACAGCAATATGCATATCTAGATGAAAGAATCACTTTTTTAATATTCTTTATCGCATATACTACGTATATATACATACATATTTCATAAATTACTAAAGTCAATTATTCTTATTTTGCCTTTTCATTTACTTTTTTTGGCATAAATTACTTCGTTTGTTTCCTTCCTACTTCTTTCTGCCAAAAACTAATTTATTTACTTGAAGTCTTGCTGCATCAGCGCCCTATTGTGCTACAGTGTCTAAGAGTATTTTCGAGTATTGTACTTGATGGCGGGGCGAGAAGGGGGGGAGGGAGGTTGTTTCGACACTAGGAAACAATTTAAGACCCGGTTATGAGCTTCGTAATTTACGAGTCAAATTTCTTTGTGAGTCTGAAAAATGTTAGCGAGTGTACATAACGTGGGGTTTCGCTAATGAAAGTTAATAAAGAAAATGTCAGTCGGATAAATACGGCAGTCGCTGCGAAAATTAAGTTGGTAATACCCTTAAGTTAACTTGAATTGGGCGAATATACAGAAAGATTCAATGCAGTTCACAGTTATTTTAATTATTAAAATAATATAAAATATATTATGAAATTAAGCAATAAGAAATCTTAAATTCGGCATTAATTTCAGATCACAGATTCTGGAGTTCAGGAAAAATTCCGTCTTGATATTTAAAAAAATGAGGTGTGGCCACCACACGACATTCTTATACGTATGAGCGTTTCAAACTATACAATTTTAAGAATTTTTTTATACAAAAATTATTCAAAATCTAATTCTAAGTACTTTCATTCTTTTAATAAATCGCTATAGAATGCATACTTTGCAAGATATTCGAAAAAAAGTGCTACTCGCTAAGAGTAAAAGTGCTACTTCCGGGCCGAATTTTGAACTTTTATGTATACAAAAAATATTGCAAATATAACTGTAAATACTTTTGTACTCTTAATAAATATATATAGAATGCATAATTTACTACATATTTGCAAAAATCGCTATTCGGTAAGAGTAAAAGTGGTACTTCCGATGCGAATTTTGAAATTTTTTTTATTCAAAATATATTTAAAATTATGATTTAAATACTTTTATACTCGTAATGTACCTACCTAGAAAGCATGACTTGCGAGATATTCGCAAAAAACTGATTTTCAATAAGAGTAAAAGACCTACTTCCG
Source organism: Amphimallon solstitiale (assembly GCA_963170755.1). NCBI lineage: Eukaryota > Metazoa > Arthropoda > Insecta > Coleoptera > Scarabaeidae > Amphimallon > Amphimallon solstitiale. The sequence goes on along the minus strand of OY720681.1, from coordinate 6,476,891 downwards.
GTAAGAATTTCAAAAAACTTTTTTAAGACAATTTGTCCCAAATTTAATTATGAGTACATTTGAATTCTTTATAGATTTGTTTAAACTTAGTACCTAATTGACGAAATATTTGCAAAATTCGATTCTTTCACTGAAGTAAACTATTACTTCCGGTCTACCGATTTTACTGAAAAACTAATCAGATCTCAAGAGGGAGATTATACACGTAAATACAAAATTTGGAATAGATATCTACACCGGTTTGACCGCTATCGTGGTCACACACAGACAGATACACAGACACACACAGACATTTTTTAAACACCACTTTTTGGTATCAGGGGACTTCAAAACGTGGAGATCTGCAAAAATCTCGAGGTCGAAAATTTTCGTCATCACAATACTTCCTTATACTGCGTATAAGAAAGTAAAAAGACACCCACGTTTGCTTACGCTGAGATAAATATTGGCGATCGGGATTATGGTGGTTTGAATTTTTAAATAAATAACATACAAAATTCCTAACCGCAAACAAGCATTACTCGGTACCTATTTCTAAAACAACCTGGAAGCAGTATTAAATATAGCTGTTTTTATAAGTGCATTAAAAGAACCTACCGTCTAAAGGTTATATCTTAAATTTTAAAATTTAATAATTTATTTTAATTAATACTTTAACTAATACACTTTATTAGTGTTACTGTCCATTGACGTCATTTTATACACTGAATGGTCATATATAACAATTTCATGTATTGAAGAAGCATTGCTTTCTATTGTCGAATAAATTGTATGTTGTTTTAGTGCAAGCAAGAGCAAAGCAAATTATATAATGATGTGTAATATTATATATAACTAGCTGGCCATGTTGACATTGTTCTGCCCTTTCCAGGTGCGTGATGTTGGCACCACAACTTGCCGCGCAAATGTTCTTTTTAGTGCCAAAAGTTTGCGCCTAATATGCGCCGTCGATATTTGAAGAAAAAACACCGGCGCATTAATTTGTTACAAAGTTATAAACAAAAACAGTTTTTTGGTGCCAACTTCACACCAGCACCAAAATTTGCAGCGCAAATGTTCTTTTTAGTGCCAAAAGTTTGCGCTTAATATGCGCCGTCGATATCTGAAGAAAAACCACCGGCGCATTAATTTGTTACAAAGTTATAAACAAAAATAGTTATTTAGTATCAACTTCTTACCAGATGCGCCGGTGTTTTTTCTATAGATATCGAGGGCGCATATTGACTGAAGACATAAATGTGAGAATATCAAGATGTTTCTCTCTTATCAATTAAAAAAAAATTGTCTCCTGTCGGAATATAAAAATTTATGAATGGAAAAACTACTTTCCACCGATGTAATAGGGGCGTTTTTAAAATTGCTTAATATTACAGTATCCAAATCAATGGATTCAGTACATTCTATCTCTAAAATATTAACTACTTGGGTAAGAAAACGAAATCCAACATTTTTTTCCATCACATTTTTGAATTTTTGAAAAATTTGCCTCAGATTGTTTTACTGGTTCTATACTTTGGGTTAATGCCATTTCCCTTTAAGTAAGATTTTTTATGTTGGGAATTATATTATTTACAAGAGGAAAATGTTTCCTAATCTCTTCAGCAACCCCATTTAAAGCATGAGCAAGACAAGTTTATATGAACAAATTTCTAATTTTGCCAGCCTTTATCATGTACAATGTTGCATCTGACAAAATGATCAAAAAATTGTCAGGAACAGACGAACAAATTTTGATTGCTCATCTTGAATAAGTCTAGCCACTATCAGTGCATACGTTCTTTTTAAATTTTTAGAAGCAATGAGGTAAGGTTTTGGCAGAATCTCGTCGCTAAGAACACCAATCAATCAATGAGTAATTCAAGGTCCTCTTGAGTCGGTGGTTTCATCAATACATATGTAAAAATGTTTGTTTCGAATTTTAGTTTTAATTTCCTCAATTACCTCCGAATACAAGGAACTTATGTGGCTTCTTCGTAGTGTTGTTTGACTTGGGACATTAAATTTGAAAGTTGAATTATCTAATAATTTAAGCTAATTACTAAGTATTTCAAGGTATATCTCTTTTATATTATTGAATAATTATTTATTATTTTATTTTAGTGTTTTCTTAATACAAAGATGATAACATATGTGGCATTATTTGTCAATTTTATAGGCAATCACCTTTACTTGCATTTCTTTAACTTCTATCTATGTGTACAATTTGTAAAGAATGATTAAAGTGTAATTATTATTATGCTGCTTTAGTGAGTTAGTGCATTCTTGCTAACTTTTCTGCATTGGTTGGTAGATTTTCCTTTACTACATTTACTCACAGCATGCTCATATTAAATACATTTTACGAAACTTAATGGATGCACTCGAAGTAACCCGCAGTCTTCAAACTTGAAAGAGCTAATAGTTTTATCGCTTAGCTTGAATTTCTGGTAAGTACAGCCAAAAAGTTAATTTAAATTCATAAGATACAATTAAGCACGAATCGAGGCGGTAATAACGCTGTTTTCTTTGAATATACGACTGCCTCGTTTCTTTAAGTATCGGACAGACCAACACTTTACTTTTCTTACATCACATTACACTTACAATTAGTTTCGGAAACTAAAACAAATCTTTATTAATTAATATAAGTTAACATAAAAAAAGGACGAACATAAACTTGCAGCATTTTCTTTTTCGTTTTCTAATGCAATTATAACGTCCTATTCTATTTACTTTTCATAAACATAGCGAATTCTAGAAAATTATTTTTTCTGAACGTCCATATTTCGTCACTTTACTGAACATTTTTGGACGGTGTGTGGTTTGAGCTGATTATAGCGCCAAGTACTTTCTATATAGAGCAATATTAACATCCTCTTCTCCATTAACAACAATAAAACGTCGAGATTTGTGTGTCTTTGAATCAGGAGTTAGAACAACTAAAATGTTCCCTTTGTCGTCAATGTCATCAAAGGACATTTTCATTACCTCATCACACCGGCAGACCCCTGCTAGTTCAAACATTGTCACAACTTTCAATATAAATCAGATAATTAAAATAAATCAACTCGTAGATATTTTATTTACCTTCATCATCAGGAATCAATTATCGGGAACTTCTCTAAGAAATTGCCCAATTTCTGATCGCAAAAATATCTTTCATTTTTTTGTTTGATATCTGAGGGATTTTATTTTTAAATATGCAGTTAACTTGGGAAAATCTTTAATATCAACACTTTTCTTCAGTAACAAAGTTGATTTTAACATGGAGGAAATGCTCCACAAAGTAGAGTATTTATAATTATTCGACTTCTTTGCGAAATAAACGAGGATTAATTTTTTGTAACTAATGTGACTTTTTAGAATTGCACCAATGTTCAAATATTGAGTACGCTTTCTGATATCTGTCTTCTACATCACTATTTTTGAAATACATTCATATTTATCACATTATTATTTACTCAAAGAAAGAACCAGGGAAAATTGCAAAAAGTTTTATTGTTATAAACGTTTGTTGACTAGTTACTAAGGAAACAACAGAAGCAGAACTGATTTGATTTTTCTGATCATTTTTATCGTCAATATTAATTTATTTTTTAAAATTTAATTATTCGTTTTCAGAAAAAGATTTACCTGATTCGGCGATTAAAGTACTCGGCCGCTACACATCCTCGTACATCAAATTTCGCCTGGCCAGGAGAATTACCACGTTCTTCAATTTCACTCTCTTGGACTATCTTGATTCGGGAAGATGACATAGATCGCAAGCTTGATATTTTCAATGACTTTATTACTTCTTTGTTTCATTTTTATGCTCCTATTGTGGTAGTTAGTAGTGGTTAGGATAACTAATCCAAAAAGCGCCCTAACTGAATGAAAATTTAAGAATATTTATGAAGTTGAGGAACATAGCTTTTTCTGATTTCAAAAATAACAGATTCATTGATGACTGGAACAGTAAAAAAGACTTCGTAATTCCACACTAACATGGTTAGACTTGAAAAAAGAAATATTTGGATACTGCTTACAGTTCTTCAAATCCGAAAAGATTATGATTTACGCTTCGGTCTTTTAATGTCAAATCCTCCTCTGAGACTATACTGTCTGACCATTTGGCTAATATTTACAAAATGAATGATTATTTTGCCCTTTTTTTCAATCTGGTTATGATAACTCCAATGATCTGATTGCTTATTACAATTCTACTCATATACATATATGTATATTATATAATTATTAATAGCACTATTACTAATGCATATGGGTGTGCTAATATTTCTTGAAATATGCTGAAGTACTGCAGTCCTTTCATGATCCATATGTTACACATCTTGTGAATTGTTCAAATTTGAATTTTAATTATTTTTAAAGTTCTGTTTTTCTCAGCGGAGAAATACCTAAATTGATTTTTCTGCTTCGCGCTGAGTAAATTAATTAGGAAATTTTATCACAAAAGTTTGCCCAGGATGAGATTTGAACTCATGACCTTCTTAATACCGTCAAGATGCACTACCAACTGCGCCACGAGGGCTTGAGTTCATATCTACTTAAACGTCTTGATATCATCAAGTGACAGATTGAAATAATACATTCTTATTCGGCAGTTCGGAAATGAATGTGTAAATTTGAATTTTAATTATTTTTAAAATTCTGTTTTTCTCAGCGGAGAAATACCTAAATTGATTTTTCTGCTTCGCGCTGAGTAAATTAATTAGGAAATTTTATCACAAAAATTTGCCCACGATGAGATTTGGTAGCGCATCTTGACGGCATTAAGAAGGTCATGAGTTCAAATCTCATCGTGGGCAAATTTTTGTGATAAAATTTCCTAATTAATTTACTCAGCGCGAAGCAGAAAAATCAATTTAGGTATTTCTCCGCTGAGAAAAACAGAATTTTAAAAATAATTAAAATTCAAATTTACACATTCATTTCCGAACTGCCGAATAAAAATGTATTATTTCAATCTGTCACTTGATGATATCAAGACGTTTAAGTAGATATGAACTCAAACCCTCGTGGCGCAGTTGGTAGCGCATCTTGACGGCATTAAGAAGGCCATGAGTTCAAATCTCATCGTGGGCAAATTTTTGTGATAAAATTTCCTAATTAATTTACTCAGCGCGAAGCAGAAAAATCAATTTAGGTTGTGAATTGTTGTATTGAAAGGTCTTATGTTCCTACTATGTGTCTGCCCTGAGCATTCCCTTGCCTAAAAGAACTAATCCTACCAATTTCTCTGTTATATGAATAATTAATATATTGCCTCTTCTTTCTAAAATATTAGAGAGAGCGCTCATTATAATCAGATTTACAATTTCTTTTCTGCTAATAATTGCCGTTCCCATTATCAAGCTGGTTTTCGGAAGGGCTTCAGTACAGGTACCTCATTGGCTTATGTGTTGAATAACATAATGACTTCTATTGATGATGGATTGATAGTGTGCTTATTCTTTTGGACTATTCGAAGGTATTTGGCACGATTTGTCATCAGTTGCTTATTTTTAAGCTAAAATATTAAGGATTTTGCGATGGTTTGTTGGGTTTGCTTAAATCATACTAATCTGGAAAAACACAGCGAATCACGTATCGTTGTGATATTTCTAGTAGTTCCGTTATTTTATCTGGAGTTCCACAAGATTCGATGCTGGGTCCGTTACTTTTTATAATTTATACTAACGATGTTTTATCATTTGATAATAAATGTCACGTCCAAGCTTGTGCTGATGACACAGTTACTTCATACATTTGCTCTTCATGAGTACCAAAGGGCGGCTGATGATATTAATGAGAACTTGCTTAGGGTGAATAAGTTGTTTATTGAGCATAACTTAATTCGTAATTCGCAGAAGGCTAACGTGTTGATTTTTGGCGCTAAATATCGTTCTGTTATTTTGAATTCTAACTTACACTTGCACATTTCAAATAAACGCTTAACTTTTGTCTATGTTGTGAAAGACCTTGGACTACTCGTTGATATCCGACTTCGCTTCAGTGAGTAAGTTTCCTATTTACTAAAGAAGTCCCACAGAGCTTTGAGAGTGTTGTTTGCGAATAGGCATATTTTAAATTCTTCTTTGAGACTATGACTTTCTGAATCTTTGGTATTATCTTTGTTTAGCTATAGTGATTTAATTTATGGTCCATGTTTGGTTGTGCAGGATAAATTGAAAATTCAAAACCTTCAAAATTCTTGTTGGTTGTAGACTTGTTTGCAATCTTAGAAAGTATGATCACATTTCAGCTGGTATTAAATCTATTGGGTGGTTAAATATGGAAAACCGCCGTAAATTGCACTTGGCTAACTTTGTCCATACGTTGCTTCGGTCGACATCCCTGCCCGTCCCTCTCAGAGGCTTCTTGATTCCACGGCGTTTCATTCATGTTCTCAACACGCGCTACAAGTATTTAGTTACCGTTCTGCGCCATTGCACATCTCTTTTCGAAAGATATTTCAGTTATTCGGCTGTTACAGTTTATAACAGTATCCCGCAGCATGATTAAGTCTTACTGGTTGTCATTGCAGTAGCACAGTACATACTGCTATGATATTAGTACAATTGTTATAGGGTTGCCGCGATATAGCTCAGAAAACAAAATTCTCTCTCTCTCAGGTTCCCTCGGCGAAACTGTACAATGTTCACGTCAGGAATCGTGATCTTAGGAAACAGTATAAAAAAACAACAAATTACTTGAAGACAAAAAAATGAAATAATTATTTAATTATCTTTTCTAAAATTTTTAATAAAATTGAAAAACAGATCAGATATAATTATTTATTATAAAAAAACAAAAAAAAAAAAACTTTACTTAACAAATACTCAAGAAAAAACCCTACCCATTAATTGACCAGATAGGATAAAAAAAACTTGTGCTGACAAACGCGACAAAATTTACCTTATTAATTACTGAAAATAATACACAAAGTCCATACAAAATAATAATTACTTAAAATAAATAAATTAAATACCTATAATTAAAATACATCAAATTATAGCAAACTGATACAGTAAAGAAAATTATCTAATTTAATAGCTTCTCAATAAATATAAAATATTTTCAAACACGTGCAGGAAAACAAAATGAAGGATATGAGTCTACTTTTATAATATTAAAATTTCCTCTTATTATAATAAAGAATGCATTCTCTTTCTTAAAAGTAAATACTTAACTTGTATAACAGCAATAAAACTAGTACACAAACTTGATTAAATCTTGGCTCCTTATAATAAAAATGAAACATATAACAAATTTTATTCAAACATCAAATATCTCTAATAAAAGAACTGCACTTGACGGGAGACCAAAATTTAATGTCCTTCAACATATAACACACGGCCAGTGCAAGTCACGCATCCCTTCCATATCTAAATAATATTCCGCACATCTATACTATATTATAATATCAAGTTACGGAGCGTAAATAATCTTTCAGGCATCTTCTCTTTTAAATTCAAATAACAAAATAAATATTAATATACACAGATTATCAAAAGACTACTATACCTCCCAAATTCTTAAACAGAAGCCAAAATACAGTGTGTACCAAAACATTTGCCCCACAGAAAAATAAATTTGAAATAAATCAATTTATTTAATTTTACTTATCCATAATATATAAAAAAACCATAGCAATACGTCTTGATGTACAGGTTATATATGTGGTATTTGTACCTTCTTTTCATTAGTTCTTATTACTATTTTTAATTCTTGTGTTTGTTGATAGACTCTGGTTGAATATGAGTAGCCATAGCTAGACTTCGTCAAGCTTCATCAACGGGATTGTTTACTTTTTTAGTAAAGGCAATTTATTATTATTATTGTTATTATTATTATTATTATTATTATTATTATTATTATTGTTATTATTTATGTAAATAACAATATAACCATTTAAAAGTGCCGAATCTATCATCCATAATGCCGATAATGTATACTTCGTTAGAGTTTATGATTCGTTTTATAATAAAAATTGCATTTCTAAAGAGCACTAATTATTTATTTTTATTTATTCTAGTCTATTATTTAAATGATAGGACGTTAAAGTTCATTATTATTACTACACATGTATTATCATAAAGCTTACAACAAGCTACAAAAATTCCAAAGTGCCGGTTTTATCAAAGCTATAACGTATATCTGATCATAAAAAAAGTGTAATTTTTCCGCCATAATAAAAACATAATGTATATTACATTTGCATTTTATTTGGTCATCTATATATATATATATGTTGTACATCCAGAACTATAAATTCTAAATGTTTACATGTAAACCGTACCTACATAGATACATAAATTTGAAAGTGCCCTATTAGAGGTCAAATTCGTACGATCTTTGACCCAAATCGAACGATCCTCACACCTCCGGAGCAATTTAAATCGTCCCTCCTGCGTGATGTTCTACCACTTTCATACTCTGTTTACTACCTGGCGAATTATCATCCTTTCCCTACTGACTACCGCGGTGATAAACGACGTCGAGCATTGTTTTTACCTCCTGTTTGTCTGGTGTTTTCCAGATGTATTCTACGTGCTCTTTTCGTATATAGGAACAAAAACGAATACAGTATTTATGCCAACATTAATATATTATAATGATATAGTTGCTATGGATTACTGTTTTTTTAAATATAAATAATAATAAAGTGTAAATAATAATTCAAAATTCAAAAAATACTTTTTGTAGAGTCAATAATTTATTCGAAATTTAGCGACGTAAGAAAACACTTTATTTATAGTTTAATAAGACTAATGCGACTTATTTAGCAATAAACGAAACATAATGGTCATTTTGAATTCCATGTATTGAGTATAATTGTAAAAAAATTGGCGCTTATTTACATAGATTGTTTCACATTGAGTTAGAAACTCTAAACTAGTAATACAAGAAAAAATACAATAATTAAAATGATATGTTGTTAAGAATTTTTTGTTGCTCAGTAATATTTTTCGGTAGTTCTGGTAATTCCTTTCTTCTACTTTCATACACACGTCTGCATATTGCTATAGCCTTGTTTTCAAATTAAATATAATAATTTTTGCACCGGCATAATTTAATCAAACTACGATAATACAAAGGTGCATAATTTATTACGAATGTAGAGATAACGTTGTCATGTAAAAAAAAAATTCTTTATTAAATTTATAAGTTCAATCTCCATCAACATTCATATATTTCTTGTAGGTTCTAGCAGTGATATTCCTTTTGTTCTTCCCACAACATTTCTTATTTAAAATTAATAGGATAAGGTTACTAATAAAAAACTAAATCTCATAAAATATTTATATTCAATTTTAACATCTTATAATAACATCATCGAAGAAATAATTCTCTTGCCACATGTGGCCGTAAAAAGAAATTGTCCTTTTTACTTTCCAATTACAAGTAAAAAAAAAACAAACGTGTATTTTATAAAGATACGGAAAACACATTACATTACAAATATAACATATAGATTTAGAATAGATATCACTCTTTGCTATATTCAAATTTTAACATTATATAGTTTCAAAGAAATAATAATTTTATTATACGACGCTAAATTTTTGCCTTACCAAAGACATTCATTTTCACGAGGTATCTTTGAAAATACAAAAACTCGCAAAACAGAAAACACCTTGATAAGACCGTCACCAATCACCATATGCAAACATTCACACGTTGTACATATTATAAATTAGCTATTGTCCATCAAAATGCGCCCATCTTTACGTATATCAATATATTTGAAATCCCCATAATATTTTGTATTTAAAACTTGTTAACAATGCATAGATAACATCGCTAACAAACATTCACACGTTGTGTCATCGATGCCTCTCCACATTGTTAACAATAATCCCATTATTTATTACATTAGTCTACTTATAACAAAGAAGATAATAATCGCATCCAAAATATCAAATAAATTTTTAAATGCTTTGCTAAAGATGAATATTTCCACATAGCATTTTTAGCATAATTTATTTTAAGTGAAACTTACTTATGATGTTTATACATTTCATCAAATTCTTCCTTATATTGGTCCATCATAGTCATAATTAAAAAAAATAAATGAAATTAAACTAAATGGCAAAAATTAATTATGAAATGAAAAGTACTTATTTAAAATAAAATAACTTAATACATTTTACTAAGGATGATTTTTATGCAGTGTATTACACGCCTGCAATCATCGAACGAAATGAAAAATCAATAGCTTCTTTTACAAGTTCGGTTACTAGAGCTCGGCAACTTGTTCACTTCTAGAGATCGGCTGCTTCTCTGCCACTTCTCCCGTACTTCTCTCCTTCCCGGCCTTTTATAATTTTCGGTCATCAGAAAAAACCATACTTCGTTCGCAGCGCCACAATCTCCGCACTAACATTTATGTTGGCATTGTCCTGCTCAGATTTATTTTCTTGACGTTCTCCCTAAGCTGACCTGCACCAATATTGTTTGACATATCGAAATTACACAAATTATACACGCACTCAAATTGTTTATTATTGTTAATGTCTATGCACATTTGCGATTTTCTTATCTTGGTAGGTACATTCCTTTTCATTAACGCCATCCTTCATTATGTTTATAGATGAATTCGTTGCTTCTTTCATCATTATTTAAATACATTCTTTTACCACTATTTATTTTTATACCTTTCAAATAAATTTTGTTACAATTTTTAATTGTCATCTACCTAACATTATAATGTTACGCCGTTACGGTTATGCAACTCATGATACATTTGTCTATAATTACACTTACTACTAATAAATTATTTACTTATTCTATTACATAATTATTTATTTATCTTACAATGCCTGACCAATGTAGGATCACGGCAATATGTTGCGTACGTCCTTAGTTGTGAAGTTGTCCAGTGTTACGGGTGACTGAAGCAACTCGCGATGAATAAGTTTTATCGATTTTTCGCAACTGTCATCGCAAGCTTTTCATTTGATGCTGTTTGAAACAATTTGGCGCTGCAGTGTTGTCGAAGACTCGTTGTTGTAATTTACAGATTTATCTATAACCAAACAACGTAATGTTTGGTCAATTGATGGGAAAAAAAAACAGATTTAAGATAATAAAGCTTGTTTCATTTCATAATGTGAATATCAAATGTAAAATATTGTCTTTATTTCTTCGTTGGTAAATAACTTCGAAGTCATTACTTGAAATTGTATAATTAAAATGTCATTACAACTTAACATGTCCTACTTCTAATATTTCTGGCGCAACTGGTTGACATTTACCCCCCCCCCCCCCCTTTGGGACCAGGCTTGTTGCAGGTAGAATCGTCGCAACTAGGTTATACCAACACCACCTAGATAAAAGGCCACACAACTGCAATAAAATTTGTTTGTGACGTAAGCACGAAGGGGCAATCGGTTTACGGTCATCCGGGTCATCCAGCCATCTGCCATTTGTATAGACGGATAATAGACGTGACAGCGTGGGTAGTATATTTCGTTCTACAACGTTGCTTGGATTGTTTTATCGGTTTTAATTTCTATTTTTGAAATATTTAAATTGAGTCTACATTCTTTTAATATAATAAAAGTATGGTGTTAAAGTGTTGTGTCCCTAATTGCAAAGGGAATTATGATAAAGATCGTAATGTACATGTGTTCAAGTTTCCGAAAGATGAGGTTATGCGAAACAAATGGCTACGTGCAATTCTAAGACAAAATTATACTGTCTCTAATTATTCCGTGGTAAGTACTAATATATTATTTGTTGTTATTCTATTATTTTAATAATATATAATTAATATTTTGTGTGAAATTAAAAAGTATTAACTATATAGAAGAGCCATTTGAATCTTGTATTATAAGCATATAAGTGAAAGTATAAACAGTACGAAACTATTGTTTTAGATTAATTACTACTAATAATATGACAAAAAAATTTATGCTATATTATTTCTATATTATAGGTATGTGACAAAAACTTCAAAACTGAGGATATCTTGTGGGAAACGAGAGCAACAGATGAAAAGACAGGAAGAATTTTAACAGCTCCTCTTTCTAAACCAAGGTTAGCAAAGAGTGCTATACTATGTGTATTTCCTAACTGCGCAAAGTATTTATCTTCAAATCCACGTCCATCAAGAGAAGGAGCAGAGGAAAAACGGAAGAGAATAGAAGCAGAGACACTACATACAGTGCTTCAAGAAAGCATCAATAGTCAGGCAGAATATCTAGAAAAAGTGTCGGTGAAGGATCTTTCTCAGTTAATGAGTAAAATTGATTTTGTAACTTTACCAACAGGATAGTGTGTTATAATGAAGGAATCCTCAGTTAATTTTATGTTTATTGATGTGACATTGCAATCACACACTATAATATATATTACAATTGACAAATATATGATGCCAAAAGTGTATTCTAAAGGTGTCTTACTACACTTGTCAAACGTAAAATTAGTTAAGGTGTCCAATATAAATGAAGTAGAAAATTTAATTTTGGATGTCAATAACTTTATAATAAAGTGTGATTTAAACGGTGATCTTAAAAGGGTTCAGAATGAATTGGTACTTAATTTAATTGACGAGTATGCTTCAGAGGATAATACCGTAGCACAGTTCATGAAGTCACAGTTAAAACTTTCATTACTTCCTAAAAATAAAAGAGAATATACTGCTGATTTTATGATCCTTTGTTCAATTTTCTATTTTATTTCACCACATGCTTATAAATTTTTTCGAAATCACAGTGCTTTGATTTTACCACATTTTAACACATTGCAACGCATTTGTTCTAATTTTAATTGTAACCCGATTATTGAACATAATCCTATGTATTTCCTTCAGTATATTAAAGAGAAAGCACAGACATTTGAAGAGCATGAGAAGAACGTTGTATTAATGATTGATGAAATTTATATTAAACCTTACATGGATTACAAGGGAGGTAATATTGTTGGAGCATGTAGTAACAGCTCTGCACTTGCAACATCAGCTCATGTGTATATGATTCAAAGCATTTTATCATCAAAAAAAGAAGTTGTTCATATTGTTCCTGTTGCACAATTGAATGCTGATGATTTATATAAACTAACAAAAAATGTTGTTGTCTGTTTAGAAAATACTGGATTAAATGTTTTGGCTGTAGTAAGTGATAACAATGCAATAAACAGTAAAGCTATGACCAAATTTTCATCTCCACCAGAACTTAAAGTTAAATATTGTAACTAATTAGTTCCTAACAAACCTCTATTTTATCTGTTTGATTCAGTGCATTTATTTAAATGTATAAGAAACAATTGGTTAAATCAGAAAACTGATGGAATTGACTTTGTTTATCCTGATTTTAATGATTTTTCAAAGCAAAATATAGCATCCTTCAAAACTGTAAGAGACATGTTTGAAGTTGAGCGTAATGATTTGTTAAAATTTGGTTATGGGTTATCTGTGAAAGCCCTTTGGCCTACAAGTTTCGAAAGACAAAATGTAAAGCTTGTATGCCAGCTATTTAATGAGCATGTAGTAAATAGTTTAGTAACATTAGGTAAAAAGCATAAGTTAAGATTTTATGATACCACAGCTGAATTTCTAAAAGTCATAATTACTTAGTGGCACATTGTGAATGTCAAGACTCCTTTCAAAGGTATAAGACTGAATGACAAGTTTCAAGAACCATTAACAAATAAAAATGATGATGAAAGAATACAGTTTCTACATCAATTTTTGTCTTGGTTACAACACTGGGACAATTTAAATCTTAAATCTGGTAAGTTGTCAGCACAAACACAAAGAGCTCTTGAACATACTACACATTGTATTTTGCAACTTACTAAGTATTGTTCAGAGGAACTGAAATGGTCATATGTATTACCTGGGAAATTTCAGACAGATGCTTTAGAGGCTAGATTTGGACAGTATAGACAACTTGCAGGAGGTCAATATCATATATCTGTGAGACAGATATTTGAAATTGAGAAAAGAATTAGATTATTATCTGCTATTGAATTACCAGTTTCTGCTAATAAGAAAATTATTATTAGTGACATTGTTAATGATGAAATATTAATAGATCATGATTATTGTTCAACTGCTTCTACTGACACATTTGATGGGGAACTAAGTGTTACGCAGTCAGATTTAGATAGTACTTTCTCTGTTATAAGTCTCTTGACATATATTGCAGGTTACTGTTGTTATTCTTTGCTCAATAAATTGAATTGTAATGTATGTGAAAAATATTTAGTAATGAGTGACATTTGTTTAAATTCAGATAAATATAATACAATTACTAATCTTAACAGAGGTAGGTTGAAGTATACAACGGAAGAAGCTGTGCATTTAAGAGGCTACATCAGTCCCACTATGCGGTCCGTTCTTGCTGAATAATTTCTTACAGTTATTATTAATTTAAATTAAAAATGGTTTTTATAAAAAAGAATGGAAAAGCAATAAAGAATGTGGGAATGTTATTCTCGAAAATTGTAGTTAAAAAACACATTTTTTACTTTTAAATGAAAATAGTTGCGGCAATGTAATTTACATTGCCAAAAAGTGCATTTTTTTCTAGGATTTTTGGCATGTTCTAATTTTTTTTTTATTGTAACATTTCTTTATAAAATGCTTCTAAAGCTTTTATTAAAAAATACACCGTGCGCTGGCGCCCCATGCGGTGAGTCGATACACTAGAATGGATTAAGGGGAGGTGCTATTTGATAAAAATTGCCGAACGCCGTATGTACGGTTATATTACGGGTATATTTGCCGAGTTTAGAATGCTTGTGCCTTTTACAGGAGACACGTACACCAGCGATTGAACCGATGGGATGCCTGGTCAACTGCAAAGCAAATAAACTTGAGATATTTGTCTCCCGCATTTAAATTTATTGTATGAAAATATTCATGGGTCTACATTATTCCAAATTTTCTTTACTTTTTCTCAGTATTCTTCTGGCTTGTATTTATTTAGTTGTATTAAGACTCGCGTTTTATGTAATTTGTAATTATTTTAATGATATTTGCCAGAATTAATTAGATATTACGTTTTATTCTGCAATAGATATATAGATTTATTATTACTATGATTATTAATTATTTAAGTTGTACTTCTTATTATTTCTTACCATGATTTGTATTTACTTTACATGTTGAGGTTTTTTAGTAATTTGAGCAATGTGTTAGAGAAAACTAAAGTCTGACGTATTGCAAAAACAAATGTGAAAATATTTATATTCTCTAAGTAGCGCATGTTTTAAATTATTAAAAATTATATTTTTCACAATCGACAGTGATATTGTTAATTAGCAAAATTAAATTATAAAATTTGACCGTCGGTAAGAATGGAATATAGAGTTTTGCCGGATTCTTGGAAGTCATCATTGATTTGAAGCAAATTTTAATACAACAATTTACAACCGATTGTTATTGATATTGTTTTTTTTTATTAATATCTTACATTTTTAATTTTTAGAAAAGCGTCTAGGAACTTTTTATTTATAAACAACCACTATGTGGCATACAAAACGTCAACGCACTACTTTCCGCACTACCTAGGAGGTAGAATGCAAAGCGCGTTTTTGTTCTCATGATATCCCCAGTAGGCCTAAAACATGATTTTTTTTAGAAAAAAGATGTTCACAAAAACATAGAAAACGTAAAGGAATAAGCAAGTAGCCAAGTAGTCCCCTGCAAACTATTCAAGGCCATTATTTAAAATATGATGTTCCGTTTGCAGGTGCAATAAAAGGAATGTTTAATTTCTCGACATCCGCGTTTTTGCCTAAACGTGTGACAATCAGTACTAATTGTCCAATTTAACGCCCCTACCTAATTTGTCGATTTCTCAAAATGCGGGGATCAATAATTTCAGGTAGTAAATCATTAAAATAACATTTCTCTAAATTAGTTACCATTTCTGTCCAGAGTTCTTCAACTCTGTGTATTATCTCATGCCAAACACCTCTCGGAGTCCAGACTATGAAACAACATAAATCTTTCTTATATCTTCTGTCTAAGAAAGACTTATGTTATTTCATAGTCTGGACTCCGAAGTACGTTTGGCATTAGATAATACAGAGAGATAAAGAACTCTGGACAGAAATGGTAATTAAGTTCTTCATCTCTGTGAATTATCTCATGTTAAACACCCTTCGGGGTTCGAACTATGAAATAACATAAATCTCTCTTAGATATAACATATAAGAAAGGTTTATGTTATAAGACATAGTATTAGGTAAATGGAAGATGAGAGATGTAACACTAGAAGAACTCTTATTCGCAGATGATATGGTGTTGATTGCTGAATTGGAAGACAAATTACAACAAAATATAGATTTTTATCAAAAGGAACTCAGGAAAGTAAACAAGGAAATAAACATCGAAAAAAGAAAAACCATGTTAATGTCTCCAAAGAAAAAACGGCATGAAATTAAAATCGAAGAACAGGAGCTAGAACAGGTCACAAGTTTTAAATACTTAGGTACAGTCATAAAAGACACGGGAAAAATTGATGAAGAAACAGAGAGTTGGAAAAGCAAGGAGACTCTATAGCACCCTGAAAAGAACATTTTTTGGCAAGAAAGGCTTACCACGGGAAATACAAACCACAGGTACACAGAAAAGTGGTCAGGTCATCAATAATATATGGCAGTGAATCCTGGACCTTACAAAACCGAGCAAAAGTAAAGTAATAGCTACTAAGATGAGTTTCCTGAGAAGGATAAAAGGAATCACAAGAAGAGATTGAGTAAGGAATGAGTTAGTATTGACCGATTTAAAGACAAAATCCATAGATTTATGTGATTGGAGGAAGGCAATTGATTGGGTTGGCTGGGTCACATACATAGGATGAATGTAAATAGGTTAGCAAAAAAAGTCTATGAAACCAGAGTACACAAAAAAGTACAAGCTAGGACAACCACGACTAAAATGGGAAGAACAAGTACGACAAGAGGCTCACAAGCGAGGGATTCATTGGAGTGAGACTAGATGATTGGCGCAAGATAGAAATGATTGAAAAAACAGAATACGAGAAAGAACATGAGTATTTAATATATAAGTGTTATACAATAATTGTATGTATTTGTATCAGTTTTACACCTAAAAGTAATTGGACATAATTGATTAAATAAATAAATCTTTCTTAGAGTTATGTTTAACTATCCCTGTATTTTGTACATGTAATGATGCCTAGGTTTCAAACGTAATTCAGAGTTCCGAATTTCTAAACATGCAATTAACTTTTTCCCTTGTTTCAAATGACGTCACTTCGCGAGCCTTGAATGGACAATTTACATCAATAACCGCGCTTTAATTAGCAATTATTCTGTCCTGAGATGCCGCTAAAAATCTATATATAGGATGAATAAAAACACCATAATCGACTTTTAGGTGTGCCGAAATTTCAAAAGCATTTACAACATGCTTTTCTTGTTCATTACCGTATAGTGTCGCAAAGGTTCCTGTAAATTCCTGGTATAATAAAGCCTTTAACAGTATTGGCTGTACATGTGGTTTTATTCAATTTAATTACCTTACCAAAATTTGATGCCGTTAATCTTTTTACCCTCATTTCTTCCCACAGTTTATTATCTTTTTGCCCTATCGTTAAATTTTTATAATTAATTTTTATACATAATTCAATTTTGGTAATTGATAATATCAGTGAACTTATCAGAATTGATATGGCAGCGGTATCCTAGTAGAACTTCGAAAAACGACAAGCTTAGACGTTTACTAAAAAGGAGGTAATGTACCTGCCTAGAAAGCATGACTTGCGAGATATTCCCAAAAAACTGATTTTCGATAAAAGTAAAAGACCTACTTCCGGTCGGAATTTCGAAAAACTTTATTAATACAATTTTTCTCAAATTTAAGTTTGAGTACATTTGAATTTTTTATAAATTTGTTTAAACTTAGTAATTGACGAAATATTTGCAAAATTCGATTTTTTCACTGAAGTAAACTACTACTTCCGGTCTGGCGATTTTGCTCAAAATCTAATCAGTTCTCAAGAGGGAGATTATATTCGTAAATACAAAATTTGGAATTGATATCTGTAGCGGTTTGACCGCTATCGTGATCACAGGCAGACACACTGACACACAGAGAGACCTTTTTTAAAAACCACTTTTTTGGTATCTGGGGACCTCAAAACGTGGACATCTACAAAAATCTCGAGGTCGAAAATTTTCATCATCACAATACTTCCTTATACTACGTACAAGAAAGTAAAAAAATGAGGTGTGGCCACCACACGACTTCCTTATACGTATGAGCGTTTCAAACTATACAATTTTAAGAATTTTTTTATACAAAACTTATTCAAAATGCTATTCTAAGTACTTTCATTCTCTTAATAAATCGCTATAGAATGCATACTTTGCAAGATATTCGAAAAAAAAGTGCTACTCGCTAAGAGTAAAAGTGCCACTTCCGGTCCGAATTTTGAAATTTCATGTATACAAAAAATATTGAAAATTCAACTCTAAATACTTTTGTACTCTTAATAATTATATATAAAATGCATAATTTACGATATATTTTTTATTTTTATACAAAAGATATTTAAAATTATAATTTAAATACTTTTATACTATGTACGTGCCTAGAAAGCATGACTTGCGAGATATTCGCAAAAAACTGATTTTCGATAAGAGTTTACTCTTATCGAAAATCAGTTTTTCTACTTCCGGTTGGAATTTCGAAAAACTTTTTTAAGATAATTTGTCTCAAATTTAATTTTGAGTACATTTCAATTCTTTATAAATTTGTTTAAACTTAGTAATTGAGGAATATTGGCAAATTCGAATTTTTCACTGAAGTAAACTGCTACTTCCGGTCTACCGTTTTTACTAAAAAACTAATCAGATCTCAAGAGGGAGATTATACACGTAAATACAAAATTTGAAATTGATATCTACAGCGGTTTGACCGGTATCGTGGTCACACACAGACAGGCGGACAGACACAGACATTTTTTAAAAACCACTTTTTCGGTATCAGGGGACTTCAAAACGTGGACATCTGCAAAAATCTCGAGGTTGAAAATTTTCATCATCACAATACTTCCTTATACTACGTATAAGAAAGTAAAAACAGGCACAGAATTGTTTTTGTAATATTTTAGACGGCATTGCTCATATTTTTACGATTAAAAAAACTTCAACGTCTAAAGTAAATACGGCGAGAAATAATAACTATAAGTAACAAGTAAAATTACATAATAATAATAATATTATAATATATCCAGACCAAGAATAATAAGACAAAATAAAGCCTATATCTGAATAAAACATTCATTGATTCATTCATTCATTCACCTGACAAATAAAAGAAGATTTTTTCTAAAAAATCAATATGAATGTTATCAAGCAAGCTATGAATCATAAATAAGTGGCACATTTAAAATATATTTGCTTCCCTATTTCTTTTATAAACTCCTTTAATATATCCTCTTATATTAATGTAATAAAAAAGTGGAATATAATGTCTGTTTATTTTATGTTCAGCTTATTGCAGTTGACCAGGTCACAGTATAGTAACTATACAGTACCGCGACTCTACCGCGGTCCCTTTGATGTTCGTGTTCGAGTTTTATTTTTTTAGGACGACTGCGCAGTGAACTACGCGCAAAGGGGAAGTGAATATACAAGGGTCGGCGAAAAAGTTATAAATATACAATCATAATGAAATAATAAATAATTCGATTAGTTATATGAATAATAAATATTAGATATTCTGAACACTATATTAGATAACAAAAAATATATATGGTAGCTAGTTTTTAATATTTCACATTCTAAAAATTACATAACACTCCTATAAAAATATAAAATAATACAATTATACTACTTTTAGTGATTCTATTGATAAAATTGGTTAACTGTAAGTGGGGTCATTAAACAATGATTTAAAAAATCTGTGCCATACAAATATAATGTAAAAGACATCAACGGTGTTTTCTGTTGTGTTGTCTAGAATTTTCAAATCAACCATCATTCCAAGTGGAAAATCAACAAAATTCAAGAGAATAATGTGTGTGTGTAATGTGTTTACTGAAAATGTAGTTATTTATTGTATGTTTTAAAGTTTGCTTTACTTATTACCACTTTGAAAGGTGGCAAATAAACAAATGCTCTATCTCACTTTCAAGTTCCTTTTTTTTAAGCAAGAAACATAAGCACAGGAAAAAATCTATCATAATAAACGAATATTTTATTAGTTCATGGGTTAATGTACACATATTCAAGGTTACAGGTAATAAAACACGATATTAGTAGAAATAATTATTTATTGATAATAATATAATTTAATAATTAAAAACATGAACATAATAACAACAGCATGATTGGCAATATCTGTT
Source organism: Amphimallon solstitiale (assembly GCA_963170755.1). Lineage (NCBI taxonomy): Eukaryota > Metazoa > Arthropoda > Insecta > Coleoptera > Scarabaeidae > Amphimallon > Amphimallon solstitiale. The sequence continues at coordinate 6,456,600 of OY720681.1, read as the reverse complement.
GAACGACTATTAAAAACATCATGGAACCCAACAATTTCATCAATGCTGACATTATAAAACAAATGTGATTTCAAAGACAGTTCATCTATGCAAAGGATACATTCTCGATTCTTTTCATCTAACGTATTCACTTTCAATTTTATAGCTGAAAATAAGAATTCATTAAATCCGCTGCTTATTTCCCAATTATGCGTAATAGACCTTAGAGTTGATACTGATGGTAGTCGAATTATATTTGATAGATATTTATAGGCATTGGAACTATGTAAATATAATGTTAAAGCAAACTGTTTTAATTCATTGGTGTATCGAATACCTCTGGAAAACTTTCCAGCCACATAAATTTGAAATTCAAGAAAATTAGCAAACTCACCATTAAAATACTTACCTAAGTTCTTCTTAATATCCATACTTACATCTTCCTGTTCCTTTAATATTTTTTCATATCTTCTTTGTGCTTTCGATAAGGTCCTGATCTGTTTCCTTAATGCCTCCTTCCTTGGTGATGCAGCTGATAAAGCTTGTGAAGTTTATGTTGCTGCATCTTAAAGTAAATAATGTTATGTACAGCTTAACACACAAATAGATATATATATATATATACATACACACATACATACATAAAATACCTTTCATACTCTTTCTTGATTTAGCATCTTTTACTGAACTTGAAGAAAATCACTTATTGAAATGTATCAGTAAGTGTTTTTAACAAAATTCAATAAATGCCACTAAATCACAGTAATGCTAATATAATAACTTAGTATGTGTAATTGGGATATATATCTCAGTAATATGTTAATTACATTTCAGGCTTGCGACAATATTTAGTGTTTAATTCTAACCTTTTCACAATATTTACTGTGGAACTGCATATCCCAATGACACATTCACACTATATTGTGTAAATTCATATGTACTACATCTTTGTACTAATTAAATATGATGAAGTGTTAAATTTAATAGAAAATGATACCTGTAAAAATTTCATCTTGAGACACATCTAAACTTGTGGAAGGTACTTTACCAATACAAACGACTCTGGACATATCTCCTTGATTGTCTAGAGAAGGCTCGCAAAAAGACAGACAGACTCTCCTGATGTCTTGCAGTACTTCTTATTTCTTGAATTTTATATTCTGAAATAGTATTTCAATACGTACACACTTAATATCAATTAAAATATATTAACATACGATGTTTGAATAATGTTGGTATGACATCCTTCCTTAGTGTATTCTTCCAAGTAGTGTAGAAACAATAATCTTCAAAATGCTTATTACATAATCTCAAATAATCATGACATTTTTTCGATGAGAAATTTCCATATTTGTGGTTTTCATTAAAACCAACCCTATTCATCCATTCAAAACATCTAAAAAATACATTACATAACTAAAATAAATTATAAAATATACCTATTTAGTATTATTACTGAGATTCATCAAGTGAAAATCGAAAAAAGGATATTCCTGGATCACCTATAATACTTCCACACCCATTAGCAACACATTTCTTAACCATATTATAAATGATTACAGAATGTAAACCTAGATAAATTCTAAATAAAGTACCTAAACACTTAAAAAACAGTAATAGAATCAATTAATTATTAAAAAATGCTATTTATATAACATGTACACAAACCAAAAAGTAAAACAAACAGAATGTAATAAAATCACTTCCTTTTAAATATATTTCAAATTTAGGGTTATATAAATATAAACAAACACTCGTTACCGAACCAGAGAAGTATACTGTGCTACAGAGTGGTGAACTATGCGCATGTATTTTATGGAGGGGATCGAAACGGGATTTTTAAGGGAGACGTTTTACTGTATTGGTACTATACTGTGACCAGGTATACCTTCCATATGGCTGGTTTTAGACATTACAAAACTGTGAATAGAAAACGTTCGAATTGTGCACCCCTCCAAAATTTTCTTACGTTACGATTGCCCCACCACACAAACGTTTGTGTGTCTCGTTTTACCTCCCCCTTCACACCGCAAAAACCGTAGATGGTCACCGAGCTGCTGCTGTAGGCTCTTAATTACATATAACTATGTGATTATTAAGAAAATGTTACAACCAGAAAAAGAAACAAAGTTTCTGAATTTAAATAATCACCGTAAATATGTGACTGATGTTTCAATGCAAATCGTTTTGTTGCAAGAAGATAGCATATTATGAAGGAGTGAATGTAATATTCACAATTATCAGTATTTGTATCGCAATATTATATGGAAATGTACAAACATTTTATTGAACAACTATTGTAAGATAAAAAATAATGCTATAAATAATTGTAAAACAAGAAAATCCGTAATATTTCCTAAATAAATGATAGCAATTATTTTGTAGTTTTATTACATAAAAAGTAATAAATATTTATGATTTACTATATGCTAAGAGATGAATATTTTATTCTATTCATAAGTATATGTTTAGATAAATATTTGTTGAAAGTAACCATTTGCTGTTAATTTAATGTAGTATCTTCACTTTTTGTACAGTCGTTTCAAATACGCATTCGCCTCTTAGTAGTGACGTCATTTATGAGAGGTTAGGCCTTATATCTAGGTGGTGTTGGTTATACCCGATTTCCTGCACTCATTTTGAAGCATATCCATTTTCATATTTCATAGAAATATATTTTTCCAAAATTTTTCTCCGTTTAATACAATTTGTGCTTTTTAGGATTACCATTAAATTTACTGTTTTCATACATTTACTGTATATCTAATTGCACTTTGAGTAAACTCATCGACATGTTTTCACGCAGGTGAGATTATATTTATTATTGTAATATGAACATTTTAATGATTTGCCAGTGTTAATACGTTTATAATATATTGTATTAGTTCCTTTGTCCTAATGTTACTATTTAAATGCCCTATTATGTAACTAACTCAATAGTTCATTAATTTGCTCCGAAATAGCCCAGTACTATAATCGCCCTATGTTAGCTATCAATGACCTCTTACTATTTAGAAATGAAAATTAACATTCACTAGGTTGCACTGTGAATCGATTATAACATATTAATATTTATAGATAATTAATATAAACTCCAAACTCAGCTTAAATAATTTAAATTATAATACTTTTCCTTTTCCTAATGCTTTATTGTACTGGTGGTACTATACTTTAAATGAACTATACCTATACAATATAAATGCGGGTGGGTTCTTGACGTATTATGGCATTAATTCCTAACCTTTATTTGTATCTCGTGTACTATTGATACGTTTACAAAATTCTTTAACTAACATGACTCTTAATCTCAGGATTAATCGTTTAATTTGGATCCGTTGTGACTGGTTATGTGTACTTGATTATTTTTACAACTATATGAACATGTAGGTATTTCTTATTCTATATAATTTTCTCCAGATGATATTAATTTGATATTTGTTTTCTTTATAGGTTAATGTGCCTGTCATTACCAGATGATATATTAAAGCATAAAAACAAATAGTACTTCTAATGTAGAAAAAACAACAATCTCAAAATAAATAGAGTATATTAAAAATGTTCGATATTGTAACAACAATAAAATTATGGTTCAGAAAATTGTTTAATCATGATGAAGATATGTATAATTTTATTATGGAAATAAACCGTTATAAAAAATGACACATTTATGTCTAGTGTGTTTCTTACGACATTTTTAAGTATAATTAACGACCAATAAATAATGCTTGGAAATTTTATAATATCTATTCAAATTATGTAGAGATTTCTCTGGATTCGATGTGGAATAATACTACCAATAAGGTATTACCTTTCTTATATTGTTCTCAAACTTATATTCAAATTCAAGTAGCTCTAACTTATTTAAATATTAATGTAAAATATATTAATTTTGCAACAAATAGTATCAATATGATTTATATTACCTCAAATATTAATTTATATTAACTTGTAGGTTCTACCTCAATGAAGTGTATTGGTATCGTGATTTACATAATCTTCTCACCTACGATGACCTGGGACTTTCTCTAAAACTCTCGATGTGCTGCTTCTGTTCTCGCTGGGCTCCTCTTAGATATACACGTTCGGACTCAGTAAATTCGCTTCGAACCTCGCTGGATTCCTATGATGAAATTACACCTACACAATGAACTGGATCTCCGGAACTATGGTTTTCCTCTTGAAAATTCAGCAATAACCTCTTAGATATACACGTTCGGACTCAGTAAATTCGCTTCTAATCTCGCTGGATTCCTATGATGGAATTACACCTATACCATGAACTGGATCTCCGGAACTAGGAAAATTCAGCAATAGCCCTTCTTGGCTCTTTTAAATTTCTAGTCAAATAGAAATTCTTGACTTTAAATACAAAACCTTCTTCCTTTGGATGAATTTTACAAATGTAAGTACTTTTATCACTTTATATTATATTTCTTATTCCAGTATATTTGGTATTCAATAACAATTAATGATTTTATGACTGTTAGTTATTAATTTTCTTACACTTCACTTTGATTTTCAAAATTTACGTATAAATCTGTTAGAATATTTTATTCTAACAGTAATAAACACTGTTTGTATTTTAAATATGTAAATATCAGGAAAATTCTCTTGAATTCCGAATTTACACAACCGCTTCGTATGAAAATTATTTTTCATCTTCTTGTTTTTTTTAAACAAATTGCCTTGGCAACATTATTACTTATTTTTTTAAATTCTCCAATGAGATCTCTACACATACCTTTTATAAATCAATATGTCTATCTATTATTTATCTTTTTAATATTTATCCATAAAATTTGATATTCCACACATTATTTATTCTTTTTCTAATTTTAAAACCTTCATATAATGCATTTTTTTTCATTTACATACTATTTAAAAATACCTATACAGGAACTGTCAAAATTAACTGTCACTTCCACTTATTCAAAATACTTGCGGGAATCTTAATTTAAATTTGTTTCTACTCAAAATCAATTAGTTTTATCCATTATACTTGACATATCTTCGTAAATTAAACAATTTTGTACAAAAAACATATTACATAATATTTTAGAACAATACTTATATTATTTCATTTCTTTTTTAACAGATTTTACAAATACAAGATAGAAGAAAGAAAATCGTTCGTTCTACGACTAAACCAAATCAACCAAGAAATCTCATCATCTCTATTAACGTAGTAAATTATAATTTAGACAATAAATTCCACACCTACACTAAGATCAATATTTTAAAATTCCAAGCATTCAAAACTTTAATTATTATAAATATGGCATGGTTATTTTAAACCATGTCAATATTAACTCTTTATGACGTTGTAACTCGTTTGTTTTGACAAATGCACTATATACGAACATTGAATTGATGATGATGAATGTCGTGTTGTATTTATTTCATAATTCTTTACCTGCATTTCTAATCTAGATCTTTTTCGGTCATTCAAATATGAAAGCTGACTTCATGTACAAATCGGTATAATTATCTACTTGAAATTATAGCAGGAATATTAGAATTCCCATAATTCACGAACGTCTATGCGAGACTAATTTCTGTCCGTCAAAACGGCAAAATACATCAGAGCTCCTTTACACCACCCACACGGGCAACATACAAGGGGGAACTAAATCCGAAAACCAGAAACACACCGAATCGCATGCCGACGCTTAATAATCCGGTAATTATTATCATGTAACTGCACGGTTGTGATGGCGTGATTTGTTGTCTCGGAAAAACTCCCCCGTTCAGGAAGCCGTGGCCATCCGACGCACGAGATCATTTATTAAGGGTCGTTATCTTGATGGCGGAATGTTTCGATCCTCGACTTCCAAGTACGAGTACATGCACATACTGTTTCGTTATTGGTGGTGGAAAGGCCATAAATATTTTTCCATTAGAAACTCAGTCATGAATCGTTAAGTTTGGGATATAATTAGTTCTTCGAGACATAGATGAAGCGGAAAATATTGTTCATTAAGATAAAAATTGTTTAACATGAACTAACACAAATCTACGAGGATGTATTGAAAAATTCGTAACCTACTACAAAAGCAAACAAAATTTGAAAGTCAAAATATTTTATTATTCAACATACTCTCTTCTTAATTGGATACATTTATTTCAACGAGCCTGCAACGCCTCTACACCTTTCAAAAAGAGCTTTATCTTGCTCTGCAAATCAGGCCTCTACAGCTTCAATCACCTCTTCGTTGAAAGAAAATTTACGACCTTTTATACTTTCTTTCAGTTGAGGAAAGACATGTTAGTCGGATGGAGCCAGATCTGGTGAATGAGTCTTCGAGTAATTCGAACCCTAAATCATAAATTGTTTGCATGGCAACATGCGATTTGTATGCAGGTGCATTATCCTGCAAAAACAAAGCACCTTTGGGCAACTTTCCGCGTCTTATCTCCATAATTTTTTTCGTAGAGTAGTCAGTAACGTCGAATAGTAATTCCTAGTTATTGTTCTACCATTATTCAGAAAATCAACTATGATTACTTTGGAAATCCCAAAAAAAATAATCAAGAACCTTTCCAGCAGATTTTTGAACACGAAACTTCTTACGCCTTGGAGAACCAGAGTGTCTCCATTTCATTGATTGCTGCTTCGTTTCTGGGTGGTAGAAATGTACCCAAGCTTTATCCATAGTAACAGTACGGCTTAAGAAGTCTGCATCTTTTTCAAAGCGATGTTACGCTGTAAAATTTACTTTGGTTATAGTTCTGGAAAGGTTGTGTGCCTTTGTCTAAATACGTGGAATTTTGTATTAGTTCGTGACTTTTTGAGCGTACCCTGTACATTGTTTGTTTCACCGGCTACTAAGACTGCCTGCCGTATACCTGCGTGTGTACTAAATCTACTCTTGAGCCCTCACCGTCCTTACTCACGTACCGCGAATTTGACAGATTCATTTTGTGTAAGATCGGGCATTCACACCCTATTGTTGTGGAAGCCTCTATATCTGAGTAACTAATTCTAATTATCTTAGCTCTAGCTTATTCTAACCTACCTGTAGTTTCGTGTTTTCTGCATTTGCAGTTACTTTTTACGCTTTGCTTAAGTTTTTTTAAAATATCTACTTATTCATTACGTCCGATCTCTACATAATGCATTTATTTGTGGCTTGGAAATGCTCCGAGACGACAGTCAGGTTGTTGTGTCGACTGTTCCACATGTTTTTTTTTGCGTATTGCCGAACACCGTATCTCGAGCAGGCCCGATTATTATTGTTATTTTCCTTTTTCCTTCGCAGACGTCCCACTAAAATGTAAGGAGTATTAATTTAGGGAAATGCTTGGGACAATGGGCATACTATTAATTGTTTGCCGATCATTTGTGGCCTTCCTTCGTTCTTCTAAGTATTAGGCATCTTCTGTGGTTCATCCTGGGACTCTCAATAGGGTTATGGACGTTAATATTATTCTGAAACATATAGGTAGATCGGTTTCTCCAACCGTCTTCCGCAGCGTTTTGATATTTCGTTAATTACCTGCAGAGATTCTGTTCTTTCGCCTAATAAAATGGAAACTACGTGCGGAACTTTGTTTTGTTTATTTCTGTCAAACGTGGTCATACGTTGCCATGTAATGGTTGTTGCACACGGATTGCCAACGTCTAGCATGTAATTTCCTCTCGTACTGCCGACGTTATAATTTTCTTCGTACAATTGTTGGGTATCTCGCTTATTTTTCTTTTCGCCTAAGTCTTGTTCATGTTTGCGTTTAATTAAAAGTCACAGTGTTAACCCCCTTTACGGTCAAACTCAAACTCGTGTTCGTAATTTTATTTGAATGCTTCCGCTGTCCTTTTTGAGGTATTTTCGTGTCTTTATGTTTTGACAGGGATGCGTGTGAGCGAACGCGCATTCGTGTAGGAAGAGATTTTCCCGTTTCGACGGCACTTGAAAGTCACATCTTGTGTAAAGTACAGTGTGTGCAAATTGCTTTCCTTCCTTCAGTACTTATGTACATTATCCAAGAGGATATCTTCGCGTATGCGGCTTAAATTGAAGAAAGCAGTAATTACCGTTACCTTAATTTTGGGTTGTTAACGTGAATTTCTTTCGTCGTACCGTTATCTAAAAATTCACGTAAAGCCACGTGTGTTGGTTTTTTTTGTTAATTTAAATTTTGCACCCTGAAGTGACTTGAAGGTCGTTTATCGTGGAATCTCCATTATTCTTCATAATTGGGGTAAGTGTTTGATACTCTGTGTTAAATTTTCGGGATTTTACTTTTGGTTCTTTCTTCTCTAAATTTTAATAGGATTCTTTTGTTGGGCACAAAAGCCCTCAGAAGCCGTCAGGATCCTTTTGACGGGCTCAAAAGCCCTCAGTAGCTGTGTTTCTGGTGTTAACGCCCCACATTTACATCGAGGAGCGTGAGTTTTTTTTTGTCGAAGAGGAATTTTTCCATCAAGGGAGTCACCGCCATTTTGGATTCCCGCAGCGTTCTTCCGGCGACCATTTTGCCAGTTGAGAGCAGCTAAGGTTGTAACTTTACCTCATATATTTTTCGTCTGATTAACGACGACTTTACGTCTGAGAGCAAGACCATTATTTTACCTAGATTTTGGCCAAGAATTTTGAGTGGCTTAATAACTACCGCACCTCTTAGTCAACTGCGAGGTCACAATTTATTCTTAATTAAATTTCCGTCATACCTTTTTTTTATTAATTGTTTTATGTAACATTCAGATTATCTAGAATTTTGGTTATGACACTACCATAATTTTGTAGCCCTATGTCGAGGCGAATATTTGTTTAAAACTCATTTGGGTAAATTTATTATCATATCACTAAATATTTTGGAGAGATTTTATTTAAATTAGTAATATACCTAGTGTTTTAATTACCGTTGGAATTACTGTGTGTCTCATAATGTGTTGAATCTTTAATCTAATTTCTGATATTAATTTTTCTTTGCACGTTTATTATTGTAAGATATTAAATTTTGTCTTTCAAGTTGATCAGTTAATTTACCTGAGCTAGATAAAATCAATTCTGTACGAGCAATTTTGGTTCGTGTGGCTAAGTGTTTTTTTTTTTTTTGCTTAATGTAAAATTTTCCTTTCTAATTTTACCTTCAACTATTTGACTTTGCGTTTAAATATCCTTCATTTAATTTAATTTATTGCTTGTATTCATACCTGTTGAAGGTATTTAGCGAAATTTTCACAATTATAGACTAAGTCTTCTTTTTCCTGAGATATTAATTTTCCTGCGCTTATAAATATAAATTTACACCTTTGTATTAACACTGCCGTTGTGGCGTGTACTTGATAACATTTGTAATCTTAATGTGAGGTGATGAAACGTTTCTGCTACCAACCAACTTCTGCTGAAGCGCAGAGATTATAATTTAATTGTAGGACTTGTAGTTTTTTTTTGAATTTTCTATTGTTATAACCTAACGCTTGTGCTCAAATTTGTCAAACTGTCTAGTTTCATTACATTTTACCTAAATTAACTTTTCATTCAACGCTTGCTATTTTTGTATAACCTAACTTAATCTTTTATTTAAAAAAAAAAAAAACAAATTTTCAACACACATTAAATTTAATTAAATTTTGTTACATTGCGAAATACCTTTTCTTTTATTTCTTTTACCTCTGCATATCTCAAATTTTATTGTGACAAGCACGTTTATAAGATTAGGTGCTTCGAATATACAGGGAGTTCAATAGGTAACCCGCTGGAGGGACACAGCCAGTGGTAGCTCATAGGAGGCGCAGGTAGGTTATCTGTAAGATAGCATAGTGTCCTGGTGCCCGGACAACGTCGCTAGCGTCGTTGCCGACCGACGCTCTACTTTAGGTGTTCTTATTTTCCTGAACCGTCACGCCGTCTGCGACAGAGTTAGCTCGGCCCTGCGTTATCTTGGTATAACATCCCCTATTGCGATTCTCCGTTTCATTCCCTACTTCGGCCCCTTTATCTTAATGCGACGTAGATCCGGTAGCAGCGAGCACAGATCGAACGCGATGCTTCCACCTTTGCACGCTTCTGGTCAACAGACAGACATTTGGGGATCCATTTTGCAGAAATTTTTCTCATGTCCAAATCGACGTGAACTATATGAAATATTCAGTACCTCAGATATTCGATTTAGCCCAATTCGATGGTTTGTCACAGACTGCATCAACATTTTCGGGGACGGACACTGAAACTGGCTTTCCCGATCGGAGTTCATCTTCAACGAAAAATTTATCTCTTTTGAAGTTTGCAATTCAATTTTTCACGGTCGCATACGATGGAAATTGATCGCCAAGGGTACCAAGCATATCTTAGTAAATCTGCTTACCTCTTAACCGCTTCAAATACAGGTACTTGATAAAGGCTCGATACTCCAATTTTTCGATTTTCAGATTTCGGTCGACATCTTTTTTTTCAAACTTCAGTGTGCAATTTTGGTTTGACTTTTTGATGTGAAACTTGACTTGACTTTTGTTTTACATATTCTTCTGCTTAATGTTTTGTATCGACGAATAAACAGTAAAGAAGGTATTATATTGATCACTATTGGTTAATAATAACACCCATAATACCCTGAGGGAATAATGAAATGCGACCGGGGAATAATGAGACATAACGTTACCATTATTCCCTGCATTTCACCAGTAAGAACATAACGTTCCCAACGTTGTCGTCGTATCAATAGACAAGTCCGGCCATTTTACTAACCGTCAAACGTCATATTGATATAGTAATCTGACATTTTGTTTAATTATTTTGATTTTTTTTTTGTAATCTTTAGTTAGTCGTAGATAAAGTAGTGTATACTAACTCGCAATAATGACTATTATTCCCTCGAGCCGAGTTACTCCCTCGCCGCTTCGCGGCCCATTTCGTAAATTCGGAAATAATAACTGTCATTATTGACTCGTTGTATAAACTACTATTTTTTTAACAATTTGAACAGAATAAGATATGCAATCTACAATCGTTTTAGCAATCGACTTGGCCAAAGTGGGACTACAGACGGGAATTCAGTACCACTACAAATGCACATTGTCCGGAACAATTAATACAAAAAAAAAGTTAAAACTAAACTAATCAATTAATATTTCAGGATATATAGCTTGTACTACTAAATACTACATGAAGGCCAGTTATAAATTGAATATTATAAATAAATATATTAAATATTACATTTTTATGTCTATATTTTATTTAATACTTGGCTATTCTGTGTAGCAAGCATTTTTGACAATTAGTATTGTTTCGATGATAATTATAATAATATCAAAAGGTAATTACCACAAATATCAGAAGATGTATGAATATTATTATTTATAACAGTTGTAAAATATCTTTTGTAAGTTGTAACGGGTGTCTGCAATTGACTTATGACTTCTGACTTATGAATGTTTCTGGGAAGCGCTTCGCGTCCAATAAAGACGTTGAGAGGGCCGTATATGAATATTTTAACAGCCTTATAGACTCTCACTTCGCAGTCTTTCAATGTCATGCCGAACATTTCTCACCTTATTTGTTGTTTTTTTCCTATGAATTTATCAAAACCACTCAACGTAATGATCTTTTTTAAATGTTTTGTTTTGTTTCAATTTGCAATATTACTTCATTAAGAAAACTTAATATATGTATCTACTTCTAATTATAATAGAGCTTTTCTATGATCTCATGATAATATACTATACATTACTCGATAACTTGATGAACACAACTTGAATTCCTATAAGCCTACCTTTTTTTCTCACGAAGGAAATAAAAATTCTCAATCTTCGGGAGTGTCAAGTGTACGATAACACATTTTCGAGGGAATCCAGATTAAATATAATTGAATTTTATTCGTTTTATTTAATGCCACGAATCACCAAAACCGGCAACTCTCTACCAAGTGGATATTTATTTTATTTCTCGAGATTTTTTCATAAACGCACTTGTAAACTTCGGTCAATATATATAGCTGCGCTATACGTGGGGCTTATGCTGGATTAGTTTTAAATTAATAATCTCACACCATGCGGAATGACATTAACGAGTCGGAGAGTGCCTTTCTATGTTGCTTTATAAGTGCTCTCGGCTTCAAGCTCGTCTTAGTTGTTTTCTTAATTGACATTTGACTTTTCGGAATTGCATTCTTCTTTTATTTATATATCTCATATTAATTTAAAATGCTTGTGTCTTGGATCAATCAGATCAACAAAATTACTAATGTTGTCAATCTTGTTGCAACTTGAAAAATGTAATATATTGAGAGACCTCTGTACGGTTCAACAGCATATCCATGCATTTACACGTAAATGAGCGCCAAAATATCGCATTATCCAACGAACCTGTACAAAATGTATTGTAAGATTTCAAAAATATACATTGTTAGGTACAATCCACCCCGAGCTTTTTTTATATTCAGTTTCGTTTAATTACAATTAGATATCAAAGTGTAACGGTAATCAGCATAATCAATGTCCCTTTTACCACCTTTTAAATAATTAAAAACAAATTTGCTCCGATCAGATTAGAAATTTATAAAGGAACAACAAGAACATTTACATACACGAATAAAAAATAATATGCCTACACTGTGTTTTTGGCGCTTCTGAAATGTTCATTTTGCAACTGTACAGTGGCGCTTTATACAGGGCAGTTGAACAATATGTAAAGAAATGAGATGGAGATAGATGGTGCGTACTTCCTCTGTACAGATCGTCAGAAATTGTATTAGACTATATATTAGACCCAAGTCCAAAAGTAATTTATGATCGAGCAAAAAATTACTCTCACATGATCCGGTGTTGGGATAGTTATAAAAAGATTTCAAGTAAACAAGGAATTGCTGGCAAAGGATATCTTTTATTTTAAAAAGTTTACCCAAATAATCTTGAAGTTATTGTAAATAAAAAACAGACAAAAATAGGACTTATTATTTTACAGATGTAGTTACATAATAATAATGAATAAACACTAAATTTTAAATAATTTATAAATAATAATAAAACTATGAAATTCGATTCACTATATAATTATATTATAATAGTACAGTCAATCCGTATTTTTTTGGAAAATCTATTATTCGATAAATCGTTAGTGGGGCATGTGACGACCGTAAAACCAAAAAGTTGGGACCCCCCCTGAGGGTTTTTGGTAATCCCAAAAAGTTTTTGAATGGATTTTCCGCGTAAATGGTTGGTCGGACAAAAATCTTTTTTAACAAAAATAGTAGAGGACAATATTATCTACTAATTATCTCATGTACTCGCTGCGTTGCAGCCAAAAGCGCAAAAAGCAGAGGGCGCCAAAGTTTCCAAAACTGAGTTTTTACTATTTTTCGGCGCGAAAATTTTTTTTAGCGTTTGATGCAAATGTAAAATTGCAGAGAATGAAGCGGTCTATGAAACCGGTTCTAACATCTGCTTTAATTTGCCTAATTTCGCTGGCTACATTCCTGATTCCTAGATCTGTACGTATGTCACTATTTCTAGCCATAGCAAGGAGCATCGACCATTTTGCGTAATACCTTGTTTTGGAATCTTTGTATATTTTTAAGATGATATGGTTTGGCACAACCCCAAAGAGTTTTCTATATGCAAGATCGAGCTCACTTCTTTTCTTCTTGACATGCTCTTTCAATCTCAGTTTAGCATCGAGCGTCATACCTAGATATTTGGTTGAATTCTCATAAGGGACAGTGTTACCATTTACAATGATATGTCTTATGTCTATTATTTTCCAGTTGGTAAAGTTAATATGAGTTGACTTTAGCTCATCAGGTTTTATTTTCCAATCGTTAGTCCACATCGAAATCTTCTCACATGCTTTTTGCAATTTATTTCTTGCCGTTTGCAGATTAATATCTACTGCTAAGATTGCCGTGTCATCACTAAACGTAGCCACAGTTGCGTTCTCAATTTCTGGCAAATCAGACGTATAAAGCAAATGAGACTAGATGAGTAAATAATCTTTTACCGCCTAAATACAAGGATTTCTTCAAAAAAGTGTTGAGTAGATGGAGTGTGGGTTTTACAACTCACTCTAGAATGCTATAGAAACGCTTCTTTAAGCATAGAGTTTAAAAGGAATATAAGGAAATTATCATTAGAAATAAATATTAATGTTAATTTATTATATATTTTTCTTTTGACATGTTTTATACATGTATGTTTCTTTGTATTCATGTAATAAAATAAAGATTATTCTTATAAAGAGCAACATACAAACCAGCATTTCAAATAATGAGTTCTAATAATGCTATAATTGTTGAAAGCATAATGTATCACTGCATGCTTCTAATTAATTGGTGTATCTGATATTGATCTATACGGATTACTGTTAATCCTCTATTAATTATATAGGTATACGTCTTCAGTAAATTTAATCCATTCATGCCGTTGACATCGTACCTAGTTGAAATCAAATTGATTTAGAGCTGACTTATTATAGAGTAATATATACAGGGTTATTTTTTTAAATCTTGACATAGGCTAACTTTTTTATTTGAAAAAATAGACCTTTGTTTCCTGAAGCAAAGTTTTAGGAATTAGTCCAAATAAGAAAAATGTGTGGAAAAAAACGCGTTGTTGCCAGATTGGGCGCTATTTCAGATAAACATGTTTTCTTAAATGGCAACATTGCATGTTTTTAACAATTTCTAATACATCTTGAGATTCAAGACAAAGAAAAAGAGTACACGTTTTGGATTAGAGTAGCGGTTTACGAGCTAATAGTGCCTAAACTTCATTTATTTTCCAACATTAAAAGAATAGCTTTAGGATTGATCTGTCCCGGCCTATCTTCAGCCCAACAAGGATTATTATCAGATCAACATCTCTAATTTTGCCGGTTTACCAAACCGTTTAAATAAAAGGAAGCCTCATCGCTAAATAAAATATAATTTTGGAAATGTGGTTGTAGCCGCTTTTTCTCCAAAAACCAATTGCAAAATTCCAGTCGCCGATCTCAGTCATCGTCATGAATTTATTTCAATTTAAGGTTGTCCAAACTGTAGTCTGTGAGCAGCCTACTGCTTGCTAGATCGATTTGGGTTTTCAACACTTTCCAAAAGAATATTTTTTTGTACCGCAGTATTTTTACTTCTTTGTCGAATCCTTGGACGCACACTTTCTATAGCTTTCAACTTAACCACTGTCCCTGCTGTCATGTTATGACAACAGGGACAAACATAGCCTCCTTGTTATTCCTTTAATGTTGGAAATGTATTAAAGTTTAGGCACTATTAGCTCGTAAACCGCCACTCTAATCATACACTTGCATCCTCTTTGTTTTGTCTAGAATCTCAATGTTAGAAATTGTTAAAAAAATGCGGTGTTGCCATTTAAGAAAATATGTTTCTCTGAAATAGCGCTCAATCTGGCAACAACGCGTTTATTTTTTTCACACATTTTTCTTATTTGAACTAATTCCTAAAACTTTCTTTCAGGAATCATAGGCATATGTTTTCAAATAAAAAAGTAGCGGCAATATGACAGTAAATAATTACAAAATGAAAATTGGCTTTCATCTAAAAACTTACAACGATAAGCATAGAAATAATGTAAAATCAAATACGTATAAGTGAAAATCTAAACAAATAAGCATAAGACAGCCGGTATTACTTATGCAGTCCCACCAAAAGGTTTAGGTTTAGCATAAAAATGCATTTAATGCACAAATAATTACGACACCACAACTATGTAATTAAAACTTACGAGTAGAGCTGTTATGTACTATTCATTTGAGTTAATTAGAAGGCCAAGATCAATCTTTGGCGACCGACTAATCCCGTCACATATTAATACTAACTTTGTATCTAAGATATACGTAATATAGAATTTCTATCTTTTTTCGTCAGTGTAGCATAACTAATGCCTAATCTCAGCCAGGCAATTAATAAAATATATTAAAATTCTTTGCCGAAATATAAAAATGTATTGACGCATATTTTACAGAATTTAGGTTAGGTTAGCTTTTTAGGCATGTTTCTTTCTTTTTAATGTTGACAAGTTTATCCGGGTGTATTGGAAGAACAACTGTTTACACAGTTGAAATACATCCTGTGTTTTCCAAAATTAATATTTTCTTTTATTTAATAGTTAATTGATGAGGCTTGTAATAGTACGGCTTTTACTACAATAAAATAAATGAAATTGCCCCAAAGTGGGGTAATATATGTAATAGTCGAAGTTATTCTTTTGAATAAACTCAAAATTTAATAGTGAAATTAAATTACTTATTGAACACTCCACATAATTAGCTCAGATAATAGTTCGGTTTTGCATAAGACTCTTAAATTCAAGTCGGTTCGGGTATTAAGACACTGAGATTATTTTTATAGACGTACTATTACTTCTTCTTTATGATACAGATTTTTTATATTAAGGTAATCAAATAAGATGCGAAATGATATTTAAATATTATTTATATATTGATTAAAACACAGACAACAAAGACCAGGTTACAAACAAGTATTACAAAATGACACACAATTAGAAATGGTACGTACCAATACAAACTAAGCATAAGTTACAAAATAGGCAAATATAATAGGTCAATACAACAACGTTGCCTTATATAGATAACATACCGTGAGTTTAAATAGATTTTAAATTACTGTTCACGAAAAATGCATGCATAATATAGGCCTTTAATTTGATTTTACGTTGGGTACCTTTATGAAGATGCCATGACGATGGAAACGGTGTTTTCAAAGGCAGCTTCCCCAGGATAGATTGAAATGCCGCCTTCTTTGTATCGAACTAGGGCACACACTTGTTTTAATAAAACTTTTACCTCGCGCAGCACACTATTTGTTTTATTAAAAATATCTCTCTTTTCTCACTAGGCTTTTCTTTTACTTTTAAATAATGCTTAGAATTACTATATTTCTATTAGCACTATTAGCCTGTGAGATCGTTCCCTGTAACTGGGGTGTGGTCCAGCCGTTATTCGACAAGATGGACCTGTGAACCTACTTGTTCACTAGTTGGGAAACGTCTAATTGCCTACTCCTTGCTTAAGGCACGTCACACCGTATTCTTTTAGGGGATTCCCCGAGCCACTTATGTACTTTACTTTTCTTCATAGCGTTTTCGTGCTTATTTAACATTCAAGGTTCCACACGTGTCGATTGTACACAAAGCAGTTTCTGTTAATGCCGCCTAACTTCTTAGCTAGCCTCGATAAGATCGACGCCAAATGTATTTCTTTCACATACATACATTTACGCACTATTTTTCTCTTTTATACACTCCGAACATATACAGAATTTATATAGAAACATATTAAAAAAGGAATATAATAATTTAATACAAATAAATGAATAGTATATGTTTCCCGATCTGTGTCGATTAATTATATTAATTTCATGATACCATTACCTTAATATAAATATCTTTGATGTTATATTATATTTATATTTTATTCATGATATACAGGGCCTACCGTTACAGGCTGATACATGTTGAAACTCCATATTTAACTGAATAAATAAAATACGTAAACTTGGTTTCAAAAATTATTTTATAATATCACTACAATATCGTTTCGCCAAACTTTGGCTTCATCAAGTGATGAGTAACTGAATATACAAAATTATTACAACATAATATCCCATACTTTTGTGACGCTATATATTATGTTGTAATAATTTTGTATATTCAGTTACTCATCACCTGATGAAGCCAAAGTTTGGCGAAACGATATTGTAGTGATATTATTAAATAATTTTTGAAACCAAGCTTACGTATTTTATTTATTTCTTTTATTTTGTTATATTGTATTTTGTATTACCTATATTGTGTAATTCAGTTATTGCAATGCATTTATTTGGAAATAAACAGTTATTATTATTATACATATCTTCTCTCTGTGGGTTTTAAATATTGATCTTCATATTTGATACGCAATTCTGAAATGTTTTCCTCTCATCACAAGTACAGCACACAAATCGTATGACATTCAAAAGAGTCAGTCCATTATTACCTACTTGACAGTTTGCATAAGTAAAGAAGACAATAGCTAAACAGTCTACTTTCACCATTCAATCGTGCATACAGTGCACAATCCCCTTGAAACACTGTCGGATGGAGTTTAGTGGAATGACGAAAGACAATGGAAAGAGGCCTATCGATCAGTTTTTAGACAGACGTCTGCTTCGTATTTTTGGAAAATGGTGCGATGGCGGTATAATATAATTAAGGGGAATGAAATATTTTGAAGGCTTTGCATTTCTCGTTAAAATGGAAATCACCCACTTTTAAAATAAAATAAGGTAAAAAATGAACGTTGACAAAAATAAAATATGTATGAATTTTTTTTTAATATACTATCTATGTTCCAATAATGGGCGGAGAATGTGGCTAAAAATTTGAAACAAAATGCAAAAGGATAAGGCGGATATTGAATATATGTATTGTCCCAAGACTAATTTGATGATTTATAATTGATTAATAATTTCACTGACTTTACTTAATCCACTTTGTATGATTTAATAATTGCGCTTGGCTTACGGCTTACGACTTAGCTTAACAAGAGGTTCGTATAAGGATCTTGAAATTAGACAAAGAACAACATTTAATAACTAAATATATTTAACGAAGAGCTAAGTGAACATTTCATTGACTATTTCAAAATAACATTATAAAGAACATAATAAATAACATAAACAAGCTAAGGCACGAGATACATTAACACTTGACACTTTTGAGTTTTAAGCACTGGTAGGTATTTACTAAGTGCCCTAGATGCAAAACTAGCTTATTGCGTTAAACTTCAAATTGTGTTTTCATTCCCTTGAATTTGCCCACTACCAACTGCTTGCAGAATTGATTCTAAAAAATATGTATTATTTGTAATTAAAGGAAAAAGAAAAGCATTTAGCGAGTTTTGCAATAAAATCTTTCATAAAGTGAGTTTTGTACCATTCCTACTAAACATTGTAAAGGAAACGAAATTATTCACATTGGGATTTATTAATAGTTTTAAACTATTACACGAAGGTGTTGTATATAAAAGCTTAAGCGAGGATTTTCTTCCATGTATTACTGTAATGTTTTTTCAAAACAGAAATTATTGTGGATTTATCGTCCTCTAAGAGGCAACTAACAGGAAGCTCTTTGGGATTACAGGAAACTAACTGTTTTCCTGCCTTACAAATAAATTTAGCCACACCTACGTTGGTATAGTAATGTGGTTCACCTCGCATCAAGATATTGCTATTATTCGTTTTTCCTTATGCAAAAATAAACTGCTTCGTCTGAGCGAACTGAAAATGCCACGATCCTGGAGCTTTAGTGACAATTTGTGATTCATTTTTCCAGTCATATATTTTCCAGTCTATGTCCTGCTTACAAATCATTGCACTCCCACCTATTATATCACCATATTCAGTGGGCTTTATTATAACAGATTGTTTTTTCACCTGTTCTTCTATTACTCTAAACACCCGATCGGGTGCGCTGATTTTAATACCTCTTCCAGCACCTACCCTTTTTCTCGAAGCATTTTACTTCGCAAGACAAAGTTTTTCATAACACGTTCGATTCTGTCTCTACTGAAAGAAGTGATTTTAAAAAATGCTTTCCTACAAACACGGATATTGGTATAAGAATCTATAATCTTTTCTTTCTCTTCTTGCAATACGCATTCATAGAATTGTCTTGTTTATCTTTCTCCTTGCACGCGTATATTTCTTTATGGAACTCTCGAGGTTAAAGCATGGTTAACTTGGAACAGTAATATGGTTTTTCCGGTTGACCATTATACCCACAAGTTGGGTATTCCGGACACCCTTTCGGAGTATGTATAAAAATGCATTTATTTAGATACTTCTTACAATATACGATATTATTTTTACATGTCTTTAATTTTTGTCGTTTACGTTCCCCTGGGATTTTCTTTCTGCAGATATTGCGAGGTGCCAGTTGTACTGGCGAACGAACCATCACATCGGGCGACATTTAACGATTCACTTAGTATTTCCATATTAAATGAAACCCGTTATTCAACAAGAGGAACTATTTCAAAAGCTTTTTGCATTATCAGAAGCAAAATGAATCAAAAAATTAGGCACAGGCAGCGTGACAGGACTACGATATCTGATTGGTGGGGTACATAGAGCGAGTTTTGCATCCAGTGCAGCAAAGCAAAAAGGGAGTTGATGCAAGTCGTGGGTTTTGAAATGGATATCCCATTTCATAAAGGCATTTTTACGCTGAGCTACTTGGATAGGTAATAAGATAATGTGTATATTAACAATATGGCTTACATAACTCATATTTTGAATTTTTATCGATTAGCGAGTTTTGCATCTACGGCACTCTCCTCTGATGCAAGTGAAGTTATTATACGCTCTGAGATCTTATCCATCCAATCATTATTATTCCTACGCATATGCGCAATTAGTATTAGGTGCCCTATTTACTTAACGTGCCATGTTCGCAAAGAACACACGACTTTGTGGTTAAGGGTGTTGGCTAATTTTCTGAAGGCTCCACGTGAGGAGGCCGCACGTGCCAAGGAAAATTTCCAGAATTACCACTAACGCAATGAACACAAAGAACCAAAAGCAATTTCCTCAGCCTTGACTTTATCAGAATGACGTTCTAATTAATGTATTAATTAATTTACTACTAAAAGTTATTTATCTTATAATAAAGAATTATATTTACTTTTTAAAAATACAGAATATAATAGAAGAATTTTAATACTTATACTAAGAGTTTAATACACAGGAGCTGAATTAATATATTTTCTTGTTGTGACAATATTGTCAATTCGCTATAGATATTCGTTGTTGGAGAAGTTGGTCTGAGGAAGATGGGCAATATTGTACATGAGGTTATGGACAATTTATTAGAACCACCAAACGGGAAGATAAAGACAAAGATTATTTGCTCATAGGTATTGGTAAAGTACTTCTACGTCTGTGAGAAATATCCTTTTGGCAGCGATAGGCTATAGAAATATATATACCGCCGCATTTGTTCTCAAGACTATTGCTACCCTTATATTAGATTATTATTATATTAGAATGGTGTAAATTACGAAAAGATTGGGATAAACAGTATGACCAATATCGTTTTTTAAAAAGACGTTTTATGTTTACGAATCCATGATAGTCGTAGTACAACGTCAAACAGGAAACATGCATAGTTTTTATGGAATTTGTGACTGCACTTACTAGAGGAATGATGCTTTGCAGCGGGTTTAGTATAGGAAAAAGAACTGCTTTCGTATTCCTTCGAAAAAGAGTGGAACTAATAATATTTGATCATATAACTTGCATTCTGTAAAGTAAGCTTCCTTTAGAATGAGGAATTCGTAACATATATAGCTACTTAAAGAGTTAGATTTTGAATTATTCGTAATTGATTTACTTCCTACAAGGCCCCCTGTATCTAGCTATCGCTGCGAAATATTACAATCGTAACATAATGGGATTTTACTGGTTCTGCTAATCACAAAATTCCGTCTCCTACCTGGCTCCATCTGTTCAAAGCATTATAAACTAGTTGGTAATCCCGGAGCACCATTTAAGTCACTTGTCAAAATATGCAGTATGATTGGATTATACCCAGCCCAGTTAACACTTAATTAAATACTAAAATATTGACTTTTTTAAATTTTAATAAAAGAAATGTACGATGGAAGTAAAACAGCATTGGCAGGTATTATTTAGTCACTAATATAAAAATAAATCTTAATATGTGAACTCTAAGGTATGTGAAAATCCTTAAAAATAATATCCTATGCTGTGTTTTTTCTAGTTATTTGTCACTAAAGTAAATTTAAATATTTCTACCGACTGTTCTTTTTTTCAATTAAAGTTATACACGTACAGCGTTTTGACAAGTTTTTGATAGAATTTAACTGCGATATTTTTGAACTATGCATAATTCCTGAATTATCAAGCATGTCTGCAAAAGTTTTAAAAATTCATTATAAATTACTTATTTGTCAAGAGAAAATATTACTTTAGATTAATTTGAGTTATGCTATGCACGCAGTGCAAGTCATGGTGAAACGATAAGAATATTCATATTGTACACAAAGGAGACAACCGACAAAATTGCCAAGAGACTACGCAGATTCGAAACCAAAACAGTTTTTCAGCCGACCTTATGATTGCAAGAGTGCTCAAAACTCCTAAAACCAGATAATGTTAGAAGAGCATGGAGTTTGCCAAATACCCTGCAAAATGCTTTGGACAAACAAACCGATGACAAATTTCGGTTTCAACGGAACAATAAGGCCGGAGATTTGGAAAACAGCTCTAATGGAACCACGTATTCAGCACAATACCTCAACAACATCTAAGGCACAAGGGCAAATAAATGAGGACACACCATCCCTATCGAATCTATGAGCCAATAGGCACGCAATACAGCTAGCCGCATCAATCCTATCGACCAATGAGCGGCCAGCGGAACAAGCTATAGTAAAAAGAAGAGCCGAACGACGGGTTATATGTAGTCAGTCAAAGATCGTGAGAGTGACAAAATTGCCTGAAGATGATAACAGAGATTTTACCGAAACGTTGCTTATGCGGGACGAAAATCGAAACAGTGCCACTACTCATTACACCCGTAAAAACCAGCTCTATGACATATTGCAGTAGCACTGGTAGCATAATTATATGAATAAAATAAATGTATTTTTGCCACACATTGGGCACTGCCATAAAATATATGCAGTGGTTTTGTATTAATTGAATAATGACGATAATTATGCTATAACCCTGCACTAATGATACAAAAACCATATATATTTATTTATGAATGCAGAGATTATAATCATTTAAATTATAACTACTCGAACAAATATTTTAATCTTAATCCTTGTTGACATTCTTACTATTCTTGTAGGTTCTAGCAGTGATCCTTCCTTTATTCGTCAACAACATTTCTTATTTAAAATTAAATAGGATAAGGTTAATAATAAAAAAATATTTTAAATCTCATAAAACATTTGTATTGATCTCAATATTCAATAACAACAACAACAGTAAAGAAATTCTTTTGCAACATGTGGCTGTTAAAAAAAATGTCCTTTTATTATTCCAAGCACAAACAAAATATATATATGTATATATGCGAAAAACACATTGCTTTTAATCTATTACATGGATTTAAGTAAAAATATTATTTTTGCTATCTTCAAACTTTTAATATCGTATAATTTCAAAGAAATAAAAATTTCCCTTACGACGCTGAATTTTATTTCAACAAAGACATTCATTTACACGTAATGCCTCTGGAGATCTCGCAAAGTAGAAAACATCTTGATAAGACTCCCACCAATTGCCATATGCAAATATTCGCACGTTGTACATACCACGAATTGGCTATTTGTCCATCAAAAATGCTTATACCTTTACGCATTCAAAATGCTTGAAATCTTTATTAAATTTGATCTAATAAATTATTAATAATGCACAGTAAATATCGCTAGCAAACATTTTCACGTAGTACTTTCAATGCCCTTTTACATCATTAACAATTCTCCCATGATTTACAAAATTAATCTACTTTAGCAAAGAAAATAATATTTTATTCAAAATATTGACGATGTTAAACGCTTTACCAAAAATGAACATTTGCACGTAGCACTTTTAGCACACGCCGTACACCATCAATTATCTATCATGAATTTATTTCAAGAAAAACTTACTTATAATATTGATATACATTATCAAATTCCTGTTGGTTTATATCTACCATTTTGATAATAAAAAAAATATATGAAATTAAACAATGTAACAATGAATTAATTATAATGTGAAAAATTAAACTACTTATTGAAATCAAAATAACTTAATACATTCAACTAAAATGATTTTATGCAGTGTATTTGTACGCCTGCAATCATTTGCGTATGGAAACAAAATTTATACGTTCGGTCAATTCAAAAGATCGGCAGCTTCTTCGCTTCTATCGTCGTTCGCGCCTTTTTATCACCTCGGTCCTCGAAACAAAACACGACTATCCGTCTGCAGCGCCATAACTCACACACTAATGTTTATGTTGGTTTTGCCCTGTTCATATTTGTTTTCTTCAAGTTTTCCCCCAGGTTGAACTATTCCTATACAGTTTTTGACAGTTAAAAAATGCACAGAATGTACACACACAAATTGTTTATTATTAAAATCCGTGCACATTCGCGATTCTTTGTCTTGAGTAGGTATATTCTTCTTCTATTAACGCCATCCCTCATTGTATTTGTAAATGAATTTTTTGCCTCTTTCATTATTGTTTAAATACTTCCTTTTCCCATTATTTAACACTATCCGTATTTTCTTTTTGTAGATATCTTCGTTGGAAATAATCGGAAATACATTGCATGAAGATGGGATTCTTCCTTTTATGATCACATTATCAGGAACACGGACCTCGACAGCTTTATCCCTGTCTTCCAGCCACCTTCTCTCATCTTCGTGTAGGTTGATTTGCACGTAGCTGTCAACAACGTTAACATTATTTTCTTCTTTGTAGATTTATTCAGATTAAACCAGATTTATCCTATTATTTCTGAAGCTTTTCCGGATTAAACCAGATTTATCCTGCTATTTCAGAAACCTTTACTTTATTTAAATCGTGTCGCATAAAGAACACTTTTTTGTATATCCTTTTAAAAATACTATTAAATATAAGTATCAGGTATTTATTGTATTGTTAAATGTGACCATAAAATGTCTAACAGATAACAATCGTTTTACAAATATATTTACTACGTCTATTCACTTTGAAAGATGTTTTCATGTCTAGCATGTCGAATTTCACCTTTGTTCGTTGATTCTGTTTTTGTATATTGAGAACACATCTTGTGCTCCTCGTTTCTATAAATATAGAATACATGAATTTATTTTTGTGTTTATTTCTATACCTTTTATATAAATTTATTTCAATGTCAAATTATCATATACCTTTCATCATAATGTTGCGCCTTAGAGGTTATGCAACTCATAATTCGTTTTTAGCAATTATGTTTACAACTAAAAATTGATTTTCTTATTCTAATACTTAATTGTCTAACTATTTTAAAATGCTTAAACTATAAGGATCACAGCAATATGTATATATAAATGTACCAAAACGTAATTGAAGTTTTATAAATTATTTTTAAGAAATCATATCAGCGTTGTCAGAGCTCTGGATATATATATATAGTGGCAACTAGCTAATGGCCTATTGAATTATGGAACAAATGGAAAAGAGTGTTTTATATATATATTTGAATATCGTTGTAGCATGTTTAAAACTTGGGGAAATATCTTTCATGTTAATAGCCGAAACATTCAAATTCCGTAAAATGTACATCCATACATATTTATACCGGAAACTTATTTTTCCTTTTGATACCAAACATCCGACTTTTTGTTATGCAGATACCTACCATCGAAGCAGATGCAGAATTTCAATAAACAGTTTAGAACGGTCGATGTTTTCATTAAAATATCTCCGGAGCAATTTTCCGAAGCGGTTTTCCGAGCATGTCCCAGTCCCTCATCAGTTATATACATGGAAATTAAATAGAAGGCCTTCATTATTTAAATAAATGAAAATTTATTATTCTACGTCGTTTTGTTTACTTCGTAGATCACCAGCTGAGCCTATACTCTCTTATATTCTCTCGATCTAAGCGTCGTCGGCTGCCACCAAATTAACATAATTTAAACTGTCTCTGGTTCCTCGATGGGGGAAAATTTCCCTTCGGCCTTCGAAGTGCCGATGGTAAGTTTCCCCCGAATCAAAATTAATGGATATCTGAGGCGAATGGGAATTTATACCGCTGGGAATGTTTAGGGTCACTGTCGAATTGCTAAAACTATAATTGCACTTTAATTAAATCTACGGGAATAATTGTTTTATATTATCAACGCTTTACCTATATAACACGACTGGGAAATTTTATTTTTAATTATGAAATTTTCATTATAAATTCCATAATAAATATAATACATTCCCAAGAAATATTCAAAGGAAGGGGGTGATCATCTTCTTTCACCAATGTTTCACAAGATTGAGTAACACAACAGATATAATTCCAAAAAACAAGACCCAGCAATTTAAAATAAAGTTGTATTGGGAAACCAAAGAAGCTGGAAAAGGTCTTCACTATTCCGGCATACATATCATCAGTGAGATCGTGTTTGTTATGTTGAGAAGCGTGAGTGGGAATGTTAAAGTCTAAATTCTGTAGGGCTTAAAAAATTGCTGATATTTGCAGTAGAGGCTGGAAACAAGCGTATAAAAAATAATGTAAAGGCTTTTGTGATTAAAAACGAGCTTAACATATAAAAGATCAATCATAGATATATTGGCTGCTAAGAAATTTATTGTCAGTAATTGAGGAGTTTTATCATACTGGGAGCTTTTTAATTGATGTCCTAAAAAAGCAGAATTTTTTGCACACATATTTTTCCCCTTTTGACTACAATAAATTTCCTTTTGATTGACACAGCGTACAGTTTAATTTATAAAAAAAAAGTGAGAAATGAAGCCAAGGCTATATTTAGACGAAGAGGCTGGTGGGCCATTGGTATTATTATAAGTCTCTGAAAAAGTTTACTGCGTTAGCTATGAGGAATGAAAAAAAGCTTATTTTAATTACCCATAATGATGTAAATAAAGAAGACCTTCCCTTTCATGTCAACAAGTTTTCATATCAGCAATTGCAATTGTACTATATTGATTTGAGTGATGGAAAATAACGTATCTTTTGTGAAAAGCACTAAAACACCTTTATCACACTAAGACACAAAAGACTAGATACGTATTTCGATAACAATGTTGTCATCTTCAGTAGCACTGAATAAAAACCGCGTTCTCTATACATCGTAGCGTATACAAAATAACACTGGGTGTACAGAATACGCTACGGTGTATGGACAACGCGGTTTTTAATCAATGCTACTGAAGATGGCAACATAGTTGCCGAAATACGTATTTAGTTTTTCGTACTTTAGTGTGGTAAAGGTGTTTTAGTGTTTTTGTTTAGTATCAAGCCAGAGACTCTAAGTTAGTTTGAGTTTGTGGTTGTTTTTTTCATTATCTTATCCCGTTTATTTCAGTTGCAAAACCCTGCAAGTCCACTGACTTGACTTTCCAAACCGGACAAGTCCACGTTTTGGCATTTTGATATTTCATAATTGTGAAAACAGATAAAACTCCTTATCCGCCTGAAATTGATAAGGATGAAATCTTATAAAAGTGGTTTTGGAATTGTTAAGGTTGAGCCTGTTTTCCGCAAGCCATTCACAAACAGTGTTCAATATATTGCTGCATTTTTTTTTGTAAGAATTTGGTCATCTGAAGCAGCAGTAACCAGTGCGATATCGTCAGCATAAATTGTGATGAAAGTGTCTATCACAACCTGCGGAAGGTCATTAATAAAAAGCAGAAATAGCACTGGTCCCAGTACTGAACCCTGAGGCACACCTCTACCACTCATCATCTCAAAGGTATGGTTACTAATACTGTTAGAACTGCGATAGGTAATATGAACATATTACCTCCTACCCACGAGGAAAGGTTTGATACAATCGAGAGCAACACCTCTAATCCCCAAGATTTCTAACTTGTTTATCAAAAGACTGTGGTCCACACAGTCGAAAGCCTTACTTAATTCAAGAAACATTGCAACAGGGTATGTACCTTCATCAATGGCAGTGACAATAAAATTGTAAAAAAATATTAAGGGCAGTAGTAGTTGAACGCCCTTTCCTGAAGCCATGTTGGTAGTTGCTCAGTATATTATTTTTAACCAAAAAGTCATTCCAGGAGGCAATATTCAAATATTTTTGAAAAACAGGATGTAAGTGCAGTCGGCCTGTAATTTCTCACAGATGATTTATTCCCACCCTTATGAATGGGAACTAATTTAGTTGTTTTTAAAATAAGCAATTATTTACTATCAATAAAGACCTAAACCAGAATTTTCACGCGTTATTCAAAGGCGAAATGCATTAACCCATTACTTGCCAAAGGTGCGTAAACGCAACCTTTTAAAAACATTTTTTTTTGCCATCAAAAATATTTTTTTTATACATTATGTCGCAAGGGTTGCTTTTTTAACAGGCTAAAATCTTATGTTAAATTATGATACAATAAAACGTGTAATGTTTTTTTTAATTAAAAAAAAATCTGTATTTTTGGGTTTTGTGCACACCTTCAAATAATTATTTTTTTTGGGTACTAATTATTTTTTTGTTATATATTTCTTCTCGCAGTGTATATTTAAAATATGTCTTCTTTGATATATACACATCTTAATATCTATAGTTTGAAAACGACAGCTAGAATGACAGGTATTTTGTAACGGATGCGTATACGCACCTTTGGCTAATACATAGATAAAAGCGCGCGCCCGGTGCCAAGCTGCTCGACCGCACTGGTTACTGCAGCATGGCATTTTTGAAGGACGTGAGCGGTTTCATGCAGGTTGAGACACGATTCGCATGTTGACGGAAAATTATTTGACTCGTTGATACATCTCTCAGTTGGTTGCCAAGATTTGGATTCAAGTTGTGGTGTCTTTGCTCCGATAACGGTTACCTATTCAAATTTATTCCATATGGTGGAAAGGCGGAGAAAACTGAAAACATGGGTCCATTAGGATCAAAAGTTGTATTAGAGCTTCTTTCTGTTGTAGAAAAGCCGCAACAGCATAAAATATTTTTTGATAATTTTTTCATATCATATTCTCTTTTTGAAAACTTAGGTGAAAAAGGTTCGTGACTGGAACGGTAAGAGACAACCGTACTGCAAAATGTCCACTTGAAGATAAGAAAATCATGTCAAAAAAGGAAAGAGGCTCTTTCATTTCCGCTTTTGATTCGAACTTGAAAGTTCTGGTTAGTCGGTGGAATGACAACTCTGTAGTTACTATTATGACGAATTTCTGTAGTGTCTTACCAGTCACTCAAGCCAAACGTTACAACCGCAAAGAGCGTAAAGAAATGCTTATCAATCAACCAAAAGTGATTCATGAGTACAACCAACACATGGGTGGGGTAGACCTTCACGACAATAGTATTGCCAATTATCGCATTGGTATTAGAGGTAAAAAGTGGTGGTGGCCATTATTACCAATGTTGTTGATACTATGGTTGTAAACAGTTGGAAAATATTCAATATCGCAAATGAAACCAAAATTTCCCAACTGGAATTTCGTTCAAGTTTAGCGCTGTGTCTGCTGAAATACGAAGGACAAAAAGAAGACACCCACAATGAGGCTTCCACTTCAGCAAAATCCAACTCGTCTTATGGAAGACCTTCTAAATCAGCTTTACCAGGTGTCATAAGATTTGACAATATCGGGCACATTATAATTCGAAATGCTAAGAGTGCAAGAAAAAGGTGTCGACTTTGCAAAAGTAATACAATTTACTTGTGTAAGAAATGTAATGTGCATTTGCATCCTGATTGCTTTGATATTTTTCATACAAGAGACTAGTATTTTATTTTATAATAACCTACGCCAAAGGTGCGTACATGCACCCATATATTTTTTTGTTAAAAATAATACCTAATTTTCTTGTACCAAAAATGTATCTTAATAAATATGTTCTGAGATTACTTTAATAAAAAAAAATATTTTTTAATGTTTTTTTTTGTCTTGGCCAGTAATGGGTTAAAAGCAGATTTATTTCTTGAAACCTTAGTTATTTCTGCTTTCTGATTCTGGTAAGGCAAAGAAAAAATGTGTTTGTTCGATAACACTATCTTCAGACCTCCTTGTTGAGAAGCCCGGGCTTTTGATTACTTTTCTCAATAAATATGTTTTTAACATTTCCTAGATAATTATAAAATTGTAGTTAAATATACTTTAAATAATGCTCCAACAGATATTAAATATATCCATTTTGAAAACGTGTTTAAACAGAAGTAAAATTCCCATAAAGGAATCGCCCTTCAATATACAATCTTTTTTTTATCGGCATATAAAACTTTTCAAACTAAAATTGAATTCGTATATAACCATTTCGTCCATTTATCCATAGCCTGGTCGATCCACATTGCACATACAGTAGTCCATCGATTGAAGTGAAGCGTTGCTAAGAGACCGCCTTTTCTCTTTTTAGCCTCACACCAGACCCATAGTTCTGTCTCGCTATCGGTCTCTCTGTACCTCAAAAACCTTCTCTCTGTATACGTACATACATACATATATATAGATATAAAAGTACGTACATACATTCATTCTCTTCGATGTTTTTTCGTTCTTGTAACAAAAAAATCGTAGCTGGATCGAGAATCATTTCAGAGGCGCTCCATTATTTTTTAATGCTACCACTACATCTGACTCTTTACCCCCTAGATGGGCGTATAATGACATGCTTAGTGACACACACAGCAAATCGCTGTTTTGAATTTATGTTTTCATTACTTATTGTTATTTATTATTCATATATATTCATAGATTAACGTTATCTTACTCGCCGAATGTTTGTTTTTGTAGATTTTTCGTTTTTAATTGGAAAGGAGAATATGTTAGTTTGAAACTTTTACTTAGTGTCTTACATATTTGCATGTGGACAAGTTGTTCAAAAGCAATGCCACAACATTTCCAAGAATATAGCTTTTCCAGAGACTTTTCCTTTTGTCTCTTCTGCACTGGTTGTTGGATACTTATTATTAAGATTTAGAAATAGAATACAAAAGATGAAACAATGTAATAGAAATAAAACACAAAGAATTGTTTCACATTTACACTATATTTAACTTAAATACACAACAGCTGTTTCGCTACACGGTAGCTTCTTCAGGTGATAACAAATTCTAAATTATTACAATCAAAGAACAACTCTTATATATAGACAAATATAATGACAACATTAACAAATAGCTGTAAAATATTTACAAAGGGTAATTTAAATGTATTTACTTAAAGAGGGCAGTTTTCTTAATTATATCAGCAGTTTACGAAAGGGAACCTACATTATTACTAAAAGGATTAAGGAAAACCTAAGAACTAGAAAGATATAGATTTAATAAATATTTCTATTTTTTAATTTCCATACATTCCAGTAAATCTAAATTTCTACTTTTGTTTTGTACATGAAGAATGTAAAATTTATCATTAAAGCAATGGTCGTATTCAATCAAATGATTCGCATAAGCTGAGTCGTTGTTTTTATTCGTGTACGCAGAAAAATGATTAGCTATCCTTTTTTTAAAAGCTCTCCCAGTCTGACCTATATATTTCTTAGTACAAGATCCACAATTTAACCTATAAGTTCCAGATTTATTGTCTCGTGTCGTTTTTTCTTTGTTGTTTTTAATGCATTTAGCTAGGTTGTTATTTGTTCTAAAAGCAATATTAATCAATAACTCCCACTTATTAAATTTATTTTCATAATGTACACTGTTCAATAGATCACCCCCTCTACATAAATTGTGCTATATAGTTAGATATATAAGTGTTTGTGTAATATTTTTATTCATTTCTGAAGAAGCCACTGTGTTGGCGAAACAATTGTCAAACATTACTTCTAATATTAAATAGTGAAAATCCAATGTTTGTTGTTTATTTAGTAATTAATATTTAAATTACCCTTTGTAAAGATTTTACAGTTATTTGTTAATGTTGTCATTATATTTGTCTATATATAAGAGTTGTTCTTTGATTGTAATAATTTGGAATTTGTTATCACCTGAAGAAGCTACAGTCTAGCGAAACAGCTGTTGTGTTTTTAAGTTAAATATAGTGTAAATCTGAAACAATTGTTTGTGTTTTATTTCTATTGGAATATGGATTTACATCAAGTAAGGCCGAATCTATTGAATTTTTGAAACAATGTAGTTCCCACTATCCAATTAAAACTAACAATGTAATATTTATTATTTCTATTGTATTGAAATTCAACAATATTTGCGTGTAGACAGAGATTACTTAAAAACTAGATTTTCATGTACTCAAAGTTCTACATATTTAGCAGAGGTGTCAGTCAGAGCAATGCGTTGCCGGGCACGATTTTTCATATAGTTTTTGCGTCATACTAATGAAGGTTTACATAAGAGAACATCGCAGCATATACCGTTTATGTAGTTGCAATCATGGCCAACGGGCTCTCCCTATCGCTGCGTGATATCAGGCCATCACTAACGAGATTTTTCGGATTCTGATAACCTGAAAATATCGATCCTTAAGTAACGCCGTCTATCCAAAGCATAACCAACTACAGGGAAATCGCAGAGCATCTTTAAAATCACGTGATAAAAATATGCAATATGATTAGATTATATAAAGCCAAGTTAATACTTAATTTATTACGTTATTGACATCTGACTTTTTTTATCATAAATTTTATTACTAGAAACATTTAACCTTTTTGTTAAATGTGTGCTACATATTTACTATAAATATATTCTGGTAGTTACGGCGCCTACCAAAACAAACTGATCTAGTTTTTCCATGGGAAATACCTGGCTGTTGTGGTCATTCATTTTCTTTTGCATTTGTAGGTTAAATTGATATTTTAATATTTGTAGATGTGCAAAGAGAACGTTTTTAAAAATCCAAAGGGAAAAATTGCCGGGCTGAAGTGAAGCAGCATTGGCAGATCTTATTTGGTCACTAATTTTAACAATAAGTTAAAATATGTAAATTCTAATGTATTTGAGGGCTAATTTAGTATAATTTTATAGAGGATAAATAAAAATACTATAGTTATTAAAATGATGTAATTATTACCAATAATACACCTTGTTATCAATGTAAAGTTGAAAATTGCCAACAAGGAAGTGAATAGTGTTGAAGCAAATCTTGCTCTGTCTTGTGTGTATATTGTAATAGTGCCAAAGTGGTAAAAAGTTCATCAAATATGTACCGAAAAAAGAAAAAAAAGACTTTAGAGAATAATACATTTTGTTACTTGGAAATATTCAATATTTCATTTAATTGCACTTGCATGTATATAAATTCATTGTAATATTTAAGTATACTGTAAAACAAAGTTATGGTTTTATTATGTTTTAACAAGATCAATTAGTTCCGATGCTGTAGAAGAAATGTTTCCACATGTTACAGGCTTAAAGAAGGTGCATATTATGCTACTGATGTTAGAGTGGCTGAATATTTTATGAAGTAAAAATTGCGATATGGAATAATAAAAGCTTCCAAGTCTTCCAATATACTTGAAATCGTCGATTACGCTAAGACCGCAACATTTTCAAAATCCAAGTAGTTATCTACAAAATCCAAACAAGCACACACAACGTAATTGAACCGCAATAGTTTTATATTTTGATTTGTTAGAAAAGATTAGAAATGTAAGTACAATTGTTACTCTTAAAACTACGTAACAACTTAAGTTTTAGCAACACTTTCTTCATTTTTGAAATGGTTAATATTAATTATTGTAAAGTTAATGTTTAAAGTGTTATTTTAACATTTATTTCAAAAAAATTTGAGAAATGATTCTCTTTGGGTTTATTATTCTATTGCTAGATGGCGTTACTTTAGTATTGATATTTTAAGGTTAGCAGAATCAATTTTGCGCAGCAATAGCGAGATCCATTTATCCTTGCTGCAATTCGCTACTAAATGGAAGACATTATGAAAGTAATCGCAAAGCCAGCAAGAATCATGAAAATCTGTAAATAGAACAGGAAGTTCTTGTTTCGCAGAAGTAAGCAGATTCAAGCATCTCGCAGTTACAATAACAAACGATGGAGAAATAAACAGAAATCTAAGAGAAAATTCAAACAGTTAATAGAGCATATCATGTGAAGAAAAAATTATTTGGTAATATACACAAGAATAGAAATTTATAATTCTACAATTAGGAAAAGTAATAACTTATGAAGCAGAGAAGATGGCGTTGGACCAGAAACAACAAAACGCGCTGAAACTACTGGAAAAAAAAGTAATGACAAGAAATACTAAATAAACTGGGCTATTGACTGACTGACTATTGAAGTATATTAAAATTCAGAGAATAAAATGCCTAAAATACGTGTGGAGAGCTGGACCTGAAAGCAGTACTGGGACAAACATGGAATGGAGGCCAAGTGGAATTCTTGCATATTCATTCATATTGTGTTTAAAAAATGTAAACATTATTTTCTCCTATTGTGATTTATATACCGGGCGTAGAATGGATTTTCGTACATAGGGATTTTACATGCAAAACTAATAATTTGCGAATATTCCCTCCCCTAATTTTTTTATAGGAAAATGTTAAACACAAAAGTTGTAGACAAAAAAAATGTATCTAAATTCTTTGATATTTATTTTCTAACTCCTTCTGGTCCTGCTAGACTTGAAGAAAAAGTATTAGGAATGAACCGATTAGTACTAGCCATGAATCCTGTTAGCAATAAATGTCACGTTTTGACAATCAAAATAAGTTTGCTGATTCTTAAAATGAATTGCCATAGCCAAGAAGAGAAAGTCAACTTTATTAAATGGTACTACTCTGGATTGTCTTTTAGGGACATACAAGCAACTTTTGCTGGATTCTACCCGGAGCGACCAATTCTAAATTTGAACACCCTGAATAGAATTGTCAGGCACTTTGAGACCAACGGCACTGTTAATAAGAAATGTAAGTGCCAGAATGTAACAGCTGGTGCAAGAAGAGAGAAGGTAGATGCCGTTCTCTTGAGCGTTGTAGAGAACAAAAATGTCTCCTTAAGACAAATAGGTAATAATTTGGGGATTCATTTTACTACTGCTCAGAAAATTTTAAA
Organism: Amphimallon solstitiale; assembly: GCA_963170755.1. NCBI lineage: Eukaryota > Metazoa > Arthropoda > Insecta > Coleoptera > Scarabaeidae > Amphimallon > Amphimallon solstitiale. The sequence continues at coordinate 6,421,964 of OY720681.1, read as the reverse complement.
GAGTCAAGATCCGCGGTTTCGGTCTTATAAATACGAAAAGCACCAAAAAATATTCGAGGAGGATAAAGAAAAAAGAATGCAGTTTTGTGAAATAATGATGGAGATGGCCAATGATGACCGAAACTTTTTATCTAGGATTTTATTCAGCGATGACTGTCGATTTCAGTTAACTGGTGAACCAAATCAACAAAATTATCGCTACTGGAGCACACAAAATGAACATTTAATGTTGCAGACTCATACGCAATACCGGGGTAGTGTCAATGTTTGGGCTGGCACACTAGGTCCTCACATAATTGGACCGTTCTTTATTGCAGACCGCTTTACTGGTGCTGCGTATTTAAATTTTTTGCAAGAAGAAGTCGGGCCAGCTATCGACGAATTGGGAATTAATTACGAATTTTGGTACCAACATGATGGATGTCCGGCGCATTACCAGCGCGATGTTTTAGAGTACTTAAATCATGTATTCCCAAATCGCTGGATAGGTCGAGGTGGAGAAATTAATTGGCCTCCAAGATCTCCGGATCTTTCGCCAAATGATTTTTTTCTGTGGGGCACATTGCATGTTCGGCTATACAATGGAAGGACGTATCAAAATGTCGACGCTTTAAGAGCTGCAATACTTGCAGAATGTCGTCAAATATCACACTATCAACTGGCCGCAACTAGAAGAAATTTTTACGACAGATTGGGGTGCTGCTCAGCTGTCAACGGAGATTTGTTTGAGCATTTAATTTAGTTATTACTACAACTACCTTTATTACCACGTTCAATAAAATTTTAAAATCTCTTCAGCACGTTTTTTATTTTCTGCAAACGACTTAAAACCTATGCTTAAAACAGATTTAAACGCCTCTACTAAAATTGTCACATTGTTGTGTTAAATGAATGAATTTTGTTACTTTTGTTGTCACATGTCACGGCTGTTGCTATTTTGTATCATTTCTTCAATTCTTTTTCCTTTAATGACCCGGAGGGTGATAGTAAGCAAAGAAGAAAAAAAATGGGACCTATTTTTAAAGCTCTATAATTTTTGTGTTTAACTTTTTCCTATAAAAAAAATTAGGGGAGAGGATATTCGCAAATTATTAGTTTTGCATGTAAAATCCCTATGTACGAAAATCCATTCTACACCCGGTATAATAAAAAACAATTGTTTAATTTCAAAAATTATAATGTTTACACGTATGAATTTATGATTCCGTTGTAAGCAATGATTCGCAAAAGTTGAGTCTGTCTTGTAACATCATCGTGTGCTTCCATTCTAATGTCTAAGGTCCTTCCTGTCTGTCTTACATACACATTTTTACAGTCTTCGCATGTCAACTTGTACACCCCTGAGTTGAATCTATTGTCCGTTTTATCTTTATCTTTTTTTTATTTCTTTTCGTAAGGAATTGTTTGTTTTGAATAAAATGGTCTCTTCGCTAATTGTTTTAATTGAGTTTTCTGCAGTTTTTGAAATTTTACCAATGTATGTGATGAAATTATAACTGTGGGCTCTATTGTTTTCTTTTTTTCTGATTTATAAATTTTATCACACATGTTTGAAAAAAATTTAATTCTCATTTTATTTCTAGTATCTTGATAATAAATGATAGTAACTGAAACACTGAATTTAAATATCTGTGTAAGTAATAAGTTGAAGTGAATATTAACCCAGTATTTATCATTTGAAGTGAAACATTTATTTGATTAGATATAATTTACATACACATATATATTTTTTGTATTAATAATTATAACCGTTTATAGTTAGCGAATTTGTTGGTGTTATTGACACGTAGCTATTATTATTCAAAACAGATTAGTAGCACAGGGACTTGAGTAATTAATTTTGCGCGTAGTGAAGTATTGTGGCTTGACGTGAGAATGCTTAGGCAGACCACCATTTGCAACTTTTATCAGAAAATTATCAGATTTGAGGACAGCAACCGACATCGCAACGAGAAAGACAATATCAATCTGCGTGCTACCCCCTCCCAGAAAAAATACATCAAAAAAGGAATTATTACGAATATTTAAGAAAAAAGAAAATGTAAAATATTAGGTAAATTCCACTGTAGAGCATCCATAGACATGTGTTGTACGGTGTCACCAAATGAACTGGGATATCTTTATCTAAGATGTGATATAATTTCATATATCAACTTACTGCCAGAATCGAAGAATCAGGATTTAAAAAATTATAAAGAAAACGCTGTTTTAAGCTTATAACGTTTCGGTCTTGATTAAGACCTTGATCAAGCATTTCTTTTCGTGATTTGAGCAAATCTTACATGTTAAAAAAACTCCCAAAACACGATAGCAAATGTCTGATAAAGGTCTTAATAAGACCGAAACGTCATACGTTTGAAATAGCGTTTCCTTTGTAATTTTTTAAAAATATTTGTATGTATAGTTATCTATATTTCGTTCTTGTTGTATTTAAGTATGGAATATTATCTATTGACGGTTCTATTTTACTTTTTTTGTATTATGCAGATAGCCAATAAAGTCATTAGTTATTAATGCAGAGATTGCGCTAAAATTTTCCTGTCGGTTTTTTAAAAGTCCAGGTCATACGAATAATGCCGGAAAGCACGGCGGTAATTGTTATGTGACCTATTTTTGCGATTTGATTTTTGATTTGGTCGATTTTCGAACGTGATGTTTTTAATTTTCAACAGATATTGCCTTGTTTGTTCAATCCGGTTTTTTTTCTCGATGCGGAAGAATGTTTGCAATCAAGATAATTATTGACGGTAAATCTGGAGCTTCTTTTTTAGCCTTTGTTTTCACTTAAATATTAAACTTAATTTGTTTTGTCAAGGACCAAAAATAAAATGTTAAGTTGTGTAATAAAATAACTCAATCATTGAGTAATTGCTCAAAATCAATTAATAATAGTGTAATAATAACCTATTTTATTATTGCGTACCTATTTGTTAAATTTATCAAAATGATAATGTCTTTCTACATACTGAGTGGGCCACCGAAAACGAAACAGATTGAATATCTAGAAGGAGAAAACTTTTTTGAAGAAACGCAAAAACAGGTCGATTTTTGATCCAAGGGGGACACCCTTCCATCATATCTTCAACTGTGATACGTCATTCCCCTCCCCTCCATCACTCTAACCATTACAATTTAAATAGGGAAAGTACTAAATACGATACATCATTGAAAAGGTAATTGTACGGAGAATTCAGCAATGTGATTGTTGGTTGCGCTATTTTTGATTTTAGCGCCCTCTAGCGGAAAAAAAAACGGTTACGTATTCCACAATGTGACACATCATTTCAAAGCTAATTTTATTAGCAACTAAATACGTAATATCTTTGACATTTATTTGTCATCATTCTCAAGTACAGACTGTCAGTGTCTTTTGTAAACTAATAAGTTCGTAGTTTCTAATATTAGAGCTCTGCAAGGTGTTTCGATTATTTAATTTTTTTTCAATTGTGCATTAAATTGCTAATAAAATTAGCTTTGAAATGATGTGTCACATTGTGAAATACGTAACCGTTTTTTTACCCGCTAGAGGGCGCTAAAATCAAAAATAGCGCAACCAACAATCACATTGCTGAATTCTCCGTACAATTACCTTTTCAATGATGTATCGTATTTAGTACTTTCCCTATTTAAATTGTAATGGTTAGAGTGATGGAGGGGAGGGGAATGACGTATCACAGTTGAAGATATGATGGAAGGGTGTCCCCCTTGGATCAAAAATCGACCTGTTTTTGCGTTTCTTCAAAAAAGTTTTCTCCTTCGAGATATTCAATCTGTTTCGTTTTCGGTGGCCCACTCTGTACAGAAAAGATCTTAATGGATGTCCTCTGCATTCTTAATTAAGTTCAAATGTTTTTGGAAGGCAGACATGCCACGTTTAGGTTAGCCTAGGAAAAAATATACTTAACCCACTACAAGAGATTTCCTAAAGAATAAAGCAAATCAAAAAGGAAAATTATCCTAAATGTGTGTCAAAATATACTGAATAATTAATTTTTCAGATTTACACTGAAACCAAAGTAGAGTGACTTTTATATTTAGTATTCTGTTTCTCTGTGTTTCCTATAATTAATATAATAATTTATTATTCCGTTTATAAATTACAGTTATTGGAATTGAACAAATTCTCTTCGAAGAGATATCATGACTAAAAGGGTTAAAACGAAAATTACATGTGATCAGGATACCTTATTTAGTTAAAATCACTTACGAGATGCTTTGGCGCAAACATCATGCCGGGTAGTGTAAATTATACATTTCAAGTTATTTTATCAATTGTAGATGTAGATGGGACTAAAATTTATAAAATTTGTTCCTCAGCTACTGCCACTGAGGAGTCTCGTTTAATTAAAGAGGATTTGGATAGTCTATACTATGTTGCCAATCGTCATTGTTAGTTTTTGGCAACAAAAAAAGTCTATTGCATTTTCAGAAACTTATAATGTTAGTGTTAGAGACTAGTTGTTAAAATCTGTGAGTTCAGAAAGGAATTTAGAACTGCATTTTGATACTACTTTAAGATTTCAACACAATATTAATCCTTAAGCCCCGGATTTTAGGCAGTTAAAAAATTCAAAATAGGCGCCTCAAATAATCCTTTAAAATATCACTCGATTTTGGTCTCATGATGGTCCCAGGATGGTCAGAAGACGTCCAGGAGAAAGAAGAAATTTGCAGTTTTTCCACAACAACATACGGCTCTAATTCAATGTGTAATGGTGTGAGGCACTATCTGTCATGGAAGTAGATCTACTTTAGTAATTATTCCAGGAGCATTAAATGCGAATCGCTTTATAAATCTTGTGTTGAGAACAGTGTTAATCCCATATCTGCAAGAGCTGGTAAATCCAATTTTTCAACAAGATAATACGCGATAATAATGCTAATATTGATCTGCTTCAATGGCCGTAGTGGTCGTCAGACTTATCCCTATATAACACGTATGAGATATGGTAGGACAAAGGATGAATCATTTACAGTCACCCCCCAAGCAGTATAGAAATTCTCCGACAACGGATTTTAGAAGTTTGGGACAGCATACCACAAGCTACCATAGATGCGTTTATTTCGAGTATGCCTAATCGATTAGCTGAATGCGTAAGAAGTAGAGGATGACCTACGCATTATTAGTTTTATTATTAATTGTATATTGTTGAAATTTTCATCGCCTCTTAATATGAATAAAATACGTATTTCCTGTAAATTTCATTAAAATATATCTACGTTTACGTTTAGTGTTCATTTACTTATGGTGGCCAGTATACAGGGTGTAACAAAATAAGTGTAAAATATTTCAGGGGGTGATTCCTTAGCGAAAAAGAGATAGGGTCTTTCATATAAAAAAACTTCAATGGAGCATCCCTTGTTAAGATACAGCCCCATAAAGGGGGTACATAAAATTTGTTTTTCAATTTTTCTCACAAACGCTAAAAATGTAATTTATTTCCAATGTAACTTTTTGTCTGATTATTTGTTTATCATTTAAAAATCTATTTCCAATACCTTGTTTCATTCGAAACAAAAAATGTCCCTTGAATTTTTTGCCCAAAAGTAATCAGTTCGCAGCAAAAAATTATTTTACGAACAACTACAGAGATACATCGTCATAAATGCGAACTGGATTAGTATTATTATTTTGTAGTTACTACCTGCATCAAAATACATATGATTAAAGATGAATAAACAAAACTAATTTATTAATAACAAAACATAAAACATGTAGAAATCATAGTAAATGTTCAATATGTCCACCTTCAGTCATTACACATGCGTCTAGACGTCGGCGCATTGAGCCACGTATTCGCTCAAATATTCCCGGATTGTCTCTAATTACCCTGCACGCATCGATGATGCGGTTTCTTAAGTCCTCTACATCGCGAACAGGAGTAGGATAAACCAAAGTCTGTAAATGGCCCCAAGTAGAGAAATCGAGAGGATTGAGATCCGGGGATCGAGCGGGCCAATTCTGTGGTCCTCCTCGACCTATCCAAAGATTTGGATATGTTTGGGTTAAATGCTGACGTGCTGCTTGACTAAAATGGGCGGGAGCCCCATCATGCATAAAAAACATATCCCTTCTGACGCCCAAAGGAACTTCCTCCAGCAGTACTGGATGCACTTCTCTTAAAAATTGAGTATATGTCTCACCATTTAATCGAGGAGGTAGAAAATGAGGGCCAATTAAATAATCCCCAATAACTCCGAGCCACACGTTAAGAGAAAAGTGGTCTTGATGGTTAGCTTGTACAATAGCGTGAGGGTTTTCATCAACCCATATGTGGTTATTATGAAAATTAATTATCTTGTCCCGAGAAAAAGTACATTCGTCTGTGAATTCGAACGTCTTCAGAAAGTCAGGATTTCTTCTAATCATTTCCAGCATCAAATTGGATAATTCAAGACTGTTCGGAAAATCTCGCTGTAACAGTGCCTGTACTCGTTGCAGATGGTAAGGGTATAAGAGTTGTTCCTTTAAAATTCGAAAGCAATCTTTCTAGTACTGCTAGTAGGTTGTTCTTCAACCAAATTAAGTACTGCTTCTTCAAGATGTGTTGTTCTAACTTCTCGATGGCGACCACAATCCTGCGTTCTTTTGTCGAATGAACCATATTCTCGTAATCGTTGATAAAGTCAGGCAAATATTCTATGCGAAGGAAGCTGCCGTTGAGGATACATTTTAGCATATCTTCTAGAAGCTTCTAACCCATTCCCCTGCGACAGACCGTAAACGTAATGCATATCAGCCATTTCCTCATTTGTGTATGCCATTTTAATAACAAGTGAATTATTAAACTAACAAATTACGAACAAAACAACGACACACAATTAAGTATTAATTCAATTTCAAAAATTTACAAACTGACAGCGTGATACCACTACTAGCGGCCTACTAAATAAATTAGTTTTACATTTTCGTTTTATGACCATGTATCTCTGTAGTTGTTCGTAAAATAATTTTTTGCTGCGAACTGATTACTTTTGGGCAAAAAATTCAAGAGACATTTTTTGTTTCGAATGAAACAAGCTATTGGGAGTAAATTTTTAAATGGTAAACAAATAATCAGACAAAAAGTTACATTGGCAATAAATTACATTTTTAGTGTTTGTGAGAAAAATTGTAAAACAAATTTTATGTACCCCCTTTATGGGGCTGTATCTTAACAAGGGATGCTCCATTGAAGTTTTTTTATATGAAAGACCCTATCTCTTTTTCGCTAAGGAATCACCCCCTGAAATGTTTTACACTTATTTTGTTACACCCTGTATATAAAAAAATTAATGAAGGCATTTCCTGATAGAAATTACGATGTGTTTGTGAAATTCTGACAGTATTATTTTCACAGCAAATATTTGAAATTCAAATGGGAATTTGTCATGTTCACACAAACATTGTTTATTTTTATTATTTTCTCTCCATATGAAAAAAAGCAATTAACATAAAATCTATGTGCTCGTGCATTTTACATTTATTTACATTAGGCGTTCTACCGAAAACACCAAACGAGCTCGGTATCTACAAGAATATATGTCTGGTCTTGTAATAATATTATTAACTAAAGGTTTCCATTGTTCGCTGTATGTATGGTGTACACCGAGAATTAATTTCATATGCGAAAGAACAACAAAGGCTGCACGTGCCCTTAGCTTTTGTCCATTGTTCCGTGCATTTTATATGGGTAGATGAAATGTTCGAAGTACTGCAATTTAATTAAAGAAAATGAAAACGACAATGGAAAAGTCAGAAATGCAATTTTCATGAATAATTTCTTTGGTGCAGTTGACGACTTATGTATTGCTCGACATGGACAATGCTTGAGAAAGAAACTAACCACGAGAACTATTTGTATTTTATTATTAAGACTGAAAAATGGCATGAACAAAGTATGAAACGAAACTATACAACGGCAATAAGAGAATTGATGCTAATATAAAATTTAGTAAATTCCTTGACAACTCTTAAAACTTCATGTAACAATACAACATGTTCAACATCAATAAAGACCAAAAAAAATTTTTTTTTTTATTATACTTGAATCATAATCCTGGTATCTCGAACGCATTTGTGTGCGAAATCAGGCTTCTAAAACACCGTTGTGTTTTAAAGTCTCCTAGGTAACAACAAACTTTCCTACAACAATAACAAAGAGGTAGTGCTACTTTTATTCAAATAAACATTAAAGGTACAATCATTATTGTTGAAAATTCGAAGACCAGAATATTCAAAATCCGTATCATTGGCTATTTGGAAAGTAGCAGATTCGATCTTCCGATTTTTTGTGATAACAAGGACGTCGATATCTGATGATGTTGATGTTATACCCGTTCCATTAACAGCACCAGCAATACGTTTGAAAACATGTAGTAATTTGTTTACGGTGGACTCTTCGATATAACCACTTGCTATAGTCGGCACAATAAGCCTTACTGACTGCGGTGCAAACTGAAGACGTAAGTCAGGCAGGCCTGAAAAAAAACTAGCTATAGTCGATGATTTACACCCAACCTGACGTTTGAGCTCATCCACACTTATCCCACTATTAGCCATGATCGTAGCAAACGACCGTCTAAAAGCGTGACCCTTATACTACAGATTTCCTACGGCCGTAACCTTTCTTTGTTCCCATCATAAACGCATGTCCAATGTGTGGTAATTCTTCTTTGTCATTCAAGCTAGTAATTTATTACATTCTTTATAATATGCAGTTCTTGATTTTATTGGAATTATATTCAATTCGGCTTGCTCAGCTAATCATTCAACGTATGATGAAATCTCTTCACTCATTTTGTACAATGTAAATTTAGAAAATTTGTGAAAAATGTACATAACAACTAAACCGCAATAATTGCTAACCGTTTCCATGTTAATTATTAAAAATTAGATCCACACGCTACCTTGTAAAATGAACCACTTTTTCTATTCTTTTTCTGATTTTCTCATATTACGGTCATTTTCTTTTGCTTTTCCGCTTTTGTCAATTGTGTTTCACTATTTGTCAAATGACTTTCCATATTTTTAAACGTCAGCTGAATTTGTCAAATGGAATTCCCTTTTTGTCAAATTACTTTCCCTTTATATCAATTGCTTTTCTTGCTTGTAGGTATGTATAGCTCTTACAATTTATAAAAAAAATTACATAATAAAGTGAGAAATTTATTTTGTATTTAGTTACAAACACAGTGTAACATATATGTAATATAAACATAACTTAAGACGGGCGTTTACCAACAAATAGAAACTTATGCAACTTAAATTACTCGCGGGACGGGTAGACGCAAGGGGGTGTGAGTAAGTGAAGCTACACGATATTCGGTTTCCTTCACAGCGCTTCGGTTTTATTCATAGATTAAGGAATACTATAGATGGGAAACATAATGTATAAAGAATGAGTACTTACGGAACTGTTGATGTTGTTGATGTTTTATAATAAGGTAATATTCGCTTGCCCATAACTGTTATATTATTTATACACTCGAATATTATAGGTATATATGACATTTAAATGTCAGTGACAGTTTGTAATTAAACTGCACTCGCATTTAAATCTGCAATAGGTGACCGATTCCGATAGATATTCGTCTTTGCTAGGACCGGTAGAGATACCGTAAAGTGGGGATAGACGACGTGATTAGCTTGGAAAAAGCTCGTGTAAAATGTGTGTAACAATGTTTACTGTTTAATGTTTTATATCCCTAAAAATAATTACATAAATTTGATTTTTACTTTATATCGTACATCAAATGTGCAGCTAGCGCGTAGAGGTCGTTTTTCTTCTTTTGTGTACCAACCTTAGTTAGTAGACACTAATCAAATTCATGCATTTTTGTGGTTATTTCTATAACACATAACTTTCTTAAGAAAATAAATTAGTACAAAAACGGACCTTGACATTATAAATTGATGCCTTTTGCACCACTAACCCAAATTTGAGATTCTAAAATTACAAAATCAGTTTAAAAAACGCGAAACGGCGATGCCTTAATTTTCGATAGGTAAACGCCCCTCTTAATTCAAAATTTCATTTCGTTTTCCCGGATACGGTTAGATAAATTTATGCAATATATAGGAAAATTAATAATATTGCGAAATCAAGTGCAGGACATCGGCAGCAAAAATTATTAAATACTCAAAAAGAACAGATTTGTGACTGGATTGACCTAGGTTGTTCATTAACCCTCCGCCAGTTGCAATAAAAATGCTTAAACGAATGGCCACTTCTTCAACAAATAGCACTATCTACTCGCTTTGATTACGCAGTGTAGTATAACAGAATAATCTTGGAAAAAGAAAAAAATGTTTTTCATTGACGAATACGGAATACAAATATATTTTTGCGTTTCCTACGAAAAATACCAGAGCATCAAAAATACAAAGCACAGTTAAGAGGGCGCAATTATTCTGGTGCAGCTGTAATGAACGTAAATTCATTGTATTTGTTTCAAAGTTAAGATGTGCCCTTTGATGTACTGCACTTTTCAAAATTTCTCACAACGTTATTCAACATTTACATAATGACGGTGTGGAAAGGGCTCATATTGTTGTGGACAATGTAAGATTTCATAGAAGTGAGGAAGTTTTGGCCCTCATTAGAGGTCATGGTTATTTTCCAGTGTTTCTTCCTGCTTATAGTCCTTTTCTAATTCCACTAGTAGAGTTACTCAACCAGTGGAAGCAGAGGCACACAATACATCTGAGCGTATGCGTCCACAAAATTGTTTGAATTATGTTCAACACATCAAGACATATTTGCACAACTGTTTACAAAGAAATGAAATTTTGAATTGAGTTATGTTTAGATTACATAGATGTTTTTTTATTTGTAACTAAATAAAAAAAAATTCTCACTTTAATGAGTAAATTGCTATATTTTTTTATAAAATGGTAGTAATTTGACAAAGAGGGAATTCCATTTGACAAATAGTGAAACACAATTGACAAAAGCGGAAAAGCAAAAGAAAATGACTGTATGTTCATTACAGTGGCAACAGAGTAATTGCGCCCTCATAACTGTGCTTTTATTTTTGATGCTCTGATATTTTTCACAAATCTTCCGTAGAAAACGCAAAAATATATTTTTATTTCGTATTCGTCAATGAAAAACATTTTTTTCTCTTTCCAAGATTATTCTGTTATATTACAATGCGTAATCAAAGCGAGGTCGAATAATGTCCAGTGTATTTCTTCTTTCAAGAAGAAATGATACCTTTTTAACAGAATAAGGAAAGTTACTCTATTAATAAGAGATAGTGCTATTTGTTGAAGAAGTGGCCATTGGTTTAAGCACTTTTGTTGCAACTGGCGGAGGGTTAAACAACAACCTAGATCAATCCAGTCACAAACCTGTTCTTTTTGAGCATATAATAATTTTTACTGCCGATGTCCTGCAATTAATGTTACAGTATTATTAGTTATCCAATATGTTGCATAAATTTTTCTAACCGTATCCAGCTAAACGAAAAGAAATTTTGAATTATGTTATGTTTATATTACATAGATGTTACACTGTGTTTGTATCTAAATATAAAATAAATTTTTCACTTTAATTGTAAGAGGTATAGATACCTACATATAAGCAAGAAAAGCAATTGATATAAAGGGAAAGTAATCTGAGAAAAACGGAATTCCATTTGACAAATTCAGCTGACGTTTAATAACATGGAAAGTCATTTGACAAATAGTGAAACACAATTGACAAAAGCGAAAAAGCTAAAGAAAGCGACTGTAGTGCAGGTATAATAACAAAATAGCATATAATATGCGTGTATCCCCTCTAAAGCAATTATTTCCCCTCAAGGAAGCGATGCCAAATGATGTCAATAAATGTAGCATTATGTATCTACGAAATACTAACAGATTGGACAGTTTTTCATAATTTGGAAATGCTTTCCTCATAAGCAGCCATTCATTTACTACTAATATGCCGAAGAAGTAGATCAAGATAGACCAATACCAGTTCCTTTATCTCATTCTTGTTCGATACGAAGCCACAAATTGGTCAGTTAGATCATCGCCACCCATTCCTTTGCCATAACTGGCAAAAATCTGGGTCTGTGCCCCGCTGATCTTTCTTTTACGTTCACTACAACAACACATGCATTGTCTCCTCCATGCTATCTAATGTTGTAACTGCGGTCACTACTTTATTGTCAATCCATCTTACCAATACTATGGTCTCATCTGCACTGCTTCTGAAGTCATGCCTTGCTTTTGTGTTCTTATTCATTATACTTTTGTCAGTCAGTGGACATTTTTCGGTTCTGTTATCTCGAACTGTACCACTTGCAGTATATCCTTTTTCTGATAAGTACTTCATTAGCTTCACAGAAATGAAGTTGTTATCGAAAAATATTTTGAAGCTTTTATTCGGTGATATTTGCGCTTTGTCTAATAATGAAATGACTGTATCCCCACCTAATCCAAACACTTTCTCCCGCTGTTCTTTCTTCCCCATATAAATTTCAAAATCTAGCATATATCCGGAACTAGTACATATAGCCCAATTTTTGTATCAAAAACGTATGGTTTTACAGCGTTTCGCATAATGCTTACCATAGTACGGAATCATATATTTTGTAAATAGACAGCGACTCTTCCAATTCACCATGATGTCTAAATTGCACGTTCAGTTCTTCAATTAGTAGATCGATATTATCATTATCATTCAAATGCACTTTTTTCTATTATTGCTTCAAATTGATGAAGTATCATGCTGTCAGATAAAATTGAAGGAACATCCCTTTGGCTTGACCAATATATTCGTTTATTTGTATATTTGGTATACCCAGATAGTAGTAGTCCTCCAATAAATACTTGCAATTCGGACAGAGTTATAATTTATTGCATTATTTTTCTGTGGCGAATATTTATTGGTTTGCTCTACGATAAATTTGCAAAAGGCTCCACTAAAAAATAATGAAAAAACAACTCTCGGTGTTTTGCATTGATTGACACTAACAGCACTGGAGTACAATCAATGCTTATGTTTGATTCAAGTTTTGATTTCTTCCACTTGAGGTTCAAGGAATTTGATTTTGGTAATTTTGATGTTGATGGTTTGTGAAGCCGTATATATTCGGACAATGGAATGTTGTCGTCTGATTCATAATCACTAGTATTTGAGTCGTCACAATTACCCTTGCATTACGCATTCTGTTCTTAGCATATTGGGTCCCAAATGGTTCAGACTTGCTAGATGTTTCTTCATTGCTATTGTCACTATCTAGCTCAGTTTCATTTCCGACTTTAAGAGGAATTGCCATCATCATCGCTTTCCTCTAGAGCTTATAAAAGCTGAGCAAGCCCAAGCTTGAAAAGCAAAACATTTATATTATTTATTTTATTGATTGTGTGGTACGAAGTCTCTTTTTTCAAAATCCTATTCTAAGTACTTCCAGTCTCTTAATAAATCTCTACAGGATACATACTTTATGAGATATTTGTAAAAAATGCTACTCGCTAAGAGTAAAAGTGTTACTTCCGGTGCGAATTTTGAAATTTCAGTTATACAAAAAATATTTCAAATCCAACTTTAAATGCTTTTGTACTCTTGACAAATATATATAGAATGCATAATTTGCGAAATATTTGCAAAAATTGCTATTCGATAAGAGTAAAAGTGTTACTTCCGGTCAGAATTTTGAAATTTCTTTTATACAAAAGGTATTGAAAATTGAGTTCTAAATACTTTTATACTCGTAACGTACCTGTCTAAAAAGCATAAGAGTAAAAGACCTACTTCCGGTAGGAATTTTGAAAAACTTTCATAATAAAATTCTTATCAAATTTAATTTTGAGTATATATGAATTCTTTACAAATTTGTTTAAACTTAGTACCTAGTTGACGAATAATTGGCAAAATTCGATTTTTTCACTGAAGTAAACTACTACTTCCGGTCGGCCGATTTTATTGAAAATCTAATCAGATCTCAAGAGGGAGATAATATTCGTAAATATAAAATTTGGTATTGATACCTATATCAGTTTGGCCGCTATCGTGGTCACACACAGAGAGACACACACAGAGAAAGTCGTGTGGCCACCACACGACTTTCTTATACGTATGAAAGTGTTACTTCCGGTCCGAATTTTGAAATTTCGTTTATACAAAAAATATTCCAAATCCAACTCTAAATACTTTTGTACTCTTCATAAATATATATAGAATGCATAATTTACGACATATTTGCAAAAAATCGCTATTCGATAAGAGTAAAGGTGGTACTTCCGGTCTGAATTTTGAAATTTTTTTTATACAAAAGATATTTAAAAGTATGTTCTAAATACTTTTATACTCGTAATGTACCTGCCTAGAAAGCATGACTTGCGAGATATTCGCAAAAAACTGATTTTCGATAAGAGTAAAAGACCTACTTCCGGTAGGAATTTCAAAAAATTTTATTAAAACAATTTTTCTCAAATTGAATTTTGAGTACATTTGAATTCTTTATAAATTTGTTTAAACTTAGTAATTGACGAAATATTTGCAAAATTCGATTTTTTCACTGAAGTAAACTACTACTTCCGGTCTGCCGATTTTGCTCAAAATCTAACCAGTTCTCAAGAGGGAGATTATATTCGTAAATACAAAATTTGGAATTGATATCTACAGCGGTTTGACCGCTATCGTGGTCACACACACACACACACACACAGACAGAGAGAGAGAGAGAGAGAGAGAGAGAGAGAGAGAGAGAGAGAGAGAGAGAGAGAGAGAGAGAGAGAGAGAGAGAGAGAGAGAGAGAGAGAGAGAGAGAGAGAGAGAGAGAGAGAGAGAGAGAGAGAGAGAGAGAGAGAGAGAGAGAGAGAGAGAGAGAGACATTTTTTAAAAACCACTTTTTTGGTATCAGGGGACCTCAAAACGTGGACATCTGCAAAAATCTCGAGGTCGAAAATTTTCATCATCACAATACTTTCTTATACTACGTATAAGAAACTAAAACCAGTTTTTCGGTATCAGGGGACTTCAAAACGTGGACATTGCAAAAATTTCCAGGTCGAAAATTTTCATCATCACAATACTTCCTTATACCAGTGGCGGCTCGGGGTGGTTCACATAGGGAGTGCATAACTTCAAAATTAAAAAGTGTAATACAAGAACGCTTACCCAATCTTTATAAGTTTCACCGACATACTGTTCCAGACAGGTACTGTTCATTGTACAGTTTGTTTTGAGGGAATAATAAATATAACACTACAGTTTGATGTTCTATCACTTTTTCATTAAAATTTGGGAAATGATTTATAAATTCAATTAAAAACCGGTGCTGCTTCGATGTGATCTCTGAGCGATTTATCTAATTCTACCGTAAAATTTATAAATTCCCGAAAAATGCCCTTGGTATTCGACGTTTGCCGTTCATCATGACCCCGAAGTGCCAGTTCAAATGCGCCACAAAATCTAATGCAATTTATTATTAAATTTAACACATGCCTATTTTTTGATACCTGTTCATTGTGTTGTTGAACTGCTTTTCTATATGATGATCTAAAACATTCTGAATGTTATTTTTTCCTAACATTCTTAGACTAAATATATTTTTCAAATGCCTTTCGGAATTTTCATGTTTCGTAATTTTAGCACTAAGATGAATTAAGTCTTTTATTCCGTTCTTTGACCAAGACGGTTCACCACCAAACAAAAGACACGGAAAACAAATCAAAGTATTTTTAATTTCACACCCACAAATCCAGTAATTTTTCTGATAAATATTCATTTTGAATTTTCTTATAACGTCTTTACCTTTAATAGATTGTTTATTTTCTAAACATAATTGAGGCATCGGCCGTTTAAAATTTTTTATTGCGATTTTTTCATCATACGTTAACCGCGAAAACGTGTTATTCTGTATCGCAGACACGAAATACATCTTACAACAGCGTTGAGCAGACGGGAATCTTGCTCACATGCTATGTATTATACGATATGGAACTAGAACAAAATACAGTTCCCCCCACCTTCAATGTAATGTTTAATGGCTTAAAGCAGCAACAATAGCGCTTTGCACATGGGTATGTTTCTCTCGGTGGAAGGGGTCTTTACATCCGTACGCTGTTAGTCGTCATTATATCTGTGACGACGGTCGGTGCATGTAGGTTGTTTCGCGTGCCGTACATGCCACGTTCCTGTTCAATAACTATGAATACGTAATAAATAAATACTTTCACAGTTAGTCGCCGCTTGGTTTGTTTTGTTTTAAAATTCCAGGGGGTGCAATTGCTCACTTGCTCTCATTAAAGAGCCGCCACTGCCTTATACTACGTATAAGAAAGTAAAAAAGACGCTTAATAGTATTGCACATTATTTTAGTACTACCTAGCGACATCTTGTGTTATATATGAAATTGCATATGGTAATTATAAATTATGCATTTTTGTGTGAGTCCTTTAAAAGGGAGCATGTACACTAGTGGATTAAAATGAAACAAACAAGCAAATGGACATCTGACTGAAATGTTAATTAAAGCAACCTTAAAATAAATATGGACTATGAAAATGTTCCATATAAGTTGTGACAAAAGTTTTTTCTGCTTCCAGTCCAGAGACCAAGGAGAGAATATATGCAATCCCTTTTGAACATTCTTTACTAAAAACAAATCCCCACGGTGGAGGAAATAATAAACATGTCACATATTTTATAAAAAAAATTCCTTTGCTTCCTTTGTTCATGTGTCAATTTTTCAATTTAAATATGCATTGCCACGTGTGAGGAAATATCCCCAGGACGGAAACTGTCATCATTTCGTAATATTACATTCCATAACAAAACTCCACAAGAGAGGTAGAACCCCCGGTGCTGTGGGAAATTTCAGTTTTGAACTGATACCGTTATATCACATAAGATATCCAATTTAAATATGCATGTATGTTTATGTATATCTGGGGGGCGTTTCGAAAAAGACACGATCGCGATGACAGCGGCCAAATCTACGTATTTCACCACTTGAGGGGCTGACACACGTTTAACAAAAAGAACAGAATGTGAAGTCGAGCTCTCGCGCGCTCGCGTAACATGTCTCAAATTTCGGGACGATTACATAAACCTAGGTTTTCGTTTCCCAATTGTCCTCGAATCGTAACCAATAACAATGTACGTCTTGCCGTGGTTTTCTTTGTTATCGAAACGGGTAAGCATCAAACCTTTTTGAGATTCGCATTAAAATTTAAACGATGGAACAAATGAAAAAATACATGTGTCGCGAAAATAAATACGTTTTCATGAAATAATATCGTTTACGTACAGTATGCTTTGCAAACAGCAGCAAATAGATTGCGCGTCCGTTCATAGAATTTTATTACTCCCCTCAGGTGAACTTAAACAAAAATATATTAACGTATATTTGTACGAGGGTCACGCTATATATTTTGAGGTACAAGAAAATTGCAAGTCTTTTTAAGAGAATGATTTTATTCATCTACAAAATAATCACCTCCTGCATCAATGCACTTTTGTAATCAAAGCTTCGACAACGTAAAGGCTTAAAACCAGCCATTTCTTGGAATCCTCTCAAAATATTGATGAATTGCGTCATCTATGCGTTTCTTTAGGTTAAAGAACAACCAGAAATCACATGGTCAAATCAGGCGAATAGGGTGGATGTTTAATATAAAATGCAAAAGAAAAAATCCCTTACCGCAAAAAATATATAAAAACTCTATATACGTATTTCGCCAACTAAGTTGCCATCTTCAGTAGAAATCTGTATAAAACAAAAAAGGCTCTTAAACGTAGTATTTTTGGCTAAGGTGTAACCTTAGAAGATATACTTTTCACCAAATCACCAGTGGGATAACACTGATTTCTTAACAAACGACATCCCTATATTTACTACCTAAATCTAATGGGACAATAACGCTACTCTGAAGCATGACAGACCAATCACCTAAAATTACAATAATCCGCACAAGCTGGACTCGAGTATCGGTCTATTGTCAGAATTCATTAACTTACATCTATTTCTATGTATATAAATACTTTCGTAACTGTCTAATTCCCTAAAATTATTTAGAGTTTTAACTAACCTAATTCTATCAGTAGACATGCCGTGGGCTGTGACGGAAATATGTCGAACAACACTTGATTTATCCGGTCTGTTGTATCTGAAATGTGCAATGTGTTCTTTATAACGAGTTGAAATTGAACGCCTACTTTGCACTACATATCTTTGATTACAATCTTTACAGGTTATTTCATAAATACCAGATTTTTGATCAATGTTACTATTATTTTCTGAGCCACTTTGTTGTATATGGCATAGAAATATGCTTAACAGACAAAGCCATACTTCTCCAGTGCATAGTATTTGCTCTGACCAGCAGAGTAGTGTCAGCTGCGATTTTTGACTCGGCCACTCTGCATACCATTTTCCCATTTAGTATCATTAACGATATTACCGGTTTCTTGCTAATACTTTCCATAGCTTCCAGGTAAGCCTCGAGTCTAGTGTTGTTCCAAGATACTCTACCTCCTTAGGAATCTATATTTTCCCTCCCCTCGTGGTCATCAAACGATGCTTTGGAAAAATTTTATGATGCTTTGTATCATATTATTGATTTGCATGTGCCTAAAACAATTTCTAGTGTTAAATACCGTTATCCGCCTTGGTTTACTGAGCACGTCATACGTGACCTAAAGTTGAAGGCTTACTACAGGCGGCGATGGAAGACAACAAAAACCAATTATTTTTACACCGAGTTTAAGAGATTAAGGGGTCTATGTAAATTATTGATTGCAGACTCCTATAAATCATACATGTATGGGGTGGAATTGTCAATCTTGAAAAACCCTATGGAAATATTTAAATATATACATAGTAGGCACTTCACGTATACCTAACATACTATATCATAACAACCGACAAATTGACTTGCCACAAGATATAATTAAGGTCTTTGCTAATATGTTTTCATCCGTATATCAGCATAGCTCTGAATTCTCATTTGGTGATTCTCAACCACATCAAGTTCCATTTACATTATCCAGTGTTTCAGAAGACGAGTTAATGCGAATAATGTCGTCTTTCAATCAAGATTATACAGCTGGCGATGACCAAATCCCAAGTATATTTGTTCACAATGCCAGACTTGCTGTAGCTGAGCCTCTGGATATAATAATGAATACTTCAATAAGGGCAGCTAGTTTTCTTTGGCACTGGGAAAGAGCAAGAATAAGCACAATCTTTAAAAAAGATGATAGAACTAGAGTTGAGAACTACATGCCAATATCCATTCTAACCAACTTTGCAAAGGTTTTTGAAAACGTAATTTATTCCGGCATAGCTTTCAATACAAAATATTTGATTTCTGAATGTCAACATGGTTTCATTCGTGGACGGTCTACAGTTACGAACCTACTGACTATAACTCAGGCTGTCTCTCATGAACTGGATGCTAAAGACCAAGTAGACTTGATCTACACTGACTTTAGTCGCGGCGTTTGACACGATAGATCATGGTATCCTTCTGGAAAAGGTCGCAGCAATTGGATTCAGCCCGTCCCTGCTTAAACTTCTGCACTCATATTTGACAAATAGGCGCAATTATGTCTTTTACAATGGATTCAGGTCATTTGAGTTTACTCCCTCATCCGGGGTGTCACAGAGCTCTAACATAGGACCTCTGTTCTTTTTACTCTATATACCAACGATTTGCTCAAATCAATAACATAAATGACCTTCGCGTGTTCTTTGACACACATTTGAGCTTCTCCAGTCATATATATTTCATTTGCAATTCAGCTTCAAAGCCTTTGGGCTTTGTTTTGCGCAGTTGTATTTTTTTAAAAATCTATTGCTTCTGAAGGTTTTGTATTTCAGCTTTGTCGTCAGTAAGCTGGAATATGCATCACAAGTTTGGTCACCTCAGTACATATATCTACAACTAACCGTTGAGAGAGTGCAGCGGCGATTCCTGAAATACTTATCTTTCAAGGATACAGGAATTTATCCGGAACGTGGCATCGATTACAATCTCTTACTGCAAACACATGAACTCCAGTCACTGCGGGATAGCCGAGAGTTTCATGGTGCTTCATATGGAAGCTATGTAATGGAATAATTGATTGCCCACATCTCCTATCATGCTTTAACTTTTAGATTCCCAGGATTTCCTCTCGCTCCTCCTCCACGTTTTGGTTGCCCTCTTCGAGGACTAATCTTCTTCGGGGATCGCCACTAGTCACCATGTGTCGTGCTGCGAACTCATATTATGAAGATATATTTTTTGTTTCTAATTCAGCAAGCAATAATTCTTCAATTGTATATATAAATATATGTATTTAGTTACAAATTGTTTATATTACAAATAAGAATATCATCAATTTGTTTTTTTTTATTAATGTACCTTACTTCTTTGTTCTATAATTGGTTTGATACTGTTGGACTAAATAAATTATTATTATTATTATTAGTCCAAGATTCCTCAGCTTACGCCTTCGGGGCAATGATATAAGGGTAGATTTATTGGAGCTAATGCTTAGTCCCTAACAATTTACTCATCTTGACGTCAAGTACATATATGAGCACTGTATTGCATAAGGGCGTCATGCATGCGCTTCCTAAGTGTTGTGTTGAATTTGCCCACTGATATCACGACTATGTCGTCAGCATACCCTAGAACTCGCTCTAAAGAAGTATGTAAGTACTATTTCGTATAGAAACTTTCGATAAGACCATCCCTTAATTAGCCAGAAAATGAATATATTAATTAAATTAAATATAAGAAATGATAAAATGCATTTCTTTCCATTAAATATGTGCCTGGATACGCTCTTATAACTTCGATATTATCCTATACGGAATTAACGAATATTATCATCACAAGTATATTATGAATGGACGCTGTGAATTGTCCTGAGCTTCGAGCGAGAACATTTCTATTATATTTATCCCGTTTTAGTTAATCGTTTGCACATTAATTAAATTCCACACGTTTCACCTAACCACATAACATGTCTTTATAATTACTTCTTTTCAGATGAAGGACAGCGTCATGTGGACGTGATGTCAAAATGACAGGATGAAGAGTCTGGTTGGGATTATGTGGATCGTGTTGGTGCTCATATCAGGTTAGTACTCACGCCCTTACAAAATATAATACCACAATACAATCTCTAATGCTATGCGACAAACAAATAATAAATAACGCTGTGTACCGGCTGTAGAGAAATAACGACACATCCGTTTGTAAAAGTAACGCGTGTAATTGTTTGTGTTAAAAGACGAGTTACAAAAAATATGATGTACGAGGGTAGTTTTTTTATGTTATCTATGTAGTTCGCATACAAAACACAGCAAACTTCACACAGTAAGGTTAGTTAATTGAATTATATAGTAAAATTGGGGAGAAAATTATTATAAATGTAAGATATCGTAATGTAAAATAGTCATGAATATAAAACTAAATTGCCAAGTAAACTAAAATAAACTTTATATTTATATTTATATATATACCTACATATAAATACTTGTATATTGTTCTTTTATATTCTGTGAAAAAAATAAAACGATAATTTTGGCGCCCAACGTGGGGCATTATTACATTTAGAGGGTAACACATTTGTCATTATAACAATACGGCTAATTTTGGCGCCCAACGTGGAGCATTATTACATTTAGAGGGTAATACATTTGTCCGTATAACAATACGGACAATACAACATTTTTTATTTCGAACCTAGTTGTTAATGAATTTAAGAAGTGGTAAAAGAAGTATGCAAGAGAGATCTGATACAAATATGAATACTACTAATACTGAAACTAAAATAAATTTTATATTTATATAAATACTTGTATATTGTTCTTTTATATTCTGTGAAAGAAATAAAACGATACTAGCTATGGAAACAATATGCTATAGCGGCAATTTTCTTACATGACGTTTCTGTGACATATTTTATAGTGTCATCTGGCAGTTTGGTTCGAATCGCATAACATTTGCTTCTTTTACTTTCGTTTAAAGAAGAGAAAATGAGTGAATTAAAACTTGAGAGTGTCATGAAAATTTTATCAAAAAAAGTCAGTGTCCCGAAGAATTTCCATGAAAGAATGGTGAGAGTGTATGGAGAAAATAGCTCTTTCTATTTCCAAGTCAAATTTTGTTGTAAGCAGTTCAAATGGGGAATCCACTCATGATGACTTGAAATGTGGAAGACCTCTAGAAGCACGAACTGAAGTAATCATCGCCAATATTGACTGACGGCCGAGTAAAAGTTGTAGTTATTGCTAGAGAAATAGGAATATCAGATAAGAGAGTTTTTAAAATTCTACGCGAAGATTTGTTAATGAGCAAAGTGTCAGAACGATGGATTCCCGAACAAGAATTTTGTATAGAAGACAAATTGTGAAGAGAATTTTATTCTTTCATCTCAAGACAAAGATGCCTTAAATGGAATTGTAACTGAGGATTGAACACACCACTGGGATCCTCACACAAAAGAAAAGTTCATGCAATGTAATGGGTTCATAAATGATCTCCACTGCCACCGCAAAGCAAAAACGCAATTTTGGAAAAGTGATAGCCACAGATTTCTGGAACCCGGAGGGGATTCTTTTAAATGAGTATAAGCCAAGAGGGTTTATTCAACTAGATGGAAGATAGCTAGAATTGTTCTTGTCTTAAATAAGGGTGATCGGAGTGACCAATCGTCCGATTGCAATTCTTTCCAACTTCTCCTAGATTTTTGAACAAATACTATACAAAATCATATATTCTTACTATCACAGAAGAATATCTTTTATACTGCATGGGTTCCCGACTGGTCGCTCAACGACGAGTAATCTGCTTTTAATCACCCAAGATATTAGTACCGATCTTGATTCTCGCTCTCAAATGGATGTAATATATACAGATTTTGCCCGCGCATTAGACATGACATTCTCCTGAGGAAACTTGATGCATTGGGATTTCATGATAATTTGGTTAATTTTATAACGTCATATCTTCGGGAACGGATCAATTATGTGTACTACAATGGATTCAAATCTGCTTAATTTGCTGCCACGTCAGGCGTTCCACATGGGTCTAATGTAGGCCCTCTGGTTTTTATATTATTTCTCAATGACCTCTTAGAATCGCTTCCTTGTGATGTGTCGACATTTATCCTTCGTCAAACATTTTACTAATGTATGCACTTCTGCATAAAATCGACTTGGTTTTATTCATCGAAATGGTAGACATTTTGCTAATGCAGCCACTATCAAACTTCTTTATTTTTCGCTCGTGCATAGTAAGCTAGAATACGCTGCTGTGGTTTGGCATCCAATATATATCTGGTATAAATTAAAATTGGAAAGCATCCAGAGACGATTTTTAAAGTTCTTGACTAGGAAAGGAATTAGCGAAACCATAAATCGTTTGGACTACCCCAAAGTTACAAGAAAATTACTAAACATTCAACCTGAACAACAACAAGAAGAAGAACCAGAGATATCAGTGAGTACAAGAAAGAGATGTAGTTTATGCCCAAGAGTTAGAAATCGACATTTTAAACAAATATCATGTAACGGAACACCCCCTACTTGCGACTATGACTCAATTTCTCTCAGGTTGGTTTGGGTTTATCAGAAATGATTAATAAAGAGGGTTCCTAAACATCATTTAAAGTTAATAAAAAGAAAAATACCATTGAAACTTTAAATAATACTTATATTAAAATCAATGAATCACACATATAATTTTAACAGATAACGAAACAATCTCATACAAACATAAAAGAGATCAAATTTATTTAAAAGGCAATTGGAATATAATTTTATAAATGCTAAACAGATATAAATCTTTTTTGTATATTATTCAGTATACTCAAATATCAACAACAGATGCCAGAATCTACTACGTATGCTTTATACACGTTTTGTGTATTATTATTATATATATACAATGCTGCTAATACAGATTAAATTACATTCTCCTTATTAGAACGGAGATGATATTTATTTGATAACTTTATTATATTAACATCAATTTAAGCTTTAATATATAATCTTTTAAAAATACCTTATAATAAAGTTTCTTTCTTCGCTCTTCCGTGATGTCTATCTTCCGTAGAATCTTCTTTTTATTGCGATGTTTTCATCGGCGTCATTTGCTGGGTGGTCACGATCCTAAGGTGACGAATCCCTTCGTTCTGCTTACGGGAGCACAATACATATATTCTTACATATATTCTTTTATCAAACTTTTACCACTGTGCACATTTATTCTTTAAGTGCTACTTTAAACACTATTTTGGCAATAACAATTCTTATTATTGTTATCCAATTAGTTATAGGAGTGTGGGTTCTCCTTCTTTTTCTTTATAACATTTACTGTATATTACTTAAACTTTTACTAGTCGGGGTTCGACGATTTCTTCATGAATTAAAGATCTGTGTGTGTTATTTGACTCCCGTTTGGACTTCACTAGCCACATACAATCTATTTGTTCTTCTGCTTCACGTACGCTTGGCTTCGTAATAAGGTCTTGTAGAGGCTTTTCGAATCTGTCAACATTTACCACCCTATATTATACACTGGTTCGTCCAAAATTGGAGTACGCATCAATAATATGGTACCCTTGTTACGTGTACCAGCAACTTGCTTTGGAGAGAGTGCAGAAGAGATTTCTAAAATATGTATCTTTTAGACTGAGCGGCGTTTACCCCCACGTGGTACTGATTATGATGCACTCTTAAATACCCATAATTTTATAAGCTTAACTTCAAGGAGGCAGATAGCCA
This sequence comes from Amphimallon solstitiale, assembly GCA_963170755.1. Classification (NCBI taxonomy): domain Eukaryota; kingdom Metazoa; phylum Arthropoda; class Insecta; order Coleoptera; family Scarabaeidae; genus Amphimallon; species Amphimallon solstitiale. Next base: position 6,397,256 of record OY720681.1, on the reverse strand, counting down.
GTGCCGGGTACTTAAGAAAATTAATCAATAATGAAATTGACTCGCCCTGCCTTCTATCGGCCGTGGACTTTTTGGTGCCAACGTATGCAACGCGTTCGACTGATTCGTTTTTAGTTGCCAGAGCTCGAACGAATGTGATGGTTACAGCACCGCTAACTCACATGACAAGAAACGCGAATATTTTATATTCTGATCCATTCCTTATATGATCCTTGCGTGCTGCCATGAAAATGCCAGTACTTGCACTCAATTATTGTGTAATGTATTTTGATATATATACTAATATAATACTTTGTTTTTTTTTGTTGATGGAAATATGCCGATATTTTAGTTTGCATTGTACTAAATTTTAATTTTTGTCCTGTAAATGGATTTTGTCTGTTGGACAATAAAGTTTATTATTATTATTATTATTATGAAATCAGCCAGTCGAAACCTTCCCGACTTTGAAGTTAACCATTCGACTCTATGTCTAGCTGTTGACTCTTGCGTCCCCAGCGCGTGTTTTCATTTTATGTTGAACCGCCGGTGGTTCCCCGCTTTCCATATAGTTAGGTTGTTCCCACTTAAGTTTCTCACACACATTTTTTCACGTCGGCGAATGTTTATCACAACTGCAGCGTTTATTTCACTGTTGTAAACATTCGGCGCCACAATTCTTAGAACTAAACACATACTAAACTTATCTTATGACTAATATTTACTTAATAATATCATAACATATTCATTGATTTTAATTCTTATTTTTCTTTAAAATATTAATAATGAAATGTACTTAATTAAATTCTAAAAATATAAAAAATTACCAATTCGTAAACGAACTGGTATGTACCATTACAATCGTCAAAGTGTAAAAGAAATATTTGCTCAGAACATACTAAAATGTGTGCTGTGAATGCTAGAATTTATAATTTGTTATAAAATTTCTAGCTTTGGTTTTTTATTTTTAATATTTTTCTATGTTGAAAAACAAATATATATAATAATATTTAGCATTTTTATCATAAAAAATACGTGACAATTATTTCTTTATCAAAGGTTGAACTTTGGCGCCTAAAACCACAGCGTGGGTACTTATATATATAGGGTGTCCCAGAAATAAAAAGACGGAGTAGCAGAAATTGGAAGCTAGATTGTGTAAAAACGTACCCTCAAAATATCAAGTCTTTATTCGTGCGCAGACGACAGAAAAAAAATAATAAAGAATTCAATTGGCCTTACGCCAACCCTGGGGAGGAATAGATACTTCCTAATAAATATCAAACCATTAATTACTTTAATTTTACACCTGCTAGAAAAAAATAATTACATTCTTGATATTTACTGTAATCTAGAAAAACTACGATTTATTGAATATTCTAAAATAATACTACTTAAAGATTCAGGAAAATTAGAGGTCCCATCACACATCTTTGAAGAATAATCAGTGGCATCTCTTGAAAAATATAGTTTAGTACTTCATTTCATTTTTCATTAAAATAAATTCTGCATAGTCTTAAGGAAGAAGTAAGTTGACGAACTTCTCATACGAGATGCTAAATGCTATTTGACAAGCATGTATATTGTTGGTGAACTTATCTATGCATATAGTACTCGTACGAGTTTGGATTAACAAGACACTTAACGGGATAGTGTACCTACTCTAAAGAGGGAGAACTGTTAAAGTTAAGGCGAAAATACATTAATTAAATCGAGCAATAACAACCGTGTGACTTCGAAAGCAATTAAGAAACATTTAATTATGAAACTTTGCGAATCGTTTTAATTAATTCTATTATCGGAATCGCTCGATCCGTAGACGTCGGCTATTTGAATTGTAGTCAAGAATGAGAAAAGAAATGGATCCGTTTCAAAAGTGTTTAAAACGGCGAACTTTGGCTTTCGTTTGAATTTATATAAATTGTCAAAATTAATAGTGTGGCGTAACCTCAATAGTGATTGCAATACTAAATACATTCAATTATATACATATTGCTCATTATGTTCAAAAATATTCCAAACATAGGACTATGGACAACATGTTAAAAACAGGATTCCCGGAATTTAAATCGAGCGTGTAGGTATAGCATTGCATTAATTATGAGTATTCTTTCTGTGGCAATCGCAAATATCTAAACGCATCGCTCTTGAAAAATAATGACTCGAATTCGTATTTTTTATATTCTTATATACACAGTTTCCAGGATCTTGGACAGCTTTTCGATAGTAGATTAAGTTTTTCCAACCATATAGATATGTTGGCTTATCTCCCATCATGACGGGATCCCACCTTCCTTGAAATAGTTTCTCCACTTCTGCAATCCCTTGCAACATAACTTTTGGGACACTGCTTCAAAATTTCTTAACTAAGTGACAATTCGTGACATGTCGTTTGTCTCTTGCCAGACCGCTTCAACAACTAAACCATAAATGAATCACTACTCCGGCTGCAACCTTCATATATGCACGTATCGATTCCAGAAGTTTCCATTTAAGTATATACCACGATGACTAATATATTAGAATCCTCTACTTCTCCCTGGAAATCGTGACATCGTGTCCTTTGGAATTGCCGCTGCCCTTCACTGAAGAGCCGCGAAATTTTTCGTTAATCTTAGTTAAAACCGAGGGGTAATTCGCTGAGGTATTGTGGTATACACGTTTCAGGAATTAGTAGGTATTACGGGGAAATATTAGGAAATTGTTAGGAATTATGAAGGAAATGTTGGGTATTACAAGGAATTGTGGGGTATTAAAAAGGAATTCGAGGGTATTATGAAGGAATTGCAAGGTAATATGAAGGAATTGTTGGGAATTGCGAGGAAATATGAGGTATTATTTAGGAATTTTTCATAAGTTTTTCTATTGCGCATGCGCCATTGTTACAGATTATAACCTTGATTCATTGAACTTGTTGCTAATTAATTGCCATTCAGAATTGATTAATCTAAGAAACAGTTAAAGGATTTTTTCATCAAACATCTATCAATCAGCAACAGTACTGGATGCGAGAACAGAGTAATTAGCCCAGTAGCACAGTCTGCATCCAGTATCTCAGGGTCGTTTACTATTTATTACTGCAGTGAATATATATATAACTAATAATTGAACAAGGAGTGAATGAATGCGTATATCTAATTTAATGACAAAACTCACCTACTTTAATCTTATGCTCCACAATCCCCAATCAAAAGTTCCTCAGGTAACCGGTGTTGATTCTTTTAGATAGCTAACTGCTTACTCGAATGATCTTGTGATTATTTATAAAGTTATTACTGGACGCCACTTACTTTGATTAATATGATCATACTTTTATTTTCACTAGAATTAGCATACCGTGGCTCTAGATATGTTAGTGAAAGAAAGTAAGAAACGTTCACTGAGCTTATTGAATTACCTCAAGAAACGAAGGATAATTAATTTAGAACACAAGTGTCGTAAACTTAACAATATTTATTACATGAAATAATTGAAAGCAAGGTACAATAAACATTTAACACTAATAAACAGAGGTTTCATTTCCACATTTTACATCAGATTACACAATTCTTAACTTGATAATCTGGCCAGGCAGATAAATTATTGTTACACAAAGATTGACACAAATAACGTATTACAATATCTTCGAAAAAAAAATACAAATGGTAAATTAAAATCGGATATTACACAAAGATTAACACAGATAACATATTACAATATCTTTGTTAAAAAAATACAAATGGTAAATTAAAATTGGATATTAAATTTTGAACAAAATGCAACAACTAATGTATGTATTATTTTGACAAAGTGAATAATTTCTATTGGAACTTTTAAAAGATTAACTTAAGGTTATGATTTTATAGGCAATACTACAGAGATTCTAACAATGAACTCGAAATTTCAGATTAATACCATTATTTACAGTAGTGTAATTATTCTAATAACAATGTGAACAAAGAGATACGGATTAACCCTCAAAGCTATTTTGACGCTATCCGACGGAAATATATAATACAGATGTATTGTTACAAAACCAGAAGGAATGGTCTTTGATTTTTTTTTTCCTAGCGACGGTACGATAATTTTTAAGCGCTCTGAGACATAAGTAATACTTTAATTACCTTGAAGTGTGCAGATACGATAATAATCGTGGTTGGCGGGTATGCGACGGGTCGATTACTTTCCCCGAAGATAAGATGGATTTCTTTGGTAGTTTGACTGGAAACGGAATCCGACGGCAGCGGTCCAGTATTAAGATTGCTTTAAATTCCCATAAGGTGAATTATCGTGATCGGCCGAATCTTCTCTTAGACTGGACTAATGATCGTTTGATAATTTTAAAACCACTAGGCACGTTAAATCGTCACTTGACTAGCTTTTGACACTGCTATATTACGTACACTGTGGTAACAATCTCAACATTTAAATTGCTACTGGACTATGCGTCAAACATCTGATAGCCACCGACCGCCAATGGTCTACACTTAAAATTACTTAGATATGTCGATGGTCACTAGGCGGTTAACAAAATATAATCTCTATTTTTAAGCGTTCTTGCCTTTTTATTCGTACCGTTGGAGTGGGAATAAGGAAGAAGCTACGTCATTTCCACCCTTCCAGAATCTTCGAGAAGGCTCTAAGAAGGAATTTTTGCACACGACGCATACGATGTAATAGATTCAATTGCTCGGTTCCCAGGGTACTGTTAAATAAAGGGCTATTGATAACACGAGCATACTCGTGGCGCCGAGATCTAGTTTTCATCGTGTCATACAAAGGGGTATTTGAGAAAATTGTCGTACGTGATTATAATATTTGCTTTATAAAAAGAATTTTACTTTAGATTATAAACGTTGTTATTCAGATGTTATTTTTAAGAAATAAGTATTTGAAAATAAAATATAACGAATGATCTCATCACAAATTTGAACAAGCTTGGCTGTGGAATTGCAATACATGTATTTTTAATTTTGAATATATTGTGCGTATTAAGATTAATAATAGTGTACAGTAGGAGCCATAAGAATGATATTATAATTAATTTGGAATTCTTAAGTAATTTAGTACTTGTTAATTTAAATAAACAGATATTATTAAACATTTTGAAATTAAATTAATCAGAAGTGACAAAAGCACGCAACAAACTATAGCTGCCGTGGTGCGGGTGCCTATCTTTATTCCATTCAAACGTTTATATGAAAGAAATGCAGCGTGCCCGTATTAACTCAGTGGTTACAGTTTTCGGCCCGTCCTTACGCTTGCGCACTCGTTCAGTACTATTATACAGTTCAATGCCCCGACTATAGATAAATACATTTATGTTTGCTAACCTTTTAGTAAAACGAATTCTTATCTGACAATAAGCGATCAAATACAGTTACGTAACATCTTAATACCTAATTTTATTTAACAAATGATTAAAATAGTGCATCATCCTATGCGCTAGGCGTGGGAAAAATTCGGGGAGAAGAGGAATTCTCTCACGAGTATATAAAGTTTAATACTTTGTTACATACAAGGAAAATTAAATGATTGCTTTACAACATAAAAAATATTTGTTTTTTCCGAGAAATTGAAATGAATGAACCTAGGAAAACCCTTTTGTATCGTTTTTGATAGACCTTCCTGCACACCTGCTGTAACTAAAAGATTGTAAGTTTCTATAAATTCAATTTATTTTTTTAGATGTCACATTTATCTAACTAAGTAGTACACAAACATATTAATAATAAAACAACATGTAAAAGAAAAACCAAAGACCGCAACTTGATGAACATAACAATTGAAAAAATAACACCAACGTAAAAAATTAATTAATGCAAACGTGAATAATGAGTATTTCAGTCTCGGGCCCGTATTACAGCAGCCATCCTCCTAGGCAAAGACTCATAAAGACGTCTGACGTAGTCTTGACCCACCTGCTTCCACTCGTCAGTGACCGCTGCTTCTAGCTCTTGTAGCGTTCTTATTATTAAGGTATTCAGATAATTAAGGAATTTTTAGGAATTACGGGGCATTCCAAGGAATTTAATGGGTACTACAGGGTATTGCAAAGAATTTAATGGGTATTGCAGGGTAGTGCAAGGTATTTAATTAGTATTACTGGGTATTGCAAGGAATTTATTGGGTATTACAGGGTATTGCATAGAATTTGAAGGGTATTAATGTGAAATACCTCGCATTTAGGAATTGGTGTACAAAATATTGTGAGCGAATTACCCCGCGGTTAAAACAGATAATTTTTTTATTTTGAAAACGTGATGTGATACCCTATGTTAGAATACGGTCTTTATGTTTATTAACCCTGGACTGCTTAGGTAAAAGGTGCACTCATAGTTGCTTAGGTGGGGTTACTCATAACCCCATTCAATAAAAACAATTTTTAGCAAATCAAAAACGCAAAACTAAACATTAAAAACTTTATTTACTATATTTTAAGCATATATCAACACGATGCGCATTACAAACAGGTTTATAACATTTTGCACAAGCTGTTTTAGTTTTCTTGTCTTTAGTTCTTGGGCAGATTGCACACCGGGTTTGTTTTGTAAGTTTTGTTGGAGGTGGAACCGCATCTATATTTTTTCTCTATCCCTAGAATATTTTTTATTGATAAAGACAATTTTTTTGGCAGATTTTTTGTTAAACGCCGTTCCATGTGCGGTCTTGCAAGTTGAATTCCGAGCTCAAACAAATAATGTCGGCGAATGCATTTTTGTCTCTCACCCTTTACCATTTGAAACAATATTCCGGAGTTTACACCAGCTTGATCCAGAATTCCGTAAAAAAAATCGCAAAGGCCATCTTCTTGGTCAAATGTGTCGACACCTCCTTTTGTTGAATTATAAAAATTAATTGTTTCCGGTTTATTATTTGGATCTATATTTTTTGTGTTGTGCATTGTAGATAGCAATAACACACATTTCGACTTTTTTGGTGTAAATGACACTAACGTCTTTTTTTGGTCGAAAGCAAATTGTGAAGTCAGTGCTTCTTTAGTTTTATTTGGCAGGAATGATGGAGGAACTTCTCTCTTAGTTTTACGGAGGGTTCCGACAATGGTTAGATTGAATTGATTTACCATGGTATCTGCCAATGGAATGCTGGTAAACCAGTTATCCATAGTTATATTGCGTCCTGTTCCGTGGATGGATTTAGACAGCTTTTTTACATAATAACTTGGTAGAGGCTCTGAATTTGGTCTAATTTCTTTCCAAGTATATGGGATGGCACTTACCATGTAAAAAGTCCGTGAATCGCACATTGTTACTATTTTCAATCCACATTTGTCTGGCTTCGACGCAATATATACTCTAAAAGGACAATTTCCGCGGAAATCCAAAAGCTGCTCATCGATAGTAACATATTCGCGGGGAGTATAATATTTAGTACAGTTTGATTCAAACTCCTCCCATATCTCCCGAATGGGCGAAAATTTATCTTCACAATTTCTGACAGTTTTATCATCGAATCTTATACATGATAACAAAAAGCGAAAACGTGTTTCACTCATAATAGCACAATATATTTCAGGTCCATACTTGGACCACATTTCGACAGTTGTAAGGTGATTATCTTTTCTGCATCCTGATATATAAAGGACCAAAAAGAGCAAGTATTTCCGTTGTATCCGTTTCGCCAACATAGCCACAATTTTCAGTATAGTTACTTTTTTTTCTTATAATTTCCGAATTAGTGTGCAAAACTATTTTGTTTATTATTTCATCAGAAACTAGCAACTTCCAACCTTCCAATTCAGTAGAAATAGTTTTTGCCTCGCCTTTTGGACCTGGAATGCGTACAACTAAATTTCGCTTAGGTGTCCGAGTACGAGGAGGAGGATCAGAGCACCACCAATGTCCTTGATAGAAGGACCTAAATTTTGATCTGTCGTGTCTGCATTCTTATCTTCATCGTCCGAAACTGAAATCTCTCTTTCAACTTCTGACTGCTGAGATATATGGTCCTCAAATTCTTGGTCACTACCATCAGAATCATACTCTGAATCAGCTTCATCAAACCACCGTAAAACGGTTTCTTCAAAATTAGGATCACCTGGTTTCACTGCCATCTAAATTCAAAACAAATTGCTTAAATGTGGAAAATAATTTAAGCTTTAATGCTTACCTGGGGTTACAAGTCACCCCAATTGCTTTATAATGTAAAAACAAAGCACAGAAGCAAATGTTTAACGCACATATGACTTAGAACATAACCTCAAATAAACATAGCTAGTTCCGCAGTGATGCAAACCGCACCGCAAAAAAGTTACAAAGTTTCTAAATTCCATTGGGGTCACCAGTAACCCCAGTAAGCGTTCCAGGGTTAAAACAATGCAAAATACTAAAATTTTAGACTGTTAAGTCAGTTATAAAAATCGTATCGGTTAGTGTTATATTTAAAAGAGACTTTCCTAAGTATTGATTAATGTTTGTTTCATATTTAATGCTTTCGTAATCTTCAAAATATTAACGGATTTATTGTTGCAATAATATGTGACTGCTGTGCTTTCGATCGTTACAACACATTCCCTAATTTTTGAAAAAACGTACCCCTATTAAGTCACAATAACAGAACGCGCTATTTACCATATAACGCCATCGGCTTCTCGATAATTAAATTACTGCTAATAGTTATTCTGACCACATCGGCAGCATACCACGACCTGTAATAACAGCGGCATGTGGCCGAACAATTCACTTGCTCTTGCACGCCAATCAAACAAGGGTCCGTCGACCTGTCCATAGATTCGGACGAACGGGTCCGCCAACGTTCGCCCAAAACGATCCTTCAAATCGAATTATAATATACGATTTCCTGTTCCATTTGCGCTGATGCTGGGACGATTTGTGTTTTGAATGACGTACATATCTGATGGTTAACATCGACAAATGGTCCTTAGTAGTATTGTGTAATGGCCGGCCTGAATTGCATCTAAAATTTATTTTCTACGAGAGCTCTGTTAAACGCTTAGGTGGTTTTGATACGTGAACAGCACTAATTAATTTTCTGACCGCTTCGCTGTAATCAACGTTCTAATTTAGGAGTGCACACGGCGCTTAGCAGGAAAATATTTATGGTTATTGTGCTATCGAGGTAAATTCTTATGATAACCTAGTTAGGTAAGAATGTAATGAGTTGAAATAACAATATTTTTTTTTTGTGTATGTGTATCTAATAAAGTAGTTAAAAATCAAGTTATTAACCAACGATTAGATATATAATAGTTTTGTTTTCAGTAAACAGGTAGCGTTGTTATAAAATATACTAGTTGTTCTTAATGTCGATATATTATTTCAGAAGCGTATTGAAAAATGTTTAGAAGTGAATGTAAACTCATGTGAATACTTGTTGAAATAATTTTTACTTATTTTAGTTTACATATTTATTGTTATTTTGTAGTTTCTTTTTTGACTAATTACCGTTGATATAACCTCCTAATTCCTGTTTCTGCAGTTACTATAATTAAGGTATTAATTTGTTTTTTTTTTTAAATTTGTTTATTGTACCATATTCTATATATTTTATGAAATATATTGCTGGCGTAGGGTGTATTGTAAGTAGAATATATCCAATTTTTGTATAAATATGTAGCTATGAAAATGAGACACTTACCAAGGTTATAGAAGTAAAAGAAAAAATAAGAATAATGTTAAATTATATATTTTTGGAATGCCGTTTTATAAACAACTCAAATCTTAAGCTAGTAATTTTTTTTCTCATTACCCCAATACGTATAAAAATCATATCTCTAAGCTAATTTTTGGAAAAATTCATTATAAAATCATGCTGGTCAACTGAGTAACAACTTATTAAATAGCATCCGTTCAATTATCAATGTTGCAACAAATATCATGCCTCACTATACCGTATGTAAATAAAAAACATAAAGTTGGCAAAATTATATCAAAAAACGATAATAGCTCTGCAATAGCCACATTTAAAGTATTAACGTCTTACATGTTTTTGATGTGAAATTAAATAAGCAATTCAAAAATATATAGGTATATAGGTTGTTCCATTTGAAAAAAAAATTACGTTTTATACAGAAACTGTCATGTAATTTTAATCTAGTTTTCTGCACATGGTATTAGTAACTGAAAAAAAATGCTTCTATTAAGACCTCTTATTGTAAACAATACTACAAAAAATTGTTTCCTTCTAATGCGTCGTTTTCGAGAAATATAATTTTATACAAACATTGAATTTTTCAGAAAAATGGGAATAACTCGAAAACTTAAGTCAAAAACTTTAAATTTTAGGCCTATACAATCCTATCATCTTTTGCCTAAAAATTATAAAGAGAATACAAAAATGTAATAATATATAGGGTGTTCCATTTAAAAAACTATAACTATGGTCAGCCACCAAGTTATAGAACACTCTCCTAATGAGTGGTTACCTCAAGAAAAAAAAAACGCTTGGAAATATCTTTACTCGTAAAGGCACAATCAGCCGTACCCGCGGAGATGACTCACCCTGTATATCACCATTAAAGTACTCTCCAAAAGCTTTCATTATCTGTATCATAACATCTGATATCCTGGTACGCCCAGGTGTACATTAACCACAAATTGCCACAGCAATTTTGGGTCATATGAATTATTGATCTGCAACATTCTTTAAATATTCTTTGTAAGCAATGTTAATGAGAGACTTGCACATTCGTCTAAGATGTTAGAATCGAACGTAATAATATGGAGAACAACTTACTTTAAAGTTCTTATCGACTGTGTTTTTGCTGAAGCAACCGAATAATGTTTCTATTAAACCATGAGGGATACTGATGCCTTCCCCCTTGTCAAAGGACTATGCAGCTACACTAACGTCAAATATTCGGTAGATTGTATTATAAAATTCATTGCATTATCGCAGGCCTATGTTAGTATTGTACACCGATGACCAATTCATATTAAGGTAAAGTTCATACATTAATAATAGAAAATTAGCCTTTCTGAAGTTATAAGATTTGTGATGTCCACATTCTGCAAACTGATCATATTGAGATATAGATGTTTTAATTGCTATATGTAATGGAAGGTGATGTGCGTCTTCATCGACCAATGGAAACTTGTCTCGTTCAACCACACATTCCAAATTAGATAACACCAAATCTAGTAAAGGATTGTTAATATTGGTAACTAAGTGATATTTTTGAAGAAGTTGATGAAAATGGTTAAGGGTGATAGTTTTTGGATCATGTGAATTTTGCAGGATGAAGGTATAATAAAATATACTATATACTATTGTAGCTACTTTTGAGCGAAATATATCATAATTATAGGACAACAAAGACCAATCATTTTTCTAATATCACCACCAATACCAGGCGCATTTCCTTTAATCTTTCGAAGGTACGAGGTAGGCGCAATAAATTCTCGGCCTAACAGGCTTATACAGGTTCAAACGTGTTCAAACTCCGTCACGTCATGCATGCACATATCCGAGGTGTACACTATAAATATGACGGTTCTGAGACTAGTAGTTTTTAGTAACCAGCCAACCAACGTGAATACTGCACGAAAATGTCTGAAGTAACGAAAATTGAGTAGAGCGCAGTCATTAAATTTTTAACAATAGAAGGGCATTCATCTTATCACATTAAACAACGTTTAGACGGCGTTTACGGTGATTCATCTCCTTCGTATTCAACTGCAAAAAAGTGGGCAAAATGTTTCCGCTTGGGACAAGAATCCCTGGAAAATGCTGATGGGTCGGGTCGACCAATTGAAGTGATAACGCCTCAACAAATTTCAATAATTGAACATTTAGTGCTAGAGGATCGCCATTTGAAAGTGAAGGAATTAGCAGTGATAACAAATATTTCTGAAGCAAGTGTTCGCCGAATTCTCCATGACCATTTGGGTTTGAATAAAATTAGTGCTGGGTGCGACTTCTGCGCAGTCGTTTTTAAACATGTGTGGAGACGACTCAAAACCAATTTTTTAGTCCATTGTCACAGGGGATGAAACAATGGTGCTGTTTTACGATCCTCTATTGAAAAGGGAGTCCATGGAATGGCGGCGATCTGATGAACTTCGTCCCAGAAAGGCGAAAGTCGTTCAATCAACGAAAAAGATGATGGCCACAATATTCTGGGACTGTGAGGGCATTTTGCTAATTGATTTTAAAGAGCGCAATACAAGTGTGAACGGCACATATTATGCGTCTTTATTGCATATATGAAGAAAGAGTATTTGTGGTGACGCATCCAAAACGCAGGACGGGGTTGATTGTGCGTTTATTGAGGCACTTACAAAAGATACACAACAATATAAGTTACCTGATGAAACAAGTGTCTTCTCAGCAGAAGCTTACGCCATTCTTTATGCCCTTGAATACATTAACATCCATGAAATAAAAACGGTTACGATTCTGTCAGACTCTCGATCTGTACTGCAGGCATTGGCATCATCACTTCAACCAGGACAAAGAATAAATAATATAATTGAACAGGTAAAATCTAAATTAGTCAAGTTAACGAAGGAAAATATATCTATAAACTTTGTGTGGGTCAATGCTCATGTGGGCATCGAATATAATGAAGCCGCAGACAGTTTAGCTAAAGATAGCTGTAAACTTGGCCATTTAGCAGAGGAAAACATTACATTGGAAGATGCCATATGTATTGCCAAAGAAAGACAAAGATCAAGGTGGAAACTCCAGTGGAAAAAATATACAACAACCTCTCAGTCCAGATATGCAGCAATACACCCTGAGTTACCTAATAGCGTGTGGTTTACTAGCTATAGTATTCCACGAAAATATATTTCGATCATTAGTCGATTAAAGTTTGGACATGGATGCTACCCAATGCACTTAGCAAAACTAAAAACTATTGATGATAATAAATGTGCTATCTGCAATACCGAAACCGACCTGGACCATATCATTTTTGATTGTAAGAAACACTATCAAGATTGCCGGAAAGATATGTGAAAAGTGTTTTTGTCCAAACCTTGTAGCATCTTCAAAGTCATCTCTTTAGTAGTTAGGGTCTGGCTGCATGGACAATGTCCGCAATGATATTAAAAAAAAAAAGCATTCGTGCAAAACGTTGTAGAACATTGACAAAAGCGGTGCGATTATTGCACGACAATGCTACCGTTCATACTGCCGCCATTTCACAAGCTGCCATCCGCGAATGCGGCTTTCAAGAATGGGATCATCCACTGTATAGTCCGGATATGGCTCCTTACGATTTTTTTTTGTTTTCTAATTTAACAAAAATGCCTTAGGGGACGTAGTTTTAAGGACGACAGTGAGTTGCATGCAGCTGTTATAGAACATTTTGACGGAAAAACTTCAGATTATTTTAACAAGGGTATCGAATTATAAATTAATCGTTGTAGTATTTGTATAGAAAAATTTTAATATTGTTCCAAGTTTCTTTTTTGTATATCAGACCGAGAATTTATAGCGCCTACCTCGTAATTCGAAACATCATTGTGGAAAATCACGTTAAATTGAAATCATATCAACTCTAATATAATTTTTTAGTTATAGCAGAAAATCGAATGGTTTGAAGTCTGGAATTGAATCATCAACAAAATTATTAATTTCATGAGATTGTAGTATAAACCTTTTGAAGATTCCCCAACTTTTTAAATTCATTCTAATATTAAGTACTCCTATTTTGTCTATTGATGTAGGGAAAATTTCTTATTTTATAGTATCTACGATTAAGGGTGTTGTATAGCAAACTAAAAATTTCGACGTCTTCGCTGCGGGTATAGGGGGGTTCTACTCAGGGGTGGAGCTTGCCAATACCCCACTACCACGTACTGTTTTGTTAAATGCTATAGTAAAAATCTAAATTGTATATTTCCCAGTTTATAAGTACCGCCCTTATGGAGCGATGCATTCGAAATGACATACGTCTGATGCGTTAAGTGCTAATTGTCTCTTTTCAGGCTACACATACTCTACGTAACGTAGGTGCTAGTAATATTTTGTATGATTTATTTAGTCTGGTGTCTAGGCGCCACAGGAATGTAGATTGTAGGTTTTTTTAGTCTGACATGTGTTCAATAAGTTAATATGTATGTAAGATGGAATTCTGATTAAAAGAAATATTACTTTAGTGCCTATGAATACTATATAATAATAATAATATTTTGTTGAAAGGCACTAATGTCATCGTCTTGATTATCTTTTCCATTGGCCGTATTGAAAATCACAGGATAATTATTTATATCTATAGGTACTATTATAATACAAGGTGGCCGGCAAGGTATCCGAGAAACCTCGTACATGAATTCAATGACTAAAGGGGCCCACACACTGCGGTTTTGTTCGACAGACTTGTTCGTCGAACTAACGATTTATCAAATAAAATAGTCTCGCATATTTTTTTCCAAAAAAGATGCAGAATGACTGTACTTATAATATCATGTATTGAATGAAATTTCATTGTTTTATTATTATATATAAATTATTTAAAGTTTAATGTTTATTCATTATTATTATGTAACTACATCTGTAAAATAATAAGTCCTATTTATGTCTGTTCTTTATTTACCATAACGCGAAGAGCAAGGTAGTTAAATTTTTAAAATAAAAGATATGCTTTCCGAGCAATTTCTGGTTTACTTCAAATCTTTTTATAACTGTCCGAACACCGAATCGTTTGAGAGTAATTTTTTGCTAGGTCGTAAATTACTCTTTTGAACGTCTACCAGTCTGGTACAATATCTGACGATCTGTACAGAGGAAGTAGGCACCATCTATATCCATCTCATTTTCTATATTAGTTTTACATTATTTTTAACTCACTTATAAATGTCAGTAGTATTTTATCTTGATAAATGTAAAATAGTGGAAGAACTAAAAAAGCTAGTATTATTTATGAATCATATGTAATGTTTTGGTTTAAGTTTGTATTTATGTAAAAGTTATAAAAGCCTGCCAGAGAATGTGTACAATTTTATGAAATGTAATACAAAATAATATAAGTAAATTTTACAAAAAGAAAATATACATTAATTTTATAAAGTTAAACCAAGGTTACTAGATAATGTTTTCAATTTTATGAAATGTAAAATAATATAAAAAAATGTTTAATCAAATACCTACTCAAAACCGTAACAACGATTTCTGTATTCCGAATATCGCTCGTAAAGTGAATCCCCCACCTAAACAAAGTAACTCCGCCCTGTCTTGGATTGCAAGGATATATCAAATATTTGATTGCAGGTGGCGTATTAAAGCAGTGCCAAAAATGCATTTCGTTCTTATCAAATTACACATTTATCTTAATAAATACGAAAAAATTTTGCTAGAAATTAATGTTCACAATAATATGTTATACGTCGGTACGCATTTTATTTTTCGATTATCTATTTATATTTAATTTTTTATAACAATTAATAAAAAATTGAAAAAACAAAATGCCTAGGGACGTGTAGATAAACATTATAAGAATATTTCATCTAAATCATTTTTGCATAAAGTTTAAAGATAGCCTGTAATCTGTAAATATTTGAAAATGTACCTATACAACACCCTTAATGATGCCTTTCATCTTAGTAATTTTAATTGTCGTCAAAGGTGCAAACTATTAAATAAATAACTTATGTCATTCAGCGTACTTATTCACTTCTGCATCAATACTGTTTACCTAGATCCGTAATATCCAACGATCCAACTAGTTTCGTTTAAGATCCTCACTTATATAACTGCGTGTATATAGATGCAATACGTTAAGATAAATACAATTATTTTCTCGTTAGTACATTCGGAGGGCTTCTTTTGTATTCTGTTACGGGTCTGCTGATTTTTCTGGGTCAGCGTGTTAAAGACAGGAAACGTAACCGAGTTGAATTTACAGAATTTAATCCTCTCTATAGTTCGAAAAGTTCCCCGTTGAAAAAGATAAACATTCCCCGAGCCTGATTGCGTTACATAGCTGACCCATAATTGAATGAAGTGTTAAACTCGGTGTTTCCTTATCTCCTTGCAGCTAACCCGAGCGATGTGTGCCCTATATCAAAGAGAATACTCTGAAAATAGCGAAAGTCCATTCTTTTACATCGTTAACTATTTACAGTTCAAGTATTATTACTTTTCGTATTTCAACGTGTTAGAATTTGTAAAATCCTTTTTTCATGTATAACCTTAAATTATATAGCTATATATATACCGGGTGTAGAATGGATTTTCGTACATAGGGATTTTACATGCAAAACTAATAATTTGCGAATATTCCCTCCCCTAATTTTTTTATAGGAAAATGTTAAACACAAAAATTATAGAGCTTTAAAAATAGGTCCCATTTTTTTTCTTCTTTGCTTACTATCACCCTCCGGGTCATTAAAGGAAAAAGAATTGAAGAAATGATACAAAATAGCAACAGCCGTGACATGTGACAACAAAAGTAACAAAATTCATTCATTTAACACAACAATGTGACAATTTTAGTAGAGGCGTTTAAATCTGTTTTAAGCATAGGTTTTAAGTCGTTTGCAGAAAATAAAAAACGTGCTGAAGAGATTTTAAAATTTTATTGTACGTGGTAATAAAGGTAGTTGTAGTAATAACTAAATTAAATGCTCCAACAAATCTCCGTTGACAGCTGAGCAGCACCCCAATCTGTCGTAAAAATTTCTTCTAGTTGCGGCCAGTTGATAGTGTGATATTTGACGACATTCTGCAAGTAGTGCAGCTCTTAAAGCGTCGACATTTTGATACGTCCTTCCATTGTATAGCCGATCATGCAATGTGCCCCACAGAAAAAAATCATTTGGCGAAAGATCCGGAGATCTTGGAGGCCAATTAATTTCTCCACCTCGACCTATCCAGCGATTTGGGAATACATGATTTAAGTACTCTAAAACATCGCGCTGGTAATGCGCCGGACACATCCATCATGTTGGTACCAAAATTCGTAATTAATTCTCAATTCGTCGATAGCCGGCCAGACTTCTTCTTGCAAAAAATTTAAATACGCAGCACCAGTTAAGCGGTCTGCAATAAAGAACGGTCCAATTATGTGAGGACCTAGTATGCCAGCCCAAACATTGACACTACCCCGGTATTGCGTATGAGTCTGCAACATTAAATGTTCATTTTGGGTGCTCCAGTAGCGATAATTTTGTTGATTTGGTTCACCAGTTAACTGAAATCGACACTCATCGCTGAATAAAATCCTAGATAAAAAGTTTCGGTCATCATTGGCCATCTCCATCATTATTTCACAAAACTGCATTCTTTTTTCTTTATCCTCCTCGAATATTTTTTGGTGCTTTTCGTATTTATAAGACCGAAACCGCGGATCTTGACTCTTTAAAATTTTCTGAGCAGTAGTAAAATGAATCCCCAAATTATTACCTATTTGTCTTAAGGAGACATTTTTGTTCTCTACAACGCTCAAGAGAACGGCATCTACCTTCTCTCTACTTGCACCAGCTGTTACATTCTGGCACTTACATTTCTTATTAACAGTGTCGTTGGTCTCAAAGTGCCTGACAATTCTATTCAGGGTGTTCAAATTTAGAATTGGTCGCTCCGGGTAGAATCCAGCAAAAGTTGCTTGTATGTCCCTAAAAGACAATCCAGAGTAGTACCATTTAATAAAGTTGACTTTCTCTTCTTGGCTATAGCAATTCATTTTAAGAATCAGCAAACTTATTTTGATTGTCAAAACGTGACATTTATTGCTGACAGGATTCATGGCTAGTACTAATCGGTTCATTCCTAATACTTTTTCTTCAAGTCTAGCAGGACCAGAAGGTGTTAGAAAATAAATATCAAAGAATTTAGATACATTTTTTTGTCTACAACTTTTGTGTTTAACATTTTCCTATAAAAAAATTAGGGGAGGGAATATTCGCAAATTATTAGTTTTGCATGTAAAATCCCTATGTACGAAAATCCATTCTACACCCGGTATAGCTAGTGTCCTATAGCGAGCCGGCTAAGTACATTATTGTATCTAATAAGGAAGACAGGGGTAGGTAATTGATAAAAAACATAGATAATCATGAGCTATACAATCTACAAATATTTTAATATATAGAGAGTGTTCGAGAAGGTCGAACTAACACATGTTTGTTTTGACATATCAGTGCAGTTAGGAACTCCAAGCACCACAAGCGTGCAACAATACTAAACTTCATTAAAATGCTTAAAAAACACGCTCAAAGAATTTCAACATTCCACTGCAGACAGTTACTAATCGCAAGTGATTTTTTTTAATGTTGTACGAAATATGACAGCAAAAAAATATATTAGTGTACATAATGTTCCTCTAATAGCATGTGAAAAATTGAAAATAAAGATTACCAAAATAGCAACTTTTAAAATTGCCGTTAATGAAGACATATTAGATAGTTTTTGAGGATAGTTTGCGACCAAATAATGCAATTGTTAATTTTTTTTGAAATATTTGAAGGGGAGCCTCTGTTTTAGGAACTATCAACACGAAATAAGCAATGATGAGGTAAAATTAAGAACCGAAGAAATGAAAACCATAGACGTTGTTCATAGGAACAAATAATAATAAATAAAAATTTAACTATTCTTAATTTCAATATACAACCCATAACAAAAAATGAGGTGTGGCCACCACACGACTTCCTTATACGTATGAAAGTGTTACTTCCGGTCCGAATTTTGAAATTTCATTTCTACAAAAAATATTCCATATCCAACTCTAAATACTTTTGTTCTCTTCATAAATATATATAGAATGCATAATTTACGACATATTTGCAAAAAATCGCTATTCGATAAGAGTAAAAGTGGTACTTCTGGTCTGAATTTTGAAATTTTTTTATATAAAAGATATTGAAAATTATGTTTTAAATACTTTTTTACTCGTAACGTACTTGTCTAAAAGGCATGACTTGCGAGATATTCGCAAAAAGCTGATTTTCCATACAAGTAAAAG
This sequence comes from Amphimallon solstitiale, assembly GCA_963170755.1. Lineage (NCBI taxonomy): Eukaryota > Metazoa > Arthropoda > Insecta > Coleoptera > Scarabaeidae > Amphimallon > Amphimallon solstitiale. Next base: position 6,378,406 of record OY720681.1, on the reverse strand, counting down.
ACCTACTTCCGGTTGGAATTTCGAAAGACTTTCTTAAGCCAATTTGTTTCAAACTTAATTCTAAGTACATATGAATTCTTTATAAATTTGTTTAAACTTAGTAATTGACGAAATATTTGCAAATTTAGATTTTTTCACTGAAGTAAACTACTACTTCTGGTCGGCCGATTTTGCTCAAAATCTAATCAGTTCCCAAAAGGGAGATTATATTCGTAAATACAAAATTTGGAATTGATATCTGTAGCGGTTTAACCGCTATCGTGGTCACACTCGCACAGAGACACACACACACACACACACACAGAGAGAGAGAGAGAGACATTTTTTAAAAACCAATTTTTTGGTATCAGGGGACCTCAAAACGTCGACATCTGCAAAAATCTCGAGGTCTAAAATTTTCGTCATCACCATACTTCCTTATACTACGTATAAGAAAGTAAAAGCAAGATGCCTTGGAATTTTTCTTGAAGGAAGATTGATTGATATAGCCTGTATCACGAAGCACTGGTATTACTAGGACTTTTTACGATGGTAAAATATAAAATATGTACACATTATTGCAGAAGCACTCAGCGAGGTAAAGATGATTTGATATTTTTAAGGAATGACCTAGAAGCATTTTCGCTAACCGAAGTAACTAACATTTCCATAGACACACATATAGAAGTAATAAAAATAATAATATTATTTATTGTCATAAACCCGTACAAGGTGTTAATATTGTCAAGTATATATACAATAGATCAAGTCCTAATTCTAATGTATTATAATAAAAACAAAATACAACACATTAAAAGTGAATGGCAATGATATCCCCCTTGTGCCGCTACATCCCAGTTCGTCAAAACTATAAAAACTCTTGTCAACTAGATATCCTTTTAAATCAATATTAAATTTTGCACTGTCTCGTGAGTGTTTTAGGTAACCTAGAAGGGCACTGAAAGCTTTAATCGCTGCATAGTACGGTCCTTTTTCATATACCGGTTGTGTCAACAAGCTTTAGCCATAGGGACTCTGCTTACGTATGTACGATATACAGCATGTGTAAAATCATATTGCATACCGGCAACAATGCACAGGTCGTGTCAGTAGTATAGTACGATTATAGATAGCATTTCAGTTGCTTAGAGTCAGCCGACAGATGAACGTGTATTTATCTAAGCATCACACACTTCGTAAATACATATTTACCAAATAAGAATTCAAAATACTACGAGTTTTATTATATTGCGTATACAATGCAATTACGGATGATTATAAGACTGTTCTGGAACGGTATTATGAAAACGAAAACAAATACTTCGTAATTTATAATTCAAATAATAATTTAAATTCGAATTAGATTGTTATAAAAAATTAATTTGAATCACTGCATATTTTTTATTTACTTAGTAAATTTATAGAATAATTTACTAAGAATTAATGTTTAACTAGAATTTGTGCATTTATTTTCCTATTGCGTTGTATACGCAATATAATAAAACCCCCAGAAGTATTTTCAATTCGTATTTGGTAAATATGTAATTACGAAGCGTGTGATGCTTAGAAATTGTTAACATTTTACAACGTTGGATAAATATAATTGCATGATATTGGCCCAACATTTTGCACAGACATTTTTCCGATTTGAGCATAAATCGGCTCAGGGTCGGGAGCTGACACTGAGCCGATTTAAAGCAAAATCGGCTGATGATCGTAAGGGAATATTGGCTATTGATCTGCGTACGACTTCGTATTGCTGTCACGATGCGGTATGTATATGATATTATTTACCCACATATACACGTTGGACAACCCAGGTTCTCGGCATGATCTAAATATCGTATATGAAATGGTATAGGAAATAGTCGTGCGGTGTTGCCGTCGCAGTTCTTAATTGACCCGCCCCGTGTTTAATATTTCTAATGTTTCAGTACGGATCGAAACGCTGTGGGGTATGTTGTTGCTGATTAAGTAAATATTACGTAAATGCTAATCAATAATAATGCATGAAGCGATATTTCTCATATTAATAAAATATTGGTGTAGATATTTAGAATTTGTAATAGGTACTGACAAAGTGTTTATGTACATTTTTCTGTCAATTTGTCATTACTTCAATAATTGATAGATAAATGTACATTAAAAATGATCGTGTCAGACGGGCTATTACACGTAACAATTTAAAATATTGAGTTTCACATTTCTTTGTGATGCCTACTTATAAAACAGAGAAGCGAATAAGTATCATTAAATGGTATTATTTTTCTCCAAGTGCAGAAGCAGTCGTTGGGCGTTTTGTGTTTTCGTATCCCGATCGACCAGTTCCAAACCGTCAAACAGTTTTAAATATCGTCCATCGTTTCGAAAAGTCATGTTGTATTACTGGCTGTTCTAAATGCAACAATAGCGATCGGCAGGAACGGCCCTTTTCTGACGAAAGAGTCGAGCGGGAGGTGCAAGTATGTGCATTTGTTGAAGCAAATGAACCGTGTTTGTAATAGTACGGATTTGAATTTGGGTAATATATATATAGTACGGATTTATTTTGCCATGAAAATGAATAAAATTTACTTATTGAACGCTCCGCGTAATTAGCTCAGATAAATAGTTCGGTTTTGCATAAGACTCTTAATTTCCAGTCGGTTCAGGTATTAAGACACTAAGATTATTTTTCTGGACGTACTATTACTTCTTTTTTATAATCCAAATTTTTTATGTTAAGGTAACTAAATAAGATACAAAATGATATTTAAATATTATGAATATATTGATTAAAACACAAACAACACAGATCAGGTTACAAAACAAACATTTCAACGTGGAACACAATTAAAATGGTACGTATCAATACAAACTAAGCATAATTTACAAAATAGGCAAATATAATAGGTCAATACAACAACGTTGCCTTACATAAATAATATACCGTGAATTTAACTAGATTTTAATTCATTATTCACAAAAAATGCATGCATGATATAGGCCTTTAAATCATTTTTACGTTGGGTACCTTTATGAAGATGCTATGATGATGGAAACGGTGTTTTCCAAGCAGCTTCCCCAGGATAGATTGAAATGCCGCCTTCTTTGTATCGAACTAGGGCGCACACTTGTTTTAATAAAACTTTCACCTCGCGTAGCACACTATTTGTTTTATTAAAAATATATATATCTCTTTTCTCACTAGGCTTTTTCTTTTACTTTTAAATAAAGCTTAGAATTACTGTATTTCTATTAGCACTATTAGCCTGTGAGATCGTTCCCGGTAACTCGGGTGTGGTCCAGCCGTTATTCGACAAGAGGGACCGGTGAACCTACTTGTTCACTTATTGGGGAACGTCTCACTGCCTACTCCTTGCTTAAGGCACGTCTCTCCGTATTCTTTCAGGGAATTCCCCGAGCCACTTATGTACTTTACTTTTCTTCATAACATTCAAGGTTCCACACGTGTCGATTGTACACAAAGCAGTTTCTGTTAATGCCGCCTAAACTCTTGGCTGACTTTGATAACATTGACGCCACATGTGTTTCTTTCACACAGATATACACCTACGCACTATTTTTCTCTTTTATCCACTCCGAACATATACAGAATTTATATAGAAACATTTTAAAAAGGAATATAATAATTTAATACAAATAAATGAATAATATATGTTTCCCGATCTGTGTTGATTAATTATATACATTAATTTCCTGATACCATTACCTTAATATAAATATCTTTTGATGTTATATTATATTTATATTTTATTCATGATATACAGGGCCTACCGTTACATGTTCGAGCCGTCAAATATCCGAAAACGTGAACATTCCAAGAACTAGAGTTAGGAATATTTTGAAGCGACATAAATATAAGTACTTTAAGACACAAAAGAGTCAGGAAATTTTCCAAATTGATCAAGTTAATCGCCTTGAATTTTGTGAGGCTATGAGGGAAAAATGCGACGAGGATGATAATTTTGTCCGAAATATCTTGTTCACGAATGAATCCTCTTTTTCGCTTTATGGTCGCCACAATCTGTCCATCGTCCGATATTGGTCTCCGGATAATAAACATATCAATTTAACAGCAAAAACGCAGTACCCACAGAAGCTAAATATCTGGGCAGGAATTCTGGATAACCATATTATAGGTCCATTTTTCATAAATCGCACTTTAAACGCCCAGACATACTTGCAATTACAGTATCATGATATTATACCTGCTGTACGCAATGTGACTGGTAATCTTGAGGAAATTTGGTTCCAACAAAATGGGTGTCCGGCCCATAACGCCAGAATAGTATTGGAATTTCTTAATTTAAATTTTCCTCAACGGTTCATTTGCACCAGGGGCAATATACGCTGGCCACCTAGATCTGACTTAACACCCACCGTTTTTTTCTGTGGGGATTTTTAAAATAAATGATCTGCGGACATCAACACGAAATGCCTAAAACATTACCAGAGTTACGAATGCGAATTACACAAATATGCAACAGCATTCCACCCCAAACTCTAAATAATGTACGTCGAGAATTTTATGATAGGCTAGGTTACTGTGAAGCGGAAAATTAAATAATATTAGGATTTTTATTAATTTTTCGCATTATTTAGAATCCATTTCTTTTGTTTACTGTTTAGAATTTACCTTGTATTTATTTTCTTTAGAATACATTTTATTATATTTCAAAACGCTCTTTAAATTTTTAAAATATGAAAACACTTTGTCAGTATTACATATTGTAAATATCTACACCAATATTTTATTAAAATGAGAAATATCGCTTCATGCATTATTATTGATTAGCATTTACGTAATATTTACTTAATCGGCAACAACATACTCCACAGCGTCTCGATCCATACTGAAATATTAGAAATATTAATCACGGGACGGGTGAATATAAAAACTGCGATGGCAACACCGCACGACTATTTCCTATACGATATTTAGATCATGCCGAGAACCTGGGTTGTCCAACGTGTATATGATGTTACGAAGTGATATAAATACAATAATATATACCGCCATTTTGCCAACATTAAATTTTTAGTAAATTTTTATTATACCCAGTGTACCTCTTTACTTGAGGACACCTAAATAAATAGTTTATTAATAACGCAATAAGTAAAAATACTTTTACCACTGATAGAGGTCATTACGATTAATATTTTTGTTGGAACGAATTTTTAAATAGTCTAAATCCGGCCTTCTATGATAAAAAAAACTCTAGTACAAGTAGTCATATAGCAACGATAAAAATAATATAAAATAAATTTAAAAAAGTTGTTGCTAATCACTAAAAGACTCCAAATACAAAGTTTCACTGAAAATTTTTCTTACATTTTTGTCTATAAAGTCAATAAAAAAAATCTTATCACAAGAATTGAAACAATTGAAATTAGATTGAACATTGAAACATTAATTAGATTGGATATTTTTCAACTAAATAACTTCAAACACTAGTTTTTATTTTAATCATAGTTGGTCAGAATTAGACTCCCAAAAAATCATATAAAAAATCCTATAAGAATATTTATTGTAACGGCCTCTATCACTGGTAAGAGTTTAACACATATGGCGTTATTAATAAACAATTTATTGTTTGTATTCACGTAAAGTGAACACATTGTATATTCACTATGATGTAATTTTATGAACAGCTATTCTAAGCTAGCATATTATGACATGCTACCCTGAAATGGCTACACCATAGTTAACTTCCAATTTAATATGAATACATAAATGAATGTGACTATTAAATTTAAGTTAGACGCAATACAGTAAAGAAATAGGTACATGCAATAAGCGTACTACTACAAAATAAAAATGTATGTTTTGAATGAACTGACGTCGTACACAGATAGATAATGAATGTGAATTAAATGAAGACAAAATAAATATTTTCACAAATTTAATTTCATTATGAAATAACGCCAGGATTATACATATATTTATAAATATAAAATAAATAAATAATTGGAAATATAAATCATAATTTATTATAAAAAAAAATGCCAGAATTCTAAAAGAAATAATAAAAGTACATATTGTGGAGAAAATTAAAAAGATGTTGGAAGATATACGATCTATTAAATTAGTATAGTTGTTAAGAAATTTGATGAGTATATGATAGCATTTTCAGATTTGACATTTATTGTCAACTTTTAAAGATATTTAAAAGAAGAATGAAAACTGCCGAAATTTTCAGTGATCCATATCTTCGTAACCATTAAAGGTACAACAAAACTAAAAATGACATATGGTAATAATTTTTACGTAGAATACTGCTAATTCCGATCAGCACCTTCCAGGGATTCTTGTCCCAAACGGAAACATTTTACCCACTTTTTCACAGTTGAATACGAAAGAGTTGAATCACCGTAAACTCTGTCTAAACGTTGTTTAATGTGATAAGATGTATGCCCTTCTTTTGTTAAAAATTTAATGACCGAGCGGTATTCAATTTTCATTACTTCAGACATTTTCGTGCGCTAGTCAAGTTGGTTGGCTGGTTCCTAAAAACTACTAGGCTTCGAACCGTCATATTTATAGTGTACACCTCGCGTATGTGCATGCATGACGTGACGGAGTTTGAACACGTTTGAACCTGTATAAGCCTGTCAGGCCGAGAATTTATGGCGCCAATCTCGTACTGTTAATTGAAGGTGCGTGAAGTTGGCACCACAAGTTGCGGCGTAAATGTTCTTTTTAGTGCCAAAAGTTTGCGCCTAATATGCGCCGTCGATATCTGAAGAAAAAACACCGGCGCATTAATTTGTTGCAAAGTTATAAACAAAAACAGTTTTTTGGTGCCAACTTCACGCCAGCACCACAACTTGCGGCGCAAATGTTCTTTTTAGTGCAAAAATGTTGCGCCCAATATGCGCCGTCGATATCTGAAGAAAAAACGCCGGCGCATTAATTTGTTACAAAGTTATAAACAAAAACATTTTTTGGTGCCAACTTCACGCGTGAAGTTAGCACCACAACTTGCGGCGCAAATGTTGTTTTTAGTGCCAAAAGTTTGCGCTTAATATGCGCCGTCGATATGTGAAGAAAAAACACCGGCGCATTAATTTGTTGCAAAGTTATAAACAAAAACAGTTATTTATTATCAACTTCTTACCAGACCAAAATTTCCGGCGCAAACTTTCAATGTAGTGCAAGTCGTTAGCTCACAACATGCGCCGTCGATATCTGAAGAAAAAACACCGAAACACTTAATTGTTATAAAGTTATAAACAAATACAATTATATAGGTGCGTGAAATTAGCACCACAACTTGCGGCGCAAATGTTCCTTTTAGTGCCAAAAGTTTACGCTTAATATGCGCCGTCGTATGTGAAGAAAAAAGTTTATTTTATTAAGAAATACAGAATTTAAAGTTTAATTTTGAACAAGTTCTGTATACACATTTCGGAACACGAAGGTCGTGTGCTGGCCACTTCTCATTGTTTTTCTTAAGTATAAGTTACATTTTAAATGTATAAGTTCTTTGTCATACATCAATATGCATACATATGTACCTATGTCTATCATCAGGCTTCATTTCTATCGGCCAAAAGTGTCAAGTACAAACAACCATACATGTGTTTAAACTTGATACTTTTGGCCGATAGAAACGATATGTCTTGTATCTGCTGATTCTATGAAATGTACTTTAAGTGTTTTCAGTATTTATTATAAATAACCTGTCACTGTTCGGCAAGAAATGTATAGAATCCCTCTGGAGATAGGTAAGTATTTATGAGTTTTTAGATTAGCATGCTTAAATGTTATGTTTATACAAATTTCTATCAATTTCATAACTCAATCAAATTACAAAAATACAAAGCTGCATAATTTAAACGAATGTAGAGATAACGTTGTCATGTGAAAGATTTCTTTATTAAATTTGTTAATTCAATCTCTATTAACATTCGTGTATTTCTTGTAGGTTGATTTGTATGCAGCTGTTAACAATATTGAACATTGTTTTTCTTTGTAGATTTTCATGAGATTAAACCAATTTTAATACTGTCTGCGTTTTATTTCCTCCATAACACAATTTATTTCAGTATGATTATTTCATTATCAACTACAAAAAATCATATTACCGCACAACTGATACCTTGTAATCCATTCACACTCCCTGAGATATAATAGCATCACTAAAGTTTTGTTTATTTCTGCAAAAATTAAAGCGCCAAAAGTTTAAAAATTTACTTTCTCAAGTTCGAACCCTTATTATAAAGCTCAATCATTTCTGTTTAAAATTAATTTTAACATATTATTAATTATCTTCACCCCTAGTGATATATACATTTGTTTTAGCACAATTGTGGGGTAATAGTCAGCGGTTACAGGATTGTGGTTTTTAACATTGTTAACGTAATATTGCACATATTGTTTTAATTTCAAATATTTTTTCGATTAAGACACACCTTTTGTGTGTGTCACACTGAGGAGACCAAATAAGGTATATACATTACTTGTTCTTTTAATTTTTTTTCTTGAATCCCTCATGTATTGATAAATCAATACCTTTAGTAATACTACAATAATAATAGCGATAGTTCTATAATTAACAGTAGACATTTTTTCAATTTTTTATATATTTTCAAACTTTTACATCATACTCATAATGTCATTGAAATTTGACACGCACCTATATAATTGTATTTGTTTATAACTTTATAACAATTAAGTGTTTCGGTGTTTTTTCTTCAGATATCGACGGCGCATGTTGTGAGCTAACGACTTGCACTAAATTGAAAGTTTGGTGCTAACTTCACGCGTGAAGTTGGCACCAAAAAATGTTTTTGTTTATAACTTTGTAACAAATTAATGCGCCGGTGTTTTTTCTTCAGATATCGACGGCGCATATTGGGCGCAACATTTTTGCACTAAAAAGAACATTTGCGCCGCAAGTTGTGGTGCTGGCGTGAAGTTGGCACCAAAAAACTGTTTTTGTTTATAACTTTGCAACAAATTAATGCGCCGGTGTTTTTTCTTCAGATATCGACGGCGCATATTAGGCGCAAACTTTTGGCACTAAAAGGAACATTTGCACCGCAAGTTGTGGTGCTAACTTCGCGCACCTATATAATTGTATTTGTTTATAACTTTATAACAATTAAGTGTTTCGGTGTTTTTTCTTCAGATATCGACGGCGCATGTTGTGAGCTAACGACTTGCACTAAATTGAAAGTTTGCGCCGGAAATTTTGGTCAGGTAAAAAGTTGATACTAATTAACTATTTTTGTTTATAACTTTGTAACAAATTAATGCGCCGGTGTATTTTCTTCACATATCGACGGCGCATATTAAGCGCAAACTTTTGGCACTAAAAACAACATTTGCGCCGCAAGTTGTGGTGCTAACTTCACGCGTGAAGTTGGTGGTTTATAACTTTATAACAATTAAGTGTTTCGGTGTTTTTTCTTCAGATATCGACGGCGCATGTTGTGAGCTAACGACGTGCACTAAATTGAAAGTCTGCGCCGGAAATTTTGGTCAGGTAAAAAGTTGATACTAATTAACTATTTTTGTTTATAACTTTGTAACAAATTAACGCGCCGGTGTTTTTTCTTCACATATCGACGGCGCATATTAAGCGCAAACTTTTGGCACTAAAAACAACATTTGCGCCGCAAGTTGTGGTGCTAACTTCACGCGTGAAGTTGGCACCAAAAAATGTTTTTGTTTATAACTTTGTAACAAATTAATGCGCCGGTGTTTTTTCTTCAGATATCGACGGCGCATATTGGGCGCAACATTTTTGCACTAAAAAGAACATTTGCGCCGCAAGTTGTGGTGCTGGCGTGAAGTTGGCACCAAAAAACTGTTTTTGTTTATAACTTTGCAACAAATTAATGCGCCGGTGTTTTTTCTTCAGATATCGACGGCGCATATTAGGCGCAAACTTTTGGCACTAAAAAGAACATTTGCGCCGCAAGTTGTGGTGCCAACTTCACGCACCTGTTAATTGAAGAATAAACTTCAAGGCGACACATCTGCATCTATACAGAGCACGCATACCTTTGTTTAATAATTAACATAGTAATACCACACAAGAGAATGATTTACATGCACCAATTATAATATACTTAAGACGAATACAAACAGAAACTCCGACAAATTGTTTTTGTTCAAAATTAATTTCGGTGCTCGTTGAGGTTTGTACGTTTACATTAAAGTTTAATTAGGTTTGATTTACTTTATTATTCAAGTTCACCTTCCTATTCCGTTTTGTATGTTTTTTCGTTAATTTTCTTTTATATGCTTTATAACTTGAAAATGATTTATTTTAGATTGTTTCTCGAAGTTACAGGCATACCAAAGAAACCACTTAAAAAGCAATTAGAACCAATTTCTGCTGCTGAATATACAGCTTCCGTTAAAAAAAATGTCCGTTTATTCAGAAGATTCATTCCTCATTACTTTCTATTTTTATATCTGCGTAACATCATGGCCTTTTATCTTGCATTAATATTTCTTAGATACACAACGAATTTTCAATATAAATTCCTAGGAGTTCAATGCAAAATTCCCATTAATCAGTTTTAATAATCGCTTTCCGCTCGGCGATTATCTTCATTTACAGGGGATTCCACTTTTTCATTTCGTATCTTTCTTTTTTTTTTCGCTTTGTTATCATCCAATCGATCTTCGATAATGCGAACCGAACATTCGACTATATCGAAGGCGGTATCTTTCGTGAAAGCCACTCAAGAGGTCGCGTCGATCGTTACAGACGTCACATTATACGAAGAGTGAGAAAGATAGCGGCGGGGTATGTAAAAGAGTGAGATAACACGGGAGTCAGATAGGGAGAGATACCGATAAGAGTACGGGACACGATAAGCTGTCGGGAATAACGGAAAATTTCCGGTGATTGCCCGGCTGAAGTCGATTTGATACGGCCGATGCTGATGAGGTTATGAGTAGTGTGCTCGGGATGTTATGGACTGGTAACCGAACTAGTAATGGGTCTGTTTTATGAAACTTGATGAGGCGCACGTTGATTGAGCTGTAACGTAAGGGAACTGGGGTTTACGAAATGAGAGACTAATTACACATTAAATATCGCATATTGGACTGATTAGATCGTTAATTAGCAAATTCTCATATAAATACCATATAATATATGTGTTATAAACCTTCCTTATTCATTCTCCGAAATGTAGTACGTTTCATGATATATCTGATTTTTAAGACTGGTAAAGTTTGAACACATCATTGTTTTTCAATGCACTTTTTACTCCGATAATAAGTGTCCATAACCGGAATTGATTTTATGTTTTTAATAATAACAACAACAACAACAAATAATACGTATAATGAACACAACTTTAAATCTAATACATATACGGAATTAAATCTAAAGGTAGGTATATGTTAAAAAGATACTAACCTTCAAAAACGACTTTCAACTCACTATATGCCCATTTGTCCAATAAATCCTTCACATCAGCCATATTACGAAATTTAACAATACAATGGCATAAAATTTAGTGCCCCTGTAAGTTATACAGGGTGTTTAAAAAAGATGCGGCAATATTAAAGGGGTTGATTGTCCAGGTCATTTTATACAAAAAAGTTTATAATAAACAAGGTCCGCAAACGCTTCGTTACCGATCTACAGCGTGTTGAAGTTTAATTAAAAGAAACAGTAAAAATTAGATTTCTCCAAGACGGCATTAAAGAACATAATGAAATTTTAGGCGTGTTATTTTTCAAGAACAAAATAGGACGCCGCTAATTTCTCTAAAAATAAAAATATGTTTCTATTCTTTGTTCAATTGTGAAGAAAAAAGCTCTCTTAAGTTCCTATCATACGACGTACCGTTTTTTAGTAAAAAAAACACATTTTAGTGCATGTACATTTATTACAGAAATTTTTTTTTAAATAACAAGGGTTTTATTTAAGGGCAAAAATAAATATTTTACCATACCAACAATTTTAGCAAGCAAAAATTACAATAACTGTGCAAAGTGACCACTTCGAGCTCGGATGCAAGAATCCAATCTTCTCCTCATTGATTGGCGAACTCTCTCAAAAACAACAGGATCGGTTCCAATTGAGTTGCACCCAGCAATGATTCGATTTCTTAAGTCTTCTACGTTTTCCAATGGAGTAGCGTACACCAATGACTTCAAATGGCCCCACAGGAAAAAATCCAGAGGATTTAAGTCCGGGAATCGTGCAGGCCATAAGTGCGGTCCACCTCGGCCAATCCAGCGATTAACGTATGCTTGTGTTAAGAAATCACGAGTTACTTGACTAAAGTGGGCTGGTGCGCCATCGTGCATATACCACATTGCATCTTTAATAGCTAATGGTACGTCCTCCAGAAATCCAGGGAGCGTGTTTTCCAAAAAGTTGCGATACACCTCTCCGGTTAGTCTCCTTAGTAAAAATACCGGTCCAATTAGGCAGTCACCCACAATCCCAAGCCAAACGTTCAAAGTAAACTGATGTTGAAAACGATTTTCAACAATTTCATGTGGATTTTCGTCACACCATACATGGTTATTATGGAAATTGCATATTGCATTTCTTGAAAAATTCGCTTCATCGGTGAACAGAATCAACATCAGGAATTGAGGGATTTGAACCATTTTCTGCAAAAGCCATTGACAGAATGCAATGCGAGGAGGAAAATCAGCAGGAAGTAATCCTTGAACGCGTTGTATATGGAATGGGTACAACAAATTTTCCTTCAGAATGTGCCAAATAGTCCCATTACTTACATCCAAAGCGTCAGCAATTTTTCGAGTAGAAGTACCTCGATCTTCTTCAATCATGTCTAGCACATCCTCTTCCAGCTCTACCGCTCTTGCTGTCCTTGGCCTTCCTGATCCTCCATTTCGTCTTAATGTGCCTGTTTCATAAAGACGCCGATGAATACTTTCGAAAGTTTTTCTATCAGGAGCAATACGGCCAGGAAATCTTTCAGTATACAACCGCCTAGCTTCTAATGCATTTCCATCAGCAAGTCCATAAATGTAGTGCATGTCATCTCTGCATTTGTATAGCGATTCATGATAAGGAAATTCAACAAATTCGACACATACAAAATTATTAATCATATGTCATTCAATATGTCAGTGAATAAAACAGGACTGTTTAAAAATATTTTTGTAAGCATGATAAATGTACATGCACTAAAATGTGTTTTTTTTTTTACTAAAAAACGTTACGTCGTACGATAAAAAGTTAAGAGAGCTTTTTCTTCACAATTGAACAAAGAATAGAAAACATATTTTTATTTTTAGAGAAATCAGCGGCGTCCTATTTTTTTCTTGAAAAATAACACGCCTAAAATTTCATTATGATCTTTAATGCCGTCTTGGAGAAATCTAATTTTTACTGTTTCTTTTAATTAAACTTCAACACGCTCTAGATCGGTAACGAAGCGTTTGCGGACCTTGTTTATTATAAACTTTTTTGTATAAAATGACCTGGACAATCAACCCCTTTAATATATCCGCATCTTTTTTAAACATCCTGTATATACATATATACACTATACAAAAGCGGTATAATTAGTACAAATGACTCGAATGCAATATAAGACGAAATTGATATCAGCACGGAGCACGAATAGACTTGCAATGTTTGGACATATATCGGTAAAAAAACTCAGCCAGACAGACGTCTATTTCCCATATGTCTCTTTTTAGGCGCAAAATGCCTTAGGTAGTATTAAAATAATTCTTTATTTCTTTTAACATCTCTGTTTTAGTTGAAAATAGATTTATTGAAAGCCAACTATTTCTTTATTTGAAGCAATAAAACGCTTGATTTAAAATATAATTCACCAAATAATTTAGTTAAGTACATGAAACAAATATTTTAACAAAATTATTTGTTTAAATCAAACATTTTATTTTGTATTTTCTTGAAGTAAGAGTATTTATATTTGAGTTGTGTCCCTTAGGACCGGGTATAAACCGAATAATGTTCCTTTCTGCAGTTCTTTTACACTTTGCAGGCCTTTTTTGTTGACCATCTATGACCATTTTCTCCTTTTATGGAGTTTTTGTTGGGTTATATTATGTATATTATCAAACCAAACCTTATATCTCTGAAATCAGAAAACAATAATCATTTTATAAAATCATGACCAACTATGATTGCTACTTAAAAAAAACATAACTTTATGTTGTATCTTGATAATTCGTCCATGAATTTTTGATTTAGATTATTAAATTCTGCGTAAAAATTACTACAAGTTGCCATTTTTAGTTTTGTTCTATCTAATAATATTCAAAAACTGGCAACAAATGTTAAATCTGATAATACTATCAAATACTGCTAAAATTTCTTAACAACTTGGCTAATTAAACAGATCCTGTATCTGCAATATTAACAAAGTTACCCGTATCTGATACACCAATTAAAATGGGTGAAAATAGAATATAAATCAAAAAAAAATAAACATAAAATATAATAAAATATGCAAGCATTATCGACAGATTGCTTTTTCATTTTTGATTGGCACAAAGACCTTAAGACACGTAAGTGTTATGACTAATTTTATCACTTCATTTTATAGCCCATTTAATTTGCCTTTTAAATTACTAAAAACACTTAAACATAAACGCTCTACGACGTCGTCTTTTTCTATTATAAGACACCTATATAAATTTTTGACATGTTTTAGTTGTCACTCATAAGCCGCCCACCTTAGTTTTACAAACAGTTTGATTATATTCAGGAGATTTTTTTTTGTTATTTCGTTCGATTTATAAGAAATTTGTATAGGAAAAAGTTGTAAGAAATTATATGGTAAATAATACAGTTTAATCTATTTATTAAAATAAAAATATGGCCATACATTACTTATTTATAAAAATAACTATATCAAATAGCACATCATGTGAATCGTTGAGAAAACGTCTTTTTTTATAAAGCCATGGCCTACTATGATTTGCATTAGAAAAAACACAAGTTTGTGTCATAACTCAAAAAATAAAGCTCAAATAAAGAAGTTATCAATTTGTGAATGAATATGATGTATATGCGTGCAAGTTAAAGTCCTTCCTAAACGCGCTCGACTCGTGTAGATTGGCAGCCTTTTTGTTGAGAGACCTGTACTTGAAGATAAAAACGATATTTTAGCGTTAGTGGACTTTCGTAAAATTTACGACGTATTTGAATTTTAACCTATTTAGCAAATCAGCGATAACTATACTCACAACCCGCTAATGCGCACTATGAAGGCGCGGCACGATGCATGATCCGAAATTACTCGAACTAAGACAGAATCTGAGAACAGTGTTGCCAATGCTGGAGAAATTTCTTCATATTTGAAGAAATTGCATTACTAATTGAGAAATTTGAAGATTTGAAGAAATCGTCTTTGATTTTGAAGACTTCTGTTAAATGCACTCATAATGAGAGAAGTACATTATTTTTTAAATTTTCTGACAACTGTCGTATCTACTAATGTTTAGTGTGTTTTGAATTAGATGTTGGTAATGCTAATGTCACCATTTGCCTCTGACGTAATGAATAAGTGACATTTTGGGTGCACAGTTTCACCTTTCTATGGTTTCACCACACAGTTTGCGCCAAATTTCACGTTTTTATGTGGTTTTTTTGTCTGGTTCGTGGTATGTTTAATGAAATAAATTGACCATATTATCACTTGTTACGATTGGTTTTTAGATCACGGTCATCTAATATTCTAATAATATGGATTCAGACACTACAGACGTCAGCGATGAAATTCCAGTCGAATTTTCTTCTAAACCAAAGACGACAGTCAGCAAACGTTATCGGCATAAATACCAAGTATGCTGGGAACAGCGTGATAATTACAAACGATGGATAAGACCCAGCAATAAAGGAGAATTCTATTTTTATTGCGACTTCTGTTGTAACCATTATAAGTGTGGAAAGGCAGAGCTAATCAGACACTTAAATTCGAAAAAACATTCTAAGAACGCAGCAGAATATGGCAGCAGACAAAAGTTGACAAATATGCAAATGTTTAGTTCATTAGACACTGAAATCAAGAAAAATGAAATCAAGATAGCATGTTTTATAGCTGAACACAACCTCCCAGTAAATATAGTGGATCATTTCATGTTGTTACTTCGAAGTCTTAATCTCAACAAAGAAGTAATTAAGAAAATGACCTGCAACCGCACAAAGTGCACAAACATTATCACTGGAGTAACAGGCAATTACCAAAAAAATGAAGGTTTAGAAGATTTGAAAACTAATAAATTTTCACTCATCATTGATGAGTCAACCGATAGAAGTTCCATAAAACATTTGGCGTTAGTAGCAAGGTATTTCAATAAGGGTCTAATTCGTGATTCATTTTTATCACTTATACCAGTTAGTGATGGTACGGCAGCAAATTTACATAATACTATAAAAATGTTTTTTGATGAAAACAATGTTCCATATCAAACCAATTTAATAGGATTTGCTGCTGATGGGGCAGCAACAATGATGGGGAGTAATAACTCTGCATCTGTTTTACTTAAGAGGGATATACCAGAATTATTTATTTTTAAGTGCATATGCCACTCATTTGCTTTATGTGCTGCGTACGCAACAAAAAATATTCCTGATGAAGTTGAAGTCTTAACTAGAGACATTTATACTCACATGAATTTTAGTTTTAAAAGATTGACCGAGTTTCAACAATTTCAAAAATTTACTGAAACTAAACTTCATAAGATACTTTATCATCATCAGGTTAGATGGTTATCACTTTCTTCTGTGGTAGATCGGATCCTAGAACGGTATTCAGCCCTAAAATTATATTTCCGTTCACAATATTTAGATAAACGTGATAAAACAGTTGAAAGTATTCATAAGAAACTTGAGAATCCTGTTTATCAAATATATTTACAATTTCTTAGTTTTATCTTACCTACGTTTACTCATATAAATAGGGAATTTCAGTGTGAAGAACCCAAAATACATAAATTGTATGAAAAAGTACTGCATACGTACTGCACGCTTCTTGATTTTTATATTAAACCTGAATGCTTAAAAAAGACCACTGTGTTGGATATTGAAATTCAAAATCCTAAACATTTTTTAGATATAGACCAAGTTTACTTTGGTCCTAAAGTTACTGAGATGCTTTTAGGGCAAAATTTGAGTGGAGCAGATATACACAACATCAAAATTAACTGTCTTAATTTCTATATTTCAGGGGCTGTACAGATAGCTAAACGCTTTCCTTTTAAAGAAATGGATAAATTAAAATATTTAAATTATATTGATCCTGATTATATTCGTAATAATAAACCTCCTTCAGTAGTGCCTTTAGCCAGACATTTCCAACATTTAGTAAATGATATTGACGAACTGGATCGTCAGTGGCGTTTGCTAAGGAATGACAATCATTTAGAAAATGTTGTTGGAAGTGATGTAGATTTTTGGGTCAAATTAAAACTGAAAAAAAATGCTGATGGATCAGAAATGTATGGGGCCCTAATTCAGTTTAGTCTGAATTTACTTATTTTGCCTTATAGCAGTGCCAATGTAGAGCGGATTTTTTCTGCTATAAATTTAAATAAAACTAAAACCAGAAATCGTCTCTCAACAGATGTTCTTGCTGGTATTTTATATACCAAAGCATTTATTGGTAGCAATAATTGTTATGATGTTACAATTTGTGATAATTTAATTGCAAAACATAACGTGAAAATGTATGACTAGTCTTTATTTTGATAGTATTTATAGTGTGTTAAACGTTTTTTTTTTCAGAATTATTATTTTTTTTAATATGTTTATGTCTTTTTTTGATAGTATTTATAGTGTGTTAAACGTTTTTTTTTCAGAATTATTATTTTTTTTAATATGTTTATGTATTCCCATTGCAAATATGTTCATTTTGTTTGTAACTTTGAATAAATTTTCATTAAATTTTTGACCCTCAGTTCCCGACTGTTTTAATCTTTTATAAGTAATGGAAAAAAATTAGCAAAGGCACGTTTGTAAAGGTAAGTCCGTAAGTCTGAAGAAATCTGAAGAATTTTGAGGTTAACAGTTGAAGACTTCAATTAAGCTACGTTGGCAACGCTGTCTGAGAAGCCTCGTAAAATTTACGAACAACCAGCAATCTTGTGTTAATTTTTTTTTTGAAATTGATGAAATTCTGTTCATTTTATACCAACGTATAAGTGTGTTAACATAAGTTAATAACAATAGGTTTTATTGACGTCTATTATAGTACCAAGATTCTCAAATTGATATACAAGAAAATTGAAATAAATGTCTGCCATGTCAATCTTGCTAATTGCCTTAGCATCATACATATGCTAGTATGAATAATTACACTAATTAATTAAACATACTGATTAAACGGCTACTAATTTGCCAGAAAGACTAAGAGACTGGATGTATTATACCTTGTTCTACAAATAGCTATTTAACGAACACATCAACCGTAAAGTCATTAAAACGTATGTAATATTTACTCTGGGAACACCTGGAGATGGAAAATGTTCTTCAGCACTTAAGATATATTTTGGAATAGCACGTTTAACATTGTACCATGTACGAAGACGTTTCACAAATACCGGTAAGAGAAAATTACCCATGTGGAGTTATTTCTAAATGTAGCAAAGCACGTCAAAGGAATAAAAGTAAACAAAACAAAATCGATCGCAGTCTTCCTAGGACCCACGATGATATTACAAAATATTAAAAATTACGAATATGTAGTTTGAAAAATAAAACTAACGACAACAGCCTTTAGTTAGAAGTCCAAGACAAATTAACAAAACTTAAATAGGTATATACGTAAAAGCAGGGAGAGTTGGGGTAAAAAGTTTTAGCGATAGGAAAGGTATATAACAATAAAAATGTATTTAATCTTAATACCTACACTAATAATTATAACTATCAAACGTATTAAGCTATATCCCCTAATTTAAGTTTAAACGATTCCTTGTCATCTATATATAGTAAATTTTAACGCGAAATACAGAGCGAAACGGTATTCAATACTTTTATACATAAATATGGGTATATAGAGGATGTACTGGAACCTGCATTTACAATGGAATTAAAAAGAATAAAATGCCCCAAAGTTGGGCACCATAATGTAAAGGTACAAGCATTACAATACAATTAAAATGACAATTTAATTCATCTGTCAAAAACATGATATTTTAATACACGCTGTGTTAGTTTGCCATCGGATAAACTGCATGTTTGCTAGCGGATAAACTGCATGTTGATTTTCCATGGCAACGAAAATTCAATTCTGACAGTATCGTTCAAATAAATTTCATACATAAACATTTATATTTTTCTCTTTCTTTTGTATATGTATTCAAAGGAATGTTAAATAAAAATATTTCGGTTTTTTAATATTAATTAAATGATTCATTAAATTGTCTTACCAAATACCATTCGAGTTTGTGTTTATTTCCGGAACAAACTTTCATTTTGACAAAACTCAAACTTTGTTGCTTAAGGGTAACACGACTCGAACAAATAACAAAAGGTAAAACCGCGACACCGAAGGTGGAGCGGTTTTACCTTTTGTTATTTGTTCTCGTCAGTTACCAAGCAACAAAGCTTTCGTTCAAAATGAAAGTTTGTCCGGATAAACACAAACTCTTATGGTATTACCCCCGAATAAATTTGCCCCAATGATGGGCGACCTAATGTAAAGGAACAGCCTTATATTTAATTTAATAAAAATGTAGAGTTTAAATCTAAAATAAAATTTAAATAACTTGTTTTGCCGGCTAAACTCAAATCAGATTATCTCAGGGCGATTCGGATTAATAAGAAATGATTAAGTAAACGGTGTTCCTAGACATTAATTATATTTAATTAGAAAAAATACCATTGTAGAACTTTAAACAATTCGTATATTCAAAACCAATGAATTATATATATATATATATATATATAACTATTTTTTTTACATATAACAAAAGAAATAAAATACATTTAAAGACAATTTTAATACATTTTTACAAATAATTAATGGCCATAGATTTTTATGTATATTATTCGACGTAATCTAACATAAACAACGGATGCCAGAATTTACTACGTCGGCGGGTTTTGTGTACTATTTATAAATACACAACAATATTAATACGGATTAAATTACATTCTCCTTCATAGAACGGAGATGATATATATTTATCAACTTTATTATGTTAATTTCAATTTAAAATTTATTTCATAACCTTTAATTCTTCAATATCAAAAATATTTTTATTTACAATAACCTTTTAAAGATACCTTATAATAAATAAAGCTTCTTTCTTCGCTCTTCGGTGATTTCTATCCTCAGCAAACTCTTCTTTGCTTGGCGTTGTCATCAACGGAATTTCCTTAGTAGTCACGATCCTGACGTGACGAATCTCCTTGTTCTGCTTACTGGAGCACAATATATTTTTTTATAAACTTTTAACACTGTGCACATTTACTCTTTAAGTGCTACTTTAATCACTATTTTTCAAATAACAATTCTTATGATTGTTATGTAATTTATTATAGGAGTTTTAGGTTCTCCTTTTTATATATTACTTGAACTTTTTGCTAGTCGGGGTTTGACGACTTCTTTATGAAGCCAGCCAGTCAAATCCCTCCGACGTTGGAGTTAACTTTCCGACTCGAATCAAGTCTAGCGGTCGACTCTCTCGTTTTTAGCGCGTGTTTCTATTTTATATAAAAGTGTCTGTGGTTCCCCTTTCTCTATATAGTTCGGTTCTTTCCACTTAAGTTTCCCATACACACTCTTTTACGTAGGCGAATGTTTATCACAACTGTAGCGTTTATTTCACTGTTGTAAACATTCGGCGCCACGGTTCTTAGAACTAAATACACACTAAGCTTATGAATAATATTTACTTAATAATACCATAACATATTCATTGATTTTAAATATTATTTCTCTTCAAAATATTAATAACAGAATATACTTATTTGAATTCTAAAAAATTAAAATTATAAAATTAATAACTGAAATGGTCTGTACCGTTACAAGGAGACGTGATATATTCAATTGCACGTCATTGATGACATTTACATGTTGTCGTAACTGTGAAACTAAAAAAGTTATTTTGTGAAATTATATTTGAGGGCTTTATTTCATTAGTTTAGAAAGAAAATGTATACACTGATCGTAATATATGCATTCATATATTACGATCAAATAAATCAAAGCAAATAAACACATAATTTCATAATTCAATTAGGTGTTGTCAGATAAATCATATCTGTCAAAAAGGCGTATATTGTGTATATTTTACCTGTCAAATTTGCGTGTTTATTTTTGCTTTGATATAAATTGTATAAAAACAGTTCTTCGTAGAACTGTACATCCTGTTTATTATCTATTTGCATCCTTTGAATATAATGCCAAAAGCTTTCTGTAAACAGTCGAAGCTTTTTACAAACTTTTCTATAATCATCTGATTAAGGAGAATAGCGTAAGTATTGTTTATTTTAAATTTTATTATGGATACGTTATGAAACATTTAAGGTTTTTCGACAATCTAATTCAATATAATAAATAAGTTGAGAAAGGCTAAAGTCTTACAGCATTTCATTTACTATAGTATATTGTGCAACGAGTAATGAAATGGAGTATATTGCTTACGAGTGCAAATATTGTGACAGGAGGCGAAGCCGAGTGTTTGCAATAGCACGAGCAAGCAATTACGAATTGCATTCGAGTTTCACACTATACTTTGTGCACGACCTATACTTTAAATTTTACCTTAATGACTACACTGAAAAATTTACGTTTGACAGATTTGACATTTGAGCCATCAAGCGGGACTGGCAGGAGATTTAAATAGTGACATGTGCATCAAAAATTATTTCATACTGTAATGTTTTCGGGTTCGCAATAAACAACTCGTGCAATTATTTATTTAAAACAGTCTGTATTTTTATGTACTTAAAATTATATAACAATATAAAAATATATAAACTAACGTATCACACTTAAGAGGGGCGTTTACCTATCGAAAATTAAGGCATCGCCGTTTTGCGTTTTTTAAACTCATTTTGTAATTTTAGAATCTCAAATTTGGGTTAGTGATGCAAAAGGCATCAATGTATAATGGCAAGGTCCGTTTTTGTACTAATTTATTTTCTTCAAAAAGTTATGTGTCTTAGAAATAACCCCAAAAATGCATGAATTTTATGAATGTCTACTAACTAAGGCTGATACAAAAAAAGAAAAAAACGACCTCCCCGCGCCAGCTGCACATTTGATGCACGACATAAAAGAAGAAAAAACTTTCTGTAATTATTTTTGAAGATAAAAAACATTAAACAGTAAACATCGTCACACACATTTTACACGTCGTTTTTCCAAGCTTTTGCGTCGTCTATCCCCACATTACGGTATCTCTGCTAGTCCTAGCGAAGACGAAAATCTATCGGAATCGGTCGGCTATTCCAAGTCAGAGTGACAGTTTGTAATTAAAAAGCAATGTCATATAATATTCGAGTGTAATATCACGAAATACGAATGGGTGTCATGGAGACAAGGTTTGTCAATAAAACTAAAATTGACATGACTGACAGTATAGAGAAATTGTAGAAATAAATGTTTGTGTCTATTTAATGAATTGGATATAAATATACGTAAATAACATTAATTAGTGATATTAAATAGTCACTCCTATAACTGCGTGTTCTGTTTTTTTAAATTAACGAACGAATCACGCTACAATATTATAAGTTATGGGCAAGCGAAAATTGGATTATCATAAAAGATCAACCATACAAAGATGTAAGCATGCAAATCGTATGAAAAATCAAAATACGAGGTAAGTAATTTTTAGTCTACAATTTTATTTACATTATTTTGATATTTGTTAATTCGATTTAATTTAACTAAGTACATAATACCAGTATGCGAGTAGATTTCAGAATTTAAATATTTGAAGATTCATTTTATGTTTTTTTAGGTTGGCCGTAGAGCTGGACTTGGATTCGACTGACATGGAAGAGCAAACCAACTCCTTTTTGCAAAATTTAAATGATATACCTGATATAGAGTTAAAAAACAACTTTCCAAAGAAATAATAGTTTATGGCATGCTGAAAGATTAAAACGCTTAACAGCTTCGAATTTCGGCAAAGTGTGCAAAATGAGAATTCAAACAAGCCCTGCAAAATTGGTGCAAAACCTTTTATATTCAAAATTTCGCGGAACCAGGGCAACAAGATGGGGAGAATTTCATGAGTCAGAAGCACTCAGAAATATTGCAGATGAATTGATAATTGAATTTAGAAAATGCTCTTTATTCATAAAAATCTTAAATATCTAGGAGCATCACCGGATGCATTAATTTAGACGGTGATGGTATAATTGAAATTAAGTGTCCACATAATTCCAGGCACTTAACTCCTCAAGAGGCCATCACACAAAAAATAATTAAATTCTGCAATATTTCTGCAGATCGTAACATAACTTTAAAAAGTAATCACGATTATTATTACCAAGTGCAGGGACAGTTGGAAATAACAGATAAAGAATATTGCATTTTTGTCATTTGGACTCCGCATGGCATAGCATGGGAGCGAATACAGCGAAACAATGACTTCTGGCACACAAAAATGGAAAGCAAGTTGTGTACTTTTTATTTAGAAAAACTTCAGAAGTAGTAGATGCAAGATATCCGAGAGGACTTCCAATAAGAGAGTAATTAGTACTATTTTTAAGTTACATTGCCATTTAATATTCAGATTTGTTCACCATTTTCAAATTCATTTGGGTGCTATAGTTTGGTTATATATTTGTGTTCATCATTTATTGTTTTACTTTAGTCAATTGTTGTATGTTGTTTTTCATTGCTTTTATCATAAAGTTATATGGCAGCTTATAAGGTACCTAAGTAATAATGTTTCTTTTTATTGTTTACCGTCATGTCATAACAATAATAAAAGCATGAAAATGCTTGTTTCCAGAGGATACAAATGTAAGTTATTAAATTAATAGAATTGTAATATAACTTTTTCATTTAAAATGGTATAATATATGTTTTTCAATTTATGTATGCCAGGTTTAAAAAATATCCAAAACTAGAATTGCAAGCAACTACTGAAGTCCGAGAGAACTATAAACCATGCGATATATATTTCGCTGAGCAAGGTGCCATGCTGCAAATTTAAAAAAAGATAGTGTTTCATCTCTACATTTGCCATATACCATTGAAGGTATGATTTTATTCTATTGTGTTGCTGTATGAAATAAAATCTAATGTTGATAAAGTAATTTCAAATGTGTGATGCATGATACTGGAAATACTTTTATGAAATTACTTATTCAATTTCATTTATTTACCTACACAAAAAACATTAACAAGATATTGAAAGGTAAAACACTCACAGTTTATCCAACAGGTCCACTGAAATTACTTGTGCGAAAATAATATATTAAACACAAGAAGTTCTTCAAAAAAATTAAGAATACTTAATTATGTACATAATTTATTATATATTATTATTAGTTATACACATGTATGTATTTGTATATCGATCAATTATTTGTAATAAAGTAACCATCATTTCTGAAATTGTTTTTTTTATAAGATTTTCTTTTTTATTATTTTTTTCTAGATCTATTTATCATTACAATTGTACAATATAATGAGAAATAATGTTGTACTATTGTGATGGCTGAAAATAAATTAAAAAGAGAGTATTCTTTTATTCTACACAAATTGAATGTATTAATTTTCATCCGACTTTAAGATGTGCATTAAAGCGAACTGAAAATGAACCCATTTAATTTGTTCACATCCAAAAATAATAATTAAATATTTCAAAATATGAATAAGTATATGAAAGTAATACGTGACTAGACCCGCAAGAGGGCAGTTCCGTAAGTTTTTCATTCTTTATACATATGTTTCCCATCTCTAGTATTCCTTTATCTATGAATAAAACCGAAGCGTTCGGATCGGAACCTCATAACGTGTAGCTCCACCCACTCACACCCCCTTGCGTCGACTCGTCCCGCGAGTAATATAAGTTGCATACGTTTCTATTTGTAGGTAAAGGCCCCTCTTAAACTACTATTAATAAATTAAAATTAACACTTGTATTTATTTACTACTAATATGTCCGTATTTATTTAAATCACACTGCCGTATTTATATCACTTAAAGAACTATTTCTACCGTACACCGTATATTTATTTCCTTATATTTATTTCTAGTCGCGTCGGCTACTTCTTACGGACTTTCTTAATCCCGAATTACTCCGCAATTACTCCTTCGGCTACCACTATATATTTCTACGCACTCGAGACTACTTATCCCGCAATGAATCCCGCAATGAATGAATCATCCATCGGTGACCCAGTCGCCTTATGTACACCTCTATGAAATGTTCTCGAAATGTACCAGTAAGTTCGGTAATATACCAGTGGTAATCTGGACTCTTCCTTGCTTACGCCGTACATCTGTGAGATGACTCACTGCATTTACGATATTTACCGGTCGCGCCGAGATGATTTATAACCCTTTTTTTTAACGTCGCCTGGTCTGGCTGATACATATTTCGTTACAATACATTAAGTTCAATTATTAAATATCACTATTATTACAAAACTATCACTGATTGTTTTAATTTCTTTGGATTCATTTATCACCATAAAGTGTAATGTAAATCCATTGGACAAAATAAAAAATCGTACGCAAACAAGACAATTTGCTAAAAGTCATGGTAGGCTTGTTTATTGTACACTAGTGGTACAATATTATTGTACACGGATAAGGCAAAACTGTCCATTCCAATACTCTGAACAAGTAAGCAATAGTCTATATTGTAAATGGGTCGTGCACAAAATATATTACGTTATAATTATTGTATTGTGAATAATTTTTTTCTTTGGTTATACCAAATCGTCGCCTGAGAGCAACAAGATTGTACGTAACATTTCTGGAGAAATTGACTTTTTAATGTAATAAGATTGTATATCATCCAAAAAACAAGATGACAAGATATTTATGTAAACAATTACAGATCAACTTTGATTCTAACCTGAATACAACTAAAAGAAAAAGCGAGAGGTTAATAATGAGTATTTCTTTCAAAAACACAAACAGTGCGAATTCTTTTTCTTTGGGTAAATTCTCCCTCTTCGATAGTTATTCAACAATTAACAAAACACATGTATGTACACAAACATTCCCATAATTAAGACAGGACTTATTATTTCTTTTCCACAGACCCGGATTATCCCCGTGTCCGAACTCGATCCTGTCTTGGTCGTGATCATTTTTCTCCTGTTATCCGTGAACCCGAACCAGGCGTAAACGGTAATTAAAAGAATCGAGGGATAAAATTTACAAGCCCTTCGGCAAATTCTCTCTGCAAAGGAGGGAAAATTGCCGCCGGTGATCTGGGCTTTGTTGGGATCTCGCGAAGTAAAAGAAATCTCCACCGCTGCGTGTACGATATTAGAACGGAAACGCTAATATGCTTTTAATTACCGGCTGAAATCGAGTGATTACCCGCGAGAATAGAATCCCGGTGTGGTACTATAAAAGGGAGGATTTGTAAAGTTGAGTGTATTAAAAAGGAATAATATTGATTATGTCACCCGGAGGGTTGGGTTATATAACGAGTCTTGATATTATAGTGAATATTCTTTTTTCTATTCCCATACTTTAATTGTATTATTAGATATGCTAAACCTGTACTTTAATTATGTTCATTACGATACAGATTTTCATTATGATACAAGTTTATATCCAATAGGAATACAGATTTTTCATTACGATACAAGTTTATATCCAATAGGAATGCGACATTCCAATATTCAAACAATATTCAAGATGGCGACTGCATATCAGACAGATATAAAAATTAATTAAACGTGACAGTTCTCTGCAATTTACAAGTAAGTAGTTAAAATGTGTGCTTTTTTGAAAATATAAGCGGTAAAAATGAGGGATAATGACAGTGAAATGTAAAATTTGACTCCACCAGAAATTATGGAACAAGTCTTAGTAGCCACGAACAATTTATTACCAGCTAAATTCGCAAAAACGTACGGAAAATTTTACGCTCAATTTGTGAAATGGAATGTCCAAAAAATAATGTTTTATTATGTGGTCGTAGAAGAAATAGTGTATGCACCTCGCATTTAATGGCTATTAAGACACGTGAATTCATTACAATACTCGCCTTCGGCTCGTATTGTAATTTTCATTCTCGTGTCTTAATAGCTATCATTAAATGCTCATTGCATAATATACCATTATATATTGTGTTGTTGCAGAAGAAATGATAATATCTAAATTTGCCTAGTAAAACAATTTGCCGTTATTACATTTTGTTTAGGTAGTAGTGGTTTTATAAATAATTCGTTTTTCTAAACAATGAACACGATGGGAAAAATGTTAATGTAGCAACTAATTATCTGCAAATTTAATTGTTTTCATTAGAAATAATACACAAGTGAAGTATTTTGCAATAGGAAAATTCTCCAATTGCAAATCGAACATGATTGTCCAGAAAAAGATGTGTAGGACCGGATCGACCAAGCAGCGAAAGTTGTTCTTCTTGGGACATAAGAATAGCAAATAAAGCGCGATTCCAAACCTGTAAAACAACAACGCCATATACAGGATGAGTCATCTCCGGAAGGGAAGGTCGATTGTGATTTTATGTGAAAAAGTAATAAGATAGTGTTTATTAACATATTGCTGAAAAATTTAATGTGTTTAAAAAATTATATATTTCGGAAACGACGTATCAGATGGCCACAATTTTTGGTAGTTTTGTTCATAATAAAAGGACCAAACACAGGCATATTTCATTTTTTACCAACAACTAATTGCATGCGCATAAAACTGGATTACAATTATAGTTTATTTGAAATTATAAGCATATAACTTTGAACAACTCTAATGCTTTTATTGCACCACCTGCGGCAATAACTACCTGGCCGCTGAATACGATTATCTTTTACGCAAACAAACTGCTGATGTTCGTAATGACAAAATTTAAGTAAATTGTAATTACTGCAATTTAGATGAAAGTTTAAAGTTGTATTCCTATAATTTGAAATAAACTAAACATGATACATTTCGTCTAAAATTCCATTTTTTTCCTTCATTTTTGAATGGATTTCTAAATTTTATAACAAAAACATATAAATATATTTAAAAGTTACCATTGCTGAGATTTTGTCATTTTTTAATATAATATTGCCTCTTTTATGTCTTATTGAATACGGTATTTTGGTACTGGAGGAATGTCAAAAAAAATATTTATTGGCCCAGATTCTTTATCAGCAGCGTTACCCTAGAAGAAAATTCCCTAAACAGATGCCTTTCGAAGAGTAATGTGCATTTTCATTACTATATTTTTGAATAAGATATTGCTTATTCAAAACCACGGAACCTATGCATTTGAAAAATGATGAAAATCAATTTTGAATTCTTATGAAAAATCCTCACGTCAGTACCAGTGGAAGTTAGTTGTTTGCAAGATATTGGCCAAATCAGCGTTGCAAGGACCTTAAAATAAAGTAAATGTGATCCATGGGGAATACCTTTAAATATTTAGTTACGCACCTATCATTTTAACGCAAGAAGAGTGTTCTGCCATTTCGTAATAACTAAAATTGATGTACAAGCAATTTCTTTTGATAAAGTGTTACTTACTGGTGAAGATACTTTCCGTAGTAGTGGAATAGTTAATAGAAGAAGTTTTCATTATTCAAATGAAAATTTTTACTTCATTATTAAATTGATCGTCAGCATAGTTGGAACATAAATGTATGGGGAGGTATTCTTGTTGATAGGATAATAATATGCCCGCACGAAATATTATAAATGAAATGTTTCCAGGGAAGTGGCTAGCTCGTGGATGCCCTAGCCTGCTACGTTTTCAGATATCAAAATTTTAGACGTTTTTTATAGGACTACGTAAGAAGCTAATATACAGTATACCTGTAAACACAAAGAAGCTATACGGTAAGATATTCGATAAATGTTCAGAAATATAGATGCTCGAGTCCTTAATGTCGATTTATCATTTCGGAAGCGTGTTCAAAATATTTAGAAGTGAAATTCATTTGTCGAAATAATGTTTACCTATTTTATTTATTGTTATTTTGTTGTTGCTGCTCCACTAATTCCTCGTCTTTTCACCTAACAGATCCTGTTTCTGCGCATACTATAACCAAGTTATTAATTTGTTTGGTTTTAAAATTTGGTTATTGTACCAAATCCTACACAATTTGTGAAATATATTGTTGGCATAGTCTGTATTGTAAATAAAATATATCCATCAAATTTCATATAAATATTGGTAGATATAGACATGAGACACTAAGATTTTATAAGTAAAATAAAAGAAGTGCAATGATATATAAATACATTTAATATATATATTTTTAATGCAATTTTATAAGTAATTCAAAGTTTAGCTAGTACATTTTTCTTCCTAATACATAAAAAAATTATATCTACAAGTTCATTTTTAGAAAAATTCATTGTAAAATCATACTTGTCAACTAACAAGCAATTTATTAAACGTCATCCATTGAATTGTTAACTTAGCAACAAATATCATAAGCTTACTATACCGTATTCAAATAAAAGTCGCAAAGTTTCACTTTTAAAGTAAGAACGCCTTACACGTTTTGGTGCGAAATTTAGTAAGCATTTCAAAAATGAACTGATATACTGTGTGTTCCGTTTTAAAAAAATTACTTTTAGGCAATAATGTGTCATGTATTTTAAACCAGTTCTCTGAATACGCAATTAGTAAAAGAAAAAAAATAACACATGCTATAGGTCTCTTTATTATGAACAACACTACCAAAAATTATAGCCATCAGATGCGTCCTTTTAGGCATATATAATTTTTTCGAAACAGAAAAATGGTAATAAATCAAAAACTTTAGATTTTAGACCTATACTAACTTATTACTTCTTACCTAAGAATTATTCGAGGAATACAAAAAAGTAATAACGTACCGGCCGTTCCATTTAAACAACTATAACTATCGTCAGCCGCCAAGTTACGGAACATGCTATATAATAAAAAAATAATTTAAAAAGTACTCCTAATGAGTAACTATCTTAGAAAGGAAACTGTTTCGAAATATCGTTTCTCATACAGACACAATCGGCCTTCCCCACGGGTATGAATTATTCTATATATTGTCTTTGTAAATCATTTTACAACCGTTATTACAAGGTATACTATATACTGCGTATGTTAATACATGTCGTTTCTGGAATTGAATTTTGTTTAACTTTTCTATTAAATTGGTTAAATATTTTAGATAATTGTATTTATAATTTGGGAACATAGGAAATCGATATAGCTATTTATGAACCAAGTGCGGGGAGACTATTTTCCCGCATGAGCGGACTTTGAAAATAATTTTAATTGCGCGAATGCGTGAAAGATGTCTTCATGCAAGTGATTTGTACAATATTTTTTATACGAGCATAAATTAAAAAAATATTATTGATTAAAGTAATTAGTATCATACATTTCTTGTACGTACCTATTACTCACATTTAAATTTAATTTATTTTATTCTCTTTAGTGAATTCATCGCTTTTTGGGTTGTTCATAATTAACTGTCAATTTCAATGTTACGTGATAAATAGTCAAATAGATGGCGCCACAAATTTATTGGAAGAATTTTTAATTATTACTCCTATTTCCTCAACTTTTAGTGAAGAATAGTCGAGGGAAGTAGTATTTTATAAACTAAATTTTATTACCATCAAGTTAGATTTTTTTAATGTCGCAAAGAGCCAGTGCTTTTTCAATTTTTACCAGGAAATACTCCTTGCTGGTCGAGCGATGCATGCGCCAAATGTCACTTTACAGGCGGTGAGTACAAAAAGTATATAATTTGATTACTATTAATATTTGTCTTATTTTATACTGGTTTTAGTTATAATATTTGTGAATTCTTTTTTAAACATATTTATGATTAAATTGAAAGTTTGTAATATATTTTCCAATACTTGTTTTCTAAATGTAGGGCTTGTTAATTTAACTACTCTGTCAGTTAAAAAAGATTGAGAATTACAATTTTATTTTCATTTCTTATTAGTGTCATATCAAGAAAGTTACAGAAGTGTAATATAATTATAATTTTAAAGTACAAATTATACAACTGCATAACAATATACAATTTTTATTATGAGAGAAAATCGTCGGGTTTTTGAATTGTACTCATTAATTTACGTAATCCTCTAACGTCAGTCAGCTTTATTCGATAATAATAAAAGTCGTAAGCATAGTAAAAACAACATATAAAATTACACATAGGACGCTTTAAGATGGGATAATAGAATTGCCAGATTAAACGAATTACGTAACTGAGTGTCTAGTTATCGACCTGTTGCCTGGTTATATGTATCTGCACCTAGGAAACGAAGGCTCCGATTATAGATATACGCCCCCATACAATATAACATAAACATGTTGTGATGCAAATGAGGTTTACGTCAAGTATTGATAGCTTGATTACACCGTGTACATGATGAGAATACATTAATGTTTATTAACGAAGTTGTGTAGTTGTATTATTAAATATCGAAATCTCCTCGAACTTCTATTAGAATTGATTACCAATCAAATACATACATTATAAGTCAATTTAATAGTATTTATGAAAGAACTTTTTTGCATACATGTAGGGTGACTCTAGGGGGGGTGGACCACTTTTTTGAAGAATCAACATAATTATTTTCATTGGTGAGATAATAATTACTCGTGGGATTCTAACATAGGCTTTATTCTTCCAATTGGCATACTTAATCTTTAACTACCCGCGCCAGTAAAATAAAATACACCATTTCTACTAAAAAAGAGGTAAAAACCCGATGTGGTATCCCTTACTCAAGCCCCTCGATGTAACCCACGACCGATGAGTTTACTAAGCAGTGACGGTAACCCTACCGATTTTTCGGTAGATCTGCCGAATTTAGGTATAATCTACCGATCTACCGAAGTGCTATGGAATTCTACCGAAATATTTCAATTCTTAAATGACTATTCTGCACAACAAATAAATAAATTAGAATAACCAATCTGACGGATGTTAGCTACCTATAAACAGATAGGCAGTTACTCTGGGTGTTACTATTTTTACTAACATTAGTATTTTTAACGAACAACTGTTTCTCATTTTCCTTGTCTTACTCTAAGAAAGAATTTATTTACCTAAAATTGATAATAAAGAAAGAAAAGGAAATAAAACTAGATAGATAGCAATTGTTATTCATTAAATTCACTTCAATATAAGGGTATTCACCGATGGTTTTATAAGAAAACCACCAGCCAAAACTATATATATACAGGCTGGCTGACAAAAAACGCCCCAAGCCGTAGCTCCGTTATTTACTATCCGATTTTAAAAAACGAAATATAAAATAAAATGGTTAAGTAAATACTATCAATTGGCGTAATCAAAATATTATCAGGAACAAAAAGTTTGAACATGCGATAGTCAATTTTTTTTTATAAATGGCAACGAATATTTTTAATTAATGTTTCGGATAAAGAATGTTTTCCTGATTTTGATGATGTATAACACGTCAATTTTTCAACATAAGTTTCAAGTGTGCCGTGAATAGCAATCAAATGCATCAAGTAATAAATACTGTCAATTAGAATGTAAATGTTAATAAATACTGTCATTGTGACATTTGTGTATCGGTGTGACATTAGTTCAACGTTCTGATTCTTTCTGTGAGTTTAATTCATCATTAACATGGATAGCAATCAACTGACCGACATGTTGCAAGTATACTTTGAATGTAATCGAAATAGTGCTGAAGCTGTGAGACTCTACACTTATCGTTATCCGACAAGAGAGGTTCCAGACCGTCGTAAATTCGGAAGAATCGAACAGAATTTAAGAAAATATGGAGCCTTCAAAATGCCAAAAAGTAAGAGTCGACAGTTTAAGGAAAATACAGAATTGGATGTTCTTTTATGCGTGGAAGAAAGTCCATGGAGAATTGCAAATGAGGTCGGCGTATCGCACCAAACAACACAAGCGATACTCAAAAAGCACAAGTTCATACCATACATCCCTCAAAAAGTACAAGCACTATTGGAAAATGATCATGGTCGAAGAATGCAATTTTGCAACTTTTTCTTTAATGTTACACAACGAGATCATAATTTTTATCGAAAAATTATTTGGTCGGACGAATGCAGTTTCAGTAATAATGGCATTTTTATCAGAAAGGACAATCGATGTTGGAGCCAAGAAAACCCAAGAATTATAATTGAGAATAATTTTCAGCAAAGATTCAGTTTAAATGTATGGTGCGGTCTTTGGGGTGATCGATTAATTGGCCCATTTTTCATAGATGGCATCTTAAATCAAGCAAAATACCATCAACTATTGCGTGAAAACATTACAAACTTTTTAGATGATTTGCCAATTGCCGAGCTAAACAGAATGTACTTTCAGCAAGATGGCGCCCCTCCTCATAATGCCTTAATAAATGTTGAATGGTTAAATGCGACATTTGCTGAGAGGTGGATAGGGACCAATGGACCAATTCAATGGCCCGCTCGTTCGCCCGACCTTACGCCGCTGGATTTTTGGTTATGGGGCTATCTTCAAGATCAGGTTTATTTTACTAGTCCGGAAAATATAGACATTTTACGGCAAAGAATTCTGAATTCTTGCCGCGAAGTACCTCCTAATTTTATACTGAATGCCACTAATGGAGTAATTAGAAGGTGTCAACTATGTCTTCAACAAGACGGCAGACAATTTGAATAATATTTGTAGATAAGTTTCGTATTTATTTGTATTTTTTTTAAAATTTCCATTCCAATAAAATGATATTAAACACGGCACACTTGAAACTTATGTTGAAAATTGACGTATTATACATCATTAAAATCAGGAAAACATTCTTTATCCGAAACATTAATTAAAAATATACGTTGCCATTTAAAAAAAAAAAATTGACTATGGCATGTTCAAACTTTTTGTTCCTAATAATATTTCGATTACGCCAATTGATAGTATTTACTTAACCATTTTATTTGATATTTTGTTTTTTAAAATCGGATAGTAAATAACGGAGCTACGGCTTGGGGCGTTTTTTGTCAGCCACCCTGTATACGTTTAACTTTATTCGATGTTATTTATTGAATTCACTTCAAAATAAGGGTATTCACCTAAATACATTTATATAGGGAAATCACCGAGCAAATACTATATATACGTACAACTTCCTATTCCCTCATTTTATTTTAGTAGATTGAATGTAGAAATCTAGTCGTGCTTTCTTATTAATTAACTAACAAAAATGAGTGATAGTGATAGTAGCAATGAAGGTAGTATCTCCGGCGTTGTTAAAAAAAGGAAATACAACCAAACTTATAAAAAAAGAGTGGGAAACGATAGATGCTTTTAAAGGCTGGTTAAAAAAAGAAAAAGGGGTTTCAGTACGCAAAATGCAGTTCATGCGACAAAAATATAAATATAATTAGTGGAAAGGATGCTCTCATGAAGCACAATAATTCAGCTACTCATCAAACAAAACTAAAAGCGATTTCGAAACAACCCACATTATAAGCGTTTGCAACTGCTACTCCTTCTATATTAGAGGAAGAAGTTAAAAAGGGTAATTACTTTATTTAAACATGTTATAGGAGAAATACGTCTAACTGCTTTCATCGTCGAACATAATTTACTACTTACTACTATGGATCACTTGACCAAGGTCGTTGCCGCAGTATGCCTTGATTCAAAAATTGCCCAAAGACTAACCTGTGCAAGAAGGAAAACCACTGCAATAGTTAAAAATGTACTGGGATACTAAAACATGCAAGTATTATGTGATCATCTCCGGACGAACAAATTTTCCCTTATTGTTGATGAGTCCACTGATACGAGCAATATTAAACATCTTTGTATATGCGTAAGAATAAATAACAGTAACATCATTTGTGATAATTTTTTAGCTTTAATTGAAATTAAAGCAGCCGACGCGAATAGTATATATAACCATATTGTCACTTTTTTTGAAAAAGACGAAATTCCGTATAAAAGAAATCTGGTCGGTTTTGCATCTGATGGGGCAAATGTTATGACAGGACAGCATCGCTCAGTAATGACTTTATTGCAAAGTGACATTCCAAAGCTTTTTGTAATGAAATGTATATGTCACTCCTTCCATTTGTGCGCTTCATATGCATGTGAAAAGCTACCTCCATATATAGAGAAGATCACAAGAGATATCTATAATTACTTTGCTCATAGTCCCAAACGAATTGGCGAATATACCGAGTTTCAAGTATTTTATAATACAAAAATTCATATAATTTTACGCCCATGTCGAACCCGATGGTTATCCGTACATAGCGTTGTTTCGCGGTTATTAGAACAGTATGGACCTCTAGAGTAACATTTCACCGATGTCGCTAGTACCAATGATATCATGTCTGTAGATAACATATTGAAAACGTTAAATGATCCTATTACAAAGTTATTTTTACAACTTTTAGAATTTGTTCTACCATTTTTTAATAACTTGAATAAGGAAATGCAATCTGAACACCCTAAAATACATTGTCTATATAAAAACATACTTACTATTATAAAAACGTTATTCGATTGTTTCATAAAAAGGGATTACCTTCAAGGTATTTCAGTGGCAGACGAGATTTTAAAAATCCTAGACATTACCTGCAGATTGAGGATATGTATTTTGGCACGAAAGTGATACAAACAATATCCAGCACGTCACTTACCAAAGAACAATTATCCTTTTTTAGACTAAGATGCTTGGATTTTTATGTAGAAGGATGTGATCAAATAATTAAACGGTTTCCTTCGAGGGGGAAACCGCTGAGGGATTATGGTGTGCACCCCGTAGGAATTCCAGGAATTATTTGGGATTATTGGAATTATGTGGAATTATTTGGGATTATATCGGATTACATGGGATTATTTGGAATTATATCGGATTATATGGGATTATTTGGAATTATGTGGAATTATGCGGGATTATTTGGTAGAATTATGAGGGATTCTACGGTCATCAGAAAGAATGTTTTTGTATCTATTGTCCTGTATAATCAACAATACTTTATGTAATCGAATCATCCCTTCAAATTAAACGTCATGTCCATAGTTCAATCACAGTAGTAAAGATCAAATTGAATTTTAACAGAAAGTGCCCTTGGTAGTTTTCACTTCCACGAATGACACTTACGACTCATTACTTATTCATACGATATTTTGCGGTAAATTGCTGATCGTACACTAGTTTGAACTGATTTGAACCGAGATTTGAACGCATGCGCGTTCCACTCGGCATATTATTTATACAGGTCAGTGTAATGCGGTATGATGTGATATTCTAGGATGTTGTGCTGTTTATTTTTGCTGCCACTGAATTATTGCACAAATAACCTTGAGGATAATTTTTACAGGTGAAATCAAGGTATGATTCTCACTTGAAATCTATTACCGAGTCTTTATCAAGAGAGTAATTGTAATTTGTAACCGCCAGTTGTTTTTCTTTAGATGGAAGTTTCACAAACCGGGGCTGAGTGCTTCACCAAAGTTGAAAATAAGCTAAATATTTCCGTCTTTATCTGCATAAAAAATCTTTGAAGGATCAATGGATTTACTAACGCACAATTACTTGCTCAAATCACAAATGATGACATCTTGGAGGTAGAGAAATTTATGGCCGAAACAGTGCCAACATTAATTCCCAAGGAGGAATTCGAATCGTATTTTGGAATATTTTCGAAAAAACTGGCAAATTTCAAACTTATACAAGGTCATAGAAAATTAATTACCAAAATTTCTACCCATTTCAAAAGAAACGTTCTACAACAATCGAAAACGCAAGATAAATCCCTTGCAACAAACTGGTGCATTGGAACCGAGACTGGAAGAAGTATTAAGAACGGATTTCAGAATAAAGTTTTGCTTTACTTTTAGGGACAAGTCGACAGGGAGGTACTACATTAGCGGGTGCATCAGAATCACAACCGGTAGTTACCGACGAGATCGCTACAAATCTTCCAGAAGAATCTTCTCATGTTTCACGTACTATAAGAAACTGGATTAAACATAAGTGCATCAGTCAGGATCAATGGTACTTTTTTAAAACAAAATTTTCTGAAATCTTTTTCGAAACCAAATATAGAATACGAAATGAGTTATATTGCGTTATGAAATGCTACTATAAAAGTTCTTATAAAATTCAAAAATATGCGCAATAGCCATGCCATTCTAAGAAATGGATTTTTATCAAGCATTTATCTTAACATATAACTGCTTATTCTGCACCTTGTTCCGTATCTAAAACCACCAACACTAAAATCAGCGTTAAATCCATCTTTGATATGTGATCCAAAGAAAAAAAAGTGAGAATTAAGATATTACGTGGTTTTTTAATCAGATTTCTAGCTCTGAAGTGAATACTTCGATAGAACATGTTGAAAAATTTCTTCTTCAAGAATCGAAAAAGAAGGTGGGAAATCTTCGAAGAAAATTTATAAAACTGGGCTCTTTATTACAGTATAGGCCAATGGAAAACCTGTAGTCATAAAGAAGTCGTCCTTATGTTGGCTTCTGGTCGATTTATATACGTAAATAACAGTAAAGCAGCAGAAATGATATTGCCGTCATTTTCGCAATCATGTAGAAGTGAGGAGGATGATCGGAATGATTACAGTGTATTATATACTGATACTTCAGATGCGGATACATCTTCTGATGGTGGAGAAAATCGGGACAGGGAAAATAAATCTTATCACAGACCCATCACTCAGTGGGCATTATTAAGTGTAATTGAGTGTAATAAATTTTACGCTGTATTTTACGATGAACGGTGGTATATAGGCCAAATTATTGAAATTATCAGTGATACAATTTATAAAATTAATTTTTTAACACGTGGAAGGAAGCAAAATAAAATGTTTACCTGGCCAAAAATTAAACAAGACCTTGCTACGATTGATCGCAAATATAGTTTTCATGGCCCTGTTAAATTTTGCCACCGAAATGGAACCTTTTCATTTAGATAAAATCGCATACGTCGAGATTTCTAAGAAATATGATAACATTAAATCTGAGATTAAATCCTGTGTTAAAGACTAATTATTATTGTTTAACTCGTTTTATTTTTATTTTTCACGAATATTTAAGTTTATAAATGTTACTTTTGCTGTGTTTACGTAAACAAAATCCTCAGAACCGTGCAACTTATAAAGAAAGAATTAGGGATTATTTGGGATTATCGGGATTATATGGGATTATGTGGGATTACATGGGATTATTTGGAATTATTTGGAATTATTAGGAATTATTTGGAATTATTTGGAATTATTTGGAATTATTTGGAATTATGTGGAATTATAATGGATTATGTGGGATTATTTACATATGATGGGATTATGGTGTACACTTCGGAGTCAGCGGTTTCCCCCTCGGTTTCCTTTAAAGAATAATGCTTTGGAAAAATTTCTGTTTTTAGATCCAGTAGTTGTAAAATCAGGATCAATTCAATCTATTACCGACATAGCACTTATTTTCCCGGATCTTTATACAATTCCGACCTTCAGACTTTGGATAATGAATGGCGTATTTTATGAAATACTAAAGAAATTAACTGTTTTTCTGATAAGGTAGAATTATTTTGGCAAAAAGTATAAACGACGACATTCGGCGACGGAACACGTAGATTTAATTGTCTTACAAAATTTGTTTTTAATTTACTTTGTTTGCCGCATTCTTCGGCCAATGTTGAAAGAATTTTTTCTACGGTCAATAATTTAAAAACTAAACAGAGAAACAAACTACGTACGGATACGATCAACGGGTTAATTCTTGCTAAGTAATACATTGGAAATAAAAGTTACTTAGATTTCCCAATTGAAAAAAACTAATGAAGATGGCGAAAACGAGTAATTTTTTGTAAAACGAGATTTTTTAAAAAAAATTGTTTAAAATTTTATATTCTATTTAATGTATGTTACTTATATATTGTTTTAAATAATAAATAAAAGAAGATATTCCTAAAAAAAGCTGTAAATTCTCTAATCTACCGATATTTTCTATAATCTACCGAATATTGCCGACCTTTCTACCGATCTAGTAAGAGTCATGGTTACCGTCACTGTTACTACGCGCTCAGACAGTTGCACTTTGGTGACTGGAAAGGTGTTTGTTTTTTGACAACTCCTTTAGTGCACTACTGTCTTGTGTATGAAATACAGCGCGCGGGTAGATATGTAAGTAATATTCACTGCCATTTAGGGGCTCTTAATTGTCCATTAAATTAGTGTTTATGTCAGCTTTTGAAATTTTTATCATTTTAGGGACAAAGTAAAAATAAAAAATTCCAACAAATTGACACAGGTGGAACTAGAGGATCTGGCTCAAGTGACTTGCGACTCCGATTCGTATGAAGAATTACACGGCGATTATGCTGATACTTCTTCTGAAGAGTACATAGAGGAAACATAAATCGAAGGTAACGACGCCGATGATTTAGAAGACGTTGGAAATAACAGTAACTTTATTGCCAAAGATAAACTGACTAGATGGAATAAAAATTCGATAAAAAGCAACTTCAGTAAAGTAAGCGCTTAAAATCTTGTGAAAATCTTTCCCGGTGCCAAACAACAAGCAAGGAGCATTCAAAATGAAGTAGATGCTTTTATGAGAATATTCACAGATGAAATGATAAAATACATAACTAAATGCACGAATCTATACATTTCGAATCTCAGGTCTCAATTTATGAGAAAACGTATCGCTAAAGACCTATAAAAAACAGAATTACAAGCATTCATGGGTTTGCTATTGTTATCTGAATATAAGAAGCAAAATCATACCCAATTTTTGGAACTCTAGACAACGGATGGTACCGGTTCTATAATATATAAATTAGGGGAAGGTTGCCTTGAATGGACCAGATTGCAGATTATTTGTTATTGAGGATAGGTAAAGTAAAAAAAGATAGGTTTAAGAAACGGAAACGAAACTTTATTATAATAAGAAACTTTGGACAACAAACATTTTGAAAAAAAAATTTTATCTTTGAAAAACAAATATTTCGTTGCCTACTTGCAAATGAACCAATTTAAGAAACCCATTGCCTTAAATGGACCAGCAGTACCTTAAATTGGACCATGATCAAAAATTAATGTTTAAATATATATTTCATTACATTGTCATCAAGCATGAGGGACAGTTATAGATTTTGCGTTTAGGACTGACATTGGCACAGTCTGCATGTACCCATCATCGACACAGCATACACCGGATCATGTCCCTTTGATCTTCTTCCTCACAGATGGTACAAAACCACCTGTCCTCGTTTACTTTAATTTCCTTTGGCGTTCATAATTTCTATGCTTGTTTATTTTGATCGGTTTTCTTGGAGACACCTTTTTACTTTCTTTCTTTCTTCATCGTCAAATGATTATTTACGGGGAACTAGTAATTTCAGCGGCCTGTTGTGGTCCCCTTTGTAATGCTTGTTCAAGATTTCTTGGTTTTGGTATAGGAAATATTTCTTCAACTAAGATATTTAAATGGGTTTGCGACTTGCTCCCACTTCCTTCATTTTCAAATAGTTTCTTTTTTGCCACCATAATGTTTTCGTGAGCCACTTCATTTTCACTGTCTTCTTCTTCGTTGCTGGTATCCTCTTCCTTGTTTTCGTTACTTTCTTGGTCGGCGACGACATGAAGTTCTTCCAAATTATCTGCAGCCGCGAAATAGTGATCGCCAAAAACATGACGATCAATTGGCCAAATTCCGGCAGCTTTGAACGCATTTATAGCCGTTTGTACGCTTGCAGATTTAGCATAGGCCAAGTAGTCCGGATACTTGAAACGTCAATACTCTTTTACCAGTATTTATCCGTAACCATGTTTCAACACTTTGTGTGCAATATGTTTCCATGGGTTTGAAAAAACTTACATCAAGTGGTCGTATGACCTGGCAATTGCAACATAATAACCCCATGTTCGCGTGCAAGAAGTATATATTCTAAATTTTTACTGTGCGTGGTGTGATCATCTAACAATAAAAGTACTTTTTTTTCGATGGTGGGTTCCACAATTTTAATGAAATTGTCTAACCACTTGGTAAAAATATCTGTATTTATGTAGCCTGTTTCTGAAATTTCTACCATACTTCCTTGGTTAGTTCTGGAGCCATTCTTCCTCTTTTAAAAATTATCATTGGAGGAATGTATTGACCTACGGTGCTTACACAACAAACTATAGTCATCTTTACACCCCTTTCCCCGCGCTTGTTACTGCATCAATCTGTCTTTTTCTTTTCTTACCCAGAATTTTTTGCGACTTTTTCTGAACAGTCGAAAACCGTCTTTCATCCATATTGTAGATGCGGGTAGCGTCAATAGAGTTTTCTGTGCATACTTTTTCAAGCAAATCAAAAAAATTATTAAAATTTTTGCGATTAAAACCTTCTACTCTCGCTAATGATGTTTTTTTTCCGGCTGCCTCGAAAAAATAGAAGGGTGACGATTTAAAAATTAATAATACCATTTTTTCTCAGAAATTCGTTTTTCGTTATTGAAATTATGCTGTAAATTATTCTTGGTTGAAATTTCGTAAGTAAGTTTGCTGACATCGTAGGGACTTAATTCGATCATGACTTCTTCTAATTTAAGAAGATGCCTTTCGGGTTCATCGTCTGTGTCTTTTGAAGAGCACATATCTTACCAGGGAGTGAGTACCTTTTGTAATTTTCGAGATAATATGGTGGTCCAAAATTGGCAACCTTCCCTTTTTTAAAGATTTATAGCAATTTGAAAATACAACAAATACAAATAATCCTATATCCTATATATGAATATATGATTCAAAGTGGAAAATTAATTTTTTGCATCATATGAGTACATATTTAAAAGCACTTTTCCCCAAAAATTAAATAGGCCAAGAGATTTTATATTAATAATCAATTAAAATAACAAAATAATAATTTCCTGTGTTCAGCTTTTGAATTTAATATTAATTTAAGATAAATGGACTAAATTAAGATAGCTTACCTGTACAGACGGTACAGGTTGGCGAGAGAAAATACCCCAACGATAAGGTAGGATTACCTTCAAGCAAGATTCGACGAATTTCGTTTCGGAAATTTACTCCGCCGCTTCATATCTTGTCTCTAGCCTTAAGGCGATAGTAATTTACATATCGAAATATCTCTATTTTTCCAATATTCAGATTAACCGTTACCACCATCGCCTAACCTATATCCTTCGTTTCTCCGTGCTACCCCAGGAGAAGGAACACACCGGAACTTTAATCTTCTCAGACGGTTTACCGTTACCGGAATTTCTTGCCATCCCGTCATTAGTACCCATATCGATATTTCCTTCATTAGAATATAACCCGGGCCTTCGGGGAACCAATGCGAAAGTAATAGGCGTTCGTGTAACTTGAGACGAGATCACATCATAGTTTAGACGGTAAATCCTTTTTTTGATTGCTAATGTATTAACCCATTATATACTGGCGATCGATAGCATTTATAATGTACCTTGGAGACGACAGTGATAGTGAAGATTCGATTTCTTTACAAACGTCAGATTAAATTAAAAATAGTTTTTGTACTCCCATACTTTAATTGTATTATTAGATATGCTGGACCTGTACTTTAATGATATCCATTACGATACAGATTTTCATTATGTTACAAGTTTATATCCAATAGGAATACAGATTTTTCATTACGATACAAGTTTATATCGAATAGAAATGCGACATTCCAATATTCAAACAATATTCAATATGGCGACTGCATATCGGACAGATATAAAAATTAATTAAATGTGACAGTTCTCTGCAATTTACAAGTAAGTAGTTAAAATTTGTGCTTTTTTGAAAATATAAACGGTAAAAATGAAGGATAATGACAGTGAAATGTAAAATTTGACTCCAGCAGAAATTATGGAACAAGCCTTAGTGGCCACGAACAATTTATTACCAGCTAAATTAGCAAAAACGTACGGAAAATTTTACGCTCAATTTATGAAATGGAATGGAATGGAAATAATGGTGGTGACTTTGGAACATTTCTGTGGTTGGCGCTTAAAAGGGGTTAAGTACAGCTTAGACAATTTGTGGAAAATGGCGCGTCAAAATTTAGTAATATTATTTTGGCTGCATAGAGGATCCAAATTAATAAATGGAACATACTGTAATGTAAATTAAGACAAATTTGTTCATTTTTTTAAAGTGATCACACAATATTATTAACAAATCAGCATTGTTCATAAATTGCTTGACTTATGTCCTTTTGATCAAACAGGTTATTCAACACAAAAACGGTAAAAAGAGACTAAGTTTATTTTTATTCCATTTGGGTGTCGCGTTACAGCGCTTAAAAGGAAACAAGTGTACATATGAAAATTTTTTATTCGTTTTATTAACTCCACGAAAAAATGCACCTAAGCTTTTATAAAAAATTGTCATGAACATGTAAGTCAACTTATTTTTAAGGCTTCCGTAGTTAAATATGTGAATAAACGTATTACTTTAAAAATATGAAAATTATCTTTGGAAAACTTTAAAAATAGGTTTGCTTCTTAAAATTATTATTCGCATTTATCTCCTGAGAGATCGTACATATCAACATCTGATCTGTGTCCTAATAATAATATTTTTGTCGGTTGACAAATTTGGGTAATATTCTTGAACATCAATGTCAAGCAGTTTTACAATTTCTAACAAATTTTTTTTTTCTTTGTACTTATAGGTCTCCGTGATTTATAACAAGCATTTAGTTTAAAAGTTTCCAAGCTGTTTATGTTTTGATTTTTTTTTGAAGAACTTCTTTAAATACGTCCTCTTCCTTCAAACTATTTTTGTATCCAACAACGTAACCTGTTTGCTTATCGTTTTTTTCCGAACTGGTCTCTCATAATCAGTTTCATTTTCAGAGCTTTCACTATTATTATCTTCTTTGCTAGCAATGTAATCAGGATCTTTTCTAGTGTTATCATCTAATACTTCATTGTCCCTTTCTAATACTTCAAAAGGTAATAAAATGTTTTCCTTGGTGTTTTGATGAGAAAGTTGTTTCTCACTGATAAGAGCTGTTTGTTGAAAGTCTTGTTCTATTTCTTCCACGTAATATACCTCGCCTGGCTGCAGATTTTCCACATTATAGTTAATTGC
The DNA here is from genome assembly GCA_963170755.1 of Amphimallon solstitiale. Lineage (NCBI taxonomy): Eukaryota > Metazoa > Arthropoda > Insecta > Coleoptera > Scarabaeidae > Amphimallon > Amphimallon solstitiale. The sequence continues at coordinate 6,334,278 of OY720681.1, read as the reverse complement.
ATCTTCAATTATATCTTGTATGTCAATGGACTTACAAGTTGATTTATCTAAAAAATAGAACTATATAGTACGCACACGGTTAAACGATTTCATAAATTAACATCTTCTAAGTTAGGCGCTAAAAGTACATATAGAAATAATTATCTGTAATAACATCTATTGCTGATTTAATAAATATACTTACACCGTTTTAACAGACGAAAGAATCTCCTTTTTTAAATATTTCTAGCCAAAAACCTTAATTTCTTAAAAATACGACTATGACCTTGTAACCGCCCACCACAGATTTGTTAAATTAAATTTTTTGTTTGTTTTATATTTTGTATTTTCTTATATAAATATATTCTGTTTGTTTCGTTTATATTAATTGGTCAATATATTTTCTTTTTTATGTTTAGATATAATAATCTGTTCTTTTACTTATTTGCACGTTACACTGCTGGACCAATATTCTTTATACTCGCAATTAATAAATAAATTTATATTTATTTATTTTTTTCTGGATTGACTTCGTATGACTATATCTTCGTCAAGAAAAAAAGGTAGCAACTTCCAGTTTTCATCATTCTCTTTAGTTTCTTATGTGTTTTAATATTACAATATTAAAAATAAATCGTTTCATTTAAAACAACTAATATACATAAATTAAGAACAGTAGAAGTTTCAAATAAAAATTGTATAAAAACGTCTGAAAATGATGCTAGTAAAAATCTTTACCTATCTTAAACTTGAATTTAATGAAAAATGATCGAATTTTTAATTCAGCTTGACAACTGTGTCTTTTTGAGATAATTTCGGAAACTTAACGTATTTCTCACATTTACACGCATTGGCGAAGGAAACATCTATTTCACGTTGGAATTCCTATAGAAACTAAGGATTTTTTTTTAAATTTTCAAATGCCCGGAACTCGTTCTTTTAAAATAGTAACACCTTTTTCTTATTGTATTGTCATAATTGGCATAATTTTTAGCTTCCAGGTTATATAAAATATGCCATGGCTTAGTGGTAGATATGTAGTAGAAAATCTAAAATTATTCAAAATTCTATTAATAATTACTTCTATTCTAATTAATTGATAAGGGAGACACTTGTTGAAACTCCATAACACTGGTGAAAATAAAATACGATAATTTTAAGTTTCAAAATAAATTTAATAGTAATCTTGAATTTTAAACTGAAATCAGCCAGTGATGGTGAACAAGGGATTTGGTTTTTTAAATTTCGTTTAAAATTCAAGATTACTATTAAATTTATTTTGAAACTTAAAATTATCGTATTTTATTTTCACCAGTGTTATGGAGTTTCAACAAGTGTCTCCCTTATCAATTAATTATTTGAAATCAGCCAGTGATGGTGAACAAGGGATTTGGTTTTTTAAACTTCGTTTAAAATTCAAGATTACTATTAAATTTATTTTGAAACTTAAAATTATCGTATTTTATTTTCACCAGTGTTATGGAGTTTCAACAAGTGTCTCCCTTATCAATTAATTATTTGAAATCAGCCAGTGATGGTGAACAAGGGATTTGGTTTTTTAAACTTCGATTAAAATTCAAGATTACTATTAAATTTATTTTGAAACTTAAAATTATCGTATTTTATTTTCACCAGTGTTATGGAGTTTCAACAAGTGTCTCCCTTATCAATTAATTATTTGAAATCAGCCAGTGATGGTGAACAAGGGATTTGGTTTTTTAAACTTCGTTTAAAATTCAAGATTACTATTAAATTTATTTTGAAACTTAAAATTATCGTATTTTATTTTCACCAGTGTTATGGAGTTTCAACAAGTGTCTCCCTTATCAATTAATTATTTGAAATCAGCCAGTGATGGTGAACAAGGGATTTGGTTTTTTAAACTTCGTTTAAAATTCAAGATTACTATTAAATTTATTTTGAAACTTAAAATTATCGTATTTTATTTTCACCAGTGTTATGGAGTTTCAACAAGTGTCTCCCTTATCAATTAATTATTTGAAATCAGCCAGTGATGGTGAACAAGGGATTTGGTTTTTTAAACTTCGTTTAAAATTCAAGATTACTATTAAATTTATTTTGAAACTTAAAATTATCGTATTTTATTTTCACCAGTGTTATGGAGTTTCAACAAGTGTCTCCCTTATCAATTAATTATTTGAAATCAGCCAGTGATGGTGAACAAGGGATTTGGTTTTTTAAACTTCGTTTAAAATTCAAGATTACTATTAAATTTATTTTGAAACTTAAAATTATCGTATTTTATTTTCACCAGTGTTATGGAGTTTCAACAAGTGTCTCCCTTATCAATTAATTATTTGAAATCAGCCAGTGATGGTGAACAAGGGATTTGGTTTTTTAAACTTCGTTTAAAATTCAAGATTACTATTAAATTTATTTTGAAACTTAAAATTATCGTATTTTATTTTCACCAGTACTTCTATTCTCTTAATTTCTATGCAATGATGCATACTTTGCGAGATATTCGAAAGGAAGGTGTACTCGCTAAGTGTTACTTTCGGTACGAATTTTGAAATTTTTTTCTATACAAGAAGTATTGGAAATTAAGTTCTAAATACTTTTATACCCGAAACGTACCTGTCTAAAAAGCATGACATGCAAAATAATGGCAAAAAACTGATTTTATACAAGAGTAAAGGACCTACTTCCTGTAGGAATTTCGAAAAACTTTCATAATATAATTCCCTAAAATTTAACTTTGAGTAAATATGAATTCTTTATAAATTTATTCAAACTTAGTAGTTGACTAATTATTGGCAAAATTCGATTTTACACTGAAGTAAACTACTACTTTCGGTCTGCTGATTTTACTGAAAATCTAATCAGATCTCAAGAAGGAGATTACATTCGTAAATACGAAATATGGAATTGATAGCTATAGCGGGTTGACCGCCATCGTGGTCACACACACACACATATTTTTTTTTAAAACCACTTTTTCGGTATCAGGGGAATTCAAAATGTGGACAGTAAATACAAAAATGAGGTGTGGCCACCACACGACTTTCTTATACGTATGAAAGTCTTACTTCCGGTCCGAATTTCGAAATTTCATTTATACAAAAAATATTCCATATCTAACTCTAAATACTTTTGTACTCTTGATAAATATATATATAGAATGCATAACTTACGACATATTTGCAAAAAATCGCTATTCGATAAGAGTAAAAATGGTACTTCCGGTCTGAATTTTGAAATCTTTTTTATATAAAAGATATTGAAAATGATGTTCTAAATACTTTTATACTCGTAACGTATTCGTCTTAAAAACATGACTTGCGAGATATTCGTAAAAAACTGATTTTCGATAAGAGTAAAAGACCTACTTCCGGTTGGAATTTCGAAAAACTTTTTTAAGACAATTTGTTTCAAACTTAATTCTAAGTACATATGAATTCTTTATAAATTTGTTTAAACTTAGTAATTGACGAAATATTTGCAAATTTCGATTTTTTCACTGAAGTAAACTACTACTTCCGGTCCGCCGATTTTGCTCAAAATCTAATCAGTTCTCAAGAGGCAGATTATACACGTAAATACAAAATTTGGAATTGATATCTGCAGCGGTTTGACCGCTATCGTGGTCACACACACACAGACACAGACACACACACTACGTATAAGAAAGTAAAAAATGAGGTGTGGCCACCACACGACTTTCTTATACGTATGAAAGTGTTACTTCCGGTCCGAATTTTGAAATTTCATTTATACAAAAAATATTCCAAATCCAACTCTAAATACTTTTGTACTCTTCATAAATATATATAGAATGCATAGTTTACGACATATTTGCCAAAAATCGCTATTCGGTAAGAGCAAAAGTGTTACTTCCGGTCCGAATTTTGAAATCTTTTTTATACAAAAGATATTGAAAACTATGTTCTAAATACTTTTATACACGTAACGTACCTGTCTAAATAGCTTGACTTGCGAGATATTCCCAAAAAACTGATTTTCGATAAGAGTAAAAGACCTACTTCCGGTAGGAATTTCGAAAAACTTTATTAAAACAATTTTTCTCAAATTTAATTTTGAGTACATTTGAATTCTTTATAAATTTGTTTAAACTTAGTAATTGACGAAATATTTGCAAAATTCGATTTTTTCACTGAAGTAAACTACTACTTCCGGTCTGCCGATTTTGCTCAAAATCTAATCAGTTCTCAAGAGGGAGATTATATTCGTAAATACAAAATTTGGAATTGATATCTACAGCGGTTTGACCGCTATCGTGGTCACACACACACACACAGACAGACAGACACACACACACACACAGAGAGAGAGAGAGAGAGAGAGAGAGAGAGAGAGAGAGAGAGAGAGAGAGAGAGAGAGAGAGAGAGAGAGAGAGAGAGAGAGAGAGAGAGAGAGAGAGAGAGACATTTTTTAAAAACCACTTTTTTGGTATCAGGGGACCTCAAAACGTGGACATCTGCAAAAATCTCGAGGTCGAAAATGTTCATCATCACAATACTTCCTTATACTACGTATAAGAAAGTAAAAAGTAAGGCTATAAAACATACATACAAATACTTTGCATTTGCGTCAATATCGTCATTCGTTATTAATAAATAAACTATGGTAACAATTTCGAGTTTCGCAATTACTCCGAGAAAGTAAACTTTATACAAACACCACGAAGTACGATATTAAAGCGAAACTTTTCGGCATTTCCAGATGTTTCGCTTGCAATAAAACTGTAACCAGGAACCACTTTTGAAACAGTTTTAACAACGAACATCATCAACTTTATTGCCAGAAAAAGCCTGTAATATTTTTATATATGCGAATCGTCCCTAATCGCCGCTTTTTCCGGTCGTATCAGAGTCGAGAAGAAGCGCTTCTATTGTCTCGAAAATTTCTACACAGCCCGAGTGCGTATTTCAAGCGGAGGGCATGAATATCTAAAAAGCAGGCTTTCTTTTTGTGAACAACCGGAACAGATCATGAACTCGTGGGGCTCATTTGAGTGTTCCTGATTTATTACAGACAGTACTGTTTTATTTCCTGTTTCTGACGTTCTACTGAAAGTGCATAGGTAATACATACTTAAAAAAATGAGGTGTGGCCACCACACGACTTTCTTATACGTATGAAAGTGTTACTTCCGGTCCGAATTTTGAAATTTCATTTATACAAAAAATATTCCAAATCTAACTCTAAATACTTTTGTACTCTTCATAAATATATATAGAATGCATAATTTACGACATATTTGCAAAAAATCGCTGTTCGATAAGAGTAAAAGTGGTACTTCCGGTCTGAATTTTGAAATTTTTTTTATACAAAAGATATTTAAAAGTATGTTCTAAATACTTTTGTACTCGTAATGTACCTGCCTAGAAAGCATGACTTGCGAGATATTCGCAAAAAACTGATTTTCGATAAGAGTAAAAGACCTACTTCCGGTAGGAATTTCGAAAAACTTAATTAAAGGAATTTTTCTCAAATTTAATTTTGAGTACATTTGAATTCTTTATAAATTTGTTTAAACTTAGTAATTGACGAGATATTTGCAAAATTCGATTTTTTCACTGAAGTAAACTACTACTTCCGGTCTGCCGATTTTGCTCAAAATCTAATCGGTTCTCAAGAGTGAGATTATATTCGTAAATACAAAATTTGGAATTGATATCTACAGCGGTTTGACCGCTATCGTGGTCACACACAGACACACACACACAGAGACACACAGACACACAGACATTTTTTAAAAACCACTTTTTTGGTATCAGGGGACCTCAAAACGTGGACATCTGCAAAAATCTCGAGGTCGAAAATTTTCATCATCACAATACTTCCTTATACTACGTATAAGAAAGTAATGAATAGAAGTATTTGAGTCTAAGGTATCATTTTACTTTCTTATACGTAGTATAAGGAAGTATTGTGATGATGAAAATTTTCGACCTCGAGATTTTTGCAGATGTCCACGTTTTGAAGTCCCCTGATACCAAAAAAGTGGTTTTTAAAAAATGTCTGTGTGTCTGTGTGTGTGTGTGTCTGTGTGTGTGTGTGTCTGTGTGTGTGTGTGTCTGTGTGTGTGTGTGTGTGTGTGTGTGACCACGATAGCGGTCAAACCGCTGGAGATATCAATTCCAAATCTTGTATTTATGAATATAATCTCCCTCTTGAGAACTGATTAGATTTTGAGCAAAATCGGCAGACCGGAAGTAGTAGTTTACTTCAGTGAAAAAATCGAAATTTGCAAATATTTCGTCAATTACTAAGTTTAGACTAATTTATGAAGAATTTATAAGTATTTAGAACTTAATTTCCAATATCTTTTATATAAAAAAAAATTCAAAATTCGGACCGGAAGTATCACTTTTACTCTTACCGAATAACGATTTTTTGCAAATATGTCGTAAATTATGCATTCTATATACATTTATGAAGAGTACAAAAGCATTTAGAGTTGGATTTGGAATATTTTTTGTATAAATGAAATTTCAAAATTCGGACCGGAAGTAACACTTTCATACGTATAAGAAAGTCGTGTGGTGGCCACACCTCATTTTTTACTTTCTTATACGTAGTATAAGGAAGTATTCTGATGATGAAAATTTTCGACCTCGAGATTTTTGCAGATGTCCACGTTTTGAACTCCCCTGATACCGAAAAAGTGGTTTTAAAAATATGACTGTGTGTCTGTGTGTCTGTGCGTCTGTGTGTCTGTGTGTCTGTGTGTCTGTGTGTCTGTGTGTCTGTCTGTGTGTGTGTGTGTGACCACGATAGCGGCCAAACCGCTGTAGATATCAATTCCAAATTTTGTATTTACGTGTATAATCGCCCTCTTGAGATCTGATTAGTTTTTCAGTAAAATCGGTAGACCGGAAGTAGCAGTTTACTTCAGCGAAAAAATCGAATTTTGCGAATATTTCGTCAAATACTAAGTTTAAACAAATTTATAAAGAATTCATATATACTTAAAATTAAAATCGAGAATAATTTTATTTAAAAAGTTTTTCGAAATTGCTACCGGAAGTAGGTCTTTTACTCTTATCGAAAATCAGTTTTTTGCGAATATTTCGCAAGTCATGCTTTTTAGACAAGTACGTTACGGGTGTAAAAGTATTTAAAACATAATTTTCAATATCTTTTGTATAAAAAAAATTTCAAAATTCAGACCGGAAGTACCACTTTTACTCTTATCGAATAGCGATTTTTTGCAAATATGTCGTAAGTTATGCATTCTATATATATTTATCAAGAGTGCAAAAGTATTTAGAACTGGATTTGCAATATTTTTTGTATATATGAAATTTCAAAATTCGGACCGGAAGTAGCACTTTTACTCTTAGCGAGGAGCACTTTTTTGATAATATCTTGCAAAGTATGCATTCTATAGAGATTTATTAAGAGAATAGAAGTACCTAGAATAGGATTTTGAATAAGTTTTGTATAAAAAAATTCTTAAAATTGTATAGTTTGAAACGCTCATACGTATAAGAAAGTCGTGTGGTGGCCACACCTCATTTTTTTTTCTAGAAATGCATTTACTGATTTTGAGAAACTAGAACTTCTTGATATCTTCCCTAATTATTTTAATATATTTACAGTACAGTAGTGAAAGCTTAATGTAGCTTAAAAACTTGTAGGGATGAGGTTTCGTTCGTTGTTTGAGACAATTCTTCATATACGTATTAGTCTAATAACGAGTTGGTGATTTTAAATATCACTAAGTAGGAATGTTATATATGTATTACATTATTAGTGTTAGATAATAGGCAAATGTCATTTCAATAAAATTTTGATTGTTTTTGTGTTTGTAAAAAAGGCTGACCACTAAACTCTAACATTATTCCACAGAATCTCCTCCATATCCAGCGCAATCTGTAACTCTTTTCGTAAATTGTTTGTAAACTTTGTTCAACATTTCAACAATAATTTCTCGAACAGAGTCTATAATCCGCATTTTTAGATAATTTAAATCATTTCTCATTGTTTCTCTATTCACTTTTTGCTTTAGGCAATCCAAAAGAAATCCATGGGTGTTAAGTCCGGTGACCAAACTGACCAATGCATTGGTCCATGCCGTCCAATCCCTCAATTAGGAAAGTGTTATATTCTTGCTTGTTACCCGCTATTTCCTATATTCCATTACAATGCACCATTAGGAGCTCTAAGCAAAACATTTGTTCAGTTAGAGGCAGAAGCGCTTCATTCACCCTTGAGCCTGACGAGGTTGATTGCGATGTCGTCAATAGAATAATTGTAACAAAATTTACTGTTTTCGGGTAAAGATATAAAGCATTTGCCGATGTTTAACTTCAATTTGTTCAAAGATCACCAATTCGTAACTCAGTCCAGGTTCTCGTGAAGAAAGGAAGCGACCAAAATATGACAATTGGTGAAAGTTATTAAATCATTAACAAAGATGTTAAATAATAGTGGTCCAAGATTGGACCTCTGGGGCACACTAAAGAAGAAGCATACATCCTTGATTTGTAGCCATTATAGTATACGATGTTACTTCTTTCAGCAAGGTAAGAATCAAGCAGTGTCAACATTGAGTTACTGAAACCAAACAAACTGATTTTTTTCAAAATCAGCTATATTAAAAAGTCAATATTAAACGAATAAAACACTCGTGATTGTGAATCGACCTGCTCGGTCCACAAGTGGACTTCCAGGACTGTTTTTACTTTCTTATACGTAGTATAAGGAAGTATTGTGATGATGAAAATTTTCGACCTCGAGATTTTTGCAGATGTCCACGTTTTGAGGTCCCCTGATACCAAAAAAGTGGTTTTTAAAAAATGTCTCTCTGTGTGTGTGTCTGTCTGTCTGTGTGTCTGTCTGTCTGTGACCACGATAGCGGTCAAACCGCTGTAGATATCAATTCCAAATTTTGTATTTACGTGTATAATCTCCCTCTTGAGATCTGATTAGTTTTTAAGTAAAATCGGTAGACCGGAAGTAGTACTTTACTTCGGTGAAGAAATCGAATTTTGCAAATATTTCGTCAACTACTAAGTTTAAACAAATTTATAAAGAATTCATATGTACTTAAAATTAAAATTGAGAACAATTTTATTTAAAAAGTTTTTCGAAATTCCTACCGGAAGTAGGTCTTTTACTCTTATCGAAAATCGTTTTTTTGCGAATATCTCGCAAGTCATGCTTTCTAGGCAGGTACATTACCAGTATAAAAGTATTTACATGAAAATTATAAATATCTTTTGTATAAAAAAAATTTCAAAATTCGGACCGGAAGTACCACTTTTACTCTTACCGAATAGCGGTTTTTTGCAAATATGTCGTAAATTATGCATTCTATATATATTTATTAAGAGTACAAAAGTATTTAGAGTTGAATTTGCAATATTTTTTGTATACATGAAATTTCAAAATTCGAACCGGAAGTAGCACTTTTACTCTTAGCGAGTAGCACTTTTTTTCGAATATCTTGCAAAGGATGCATTCTATAGCGATTTATTAAGAGAATGAAAGTACTTAGAATAGGATTTTGAATAATTTTTGTATAAAAATATTCTCAAAATTGTATAGTTTGAAATGCTCATACGTATAAGAAAGTCGTGTGGTGGCCACACCTCATTTTTTAATTTCTAGAATTTCTAATAAATCTAATTTCCTTCCTTTATAACTATTATGTAATAATGTATAATTATTGGTATCAAATACATGTACAAGGTCTATGCAATGTTCAGCAAAGCCTGTATTTTTATTATTGTTTAAAATTGATTTTTTATGTTCATTAATGTGATCTTGTACGGGTCTGTCTGTTTGGCCAATGTAGATTGCGTCACAATCACTGCAACCTACCTCATAAACACCTGATTTGTCACACAATTTTGCGTTTTCTTTGTTATTGACTAAGATTTTTCCTAAATTTAGCAGCAGAGTTTCTAACGAATTAAAAAAGTTAGGTTTAAATATTATCCAAGTAAACAAAGTAAATTTAGGAAAAATCTTAGTCAATAACAAAGAAAAAGCAAAATTGTGTGACAAATCAGGTGTTTATGAGGTAGGTTGCAGTGATTGTGACGCAATCTACATTGGCCAAACAGGCAGACCCGTACAAGATCGCATTAATGAACATAAAAAATCAATTTTAAACAATAATAAAAATACAGGCTTTGCTGAACATTGCATAGACCTTGTACATGTATTTGATACCAATAATTATACATTATTACATAATAGTTATAAAGGAAGGAAATTAGATTTATTAGAAATTCTAGAAATTAAAAAAGCTACAACAGCAAATAAACATGTCACAAACACACAACTGGACTTCATAAACACCCCCATTATTGACACTGTACTTAAGACACTAGCCCATACATATAAATAGGTATTGGTAACTTTCTTAGTTTAGTTTAAGTCTGTAAACTCTTCGTTAATGACCGAGAGGTCGAAACACGTGTCAGAGAACAATAAATCTGTCCTTAAGTGAAACAATATAACCAAGTGTTTTATTCGTTTAATATTGACTTTTTAATATAGCTGATTTTGAAAAAAAATAGTTTGTTTGGTTTCAGTAACTCAATGTTGACACTGCTTGATTCTTGCCTTGCTGAAAGAAGTAACATCGTATAATATAATGGCTACAAATCAAGGATGTATGCTTCTTCTTTAGTGAGCCCCAGAGATCTAATCTTGGACCACTATTATTTAACATCTTTGTTAATGATTTAATAACTTTCACCAATTGTCATATTTTGGTCGCTTCCTTTCTTCAAGAGAACCTGGACTGAGTCACGAATTGGTGATCTTTAAACAAATTGAAGTTTAACATCGACAAATGCTTTATATCTTTACCCGAAGACAGTAAATTTTGTTACTTATTCTATTGACGACATCGCAATCAACCTCGTCCAGGCTCAAGGGTAAATGAAGCGCTTCTGCCTCTAACTGAACAAATGTTTTGCTTAGAGCTCCTAATGGTGCATTCTGCCAAGAATTTTAATAACATTGTTGTAGGTGCTTCTTTTCGTTTGTTTTTCTTTGTTTTTCATCCTATAGGCTTATTTTGCTGAATTGTGTGTTGTTATTAATATTTCACATGTTTATTATCTTTATTATATGTTTATATTGTCTGTATTGAGTAAACCTGTTGGGCAATTTAATAATAACAATTATTATTATTATTGTTATTATTATTACAATTATAACTTTTGTTTTCTTTCTTCTTTTACTCTTGATTTTCTCCTCTGCTTCTTAGCAACTTTCTGCACCACTTTTACACTGGTGTATTTCCATTTGCAATCAATAAACACAAAAAATTATCACTGACACAATTGAAAAAATGAGGTGTGGCCACCAAACGACTGTCTTATACGTATGAGCGTTTCAAACTATACAATTTTAAGAATTTTTTTATACAAAACTTATTCAAAATCCTATTCTAAGTACTTTCATTCTCTTAATAAATCGCTATAGAATGCATACTTTGCAAGATATTCGAAAAAAAGTGCTACGCGCTAAGAATAAAAGTGCTACTTCCGGTCCGAATTTTGAAATTTCATGTGTACAAAAAATATTGCAAATCCAACTCTAAATACTTTTGCACTCTTAATAAATATATATAGAATGCATAATTTACGACATATTTACAAAAAATCGTTGTTCGGTAAGAAGTGATACTTCCGGTCCGAGTTTTGAAATTTTTTTATACAAAAGATATTGGAAATTAAGTTCTAAATACTTTTATATTCGTAGCGTACCTATCTAAAAAGCATGACTTGCAAAATATTTGCAAAAAACTGATTTTCGGTAAGAGTAAAAGACCTACTTCCGGTAGTAATTTCGAAAAACTTTTTTAAGACAATTTGTGTCAAACTTAATTCTAAGTACATATGAATTCTTTATAAATTTGCTTAAACTTAGTAGTTGACGAAATATTTGCAAAATTCGATTTTTTCACTGAAGTAAAGTACTACTTCCGGACTACCGATTTTACTGAAAAACTAATCAGATCTCAAGAGGCAGATTATACACGTAAATACAAAATTTGGAATTGATATCTACAGCGGTTTGACCGCTATCGTGGTCACACACACACACACACACACACACACAGAGAGAGAGAGAGAGAGAGAGAGAGAGAGAGGAGAGAGAGAGAGAGAGAGAGGAGAGAGAGAGAGAGAGAGAGGAGAGAGAGAGAGAGAGAGACATTTTTTAAAAACCACTTTTTTGGTATCAGGCCGGAAGTAGATCTTTTACTCTTATCGAAAATCAGTTTTTTGCGAATATCTCGCAAGTCATGCTTTTAAGACAAGTACGTTACGAGTATAAAAGTATTTAGAACATAATTTTCAATATCTTTTGTATAAAAAAAATTTCAAAATTCAGACCGGAAGTACCACTTTTACTCTTATCGAATAGCGATTTTTTGCAAATATGTCGTAAGTTATGCATTCTATATATATTTATTAAGAGTACAAAAGTATTTAGAGTTAGATATGGAATATTTTTTGTATAAATGAAATTTCAAAATTCGGACCGGAAGTAACACTTTCATACGTATAAGAAAGTCGTGTGGTGGCCACACCTCATTTTTTCAGTGGTGTACGTGGCTGATATTTTTAATAGACCAAATTTTATGCAATACTTTGCGAGAAGTACTGAGAAAAATATGTTGTTTTATTGTAGAAAATTATAATAAAAACCAACCTATTCTTTATTTAATATTGATCATTTCGTTTTACTTGTGCAAAATTCCTTTAAATACTAAGCAGTTAATTACAAGTCATTTATTATTATTATTATTTATTATTAATTGTTATTGAAAACATGCGACACATCTATAAATTGTTAGTTTTATTTGTTATATATTGCTATTATAATTTAGTCTAAATTATAGTTGTACGTTTTCATTTCGTATTATATTGAATTCTGTAAGAAAATTGAAAAAAAAATTAAATGGAAATATGGATAATCTCGGCCTTGTATTGGATAATACATACAGAGATTCACCAGATGTTCAGTGAAGGATTTACACAAAATGGGTGGAAAAAGATCTGCTCAAAAGAGGATTCGTTTCTGAATTCTCTTGGGAGCCCGGACGAATTGTACGAATCCTTGATAACTTTTCTTGTAATATCGCAACCTGTTTTAGTTTATTAATGGAGTTATTTATGATTCTAAATACTTTTGTACTCTTAATAAATATATACTACAAAATGCATAATTTACGACATATTTGCAAAAAGTAGCTGTTCTGTAAGAGTAAAAGTGTTACTTCCGGTCCGAATTTTGAAATTTTTTTTATACAAAAAATATTGGAAAATATGTTCTAAATACTTTTGTACTCATAATGTGCCTGCCTAGAAAGCATGACTTGCGAGATATTCGCAAAAAACTGATTTTCTATAAGAGTAAAAGACCTACTTCCGGTAGGAATTTCGAAATACTTTTTTAACACAATTTTCCTCAAATTTAATTCTGAGTACATTTGAATTCTTTATAAATTTGTTTAAACTTAGTAATTGACGAAATATTTGCAAAATTCGATTTTTTCACTGAAGTAAACTACTACTTCCGGTCAGACGATTTTACTGAAAATCTAATCAGATCTCAAGAGGGAGATTATACTCGTAGACGCAAATTTGGGATTGATAGCTACAGCGGTTTGACCGCTATCGTGGTCACAAAAATCTCGAGGTTGAAAATTTACATCATCACAATACTTCCTTATACTACGTATAAGAAAGTAAAAAGACAAACATAAAATATTAATTCTTATAAATACAAATATATAAATATTAGATATAAATTGAAGAGTGGAAATTAGAAAGGGGGTAGGTGCCAAAAACAAAATTCGCGAAAAACAAAACGGGCAAAGTTCAAAATTAAGTGTAGACATAGAAAATTTTTTGATAAACATTTATTAAATATATGCAAGTAGTACAAAACTTAAAACATACTTATTAGCAAAAATTATTATCAAAATAACGTTCTATAACCAATATAAACAAAAACAGAAGTGCAAAATTTGGAAAGGGCGTAAGTGTCATCGACATTTTTTAGTAAAAAATTGTTAATTTCAGGCGTTTTCTAGAATTTCTGAAACATTTTCGTCAATGTGAAGTAGCTCTTTATAGAAACGTTGGTGTGCCGGATTCTTAAGGTAGGGAATCATGCTTCGAAGAGAAACCTTTTTATTTTCAGACACTTTACTTTCTGGCGGCAGCTTGATTATGTTAGCCCGTCTAAGGTCACCTAAAGTTTTTTTTATCTTTAAAACATTGACTTTCACTGCTTCCTGAATATCAGAGAAAGTGGTCTTCATTTTAATAAATGGAAGATTAGCCTCTTCAATGGTTATCACTGAAGCTTTACTTATATTTAACTTCGTGGTGTTAATATATGCATCCACAGCTTTTTTAGGTCCCAAAAGCCAGAAATTGTCATGTCAACAATATTGAATGGAGGAGAGTACCTTGCTGATTTAACTATTGCGTGTAGGTCCGAAGGAACATATGCCTTAGCTACCTTCTTACGCTTTTCTATCAAAGCAAAGTCCCTATCGCAGGGCATGAAACTATGGCCGCTGATAAGAAATTTCTGCTCGATAGTCTCAAAAACACCATTGGCTACTAAAAACATCAAGGTAAATAATAAAATTCTATTCTTGTTCTGGCCCCCGTTATTATCACACCATATTACTAAATGCTTCTTAAAAATCAGTCCTTGATTAGCAAGATGGAGGAGGCATGACGCAATTTCGTTCGCTCCGCGAGACGCTACCCCCTCGTGCCACATACACATGTAGGATTCATTCGTATCGCCAATATGAACACCTAAGTTGTAGCACGATAGCTGTGAGAGGTAAAACATATCGCTGTGGGTCAGTGATGGAACGAACATGACCTGTTGTAGGTCCATGGATACACAACACTTGATGCTTTCGGGTTCTTGAGACTCAATCATATCTTCTTTTAGCACTTCTCTTGCTCTCTCGGCCTTGCGGTGATGAAGTTCCAGCTGAGTTTTAGCAGATTGACTTGACTCAATGTTGGCCTTGATTTGACAGTCAAGTTTATCACATGTGCTGCACGTATCAACACAGATTAGGAAAATTCTTTATGAAAACAGACCTGTAAAATTTATAGGTGACTATTGAATCAGGGTGCAATTGCAGAAATGCTTTAAACAGTCTGTGAATATTTAAGTCGGGGCTAATGTACTCCTTTTTCGATTTAGATCTTGAGTAATGGCCAACTTCCCTTGGGATCCTGTTAATATGAGCCTTGACTAACGACCGGTCAAATTCAGAATATTTTGGCGCAGCATGTCTGGTACGTTTATCTTTATAGCACGCTTCACCCATTTTTTTTCTCAATAAGTACGCGAATTCTTTTATCATTAACAGCGAAGGTGTCTTGGAAAAGTTTTTTACATACACGAACAAATTTTCCTGTACCATCAGGAACGGAATAAGCTATAGTGGCCTGACGTCGACTGCTTTGCGGATCCTCATATGAACCGTGCCGCCTTCTTTGCACAGCACAAATACTCATTAAACCCATGAAAAACGTCCCTTGTGTTTTAGCATCTTGACAATGAAACTTTTCCCAAAGGGAACGTCGCCTTTCGTATGTAACATCTTTACATCCCAGCTTGCATTTACATGATACCTACATATAACATATTTTCAAGATTAGAACCTGCTCTTTGGGAATGGATTTTTCATGTACCATTTTGTTTTTATACGTTTTGTACGACTTTCCATTTCATTTTAAATGCTTCTGTTCAGTATGATATGAGCCACTACCTTTACCTTTTCTTATTCTTTGATTTCCTTCCATTTTAATATACAGACACACAAAACACATAACTAACACCTGCCGATTTTAAAACAAACTGGCAATATTCTGTGATGGACTTAGGACCTATCAAATGAAAACACTTGCTCACATACGCCAAGCGACATCTATTACTACCTCCTGACAATTAAATTTTAACTTTGCCACTTATGGCTTTTCACAGGACATAAAGTATGACATTTAGAACCTTTCTATGTTGTTAACTCAATTTCGTTAAAAATGGCATTTAGGCCCTTTCTAATTTCCACTCTACAATTATAATAATACTTATTATGACACACGTAATACATATATAAAAAATATTATTGTCAATGCAGAAAATTATTTAAAATTACAAACCATTTATGTCATATTTTAGAGATTCATTAATCGAATGGAATTTGTTGTCATACAGAAAGTTTTTTGCACATACATTTTTGTAAGCAAAGTTTATACTAAATGATGCAGAATTTTCTTCGCTACAAGCACCACTAAAGTTATTGTTTTTACTTTTAAAAGCAATGAAAAAATGTTTTTTTTCTGAACACGTGTTTTGGTCAAAAATTTCCAACAAAAAATTAATAACTCAAAAACTGTTGGTTCAATTTTAAAAAAGTAAAAACAGTTGGATAGACAATTTAAAGCAATATTAGAAAATCCAAAAATATATAGGGTGAATTATTCCAAAAAAAATAAGTTCCATGCATTTCCGGTGAAATCGGAAGTGCGTCAGAGCTTAACGTATTTTTGGAATATGCGCTCCAAGCGACCATAAATCTTCCACTAATTGTTTTTTCTTTTTTTAAAAGCATGAAAGAGTAATCGAAGAAGCGGCTATTAATGATTCAACCTGTATAATATTATGTATGACTTGCCTAATAATGTATGTACCTGTATATGTTATCATAGTTTCGTTTATAAACTCGTATTTATATTTTAATCTTCAGAGGCCAAGCCACAAAATCATTATGATCTCTTAATCACTAACGTCTATACGGGCCAAATGTGTTAAAATAAAATCCACCGTAAAACTAATCCCCAGTCGTAAGAGACACTCCATATTAAAACAGTGAAAAGAAACGAGAGATATTCAATATGTCAGAAAATAAAAAGTTGGTTAGATCAACAGCGAGAATGGTGGCTCATAACGACGAGAAAATTTAATATATACACCAATATCGGTTCGCATAAGCAGAGCGTCATGCATCGGTAGCGCACGAGAGATCGAGCCTGTCTTAGGTCCCCGGAGGAATCCGGGAAAGTTGGTCGCCGCCGTGCTCACATTGGGTACAGGAATGCGCTCGGACTTCTGGGAACACATTCATTTAACGTTGAGGTAGGGGTGACTCTCGGGATTGCACGTACGGACGCTGAGGTATGTAGAGTCGTCTACCTTACGACCCATGAAATAAATACATTTTCATTTATTGTGAATGAGTACATACCTTCCATCTTCAAAAGCTTACATGCATAAACTTAATGTGAAAGCAAATGACGCCGGCTTGTATTTTATACAATTCAAAGTGTTTTGCGGAAGAACGTATTCAGTTCCTTTTCTATTTGGGTCGAGGTTGAATACATATTTTCACATTTATTATTAATGAGACTAACAGGTGTAATATCGCACAAAATGTTAAAGCTTCTTCTGAGGTTTTTCTATTATAAGTAGACTACCTAAAGAATTTCAAATGTAGAAGCCAATAAATGAGCATCCAGTGTTAGACAAAAATAATACTATATTGTAATATATGACCGGCAGTATCAAAAGTTTTTGAAAAGATAATAGCATTTATTATTAAAATACTATCATGGAAACAGATATTAGACAATAACTAAAGCATATGACTACTTTGTTTAATTTTCATGCTCCAATGGTGGAGGTTAGAGTAACTAAGCCAAAAGCTCCCTGGCTGACTGAAAATTTGAGAATGTTTATGAAGTTAAGAGATAAGGCGCTTTCTCATTTTAAAAATACTAGATCTATTGATGACTGGAATAAATATAAAGAACTTCGTAATTTTACTCTAAATATGGTTAGACTTGAAAAAAAGAAATATTTGGATACTGCTTACAATTCTTCTAATCCTAAAAGATTATGGACCACGCTTCGGTCTCTTAATGTCAAGTCCTCCTCTGAGACTCTACTGCCCAACCATTTGGCTGATGTTCACAAAATTAACGATTTCTTTGCGCCTTTTGTTCAATCTGTTAATGATAATTCCAATGATTTGATTGCTTACTATAATTCCACCCATCATGGTTCTGGAGTCTCTTTTGGGTTTGCATTGGCATCAGTTGAGGAAATCCATACAATTCTTAATGGTATTAAGACTAATGCATATGGGTGTGATGATATTTCGGCAACCATGCTCAAATACTGTAGTCCTTTCATTGATCCTTACGTTACTCACATTATAAATTGTTGTATTGAGCGGTCCTATTTTCCTGCAATGTGGAAATCGGCCTTGGGTATGCCCTTGCCTAAAAAAAAAAATCCTACGACCTTCTCTGACATTAGAATAATAAGTATATTGCCAGTTCTTTCTAAAATATTGGAGAGGGTTCTTTATAATCAGATATTCAATTTCTTTACTGCCAATAATTTTCTTTCCCATTATCAGGCTGGTTTCCGGAAGGGCTTTAGTACGGCCACGGCGTTGGCTTATGTGTTGAATGGAATAATGACGTCTATTGATAACGGATTGACTTCTGTGCTTATTCTTTTGGACTACTCGAGGGCATTTGACACGATTTGTCATCCGCTGCTTATTTCTAAGCTCAAATATTATGGATTTTGTGATGATGCGCTTGTTCTACTTCGATCTTACTTGTCTGGAAGAACGCAGCGAGTCATGTATCGTGGTGATGTTTCAAATACTTCCGCTATTTTATCCGGTGTTCCTCTGGGTTCAATCCTGGGCCCGCTGCTTTTTATTATTTACACTAATGACATTTTATCATCTGTGGATCACTGTAACGTCCAAGCCTATGCAGATGACACACAGCTATTTCATTCATTTCCTCTTCATGAATACCAAATGGAGGCTGATAATATTAATGCAGACTTGTCTAAGGTGGACAAATTATCTCTTGAACATAATTTAATACTTAATTCGCAGAAGACTAATGTGTTAATTTTTGGCTCTAAATGTCATATTGAATTTTAAAAATCTAATTTTCGGTTACGTATCTCGAGTAATCTCTTACCTTTTTCCGATGTTGCGAAAGATCTTGGGTTATTAGTTGATACTCGACTTCGTTTCAGTGAACATGTTTCTTATTTGTTGGGGAAGTCCTATGGAGTTTTGAGAGTTTTATATGCGAATAGACATATTTTAAATTCTTCTTTGAAGCGACGACTATGTGAATCCCTAGTGTTGTCTCAGCTTAGCTGTTGTGATTTCATTTATGGTCCATGTTTGGTTGCGCGGGATGGGTTGCGAATTCAAAAGCTTCAGAACTCTTGTTGCAGACTTATTTGTAATCTTAGGAAGTACGATCACATTTCAACCAGTATGAAATCTGTTGGGTGGTTAAATATGGAAAACCGACGTAAACTTCATCTGGCAAACTTTGTCCATGCGCTGCTTCAATCGACGTCTCCGCCCGTCCCTCTCAGTGGCTTCTTGATTCCACGGCATTTCATCCATGTTCTCAATACGCGTTTCAAACATTTGCTCACAGTTCCGCGTCATCATACATCTCTTTTTCAGCGATCGTTCAGTTATTCCGCCGTTACGCTTTATCATAGTATACCGGATGATATTAAAAGCCTCTCTAGTTGCGCGGGGTTCAGTCGTGCCCTTACATCTTACCTTTTTTCTTTGCAGTAGCACAGTTTCACATGCTCTGATGTCCGAGTTGTTTTTTTTTCTGTGTTTTTTTTCTGTTTTTTCTGTGTTTGTGCCGTCTATTACTTTAATTATTATGTTATGTTTATTTTGTATTAGTTGATGGACTCTGGTTGAGTATGAGTAGCTTTAGCTAGACTTCGCCAGTTTTCATCAATGGTTTACTTTCTCAAATAAAGGCAAATTATTATTATTATTATTATGTGATAAATCACGATATTTTATTTAAAAGAAAACTATACTATTATGATATAAGTGGTACCCAACATAAACTACTGTATATATATTTAGGCCAAGAAACATCTGAGATAAAGCTATTTATATGATAAGGTCTAATATTGTTTATATTTTTTCGGAATTTGTTTGTGTTTGTAAAAGAGGTATGACCACTAAACTCTAACATTGTTCCACATAATCTCATCCACATCCAGGGCAATCGCCAACTCTTTTTCTAGATTGTTGTTGTAAACTTTGTTCAAGACTTCAACATTAATTTCTCGAACAGCCTTCGTAATCCGCATTTTTGGAAAATTTAAATCATTTTTCCCATTGTTTCTCTGTAAATTTTTTGCTTTAGGAAACCCTAAAGAACAAAATCCATGGGAGTTAAGCCCCATGATCGAGCTGGCCAATGTATTGGTCCATGTCGTCCAATCCATCTCTGTAAATTTAAGAATTATCTTACAGTCAAGGTACCACGAGCTAGACACCCATTTTGTTGGAAGTAGATGCATTGCAATTCCTCTTGCTCAAGTGATGGTATTAAAAAATTCTGAAGAATTTCCAAGTAATTGTGTTGATTTAAATTTCCATTAAAAAAATAGGGTCCAATGATTCTATTTAATAACATTCCACACCAAACATTGACTTTTTGATATCGCTGATTTCGAACATTAATTCTAAAATTTGGATTATTCTTTGACCAATATTTACAATTTTCTGTCGAAAACGTTGCTTTATCATTAAACATTAAATTGTAATAAAAAAAGCGATGCTTCATAGTGTTCTCACAAACTCATACTCGTAAACAAAAATCGAGTCAGAAAGCGTGATTTGCATTTTCTAATATGTGCCTAAATCTAGGTTTATATGGATAAGTTTTATTCGCTTTATAAATTGTTTGCATTAATGGATGTTTCATAGTAGTAGGAATTTAAAAATGCTTTTATGAAAGCTGTTCTCAAAATTACTCCTAGGCGCTTTTGTATTTTCAGATTTTTTTTAACATAGTAGTTTTTGAGATAATGATAAAATTTGATATTTTTTACTTACGTAAACTTCTTCCGGTGTTTCAATTTGATCGAAAAGCTAGCTAGAGGAAGATTATAATTTGAAACAGTATGTTTGGAATTGGTAGCTGTAGCCATTTGACCGCTACCTTTGTCACACTTGAGCAGAGAATTAGGAGTCTTAAAAATATGGACATCAGCAAAAATCTCGAGATCGAAAATGTTCATCATCACAATACATGTTATAATGTTAATTAAACTATTATACTTTACGAATATCTATATATTATCATCGATTTAAAATTTAACTACTATTATAACACTTGGTGACATAAATTAAGAGTCTCAGTGATGTAAAGAAAATAAACTGCCTTTTTTAACTCTTGATGAAATAAATTTATGGCATTGGTGATATAAAATGTCTCTGTAATTGATCTAGTACGTTGCCATTTTTAATTTAGGGATTTTTAAGTGTTGCAATTTCCACCAGTGAATTTAAATTAATTGTTAAAGTTGACATTAGAATCCCATAAGCGCAATCTTAACGATTTTCTAAGAATGACATGTGAAAATTATCGACATCGACGAATCAACTGTAACATAACATGAACTCGAAATAAATTACAGGTTATCTGTGTTATTTCATCATATTGGCAATGATATAGTTTTACGTAAACATGACCATATGGTTATAAGTGATGTTTATTTTGTAAATTAAATATATTTAGGCACGACACTGGCGATAGAACAAAAGAAGGTAGACGTTGCCAATGTAATAAAATAAAAATGTCTAAATAGCAAGATGTAAATCAATTACAGACACCTATTAACAACATTAAACTGCTTTTCCCTACACCGACGAAGTTAGCATCAATTCATGTCGCGTGGTGGAGTTTTTATTGGCATCTAATCACAAACCTCATATTTTTTATTTCAAATTATATATTCATTTTCATAAATTCATTTTTAAAATACCACCAGTCCTTCTTTCTAATGCATAAGACCATCGCAATTAAGAAAATAACTGTATAGAGGGTAAACACGACATTTCATGTTTTGATCTTTTGACAGATAGAAACCCTCTTTGCCCCAGTGTGCGACGTCTAATATACACCGTAATTTAATAGGTAAAACCCTGAAAAACACATAACCTCGTATATTTAAATTTATCGATTTTATTAGAGAAACAATCGTCGGTTTTCTGCATTAAACAAACTAACAAGTCTTGGAATAGAGTGTTACTTATGAATATGGCACAAATTTTCATATTTTATCAATAATAACTAATAACCAGTGATTAGAAGTAGGCAGTATTTCTTACAAATATATAAATTAAAAATTCAAAATGAGTTGATGTTGAATTGTTGAATCTAAAGAAACATTATTGCATTTATGAGATGCTTGTGTGCTCTGAAATTAAAAAAAATAATTCATCAAATACTGTTCCTAAATTAACTGTGATTAAATAGAATATTACACTGCCCAACAAAAAAATAATTTTTTATTGTTTCCTGCACATAATTTGTTAAATGTTACTAATTTTTGGTTGAGAAAAACGAATTTAACAATGAAATATTTTTATTAGCTCTAGCTTCTGTGATACACAATACATGGAATTAGCTTAGTGTGAATTTGATTAATAGAAGACTATACAGTTTAATTACATTTTCCATCTACATTGAAAGTCCATTTAATTTTTTTTGTAGCAGATACATTCAAAGAGTCCTAAAATAATTGAAGAATACCTGGAAGATGTATGATCGTAAAGATAACTATGTACTGGCTTCATGGGATCGTGGTCTTTTGGCTTGCCTCTTGTAAACGACTTCTGGAGCATCCCTACACAATGACCAACAGTAATTCGCAAGCATTGCTTCATTCCAACAGCCCTGATATCTTTGTTCCATAACAGAAATATCCTGATGGAATCGCTCACCGTGTTCATCACTGACAGCTCCACAATTAGGATGAAAAAAGTCGAGATGGGAGTGTAGAAAATGTATTTTAAGAGAAATGTTGCATCCGAGTTCATGATATTTTTGTAGGAGCACTGTCACTAACTGAGTGTAGTTCTTATCCCGTTTGTTGCCTAAAAATCCCTTGAAGGCTTCCCAAGCTTCCTTTTCTTTTCCCTCCAGAACTCGATCAAATGCAGGATCCTTTACAAGTTCTTGAATTTGTGGCCCGACGAAAATACCTTCCTTAACTTTGGCATCACTTAATTTCGGAAATTTTTCCCTTCTATCCCTACTGTCCAACATACATAAAAAACAGCAGTATTTTGTGTAACCCAGTTGCATTCCCAAGAGTATAGCGATTACTTTGAAACCGCCACAGATTTTCCACTTGTGTTCATTATATTTTATCGAGTCGAGGAGTGTTTCCATAGTGTAGTAATACAGCTTTTAAACTAAGCTTGGAGGAGTCTATGAATAGTCTCCATTCAGTCGGATCATGGTTCAAATTCAAATCCTTCATCAAGCCATTAATGTCGCGGCAAACAACAAGATTGTTTTTCTTCTCAAAAAAGGAAATCAGATTCTTATGACGTTGTCTGTACTGTGAGACCCTAACATCACATTGGAGAAGATTCCATTGCTGTAGTCTAGAAGCTAGGAGCTCTGCCTTCTCCTTTGACAGGTCGAGGTCCCTAATGAGATCACTCAGTTCCGCTTGACACAGTTTGTGCGGTTTGTCATCTTTTATTTCAAAATCAGGGTCATTCCTCTTCATCCACAGAGTCTTGAATGTCTATTTCAAATGAAAAGTTTTCGGGTGGATTAGGAACAGGTAAGCTATTTGAATGAGGAATAGGTCGAATAGCAGATTGAAGATTTGGGTATTGAACTTTTCTACTTTTCTTCATAGACATTCCTGCCTTTATAGGTGGGGCCAAGCAGAAATAGCAATCATCTATATGGTTTTTAGGCTCCCGCCAAACCATAGGCACAGCAAGAGGCATAGATCGTTTTTTATTTTTCAACCATTCTCGCAGTGTGACTGAACAAGAGATACACCACATATGTGGAGCCCATGACTTATCCTGGTCTCCTACCTTCACACCAAAATAATGCTGGTAAGCAGTCTTCACAATAGGCGTCAGATTGCGTTTTTGTGACGAAAATGTTATTTCTCCACAAATGTAACAGAATTGATTCACTTGATTTACACATTCTCGTGGCATTTTTACAATTTTACACTTCAAAAGCACTTACAAACGAGAAATATATATGAATTATAACAGAAACAATACGAAATGCACATTAACAGCACCAGTAAAAGTGTACATAACCTCCAAATAGTTAAAAAGCATGTGTTCTGTCGGTTGACAGTTGTGCCAAATACCAAAAAGTAAATTTTCCTCAAACTAATAATTCTTACCCTAGATCAATGACATGTCACTGTATCTTCAAAACAAGAGCTAATCGGTGATTTATATTGTTATTTTTGAATTCAGCGGGTAGAAATACATAAGATTTTTGTGTCCGAAACATTTTCATTGTTGGGCTGTGTTATTGATTCACTACTTTTATTAGGAAAGTCTTAAGGCAAGTACTTAAGTTGTTGGAAAATATTGAGACATGAATTATTACTATTATTATTATTATTACAGAGTATTGTTACTAATTTTTAAATTTATTAAATGCCAATTACAAAATAATAAAGAAATGAAATGTTTATGAATTGGTTGCTTGTGTCCCCTTACTTTTTTCCCCAAACAACTACTTTTAGTAAATTCCAGTCACATATTTGTCTATAGAGTTAATTGCTCAAACACGATACCTGCAATTAATAGCTGTTAATACCCTTATATGTCAAAATAATCAAAGAAAAATGGGAAATAAGAAAAATTCAATTGTTACAACACGTCATTTCCATCCATACGAAACCTTTCCGTTTCCGTTTCCGACGTTTTATCGTTTCCATTATCTGCAGCTTCGTTTATCTCTCTCCGCTTTTCGTGCCCCACGTGTGTGGCAGATATCGGAGAACAATATTAGCAACCATTTCTCTCTAGCGCCAATTGCAATAGCATTTGTTCCCGGAGAATTGCCTATTCCCGACGGTACCTTGGGTTACCTGGTAAAATTGAAAGTTGTTGTGTCAACTCAATGCTGAAATCACATTTGATGTTCAATTGTTATTTTGCAGAGCACTTGTGTTAGGATACATTGTGTTGCAAACGAGCAGTGAAAGTCAATTACTGAAAGCAATTTCTAGCTTATGAATGTATCATAAAAGTACTGTAATGGATTTTTTTAAAGTAATACATATTGTTATGGTATTTATAATATGAAAGAGTTTACGAATACTAAGTTGAAAAACATATACCTATTAACATAGTTATTATTGTTACTACACATGAAGTTGGCATCGAAATTCAATTTCAGTAATGTTAATGGTTTAATCTTTTTATGGAAAATTGAATATTTAAATGAGACGTTTCTAAAGTAAATGTTAGAAAAATTATATATAAGTAATTTTTATACAAATATGTAAAGATTGGGCAAGAATGAGTAAGGTCAAATCATAGATTAGAGTTTACTACTTTCAATCTTCTTTCTTACATATAAAATTGGACGTGTGTGTATATGGCGGTATGTGTATGTTCCCTATAGACTCCGAAACCGCTGAACCGATTTTGATGAAATTTTTGGAAAAACTCTAGCATAATCAGGAGCGTGTTCCTGTAAAATTTGGTGCCGTGCTAGCTTCTTGTTCTAAATTGTCAATATGGTATAAACGGCCAAATAACCACACGGAACAAAATATAAGGAGGTAGAAAGTATGACGCCACCACGATAACTAACCTTCTATTAAAAATTATCAGAGACTAAATCAAAATATCTTAAGAGACGCTTGTCGATCCACTTATTGCCATCTTATGCGACACTTATGGTCTTACCTTACACTCTTCCCAGGGATCGGTGTCAAATATGACAGACCCAGCACTTTGCCACTCTCTGGGTATATTAGAAAGCCGGCTTCATCACCGTTAAAAATACGTGAGCGATTTTTCCTCAACATATTTGTGGATGTCAGTAAACCACATCTTAATATCTTTTTCTGACACACACGCGCTAGCTGAAGTAACAGCCTCGGGAGTACATGTAACAATTTCAGGGTTCCGTTTGAGAAAAGCCTTCGTCCAACCTTCTCCAGGTCTGTTATCTTCGAAAAGATTTGGACGTGGATGTTCTTTTAAAAATTGCTGAACACTAGAAATGATGTCATCTTTTTTCCTAGGAAAGCCTTTTTGAGCGAGTTCTGTGATCTACCCTGCTATCGTATTTTCTTCTTCTTCTTCCGTCAGTACTGGAGATGGTCCAAAAGATTTTTTACATGCAAGATTTTTAAATTTGAATTGTAAGGTGGCTCGTGGTATGCCATAGTTCTTTGCTGTACTTCTAAGTGAGCCTTGGCCATTTTGAAATTCAATCAAAGCTCTCATTGGTCTTGTAGGACTGTAATTTGGAGCTTTTGGCATGATAAAACTGTAAATAAATATACATTAATGATACCTTCCTATCACGAAAATAATAGTTTACAGTAATTGGCCACCCTTTCACGATAGTTATTGGCCCATGGCTAATAACTGTAGAAAGGTGATAAAATCAATTTGCTCAACAGGTAGGCTGTATTTTATAAGATAGATCGTATGGAACATAAAAATAAAAACAATAAGGAATGGCGGGATATATAGTTACTGGCCACCCCGGCCAATAACTGTAATTTTTCTGATTCTCAAACCAGTTGTTAACCACATGCCTAAATACTATGTCTTCATTTGAAAACATGTCACAAAACTTGCTACCTTCTTGTATTTAAAATATCAAATGGCAAAAGGCCCTAAACAGACTCGGTAACAAAATTCCAAGAAGGTAGGAAGTAAGACACCACCACGGTAACTAACCTTCTATTTGAATACAGGAAGACGCTTGTCTATTAAATAATCACCAACTTATAAAACACTCAGGCCTTACCTTCTTACTTCCCAAGGGTCGATGTTAAATATGGGAGTCAGCACCGCCTCCAGCTACAGTCAGAATTAGGGCGAGTTCGAACACAGTACTAAGTCGAAGGTTACGTTGTCAGGGCGCCTATCCGTTAAAATATGCTGAGCCCAACAGATATTCAGACCCCGGACAATATCCAGTATAAGATTCCCCAGGTGAAGAAAAATAAGACCAACACACAGTCATTCAAACTTAACAACAGGTTTATTAAAATTTAAATATTCAAATGGTTCAAGACCAAATAATCAGAACAAAACAACAGACTATCGCTAACTAGTATCCTGAGTCAATCGTTGTTAGTAGCTCGTTATAAATTGAGTTAAATAATATATTTAAAAGGAAACAAAAAAAAAACATTGAAATATGAATTACATAAGCGCAACCCAGTTGCAAGTATTTAAATTTCTGAAGGAATGAATAAAAGTCTTAAATGGCCACCCAAGGTGATCCACAACTTCAAATTACCAATGACATATAATTACAAAATTAAAGAAATTCAAAAAAAGGAAAAACACATGAGACAACCTTAAAGTTAAATTAATTACCTGACAATATTCTTACAAAAGCATATAATTATAAGGCAACTTGCCGAAAGTCTTTCCAAAGTCGAACAGTTTGACCGTAAATTGCAACACAACACTCCAAATGAAACACTCTGTATAACAGAGGCATCCGACAATCTGTTCGACAGAAGAGTGCAGACTCTAGGTTATAAGGTATCTAATACTAAAAATATTAGAGCTAGTTAACTGTGCTTTACATAAGAGTACGTGATCAACATTAAATTCAATAATTCCTTACAAGATTCCACAATAATAAATTTTAAAGGTGACTAATTATAATAAATAACAAGCAATAGATTTACACCATACAGATGTGAGGCTGCAACGCCAATACACATCCAAAATTTGTTCAAAATTCTAAATCCAAAAAAAAGGCTACGTAACGTCTCCAAAATTGACAAAGTAACCCCCAACTGGAGTCACTGTTATTAATAAAACTACGTTAATTGAATAAATTCAAATTATAAGGCACTCAGGCCACTATGCAGATAATTAATGAAATTACGATGACTAGAACGATTAGTTAAGCCGAGAAAATTACAATTAACAGTTCGATAGTACTCGGAATGGTCTTGATATTACCAAAACTGATTGGCAAATAACAGATAATCAAACACAGACACAGTACCTTTGAAATTCCACATCCACAGCTACAATACACGATACCTTCTACAAATCACACTCGTTACAAAGGGAAACTGCTCCACATACCCTCGGTTAACGACATCTTCGGGAGAACAGTGTAGGAAGGCTACAGCATTACATCTATCTGCACCTTAAATTATGTCTTCACCGCAGGGTACACAATCTATCCCCTTGGAATTATAAAATACATCAGGCACGTGGTTCTTAAACTTTACCCAACGAAAAGTGCTCTAATGAGATTTTTGCCATGCACTAGCAGCTATAATTGAATATAGAAACAGCACAATTAAGATCGGTCAGACACGTGAAAATTATACTTACAGCAGTTAAACAATTCTTAAGCCACGACAAAAACAATATCCTAGGCAAGATTACAACCATAACGCCATATCCACATTAACACTTGAGAAATACCATAACATCCGCCTTTTGCTAGCGATTACATACGATAAAATTCAAACATTCTACTAATTCCTCAAGTAGTGACTAAAGAAAATGCATCTGCTCTTGTGATGTTTTAAGTGCTTCTTCTAAGACAGTCGAAGATCAAAAGAGAAAGGCTCTAACTTGTCAATCACCGATTTCAAGCGTAACAACGAACATATGAACTAATAACAGAACGACCTAACCTGATATTTTAACATACGACATAAATGTAGATTCAAATGACAATACAAAAGTGGAAAATAATTATCATTAAATTGTCACATAACTCTGACCCAAAAGAAACTCCCAAAACTAATTAGAAACTAATTAAAACTGCCGAAACCACTAAATAAAACAAGTGCGCCATCTACCCGTCAACACATATACATTACACACATGAGATAATGTAAAACGTACGGCGGTAGGACTCTTATGAAATTCTCCCCTAGATGGCAGAAGGAGTCAGAAGGATGATTTATTTAACCCGAAATAGCCAAGATAATTTAAATATTCAATCGATAAAACTAAAATTCTCAATTAATAGATAAAATACAGCAAAATAATTGTAACAAACTATAAGCTAATGAGTCGTCATTTCTCAAACTCATGCAGGTCAATTTGTGCTGCCCTCTAGGAATTAAATGACCACCTATTCGAAAATAGAACTCTGTCAGTAAAATTTGATCCTAGAGCGACTCAAGTAAGATTTCAAATAATCTTAATATTGCGTTTTACAATTACTGTACCATTTACCCTACAAAAATTGAATCCATGAATGCAAAATCGGCATAAAACGGTTCCTAAAACATGCATTTTTGTTTAATAAGTAACAACAAAGAGAAGGATAAGTATTCTATATCAAACTTAACTACAAAGTTAAAGAACCATAAGATTATTTATTTTCCATGTTTTTAAGAAATGTGTGAAAATTTTTAATATTGGTTCTTGTTCCCATGCTCCTAAAAAAGCTAACTGGCTAGAAATACAAAAAACAAAACAAACCAAAAGATTTTTTTAAATACTTCAAAACGAATCGATCAATTTAAAAAAAAAAAACTAAAGCCAAAATCTATTGTTTCAAAAGACCATTAAAATGACGTATTACTCGATACCCCTGCCATTTAGAGATATTTAAGGGGGTAGCTCCCGGGGACAGGGGGTTAAAGTTGGTGAGTTAATTTTTGCATCAAGGCATGATAATACTTCTTACGTGTTTCAGTGATTTTTTCATAGATATTCAGATTTACAAAAATTTAGGGAAGGAAGTTTTGAAACGAATATATGAGTACATACTTAATGTTAAAAACATAATGCATTGAAAATAAATTGTTCCGACATTGAAAATTCACATCCAAGTTTTTTTCTTTAATTTTATATTCTAAACTAAGCATTCTAAAACAAACAAAGAAACACAAAATATATTTCGATATTTTTTGTAGCATCTTACTTCCTATGTATATCCCCTTTTGGGTTGGTGGATCTGAATTTTCCTTACTTACACGTTCTGGGAACAAGCCAATTTGTGAACATTTCAAAAAACACCGCAAAACGTTCCGAGCATTAGAGCAACTTTGAAAGTAACAAGATAACGGCAGAAATGAAGAAACGCACATGTGAAATATATTTTTCCTTCAAAATGCCGCATTATCAAAACGATGTTTTTCCTCTGTTATACCATCATGTCATAAATTCTAGCAAAATATATCTTGCGTAAAAAACGTGTTCCAATAATTCTTAATGCGATAACGATCAAAGAATGATGTACACGTGAAATCGTAAGTAGAAGCGAAATATCGTTAAGTTGTGATGTCAAAATAAATAAAATGTTTTTCTATTAATTTGATGTATTTTTCGTTGCCGATATACGAGGGTGGTTAACAAAGAAAATGCAATTTTTTTTCTTTGACAAATACATTTTATTTTTCAATGTTGTCTCCCGGTAATATAGAAAAAATGGAACTGTATAAATAATTTCACTGAGCTACCTCAAACAGATTTCATAGAAGCAATGGAATTAGCTTTGTCAACAACTTATTTTCAATATAACAACAAATGGTATAAATAAATTGAGGGTGTCGCAACAGGTGCTCCCATATCTAGTGTGGTAGCTCAATTAGTGTTAGAGCATGTCGAAGAATGTATACTGAGTGGTTGTAACGGTTCGAAAATCATAGGCTTAATTATGTCTATTTTTAATTAACAATTATTTTTATTCTTGCTTTAATTCGTACAAGTTTGCCTCGTTAAAAATTGATACTTTTCTCTTTTGCATATTTTGGACATTGTAGCGACATCTGTCTTGAATCACTGAACTTAATCGCTTTTGCTATTGAGTCGGTAAAATGTTGTTGCAGATATCTGTTGTAAATTTATATTCTTTAAAAGAAATTATTTTGACATTATTTTAAGTTACTGGTTATTTTTTTTGTTGATAATTTAATAATATTTTAGATTGAAATTCTAATTTTATAAATTCCGTCTTATTCACATTTTATTTAAGTTGATTTTTTTCCTTACCGGCTTTCCCCTCGGATAAGTTTCAACTGTCATTTTTAATACCTCGTGTATAAGTCATAGCACATTTTCCGTTTTGAATTTCATCAACTAACATCGTGTGAATAGAATCTCTCAACCAATATTCAGGAAATTTAGTAGATTTTGGTCGAATTTAAATTGGGATTTTTTAAGTCACATGGTGTTGTGACGAAATATATGATTATTAGAATGCCCGTCTGGGGAATATAGGAGCTTAAGTCAGGTATTTATCTTTTAATTAATTTGAAACTGTTAATGGCCTTTTCGACATGTTGTTTGTCCGATTTTCTTGTGACCTTTAGAACTAATTATTCTTTCAATTAGGAAATTTTGGAGACGTGAATTTTGATGTGACGTTTGAAATTTTGGTGACGCTATAATTTGAGTTGTTAAGTCTCTTTGAACGTTGAATTTGTGAGACGAATTTATATCTATTAACCTGTCTGGAGGAGGTGCCTAGATTTTGTACAGTTGCAGGTCCTAGACCATTAGATATTTGCCATCAGTCGGTCTATCCTATTCATCGCTCTTGAAACCAGTTAGAGGAGACCCGGATAAAATAAGAGTTGTTATTAATTAGTAATTTCAAGGATAAAATCTGTCGATCCTTCAGGTAGGAGGCTTTTTTCTTTTCCTTTAAAGCTTTTGATTAAATTAGTAAATTTATTGCATATAAATCCAGCCTACTGGGTATTTTCAATTAGTTTTTTAATTTAATTATCTTTCTGAGAATTTATTGCATAAGAGCCCATTTTACCAGGAGAATTTAAATAATCACATATCATACGTTTTGTAATTTTATATGAGTGATAAGCATGAATAGCTTACTGTAAATCTGATTTTATGTAATTGGTTAATATTTTTAGTTATTTAAGTGGTCGATTGTATTGCGCTAATATCGTAAGAAAAAATAGATTACTTACTTGTGAGATTCAATTCATTTCATCCAAAACTGAAATTTACTTGTGAAATAGAAAATAATAATTCTATTAACTTCTTAGACCTATAACAAGATTCTAACTAAATGGTATAAAAAACCCAGCACATCAGGGAGATATAGTATGTACAATGAGGCCCCACCTGTAGCATACAAAAAAAAGTGGTAATAGCATTAGTCGATATATCGATTGGATTAACCAGTTCCTGTTTTAGGCCGCAGACTTTGGATAAAATCAAAAACATTCCAGAACAAAACAACCACCCTAGATCATTTATAAATAACATAATAAAGCAAAGATTACATAAATTTTACAATAATTCACAAATATTAAAAAAAAACCCAGAAATCAGATCTATCAAAAAAGCAATACATACTAGTTCTTTATGTAAAAGGGTTATCAGAAAAAATAAATAATATAGTAAAACCGCTCAATTTAAAATTAGCATATGCTAACAAAAATAATCTTGGCATTGTTATTATATACACGATTCAAAGATCCCATTCCAATATCACAACAGTCCCACGTGGTATGTAGTATTCCTTGTAACGAATGTAATAAAAAATATATTGGCCAAACCAAACAACTTTTAGAAGAGTGAATAAAAGGACACAAATATGGCAAAAATCCAACATCTTTAAAAAGAACACACAAGGATACAATGGGGCACACCTTTGATTTCGATAAAGTAAAATTCTCAAAAAAGAAAATAACACAAAGGCTAGAAACATTCTCGAAATAATAGAGATAAAAAGAACACGGGAGGCTGTAAATGACAGAAATGAAATCGACGCGTTGACGAGAAACTATTTTCCTATTTTGTAAAACAGCATAAATAAACAAATGGAGTACCCCTGTATATTCCTTGGTTCTTCAATATCAATATAAAATTGTACAAAACAAAAAAAAAACACAAAAACACAAAAACAGACAGCACATGTAAAATCCTTCGAAATAAAGTGTTTGGAATAAATGGAAAAGTTAATATTTTAAAACACCGACTCTTTGAAATGAAAAATTTTTCAAATAATTATTTTCTTTGTAGTATTGAAACAAAACAAATTGAATTTTATTATGTTTGAACGTATAAGAAAAATGAAGACGACAATATACTTTTATCGAAACATTTTAATTTTGACTTTTAATTTACCGTGTTAATTATGGTTTAATGCTAGTAAATAAATGGTCGCTAATGCCATGAAAGAAATATCTGGATTTTATTATATACAGGATGAGTCATTTCCGCGGGTAAGGCTGATTATGCCTTTATGAATAAAGTTATTTCGAAGCGGTTTTTTACTTCTGATAGCTGCTCATTAGGAGCACATTTTAAAAATATTTTGTATTATACAGAGTGTTCCATAACTAGGTGACTAACCACAGATATAGTTTTCTAAATGGAACACCCTATATGTTATTGCATTTTTGTATTCCCCGTATAATTTTTAGTCAAAAAGTAATAAAATAGTATAGGTATAAAATCTAAAGTTTTTGACTTATTCCCATTTTTCTGAAAAATTCAATGTTTGTATAAAATTATATTTCTCGAAAACGACGTATTAGATGGACAAAATTTTTTGCAGTATTGTTTACAATAAGATGTCCTAATAGAACCATGTTTTACTTTTTTAAAGTTACTAACTGCATATGCAGAAAACTGGATTAAAATTACATGACACGTTTTTGTATAAAAGTCAATTTTTTTTTAAAGGAACACAATATATATCAGTTCATTTTTGAATTGTTTATTAAATTTCATGTCAGAAACATGTAAGACGTTAATACTTTAAAGTGACTATTACTGAGCTATTGTTGCTTTTTGATATAATTTTTTTTTTAACAATGAAGAATTATAACTAAAAAACAAAATGTATTTTGAATGTAAATATTGTGTCTTGATTTGTTCTCCCCCTTTTTTTATCTAATTATATATAAAAATGAATATAAATGTTTTTTTAATTTATTCTACTTAAGTTCAAATAAATTAAGTAATATTATATTCAATAAATGAGATATTATCCTAACACGAACTATGTAATAAATTATATTTATTAATTATTCCGTGCATTCAATATATTATATTTTTTAAGACTTTATAATTAGCGCGGTTAATATGTGCTATGGCTTTAAATAAAACAGTTAATGCATCGAAATCTTGATAAGACAAACTAAGCGAGACCTTGCCAGAGTTGTTTTGCATCAACAGCATTTGTTCCCAGACGAACGGTTCATCCGATGTTGCCAATATGTGGAGGTAACGACGTAAGGTAACTTTTTTACCTCCAAATCAAAATTTTAATTTCAGACTTCTGAGGTCATCTATATCATGATAAAGTAAAAAGAAAGACAAAACGTTGCTACCTCCAGAAACGGATGTAACTGCGATATATATGAGGTATATGAGGTGACGACACACACTTACTTCCTAGTTTGGAGTTGACTACGTACACATCATCAATATATATATATATGTCTAATATGATTTTTTTGCTTAAGCACTGAGTGTAAATTTTAATTAGAAAAATTTGCCCCCAATATATATATATATATATTTATAGCATAGCCAAACGGTTAACTTATTCCCGGGAATAGGTTTTGTATTTCTTTTGTTATAGCTAATTCTTATTATGTTGTATTTATTTATTTATTTTCTATTGCACTTAGTTCAGCCAATTTCTATCTCTACAAAATTTCAAACTTCGGTTTGTTCGAAAGGCCTGTCCCACGTACAAATCATTAGATCAATGGAAGCAAATATTTAGAGCGGATGAGTTAAAGTTCACAATAAATTATGTAAATAGGGCACGACCTCGTTAATCAGGTGGGTGAAATCCTACAAATGTCTCAAACATGGAAATATAATGCTGATGTGCACAGTTTTTTCGTTACTGAAAAACAGTGAGTAGACCTAGGAATAATTAATTTGTTCATAACAATAAAGCAATTTTACTGCTCGTAAAACCCTCGCTGCTGGTAAAATTAAATGCATGTGGCAATTAGGGAGTCATGAAAAATAAGTACGCGCTAGTGTTTTTAAAACTGAAATTTAAATGCTCTTTTTACGTGAATATACATACATACATTATACAGACGAAATACGGAAGAAATAGAATACAAGTTACACCTTACTTGCATACATTTTTACTGAAAAAAGTAATTTTTATTGTACTGGTTAACTCTGGTATTTTTCTAGTACATTCCTAAGCGCATTTTTACGTGCTAGTTCTGAAAATTTTGAAAATTTCACTATTAAGTCATAATTTTCAGTAATTTAATTAAACATTTTTTTTTGGAAAAAAATGATAAATTGAAACATATTAAAAGCAATATTGTATTTTAGCAACTTGAATATAAAAAATGATATTAAAGGAACATGTACAGTTTTGAACAGGCAAATTCGTCACAGACAACTGGTTACATTAAAATAGCAGTAGAAAAGCATACACAACGAGATAAATATACACATAACATGAAGCATGAAAAACACCGAATATAATAGTCGTGGAAAAAGACATTAATCTGCACAGTGCAACTTCATTATTAGGAAGCGGGCGGTCCCAGCTTTAAACTACGACGGAGTTACAACGGAGCAAAGAATTAATGCAAACAATACGCATTTACTGAATAGCATTATTCATATGGTGAACTGCAACATCTGTTGTTTACTTGAAAACTTCTTGAAAACGACAACAAAAAATGTCCATCAAGAATGGAATTTATGAGTAAAATCCATTCTTCATCGGCGTAGGTAGAAGCGCCAGAGGCTTTTAAAATTTATTATATTTACCTTATATTTCCTAAGATAAATAAAGTTATATATGTACCTCTATTCATACTTACGTTAGTTTCGTTTTTTCATTGTTTTGACTGTTAATTACGTACTTCGTAATTCTTGTAATACTTCCTGTTTAATACCGTTTCATTGAATATATTTCTTCCAATTATCTCGACGTAAGTGTGCATTGGATTTTGTTAAGTTTCAATAACATACGCATACATTTTTAGTTATCATTTATTTAGATCTAGAACATTGTTTATGTTACTATGATATGGAAGAACGTCGAGAATGGCATCGTAAAACAATGGCGAGTTGGATTACAACGTCCCTTAGCATCGCTAAAACATACACATAAATTGGAACCGTTGAAAGGTGACAATTTTAACGAACAACTCTGTGAAGGTTTAATGGCGGCTAATATCCCATTAAAGAAACTTGACAATCCCACTTTCAAAACATTTCTTCAAATATATACTGGTCGAAATGTTCCTGATGAATCCACCTTACGCAAATATTGTGTTTCTAAGTGTTTCTCGAAAACAGTAGAATGCATTGGACGCTGTTTGGTAAATGTTGTAGCTGGTGTACTACATCCAACTATTCCATATAACGCATATGTAATAGCATCTAAAGTTATAAATACAGTTGTTGCCGAAACAGTTGCTAAAACCATTGACGAGAGTTTGCACAAAATGCTTCATTCGGACGACAGGTACAGTGCAAAATACTTTTATTTGTTAGTGACAGTGCCGCATATATGTAAAAAACAGACAGACTATTAAAGGAAACATATCCTGATCTGCTGCATATGGCTTGTGTAGCACATGCTCTCCACAGAATCTGTGAATATATTAGAGACAGGTATCCGGAAATTTATAGACTTGTATCCGCTTTTAAAAAAGTTTTAAAAAAAAACACCATCGAGAGTAGCTCTTTACAAGGAAAAACTTCCATCTTTGTCACTGCCTCCCTCGCCAGTAATAATTAGATGGGGACCATGGTTGGAAACTACTAGTTTTTATGCAGAGAATTTCGACAGTGCCATGTTTACTCTGTATTTTGATAATGCTCATGCAAGTCTACAAGATATACTTAGAGAAACCTGAATATTAAATAATAAGAATCGACAAAAGGTAAGGAAAGTCAACAATGCAAACTACAGATGTTGATTTAACAAAATAATATGAGTTTATTGAATAACGTTAGCGATAAACCACTATCGCTTAGTGGAATGCACAATTGGTCAAAAACATATTACAATATATGTGAGGTGATGCACTGTGTACAGAAAAGCATCAGTATATACGTAAATGTAATATAAAATAACATAAGAAGTAAGGTAGTAGTTAGTAGGTGTAGTGGCAACCTGTCATTCTGATGGCCTTCTCTTTTTAGTTCTATTACCAACACACTTTCTCACTTGGTTACACCATACTGACAATGACTAACTAGTAATGAAGCCTTTACGTTAAGATTCACACTTAATATTAATTTTATATGTTTCTGTTATATATTTGGCTATTAATACTTTAATGTTTGTCCTAATATAATATGCCTGGTTGAAAATATGGCATTTTTATAGTACAAAATACTGTCTAGTGTTGGTGAACAGGTTTAGGTTCTTGGAAGTTTGGGTTTCTTAAAGATAAGTCTTTATAGGTACAATGCATATTATTCAATCAATATACATCTTCTTAGCTATTTTGTACTGACGATAACTAACAAGTTTGAAACACGTGTCTGCAGCTGCTATACATTTACAAGTTTCCAATTTAATTTTAATTTATACATTTTTGCATTCATAATGTTGTGTTTTATCACTAGTGTGACATTTAAGACTTATGCGAGTACTGGCTACCATATGGTGATAAGGTTGGTTTTTGTCTCTGATAAATTGTTATTAGTTTTTAATGAAGCCTCCATGTCAAGATTGACAGTTTAGAGTAATTTTATACATTTACTTACGTTATTTTCTGTCAGTTAATAATTTATTTTTTTAATTTAAATTGTAAAATGTCCTGTAAATATTTTAGCTATTGGACAATAAAATATTATACATATCTATATATACCGCGCGATCATTTAAATTCTAAATTAGAGCAGTTTGTGAAATTTAAATTAAGTTGGTATATAAGTACTAATTTACAATTTGAATTGTCAAAGTGACGTTTCAAAATGTTTGATTTAGAACATAAGATTTTTCTTACTGAAAGTTATTTTAAAAACGCCGAGAGACAAGAGAATGGTGAATGGACATATTCAGTACCGCACTGCACCAATGATTTTTAAAATGCCTTCCCTAATTTTCCTGCGGATTATCAAAAATTAGTCCAAGAAATTTACACATGTGTGGCGAAATTTCGTAATGTTGGAACTGTAGGTAGGAAAGCTGGTAGTGGCGCACCCAAAAGAGATTGTGGCAGATGTTGCAAAAGGAATGGAACAGTCTCCCAAAAAATCTCTTCGCAGATTAGCCCAAGAAATAAACTTTTCATATGGAACTTGTCAAAAAATTTTAAAAGAAAATTTAAATCTTTATCCCTATAAGATTAACGTCGTTCAAGAGCTATTCCCTCGAGATTTTCCTGTACGAATAGAATACTCTCAGTGGTTTTTGAATAATTTAAATAACAACAACACTTTGGATTTAACATTTTTTTCTGACGAAGCATGGTTTCACCTATCCGGCTATATAAACAAACAAAATATGCGTATTTGGTCTTCGGAGAATCCTCATGAGTTTATTCAATCGCCTCTCCATCCTCAGAAAATTGGTGTTTGGCTAGCGGTTTCTAGAAGGCGTATATTTGGACCTGTGTTTTTTGAAGGAACGATAAATGCTGAGAGATATCGAAATAATTTACTTGAACCGTTTTTACAAAATCTTCATGATGACGAACTTTTACATG
Organism: Amphimallon solstitiale; assembly: GCA_963170755.1. NCBI lineage: Eukaryota > Metazoa > Arthropoda > Insecta > Coleoptera > Scarabaeidae > Amphimallon > Amphimallon solstitiale. The sequence goes on along the minus strand of OY720681.1, from coordinate 6,295,605 downwards.
GGTATTTCCAACAGGACAATGCAACAGCTCACAAAACATGGGAAAGTATGGCTCGAATTCGCGAGTTTTATGATAATCGAGTCATTAAATTTCCGCCTCGCAGTCCGGACTTAACGATTTTTGATTATTTCATTTATCCGTATCTGAAAAACACAGTTTACAAAAATAACCCACAAAATCTTGAATAACTACAAGAGGCAATTTCTAATGCATGTAACGCTATAACCGTTCAGATGTTGGCAAATGCTTTAGAAAATATGAAACGGAGGGTTAACAGTTGCATTGCAACAGGGGGAGAACACTTTGAACACCTTTTGTAATTCACAATAAAACTAATTTATCTTGTAATGCTTTTATTTCCATTAAATTTAAATCGATTACACATAAGATTCACAAATGTCACAAAGTATAACATAACCGCAAATTTCAATTAATCAATAATTGACATTCTGGACAACATAATAAAAAAAATCCCGCCTGCTATAATTTAGTATTTAAATGATCGCGTGGTATTTCATTACAACATTGAAAACATCATCTTTATCATTGGTTTATTTATCTATCTGTATATCCTGCGTGTCCCAAAATTCGCGGAACACTTGGATGGTACGTTATTATGTGAGGACCAAGGATCAAGAGAAAAATATGGAAAAAATTCCATCGCCCTTAATTTCAAAGAAATTAACATTCAAATGTAACACTTTAGATGTCGTTCGTATAAATTACTGTAAAACATTTTAAAGATTGGTTTTGGTATGGTCAATGGCATAACAATTTTGAACAACTAGAACCACGTTTGTAATTAACCACTCTGCTAATTATTCCATTTCCAGAAAATCATTTTACGCTAATTTTAATTATATTATAATTAATTTAATTTTTTCACATTAACGTAAAAAAATATCGAAATCAAAATTCTTTATTAACTTTGTCAAATGGTCCTGCTTATTGCAACCCTATTACTACCTCATTAATTTTCGTTGCATTTTGGTTGTTCAAGTTCTTAGCTGTATTTTCCGTTGATTAGTTCTTTAGTGTGTGTGCTAATTTTCGAGTTTTGCTGTCTTGTGTTGGTGTTTTTCTTTTCAATTTATGTTGAAATGTTTTCAAAGAACGAATATGCAGACGTGCATTTGTTGCCGGTGGAATGCGGAAACAATGCTGCTGCTGCCACTAGAGTCTGTCGCAAAAGGTATCCCTCTGAGAAGACATACTAGTAGTAATGTCTTTAGACGTTTAGAACGATGATTAAGTGAAACAGAAAGCGTACCACTAACAGGTGCCTTTTATCGGGATAGAGGTCGTCCAAAAACTACAAGCAGCCCTAAAGTAGACTGAACTCGGTAATATACAACGTGAGCATTTTGAACTGTCCTGAGGTGGCCATACTGATTTTAATGTAGGAATACAGTGTAATTGGCAAGCCTTTTTTTATTTATTTTTGTGATTAGGTTTACGATTAAAAATTTTCCTGTGATAAATGTCAATGAAATAGGGTTAGTTTTAAGTTGAATTATGTGAAAGAATTTTTTAAAAATATAGTAATTGCACTTTATTTTTTACATTTTGATTTTGACATTTGACATGTAAATTTAGTATGGACAATTCACGGAAGTAAATATTTCCTAGTTTTTGATAATACTGGGACTTTCTTGTTGCCAACCCAGGACAGTTCAAAATGCTCACCTAGTACTAGGTATATCACACAGTTCAGTGGGCCGAATTATTAAGGATGAGCGGTTTTACCCTTATCATTACAGAAAAGTTCAAGATTTATTACCTGAAGATTTTGCACGTCGTGAGAATTTTTTGGTTTTTAGAACAATTACAAGGAAGTCCTCAATTTTGCAGAAATATCTTGTGGACGTACGAAGCTAATTTTTCACGAGATGGATTTTACAGTCAGCGAAATTCACGTTTTTATGCTTTGGAAAATCCTCAGGTATTTAGACCAGCATAGGTTTAGCGTAAATGTCTCGGCAATTATTCCTAACAGGCTTCCGGGGAAAACTTTTTAGAATTCTTGATAAATGGTTTTCAAAAGTTGGTAAATGAAGTTTCATTAGCATTCATGTGGGTACAAATGGATGGTGTTGCTTCTCATGGGGCATCGGTGAAAAACTGGTTAAATGAACAATTTGCCGAAGGGTGGATAGGAAAAGGTGGAACATTCCGTTCGCCAGCTAGATCTCCTGATCTCACCTCTTTGAACTTTATTTTGGGGTCGCATTAAACAACTGGTGTATAGAACACCAGTTTTAAATGATGCAGATTTAACTAACCTGATATTTGAAGCAGCTCGTTCAATAGATGAAGAAATGATAGAAAGAGTACAGGGGAATATAATTAGAAGAGCGAAAATTTGCACAGTTCGGCACGGACATAATTTTGAACATTTATTATAAATTTATTATTATAAATTCATCTCGTTGACTCTTTTCACATTTATCGTATATGTCACTGACAGTAAAATTTTTAATTAATTATTCTCTCATGTTCCCATGGATACGGACAACTCTAGTACCTTATCCATTATTAGGATAAATCGAACGTATTGCTAAAATTACCTTTACAAAAAGGCCAATATCTTCTGGAATTAACAATGTGGAATTTTTTTAATATTTTTTCCGTGTTGCTTTGTCGCTACTTCAAACTATAGTGTGGAGCTTTTCCGCTAATTTTGGGATACGTTGTATATTTGTCTATCCAAAACTCCCTCTTTGAATCTACTTCCTAACAGATAAATTATTTGTTTTAAAAGAAGTCAATTTATTTATACTAAATTCTTATAAAGCATTATTAATATACTACTTTAGTCAATAAAAAAAGTTCGAACATTGTGTGAAGTTAGAAAGTCATTAAACAACACTTAAATGTTTCAACCCGATGTGACATTTTCACCTCCCAAGGGGTTAATAAACTGGAATATTTCCCCGTTTTCGTACTGCCTGCCGTCAGTGCACCAAAATCGAGCACGTCGCGTCGTCCGTAATAATTTCACTTTATGCATTTCGAAGGCTCGACGTCAGTTACTCACACCCCAACTACACCGTTACCTTCGCGTATTTTACAGGTAATAAAAAGCCAATTTGAAAGCTCTGCATTTGCTTCTGCAGTTTCGACTTTTCACATGGCGAACCTGACGGTCGCGACTAATTGTACGTGCATATATAAATGTACATAGTTTGCATGCGATCCTAGCGGTAAAAACCGCAAATACATAATGCAGGAAATTCGTCACGAATCAAATTTATTCAGATAGAAGGCGATGCCCGTATTAACTATAAACTAGCGTATAGCGTTTAAACCCGTGCACAGTGCTGCCAAATAATATATTATGCAGTCAGAGTTATTATGGGATATTGCTTGGCGTTGCGGTTGGAACGTAAAAATTTGAATGCAGAAAATGTGTTGTAATAAATATAATTTCATTGTGTTTTATGCAACGAACTGAGGTGAAATTTTGAAATGTGATCGCTGTTTAGTAATAAAAAGCACTGCAGGAAGGTAACACAATAATTTTGCTTACTTTTAGATGCGCATTAATGAGAATAAATTAATTCCTGTTCGTTAGAACAAATAAATAATATAATTGATTGAAGACGGAGATACGTGTTGAAACTCCATAATTTACAAGTAAAAATTGAAATAAATTCAAATTGAGTTCAAAACAGTTTTATTCAATTCACAACAATTGTTTCACCCTACTAGGGCTTCATCAGGTGATGAATATTATAATACAAAATATTTGTAGACGTTCTTATTTATGTCTTTTCCTAAATGAAGAGGGGGGAGTTTGTGACATTAGGTTAAGAGCGGGAATAACTTATATCTTTAATGTAATATTTAATATATATATACATAACAATATGATTAATAATATTAAAAAAATTTTAAGACTGATTGTTTACTGTTATTATAAAATTAAACAATTTATAAATATATGTATAACTATAAGAATTATTAAGTTGATTTTAAATATTTAAATTTAACAACGGTGAATTATTCACTTCTAGTTGGTCATTTAAAATAAGGTTTAATTTGTTTAATTTATTTATTTCTAGGTTTTCTAATAAATTTATTTTAAATGACCAACTAGAAGTGAATAATTCACCGTTGTTAAATTTAAATATTTAAAATCAACTTAATAATTCTTATAGTTATACATATATTTATAAATTGTTTAATTTTATAATAACAGTAAACAATCAGTTTTCAAAATTTTTTAATATTATTAATCATATTGTTATGTATATGTATATTAAATATTACATTAAAGATATAAGTTACTCCCGCTCTTAACCTAATGTCACAAACTCCCCCCTCTTCATTTAGGAAAAGACATAAATAAGAACGTCTACAAATATTTTGTATTATAATATTCATCACCTGATGAAGCCCTAGTAGGGTGAAACAATTGTTGTGAATTGAATAAAACTTTTTTGAACTCAATTTGAATTTATTTCAATTTTTACTTGTAAATAAATAATATAAATAAAATCATCATTTTATAATAAGAGAAAAGACATTGTAAACACCACGAAATCAGGAAAAGCCCCTGGACTGTATGGAATTCCCACGCCATAAACGAAACAGAGAGGTCAGAAGGTGGGTGGTTCTTGGAAGTATTAAACGGATTCTTAAGAACGCAAACATTCCCAGACGAATGGAAAGTGGCCAAAATTGTACTACAGACCGATATGTCTTTTGAACACCTTTGAAGAAGTTGTATGAGGCAATGATACGAGTGAGCATCCGTATGGATTTAGAAAGCGGCGATCAACGCTACAGGCACTGGAAATAATTAAAAACGTAGGCGAAAGAAATAAAGTGGAATGTCTTGGTAACCTTGGACGTCCTGAATGTTTTAAATACAGCCAATTATCAGTTAATTCTGGCAAAACTGCAGAAAAGAAAAATATTTCATTGTCTCATAAATCTCGTATCTGACTATCTAAGAGAAAGATATATCGAAGTAACGAAGGGGGATACACTGGAAGTCCAAGCAGGTGTGCCGCAGGGCTCAATTCTGGGTCCTACATTATGGAATTTCTAGTACAAAGATGAATTGGAGGTTACATTGCAGGAGCGGGCAAAGAGCTGAAGATCTGGCGTTGATAGTAACAGCGGACACTAAAGCAGGTCTAATGAGGATTACAAATAAAAACCTTAAACAAATACACACCTGAATGAAGGAAAACGAATTGACGTTTGCATCAGAAAGCACAGAGGCACTTATAATGAATAAGAAAGGAAAACGAGAAGGGTTAAAATTGAAAATAGACATCATGAATATTACGCAAAAGCATGATGAGCATTTGGAAAGAGTTGTCCTAAGGGCCGAAGAGAAAATGGCCAAACGTGCGGTGCTGAAGCCAAATATTGGAGGAGCAATGAGCTCCAAGAAGGCAGTAGCATTTCATACTACTGTATGGAGCACCAATATGGGTAGGATCGCTGAGTATTAGGAAAAACTGGATTCTGTTACAAAAGGCGCAGAGGAAGTTATTGATTAGAGTCGTTGTTGTATACAGGACAGCACCAACTGTGGCTCTTCAGGTTATTACGGGGATTCCGCCAATAGATTTAATGGCGCAGTAGAGGAAATATATCTATAAAGAAAAGAAAGAAAAAGAAACAGGTGGGAATGCAAAAAGCAGAACTCTGGTTGCATAGCAGGATAAGTAGAATAGCAACACACTTAGAGCGTGAGTGAGTTTTCGACATTTCAGTCTTTATCTTGTCTCGCTTACTGTTTTTTACTGTTTTTTGCACCTTTTTTCCACATACTTGATCATGATCTTTTCCAATTATTTTCTCAATCATTTCAGCCTTGCGTCCACTTTTTCTTAATGCTTTTCATATTCATATCTTGCATTTTATCTTTCTCTATACATTCTTCTACTGTTTTGTTAATTGTGCCCTTTATATTTATCCATCTCTTCTCAACGTTGTTCTCTGTGCATTACATTCCCCTAGATGTGCATTTACTTTGAGGCATACTGACCTCCGACTCCTTTTTTATAATCTCTCTATAGTCTATCTTGTTTAATTATTTATTCTCTTCTTCTTCTTCTTCTTCTCCTTCTTCTTCTTGTTCTTCTTCTTCTACTTCTTCTTCTTCTTTTTCTTCTTCTTCTTCTTCTTCTTCTTCTTCTTCATCATCTTCTTCTTCTTCTTCTTCTTCTTCTTCTTCTTCTTCTTCTTCTTCTTCTTCTTCTTCTTCTTCTTCTTCTTCTTCTTCTTCTTCTTCTTCTTCTTCTTCTTCTTCTTCTTCTTCTTCTTCTTCTTCTTCTTCTTCTTCTTCTTCTTCTTCTTCTTATTCTTCTTCTTCTTCTTATTCTTCGAAAAGGTACGGTTATACTCTTGAGCCATTCTCTTGGTATCCTGGATGTGGTTATTGTGTGTTTGAACTTCCGGTTCTTCAGTGTTCTCATATGGGTTTCTAAAATATGTTCTCTACTGATTCAGTGTTAACCTTCTTGTTCTGGATGTACTCGTTTGCTGATTTGTTTCTATTTTTGAGCATCTTCCATACTTACCTCAGGGCTCCATAAAGATCGCGCTTCATGTCGGTGGTGAATTTCTTCCAGTATTCCCTTTTAATACTTATTCTAATTGCCGAATTAACTTTATTTCATGTTTTCCTGTTGTCGTTGCAATGTTCCTCTTCGTTTATTCATTTATATTCATTTATCCTCCTTGTCATTAATCTAATTGAATAATTGATTAAACGTTAAGAAAAAGTAGTAGAGAAAAACATCACGCACCATCATACGAGTACGAGTTTAGTTTCCGAAAGGACATTGACCCGAAACACCCGTCAAAACTACGCAGAAACTAGTTAAATCAACAGCAGGGGAACGAAACTTAACGATTGTCTGGCCACTCCAATAGCCGGACCTTTCTCCGACTGAATTCACTTGGGACCAATTGAACTGTAGGATAAAAGCAATGAACCGTAGTGTTAATGATAGGGGGAGGAATTACAAATATTCCGGAACGTGATGCTACCTGAATTATTTCTTAATGCATAATTTTGATGAAATTTCGTTAGGCACATGTAAATTATACTTGAAAAATGTCTCTCAATCAGTCTCAGGAAGGATAATAAATTATAAAGCTTGAAATGGTAAATATAGAACGATTTAACAACCAATAATCGTGATGACAAACATATAAATATAAAAAATTTATGAATTAAACTTATCTCTCGTCATGCCATCATTGATTAAAAGTAGTAAAGTAAGCGCCTATCGTTCATGTAGCTTTCCATCAGAAGATCGTTGATCTATCAGGAACGACAGCTAAGTTTATCATATGGCAAGCAATAACGACCTATGTGTTTAATAACACACTAGTGATTTAATAAAAGAAAATTACAACGTGGAATTGTGTAAATAAAAGGTCAAAATGTAAACTATCAGATGTAAAATAGCCGTAGACACATGGTGTTTTAAACTTATGAGTTTTCTTCAGTACGGCATAGCCAAAGAAAGCATATGTTGATTAAATAATATGTTTATATAAAGTCTTACATTAAGAATCTCAATTCTAAAAACCTATATATGTCCATAAGCAACAGTAGTCAGTAATGTATTCTGTATTGTGTAAATGGTTAATTTCAGCCAGGCAGAGCAGTACGCACATTAGACATGTATAAATTAAACTAAGCTGTCGTCATGACGTAAGGGCACTATTGATTTAAAATAGTAAACTAATGACAAAATGACAATTAGGAAAGTTGCCATTTGTATAGTATCCATCATTTTATTATTTGTTTACTATCTTTAATCACTGCAGACTTTACGTCATGATGACAGATTAGTTCAATTTTTACATTTTTATATATCACAAACAATTTAGAGGAAAGGGAGAAGTACCGTCCTTCTACCTTTTTATTATCGGCTTACATTAATTAACCTGACTTAGAGAAAAATTCTCGTTGGTGATAATTTGTCTTCTCATTTTACTGATGAGGTTTTAGAATTGTGCCACCAAAATGATATTAACTTTGTCTGTCTGCCACCCAACTCAACCCACTTCACACAACCTTTGGATGTGTGCTTTTTTTGACCATTAAAAGTTGCTTGGAGAGGTATCTTACTCAAATGGAAAATGGACAATCCTAAATTAACAACAATGAAGAAAGAAGAATTTCCAAGACTACTGAAGGGAACACTGAAAAAAATGAAACATGCAAATCCCAGCGAGCCAGATTCCATTAAGTGCGATTTGGTAAGTGGTTTTCATTCTACCGAAATTTTCCCCCTGAATTCTCAAAAAGTGTTGGCCAAAATACCACATATAAATGAAGAAGACAATCCACAATTTCAATACAATTACGAAAATGCTCTAGTCAAGTTACTGAAGGAGAAACGCTTTGCTAGCAGCCCTTTGCGCACTCGAGCTAGAAAGAAAACCGGTCTGAATGTTGTCCCTGGCAAAAGTGTGTGTTGTGCTCAGGAAGAATCTAATGATTCGGAGGACTCTGCAAATTTGGATGCCATTCAAAATAAAGCATCAGAAGTTGAGGAAGAAGAACATGAGGAGAACGAAGCGTTCGATGACGAACTAGATTATGAAGCTCCTGAGGCAAACAACATAACAGTGGGCACATTTGTTCTTGTCAGAGTCTTATCAGGAAAGGGGAAATCCATATCTTATCGTTACGCAGCCAAGGTGCAAGAGATCGTTCCAGATGGTGACTACAATTTGCAAGGACTAAAGTCAATTGACACAGCAAAAAAAACATTTCAGGATGTTGAGAACGATTTGTTTGAGGCTACTTTCAATGATATTCTATCCACACTGCCCAATCCGATGGTCAGTATTAAAACCCTTGGGGGAAGAAGTAAGAATTTAGGTTTTAGTAACAGCGTTGATGTTTTTGAGCCTTAACTCTTTCATTTCATTTTTATGTTTATTTCTTGATTAAAGATTTTTTTTATTTTTGTCTCGTTTTCGTTTACATATTTTATAATAGTAGGTATTATATATTATTATTATACCTTTAAGAAATAACGTCAGTTTTTATTTACTCCTCACATAATATAACATAATGTCAATTTTGTCATTTATTTCTGTAGTTAATGTCACTGTTACAAGCTAACACATTGGCATAATGGGGTCACTTTGATACATATACTATTGTTATGCATTATCAAAGTCATCCTCAAAGTATATTAAAATTGATAAAAAACTACTTGGCAAAATTGATTGTGGATGAAATTGATAGCCTCTATGAAAAAGCCATTCGACAAAATGCAATAAAAGAGGACTATCAAAGTATCCCCAATCACAGTATGACTTTGATACGACATGAAAGTTTTTTTTTCGTGTTATTATAAGATATATAAATGAATCCTTAACTGAAATGTTTCGGGAATCACAGGTACCACACCAAAACATCTTTTTCCGACTAATATACACTGAAAATCACCATTTTAACAAACAAAATGTGGTGAAAAATATCAAAGCCACCCCATTTTACGGTATAGATACAAAAAAACAGTAATTATTCGCAGCCAGTATATTAAAAAAACGTATAACAATTGACAATCATATAAATCACCTAATGTCTTATATAGATATTGTAATTTTAATTTAGGACATTGTTTACAGTGATCATATTTCTGATGAATACCCAAAAAAATGAGGTCGAAATTAAACATAATGAAAAACCATTAAGTGTTTATTTTTTGCCTAAAATTCCCAGAAAACTCCACAAGAGTTTTAAAAAAAGATAATAACTATCACGGCAACAAAGTATACTTGCATATATAATATATATACATATATACAGTAGGATGACAGTAGTAAGAGAGTCGAGTATTGTAGTGAACGTTTAAAACAAGTTTTTATATCAGTGGATTTGAACCACAAGTCATAAATAAATATTTATTTGAAAATTCTGATAATCATAACAGCTTAGATCATTAGCGGACTGTTCCAGAATAAGAATATTATTATAAGTCAATAAATAAATGACTATTTTATATATTTTAGGTAAGGCCTGGTTTTAGACATTTTCAGGCTGGGAATGTCTCTCTATATAACATGGCCTAACGACTACCGAAATAGCCAGGAACAACGCCTTTGCTTGCCTTCTGACACATAATACCTGCTAATGAATTTTTTTCATGTGATGATGCTAAATAAATTCTATCATACAATAATTGTAAATTTATTATAGTACTACGGCATAAATTGATATCACAAATATATATTTGGAAGTTGATTTAATATATGTGGCAATAACAAACATAAAATATATATGCTAGTAAGAGCAGCAGGTACAGTACGTCACTCCTTGAAAAATGTCTTTACCTTTCTTTTATTAAATGATTAACTTTTTTCAAAGATTTTACTGTCGAATTGACACACTCAGTTTAAATAATTTTATATTTGTAAAAGTAGAAATATCTAATTAGTAAGTGAACTTTTTGCCGAACATTGCAAATATCCATCGCAATCCGTTTGCGTAATTCGATCAATATAAATTTAAATTGAATCTGCAAAAATATATGTCCTCTCAAAAGAATAAATTAAGGAAACCGATAACAAGGTAAAACTAACCGATATCCAATCGTCTCTAGATTAAATTTATTTCCTCCGATTTTTCAAACTTTACCATTACACCGTCACTATTGGATTTACAAGGTTTGAAAAGAAATATGCTTGTCTAAGGGCAGTTCCTGCAAATCGATAAGGATCAGGTGTCCTAAATTTCTTTTATAGAGAAACAGCCGACACTTTTACGGTTCGGCGATTATTGCCTGAATTTGCTCCTTTTCAATTATATCGATGTAGGGGACGAAACGATGCGTTGTGGTGATGGTTCATTTCCCACTGAATTTGCCTCGTTATTTGTTACTTGTTATGCAACCCGACGATAAAAATAAACAATCGACGAATCCTCGCGTGTAAAATTATTAACGACAACAAAGGAATTGTTCGATATATATTTTTGATATTTGTTTCTGTTACAGTTGAAAAAGCAAATATAATGAAATAACAACATACATACTTGAAAGGTTTTGCTTTTTCGGCTGAATAATGTGAAAATAAAAATAATATAGGTAGTAGGGATATTTCTGAAAATATATATGTTTCTTTTTTTTTGATAAACATGTTTTCGAGACATTAACCAATGAACGAATTTAATACAAGAAACAGAACTAATGTTATGGAAAGTACAACAAATATTAATTATAAACTCCTTTATAAGAAAAACTCCATTGTAAATTGTTAAAAATTTCCACCGCTGACATCCATTACGTACAAAAGAAAGCGTAAAGTATGCAGGAGACGAAGGTGCGACATTTCTTGAGGATCGACAAAATTGGGGTATATATATATATATATATATACACGTGACAGGCTAGGATATAAAGCCGGCAAAAGTATTCTTGCCAAGATAGGTATGTTTGAAGTTTGACGTTACTTACTGGTAATGTCTTCATAATTCTCCAATTGCGTTTTATTGGCTGTTCATAATTACTTATGTTGTAATTGCGGCATCGGTTGTTTTTAAAAAAAATTGTATATAATTTAGTAGGAAAGAAATTTCATTCATTTGCAGCAATTGCACTATAATCAATACACGATAACAAGCAATATTATCACTTGATATAGTAGTAATTAGAATATATCCTTTATTTAGATTTACCGGAGCTAAAAACCTGAAATCTATAACATAAATAATATTATGCTTGTGTCAGAAAAAAAAAATAAACACCAATACACATTTTTGCATGCATAATGCTATCCGCTTATTTTAAAATTAGTTTTTCTCAATATTGAAATTTCTAATTATTATTTTCTGCTTTTGCAATGATGTCGAACTTGAGATACATAATAATAACCCGTTGCTGATGGTGATCCGGGTAATTCGTTGGGATATTCAGTGATGGTTTATTGTAATTTATTACTATTAAATAATAGTAATAAATTATTACTAATATACAATTCGTTGGGATATTCAGCCATGGTTTATTGTAATTTATTACTATTATATAATAGTAATAAATTATTACTAATATACAATAGTAATAAATTACAATAAACCATGACTGAATATCCCCACGAATTACCCGGATCACCGCATCAGCAATGGGTTATTATTATGTATCTGAAGTTCGACATGAGTGTTAAATCTCGCAGCGTTCGCTACAGAATTAGGAGAAGTTACAGCAAAACCAGCCAACTAATACATTTCCTTGTGAATTTTGCTGTAGGAAAATAGTTATTTATGTACCAAGTCAGTAAAATGATGAGCGCAGCGATCGAGGCGAGTAACAGACGAGTTCGATAAAGGCACTTTACTGACGTGGTGCATACAAAATTTTATCGCCAACCGCAAAAATTCGTAATTTAAAAAATAAAGATACAATGACTTATCACATTGACAGTGACAGTGCAAACAATTTATGTTTAAAGTCATCAGTCATGGCTACGTTGTCAGATATTAGCGGCAGGTAAAGTACTTTATTTTACAATACGATAAAGTGTTTGTTTACCTCCGCAAAACGCCATGGCAACGCATCGCTTTATTGACGGTTGGCGACAAAGTATATTGAAAGTAAAATTTTGTAATTATAATAATTAATGTAGTGTGATATGCTTATCACACTGCACTTTATACACTATATAGTTCAAGAGTTCATTTTAAAGAGAGCACTATCATGTTTGAATTGAATCCGTTGTTGACACATATACATATATTAAAATCTATTTTGAATTTTAACATTCAAAGTAAAATGTTTGTGAAGACAAATGACATTTTATAAATATGTTAAAATAAAACAATAGTGGTTATAAATATTAAATTAAATGGCCACATAAAATAGTCTGAATCAGTTAAACCTGTTGATAAGCCTCCAACGAAAGCTTCGTTCAACCATGTTTCCTCTAAGTAAAATATTGGACAACATAATCTCTGTAATGTTTTATTGTTCTCAGGTATTTGCTTCTCCATCTGATAATGTCATCTTTTTCTATTACTAAATTATGCATATATAACATATACAGTATGTCCAAAAAGTCTGGAAACACCCAAATAAAATCGAAACGGATGATTTTTGAGAAAAATGCAAAAACAGGTCAATTAGTATTTTCAAAAACTACTGGCTGATGGTATCTGTTTGGAATTTTTGATGACCTTGAAAAAGTTATGATGTCATCAAAAAAAAATTTAAATGGCAACGTGGCATTTTTAATTTTATTTTTGATAGATCTTTTAATTGTCTAAACGACAGTCAAAAAATTTTTCATTCTACTTAAGAAAAATTTTGAAAAAAAAATCATTATAGAAAACAAAGAAAATTTTAATCGTAGAAATCAGCAAAAACTCTTACAATAAATGTCCAAATTTTGTCCTTGAGCATCTTGGCAATACCCTAAACGATAATAAAATTCATTTTGAACGTTTTCTATCATTTCAGGAGTGATCCTTCGTACTTCAATCTCAATCCGTTGACGCAAGTCTTCCAAATTTTCAGGTTTAGTTGCGTATACCTTATTTTCTAGATAACCCCACAAAAAATAATCTATAGGCGTTAGATCTGGCGACCTAGCCGGCCACTCGATAGCCCACCTTCTGCCAATCCATCTGTTTGGGAAGGTATTCTCGAGATAATGCCGAACATTTCCCGCATAGTGGGGTGAAGCCCCATCTTGTTGAAACCAAATTCTTTGGATGGGAAAATTAGGATCTTCATGGTTCGAAAATATTTCTGCTAATGACGGAATTAAATAATTTTGTAAAAAATCCAAATACATTTCCGCCGTCAGGTTACCGTTGAAGAAAAAAGGCCCTATAATTCTGTTACCAATTAAACCAACCCATACATTTAATGTCTGAGGATACTGAGTTCGTACCTCTCTCATCCAGCGTGGATTTTGGCGTACCCAGTACCTGCAGTTTTGTCTATTAACAGTCCCATTTAATGTGAACGTAGCTTCATCTGAGAATAAGATATTTCTGATAAAAAACGGATCATCACACATAGGCATCAGTTGTTCGCAAATCTGTACACGCCTGTCGACGTCGTCTTCAGACAGCTCATGAACCAAACAGATTTTGTAGGGATGATACTTAGTTTTCCGGAAAATATTACCAATTGTACTCTTCGACACGTTAAACTCCCGAGCAAGCTGCCGTGTACTAGAATTTGGAGTTTCCTCTACTGACAATAATACGTCGAGTTGCGTATCTTCTGCGATCTTTGGACGACCACTTCTAGGGAGATCTCGAACATGGCCTTCTTCATGAAATTTTTTGTGAATCTTACTCACTGCAGAAATACTAATTGGGGCACGCTCCGGATGTTCTGTATTAAATAAGTCGCAAACTTCTCTAACTGAACCAGCCCTATCCCCAAAACCAATCATCATCAATATTTGAATACATTCCCTCTCACTTAAAACCATTTTTAAACAGATTTTTTTAACTTACGCACAATTCGTATTTGACAGAATGTCACAAATAAAACAAAATGTGTTTGAAAAATAATCGACTTTTAAGCCAACTATGTTTTTTTTTAAAGACAAACTTTTCCATTTTCGAAGAAGTAATTAAATTTTTCTCGGTAATTTTCTTAAGTAAAATGAAAAATTTTTTTACAGTCATTTAGACAATTAAAAGATCTATCAAAAATAAAATTAAAAATGCGACGTTGCCATTGAAATTTTTTTGATGACATCATAACTTTTTCAAGGTCATCAGAAATTCCAAACAGATACCATCAGCCAGTAGTTTTTTGAAAATACTAATTGACTTGTTTTTGCATTTTTCTCAAAAATCATCCGTTTCGATTTTATTTGGGTGTTTCCAGACTTTTTGGACACACAGTATATGCACATGTGGTAATATGATCAGTGTTTCATTAGCACCTGGTTGAAATTAATAAGTTCCTGCTGTTTTACAGTATTTTCTACAGATTCGTCAAATTTATGATGTTTCGAGTGCCTGCTTACTCGTTTTTTAAGAGGCCTTAATTTTCCTGTTTCCTTATATTCCTTCACTATTCGATATAGAGTTGATTTTGCCAACTCTAAAATACATATTTATAATATATTGTTCTTGAAGTAATAATTATACCTCACTTAGTGTTCTGGAGATGTTTATTACCATTTCTGTTGTTCCCATTCTGGGAATTGTACCGTTATCATTTTATACATATTTAAAACGGTTTGTTTTTGGTGATGTGTTAGATGTCCTAATCAATTTTGGCTGCGAGACTAACGCTTTGCTAGGACCTGGCAGATCACTCATGTTCATGTCGTACTTAGAAGTACAGATTTTATTTAATAACAGTTAAATGTATACCAATGAACCAATGAAATCTCTGAAAAAAATGTACCGTTTTGGCGGGATATTTGAATAAGTCCTTCTTATTCTGAGACAGGGTATAGAAAAGAAATATTTATAATATTTAATTAGTAGCTGGCTTTCATGTAATAGTATTTTACTAGCGCAAGATATATATGCTAAAACATTAATTGCTTTGAAATTGTTCCAATTAATCAGAATTTGTAGTGGTGTTGAATCGTGGTCTTTATTACATATAAATCTATAGCTAGTTTTTCTAGTGCTTACAACACCACTAACTAATTTGCAAGATAGTTTACTTGCGCATTTCGCTGAACCTTTATTTTTTGTTCAAAGCATAAATTGCTTTCATTCTTTGCTTTCTACCGCTCGAAAAGTCAAGTGAAAATGCTATTTCTTTGGCACATCTGTCTCCCGCCAAAACATATTCAAATGCAGCCTTAAAATAGACACAAGTACCCTGCGCAAATACTAAATTCATTCTAGAATAAGTATGTGTGTTAGAAGCAAATGAATTTAAGGGTGCAATAAGATTTTCGCATTATAAAATATTATCCTCGAAAATAGAAAGCCTTTTTTTGCGATTATCATACTTTGTCCGTAATATAAAAACCAACGTTTTAATTACAGTTTACTTCTATATCGACGGACTTGCGAGAATAGATGAGTAACTTGGAATCTATACACTGGTTTAATGCAAACGGAAAAATAGCTTTTCCTAGTTTTAATTAAAGCTTGGATATTGCGACTTTTCCATGTAAACAACGCGTTTACACGTTTCGGTTTCTATTTAACAACGTGTTCCTTTCGTTCACGCGCACGTCAAGAGGACCTGTTCACGTTGTTTGTTCACTCCCATTCGTATACGTAAACAGTCCGCACGCACGCACACATGCCCGTGAACACGAGTGCAGACAGCCCTTTCACCCAGGGAGAAGAGCATAAAATTTTCCGCTTCGATGATTTCCGCCCACTGCCGACGACGAGGACTCACCGTCTTTGCTGTCTACATCGTTTACCTACTGCCTACTGGAAACCAGGACAATTTTAAATAAACATGCGTGCCCGTGAGATGTTCAAACGAGGACACGTTGTTGGTTTAATAACGCTGTGATGTTACTATTATTGTGTAGGAACTTCGTTATCGAAGTACATAACTCGTGGGACACATCACTTGTTGGATATTTTTCATTTATGTAATTCTATTGGAGGGGAAGAATAAATATACTCCAATTGTGTTACATGAAAATATCAGTTTATTCTATTGCTCTCTTATACGTAATATAAGGAAGTATTGTAATGACGAAAATTTTCGACCTCGAGATTTTTGCCGATGTCCATGTTTTGAAGTCCCCTGATACCGATAAAGTGGTTTTTAAAAAATGTCTGTGTGTCTGTCTGTGACCACGATAGCGGTCAAACCGCTGGAGATATCAATTCCAAATTTTGTATTTACGTATATAATCTCCCTCTTGAGATCTGATTAGTTTTTCAGTAAAATCCGCAGACCGGAAGTAGTAGATTACTTCAGTGAAAAAATCGAATTTTGCAAATATTTCGTCAATTACTAAGTTTAAACAAATTTATAAAGAATTGAAATGTACTCAAAATTAAATTTGAGACACCCTGTCTTAAAAAGTTTTTTGAAATTCCTACAGGAAGTAGGTCTTTTACTTTTATCGAAAATCAGTTTTTTGCGAATATCTCGCAAGTCATGCTTTCTAGGCAGGTAGGTACATTACGAGTATAAAAGTATTTAAATGATAATTTTAAATATCTTTTGTATAAAAAAAATTTCAAAATTCGGACCGGAAGTACCACTTTTACTCTTACCGAATAGCGATTTTTTGCAGATGTCATAAATTATGCATTTTATATATATATTTATTAAGAGTACAAAAGTATTTAGAGTTGAATTTGCAATATTTTTTGTATACATGAAATTTCAAAATTCGGACCGGAAGTATCACTTTTACTCTTAGCGAGTAGCACTTTTTTTTCGAATATCTTGCAAAGTATGCATTCAATAGCGATTTATTAAGAGAATGAAAGTACTTAGAATAGGATTTTGAATAATTTTTGTATAAAAAAATTCTTAAAATTGTATAGTTTGAAACGCTCATACGTATAAGAAAGTCGTGTGGTGGCCACACATAATTTTTTTTTCAGTGTTGGGAAATTTCGGTAAAATTTAGTGTTTTGAATAATATAATTATATTAAAATTAATATACAACTTATACATAGAAAAGTTAAAAAAATAAGCAGAACAAATTGGTTGCATCTCTGTCCCTTATTTGTATCTTTCACTTCAAAACCGAAAGATTCGTCGGCAAATTTTTCAGTGAAAAGTGAAAATTTCACTTCGAAAGCAACTTTCTGCGTCCCAGCACTGATTTTTTCATAATGTTTATTATCAATAACAATGCAGAAGAAATAATATTTTTATTTCTCAATATTTAATGCAGAGTATGAACAAATGACGAAGCTGATGTTCATAGTGCATCTCTCCAATATTGTAGGTAAAGATGGCGTTGCTCTCTCGAGGCAATTATGAATGCTTCTGTAAAAGTTTAGCTTCTAAAATGATGTCAATTCTGTGGGAATTCATACAGCTTCTAGAGAGTGAAATAGTTTATTGCATCAACAAATATGTGCAGCTACTACATTATGTGATGTCAATAAAAATCAGGAATACTGAAATTGAATTATATACAACTTAAAGTGATTTAACAATGTATAAATTAACAAAGTAACTCTTAAGATGTTACAAGTGAAAATTAAAATCAAAATATATTCTGACCCTATCAATGACTCTTAAAAGTATTCTCCAATATTGCAGAAACGATCCTCGTAAAAGGGCACAGCTATCGTACATGGCTAGAATTATAAAAAGGTAGGTGAGGCCACCACACGACTCTCTTGTACGTATGAGCGTTTCTAATTATACAAAATTGTTCTAAATTGTTTTAAATAGTTTCATCTTCTTAGAAAAATAAACCAAATTTTAAAAGTTTTTTATAGAAAAATTATTCAAAATCTATTATTAGTATTTCTATTCTCTCGATAAATCTCTATAGAATGCATACTTTGCGAGATATTCGAAAGTGCTACTCGCTAAGAGTAAAAGTGTTACTTCCGGTCCGAATTTTGAAGTTTCATTTATACAAAAAATATTCCAAATCCAACTCTAAATAGTTTTTTTTTAATATTGGTAAATATATACAGAATGCATAATTTACGAGATATTTGCAAAAAATCGCTATTCGATAAGAGTGAAAGTGTTCCTTCCGATCCGAATTTTGTTTATACAGAAGGTATTAAAAATTAGGAGTAGGGTACTTTGGAGAGTTCTGGGACCACCACCCCCCACTCCTACTACCCCCCCCCCTCCCCCCCTCCCCGCTAGATAGGTAGAACCCTCTGCCAACCCAACTGATGTGGCGCCCCCTCGCGGTCGCCAACCCAACTAAAAATTACAGATTTCATCATTACCAACCCAACTAAAATTACAGATTTCATCATTACCAACCCAAGTGATGTGGCGCCCCTCGCGGCCTCCAACCCAACTAAAAATTGCAGATTTCATCATTACCAACCCAACTAAAAATTGCAGATTTCATCATTACCAACCCAACTAAAAATTGCAGATTTCATCATTACCAACCCAACTAAAAATTGCGGATTTCATCATTACCAACCCAATGTGGCGCCCTCTGACGGCCACTAACCAAACTAAGAAATGGCAGATTTCATCATTACCAACCCAATGTGACGCCCTCTCACAGCCACTAACCAAGAAATGGCATCTCTCATGATTACCATAATGCAGCATCCTCTCACGGTCGCTATCCAAACTAAGGTGACGTCAGACAAAATGGCGGACCATCAAGATGGTCTTTGTTTCTAGAGAATTCCTGAATAAATTACCAGGCTTGCTATCGCGCTTCTCAATGTACTTCAAACAGGTCTAAACATGTTTCCAGCGGAAACCGCAACGGCTGTCTGCTTCTGTGATAGCCGCATGCGCAGAAATGCATATCTTACTTATAAAATAAAATAAAACAAACAATGTATTTATTATTATTAATTAACAACATGACCAAGTTTCATACCCTCAAGATGGTCTTTGCTTCTAGAGAATTCCTGAATAAATTACCAGGCTTGCTATCGCGCTTCTCAATGTATTTCAAACAGGTCTAAACATGTTTCCAGCGGAAACCGCAACGGCTGTCTGCTTCTGTGATAGCCGCACGCTTGAAATGCATATCTTACTTATAAAATAAAATAAAACAAACAATGTATTTATTATTATTAATTAACAATATGACCAAGTTTCATACCCTCAAGATGGTCGATAAAAATATAAACTTTATATCTAAGATCGGTATACCATTTCAAAATTATAAAATAAATATACAGTATGCTACTGGACGAGATAGCAACCAAGTATGAATATACAGGACGTTTCAAAGGTAGGGATTTTTAGAAAAGCAAGATGGCGAATCCAAGATGGCCGCCAAAAATCTAATAAACTAATGTCACGTCAAGCATCCAATCTATCAAAACCATGCACTCGAACTCCTATGAAACATCATCTCAAAACCATCGCTAGAATCAGCTCACGTCATGAAGCAGTTCTGAAACCCCTATATTAAAACCACACATTCAAACCACTATCAAATCCCTCTTTTCTCAAAAAGCCATCCAACCAGCCATCCATCCATATATCCATACATCCATCCATCCATCCATCCAACAATCAATCCATCCATACATCCATCCATCCATCCATCCAACCATCCATCCTCAAAACAATACTTTCAAGTCCATTAATCCATCCATCCATCTGGACGAGATAGCAACCAAGTATAAATATACAGGACGTTTCAAAGGTAGGGATTTTTAGAAAAGCAAGATGGCGAATCCAAGATGGCCGCCAAAAATCTAATAAACTAAGGTGACGTCAGGCATCCAATCTATCAAAACCATGCACTCAAACTCCTATGAAACATCATTTCAAAACCATCGCTAGAATCAGCTCACGTCATGAAGCGGTTCTGAAACCCCTATATTAAAACCACACATTCAAACCACTATCAAATCCCTCTTTTCTCAAAAAGCCATCCAACCATCCATCAATCCATCCATCCATCCATCCATCCATACATCCATACATCCATCCATCCATCCATCCATCCATCCATCCATACATACATCCATCCAACCATCCATCAATCCATCCATCCATCCATCCATACATCCATACATCCATCCATCCATCCATCCATCCATCAATCCATCCATCCATACATCCATCCAACCATCCATCCAACCATCCATCCATCCAACCATCCATTAATCCATCCATCCATCTGGACGAGATAGCAACCAAGTATGAATATACAGGACGTTTCAAAGGTAGGGATTTTTAGAAAAGCAAGATGGCGAATCCAAGATGGCCGCCAAAAATCTAATAAACTAAGGTGACGTCAGGCATCCAATCTATCAAAACCATGTACTCAAACTCCTATGAAACATCATTTCAAAACCATCGCTAGAATCAGCTCACAACCGGATCATGAAGCGGTTCTGAAACCCCTATATTAAAACCACACATTCAAACCACTATCAAATCCCTCTTTTCTCAAAAAGCCATCCAACCAGCCATCAATCCATCCATCCATCCATCCATCCATCCATACATCCATACATCCATCCATCCATCCATCCATCCAACAATCAATCCATCCATCCATCCATCCATACATCCAACCATCCATCCATCCATCCATACATCCATACATCCATCCATCCATCCATCCAACAATCAATCCATCCATCCATCCATCCATACATCCATCCATCCATCCATCCATCCAACCATCCAACCATCCATCCATCCATCCATCCATCTGGATAACATAGCAACCAAATATTAATATACAGAACATTTCAAAGGTAGGGATTTTTAGAAAAGTAAGATAGCGAATCCAAGATGGCCGCCAAAAAATCTAATAAACTAAGGTGACGTCAGGCGAAATGGCCGACTATCAATATGATCGATCAAAATATAAACTCAACTTCTAGAAAATACCCAACTCCATATCACGCATCACAACAACAACCACCACCACAACCACCCAACATAGTTTCAAACACCACAACACCAGACCAACTTAGGAAGATACATCTAGGTCAAACCCCAACACAACATACTTTCAAACGCCACCACCGCGGATTTACATCTAAGATCGGCATACTTTGTCAAAATCATAAAATAAATATATAGTATGGTACTGGATAACATAGCAACCAAACATGAATATACAGGACATTTCAAAAGTAAGACTTTTAGAAAAGTAAAATAATGAGCCCAT
Source organism: Amphimallon solstitiale (assembly GCA_963170755.1). NCBI lineage: Eukaryota > Metazoa > Arthropoda > Insecta > Coleoptera > Scarabaeidae > Amphimallon > Amphimallon solstitiale. Next base: position 6,273,893 of record OY720681.1, on the reverse strand, counting down.
ATTTTTAAGAAAACAATTTATTAAAAATAAAACAACTACACACATCAAACAAACCTCAACCATACTTTCAATTTCACAAATATCAAAATTTAAACAAAACAATCAAATGCAAAGGCAAGGAATGTTCTCGAGATGACCCATATAGTGCAATATAACAATGCAGTAAAACGATAGAGGTGAGATACATGGTCTATCATAAAAAATTTTTACCCACTTTTTTCAGCAATCAAAACTTTTTTTGACAAAACACTATACATATGAAAATAGACATAACATTAAATATTTCCATTTTAGAGATACCCCAGTTTAATCTCAATTTTAAATAACATAAATTCTTAAATTGATTTAGTTAACTTTCTTATAATATTTAAAAAAAGGTTGAAAAAGAAAACATACTAAGTCCCACAACAGATAAAATATGTACTATCTTTTTACACTTCATGTTTAGTACTATCATTAGAAGAAATATGCTTGAGGTACAGCTTTTAATATGAAATTTAGAGGTTTTTATGCAAAATACATAGTTTATCACTAATAAAACTAATTTTGAAACACATTGTCCACATAGCAAATACCACTTCCTGTACATTTTAAAAAATAACAATTTTTATATATCATAAAAGAACCAAACAAAAAACTAATATAAAGACAGCATTAACGTTCTAACTAAAAGATTTACAAAAATATTAAATATATACTTGTTCTAAAAATGCTTCTATCTCTCTTTTACAGTTTATGTTTGTACAGCAGCGAATGTATTACATTTCCTTTGAAATTACATAAAAATCCATGCAATACACTTAAAACATTTGAAAAATCATGTTTGGTAAGCCCACTATATATCAATATTTAAGACAAAAAATTATTATTAATTTTCCATCTACAGATACCCCTGCTTAATATCAATTTGAATTAACATAAATTCATAAAATGAGTCTATCTTTTACAGTTCGTGGGTTGTACTATCATTAGAAGAAATATGATTGACGAGCGGCTTTTAATATGAAATTTAGAGGTTTTTACACAAAAACATAGTTTATGCCTAATAAAAACTAATTTTGAAACACATTGTACACATAGCAAATACCACTTCCTATACATTTAAAAAATAACAATGTTTATACATCATAAAAGAACGAAACAAAAAAACTAATATAAAGACAGCATTAACGTTCTAACCGAATTCGAGCCATACTTTCCCATGTTTTGTGAGCTGTTGCATTGTCCTGTTGGAAATACCCATGTAAAAGTTCACCATCATGAAGATTTTGTAAAAACGGTTCAAGTAAATTATTTCGATATCTCTCAGCATTTATCGATCCTTCAAAAAACACAGGTCCAAATATACGCCTTCTAGAAACCGCTAGCCAAACACCAATTTTCTGCGGATGGAGAGGCGATTGAATAAACTCATGAGGATTCTCCGAAGACCAAATACGCATATTTTGTTTGTTTATATAGCCGGATAGGTAAAACCATTCTTTTTTGTATATATTTGTAGAGTAAAAGCAGCATTCGATCGACTAAGAAATAGTAGCACTTAAAACATTTGAAAAATCATGTTTGGTAAGCCTACTATTTAAGACAAAAATTATTATTTATTTCCATTTACAACAGATAGCCCACTATTTATCAATATTTAAGGGTAAAAAATTATTATTAATTTCCCCATTTACAACAGATTTCCTTGTTTAATCTCAATTTTTGAATAACATAAATTCTTAAATTGATTTAGTTAACTTTATTATAATATTTAAAAAAGGGCGAGAAAGAAAACATACTAAGTCTCACAACGGATAAAATATATGCTATCTTTTTACAGTTCATGTTTTTGTACTATCATTACAAGAAATAAGCCTCGCGATTAGCTTTTAATCTGAAATTTAGATGCTTCATAAAACCACCTCAGAGACACTAAAAAATTATGATTTTCAGCTCAACCAACCATTCAAAAAGTTGATACATCAAATTCGTGAATATTAATATCACTCTACACTCTTAATAAAAAATTTAGCAGAAGTCTCACATTAAATGAATACAAAATTTATATATGCACTACATTAAATGAGGATTGAATTTTATACACTGCTTATATCACCAGAAATTTTGTTACAAGATTATATGATTAGATAGACTCATGACTAAGCCTAAACGGACACCAGGCCTTCAATATGTAGTAAAGTTTTTTTCTTCATACATTTAATATAAACTAATGATCTATCTTTAGAAAGCATCCACAGGTCCATTAGAACTTGTGGGTGGTGCAACATCTACTTTAACCCTCTTCTTAGGCGGTCCGGCAACATGCTCACATGTATCCACACCCTCCCTACAAATACCGCAAACAAAATTGCGGTGGAGGGTATTCACATGTCGCTCCATGTTATCACGCCGGGTGAAGGATTTTCCGCAAATGATGTAATTCATTCTATGAAAAACAAATTAAAAATAATTAATATAATAAATTTAAGAGAATAAAAAGCTATTGAAACCTAATTTTTAATATATCGAAATTGCTAATTTATTTGACTGATCCGCATGCATTTAACTAAAAATACCTGTATTATTCAGATTTTATTTAAATTATTAAAAAAAAATCTCTTTAAAGAACCATATAAAATAATTAACTTAATTATATAAATTTACATACTTATACATTAAAAACAATTTAAAGAAAGCACTAAATGCAAAAAATACTTGTATTATACAAAATTTATTTAAATTATTGAAAAAATCTTTTAAAGAACCGTATAAAATAATCAACTTAATTATATAAATTTACACGCTTAAACGTTAAAAACAATATAAAGAAGCTACTAAATGCATATAAAATACTTTGAGGCACCCTGGATTAATTGTATATAAAAATAATATTCAATAAAATATTCAATAAAATTGGCACCATTAAATTATAAAGAATAGCCTTATAATTGAAAAACAATTTTTAAAAAGTCCTATAAAATTTTAGAGTGGTAGAAAAACTATGATCCGCGCATATTTAACTAAAAATACCTGTATTATTGAGAATTTATTGATAAAACCTTATAAAATAATCAATTTAATAATATAAATTTACGCACCTAAAAATTTAAAAAAAAGAAAAAAAAAACAATATAAAGAAGCTACTAAATACAAATAAAATACTTGAAACATATCCTGGATTAATTGTATATAAAAATAATATTCAATAAAATATTAATAAAATTTACGCCATTAAATTATTAAAAATAGTCTAATTGAAAAACAATTTTTAAAAAAGTCCTATGAAATTTTAGAGTGGTAGAAAAACTAATGAAAAATATTGCAAGTTAATATTATATAAATTAGGGTTTCTAAATACCTTATAGTAAACACAAACAAGCACTAAAAACGATGTTGACTGTTTAAAGACACTGGTTATAATAAAATTAAATATGCCAATCTACGTATATATAGATACACATCTGTTTTTTCCCGCGCATACATATATATACATATATACGTATGCGACCAGAGGTAATTTAGCGCTGTAAAATTCATTTCTCACGGTGGTCCGGCTACAATAGGCCCTTTTTTTCCCACACACACACACACACACACATATATATATATATATATATATATGTATATGTATGTATGTGAACGGGGGCAATTAGCTGAGGCCACATTCCAGTCCCATGGTCGGGCCGTGTTTTAAGGAATGCACTTAAATTTTTCGGTCTCATACCTGCATCCAATGAGGGTTTCGAGTCCGGGAATTTCGTCTTTCTACCTGTACAGATAGATCTGTCTTTATATAAAATTCGTATATATTAACTATGATTTTAGTTTTAAAATAAAAAATGATAAGAAGGTTAAAATAATTCGTTATTTTGTAGATAGTTGCATAGAGCTAAAACATTATTTTGCATGCATATACATTCTCCAGTAGTTTTATTATTATGATAAAAACAATGATTGACATTTTTAATAAGCTTTGGTACATCATTAAAATATTCCAGTAAATTAAATGCTAATGATGTAAAAATACCTAAAAATATTTCGTAAAACAAGAGTATTTTAGTTAAATATACGGAGATCCATATGAAAAACTACGAAAGTTATATTAATGTTAAATATTAAATAATTTAATTAAATGAAAACACATCGTTTCACAAAAATTATGTTTTATTAAACACAAGATGTACATTTCATTTACCATAACAGTACATTATAAACCTTTCTTAATATTGATGATACAGGATCAGTTAAATTAGTATGGTTGTTAAGAAATTGGAGGAGCATTTGATAGTATTTTCTTCATAAAAGTAGTATGTATTATAATATAAGATAGTGTTATAAACTATACAATAAATATTATTCAGTATTGGAATACACAATGAATAACACAAATTTGAGTATAGAAAGATAAATATTTCTAATTGCACATGTGTGAATTTGAATTTATCGGGAATATACAGAGTAATTATTTACATCTGATGGTGAAACATGGTCGCGTATTTTATATCATTCAGTAATTTAATTTGCTCTATAGCTAGACAATGAGGTGGATGCTAAGCATTAATTTGTACACACGTAATGTTATGATCGTCAGTGTAACATATATATTCAAGTCTAACACAAACTTTTTGATTTATTGAAACCCCAATAGAAATTATCACTATTTCGAGAAGAATAGTCATGTACCTGTACATATTCAAAGCCGCTGAAGTATGAGTACATTAACAGCTGTATACGCGTGTCTTTATCATCCACTTTAATGTGTTACTGTAATTCCAGTTACTTTTTTTTTTTATTTATACATACATATATTGTGAATTATTACACTAATTATAAAACAAAATTAATTATAGATAGACAAACATTATACAGGTATATTGCAAACATGTAATGCTAAGATAATCAGAGTGATATATACATACATGTAAAGAAATTTATAATTTATTCAATCTCTTATTAAAAGAGTTATTAATATTTTTCAAATGAATACCTGACAGTGGTGGAAAACTGTTGAAATTTGGATAGATTAATAGTTACATATGCGAGCTTCAGAATAGCTTCTGAACATGTTGGGTTGTAATTTGGTATACAATAAAAGGCAGCGGGGAACTGAACCACCTCCCAAAAAAAGGTATTTAATATTAAATCATCGTTTTCCCATCACAGAAAAATAGTGTATTATACAAGGGAAAAAAGTATTAGATTTTAGCTGGTAATTTATCTTACCTCGAGCTAAAATCTAATACTTTTTTCCCTTGTATGATACACTATTTTTCTGTGATGGGAAAACGATGATTTAATATTAAATACCTTTTTTTGGGAGGTGGTTCAGTTCCCCGCTGCCTTTTATTGTATACCAAATTACAACCCAACATGTTCAGAAGCTATTCTGAAGCTCGCATATGTAACTATTAATCTATCCAAATTTCAACAGTTTTCCACCACTGTCAGGTATTCATTTGAAAAATATTAATAACTCTTTTAATAAGAGATTGAATAAATTATAAATTTCTTTACATGTATGTATATATCACTCTGATTATCTTAGCATTACATGTTTGCAATATACCTGTATAATGTTTGTCTATCTATAATTAATTTTGTTTTATAATTAGTGTAATAATTCACAATATATGTATGTATAAATAAAAAAAAAGTAACTGGAATTACAGTAACACATTAAAGTGGATGATAAAGACACGCGTATACAGCTGTTAATGTACTCATACTTCAGCGGCTTTGAATATGTACAGGTACATGACTATTCTTCTCGAAATAGTGATAATTTCTATTGGGGTTTCAATAAATCAAAAAGTTTGTGTTAGACTTGAATATATATGTTACACTGACGATCATAACATTACGTGTGTACAAATTAATGCTTAGCATCCACCTCATTGTCTAGCTATAGAGCAAATTAAATTACTGAATGATATAAAATACGCGACCATGTTTCACCATCAGATGTAAATAATTACTCTGTATATTCCCGATAAATTCAAATTCACACATGTGCAATTAGAAATATTTATCTTTCTATACTCAAATTTGTGTTATTCATTGTGTATTCCAATACTGAATAATATTTATTGTATAGTTTATAACACTATCTTATATTATAATACATACTACTTTTATGAAGAAAATACTATCAAATGCTCCTCCAATTTCTTAACAACCATACTAATTTAACTGATCCTGTATCATCAATATTAAGAAAGGTTTATAATGTACTGTTATGGTAAATGAAATGTACATCTTGTGTTTAATAAAACATAATTTTTGTGAAACGATGTGTTTTCATTTAATTAAATTATTTAATATTTAACATTAATATAACTTTCGTAGTTTTTCATATGGATCTCCGTATATTTAACTAAAATACTCTTGTTTTACGAAATATTTTTAGGTATTTTTACATCATTAGCATTTAATTTACTGGAATATTTTAATGATGTACCAAAGCTTATTAAAAATGTCAATCATTGTTTTTATCATAATAATAAAACTACTGGAGAATGTATATGCATGCAAAATAATGTTTTAGCTCTATGCAACTATCTACAAAATAACGAATTATTTTAACCTTCTTATCATTTTTTATTTTAAAACTAAAATCATAGTTAATATATACGAATTTTATATAAAGACAGATCTATCTGTACAGGTAGAAAGACGAAATTCCCGGACTCGAAACCCTCATTGGATGCAGGTATGAGACCGAAAAATTTAAGTGCATTCCTTAAAACACGGCCCGACCATGGGACTGGAATGTGGCCTCAGCTAATTGCCCCCGTTCACATACATACATATACATATATATATATATATATATATATGTGTGTGTGTGTGTGTGTGTGGGAAAAAAAGGGCCTATTGTAGCCGGACCACCGTGAGAAATGAATTTTACAGCGCTAAATTACCTCTGGTCGCATACGTATATATGTATATATATGTATGCGCGGGAAAAAACAGATGTGTATCTATATATACGTAGATTGGCATATTTAATTTTATTATAACCAGTGTCTTTAAACAGTCAACATCGTTTTTAGTGCTTGTTTGTGTTTACTATAAGGTATTTAGAAACCCTAATTTATATAATATTAACTTGCAATATTTTTCATTAGTTTTTCTACCACTCTAAAATTTCATAGGACTTTTTTAAAAATTGTTTTTCAATTAGACTATTTTTAATAATTTAATGGCGTAAATTTTATTAATATTTTATTGAATATTATTTTTATATACAATTAATCCAGGATATGTTTCAAGTATTTTATTTGTATTTAGTAGCTTCTTTATATTGTTTTTTTTTTCTTTTTTTTAAATTTTTAGGTGCGTAAATTTATATTATTAAATTGATTATTTTATAAGGTTTTATCAATAAATTCTCAATAATACAGGTATTTTTAGTTAAATATGCGCGGATCATAGTTTTTCTACCACTCTAAAATTTTATAGGACTTTTTAAAAATTGTTTTTCAATTATAAGGCTATTCTTTATAATTTAATGGTGCCAATTTTATTGAATATTTTATTGAATATTATTTTTATATACAATTAATCCAGGGTGCCTCAAAGTATTTTATATGCATTTAGTAGCTTCTTTATATTGTTTTTAACGTTTAAGCGTGTAAATTTATATAATTAAGTTGATTATTTTATACGGTTCTTTAAAAGATTTTTTCAATAATTTAAATAAATTTTGTATAATACAAGTATTTTTTGCATTTAGTGCTTTCTTTAAATTGTTTTTAATGTATAAGTATGTAAATTTATATAATTAAGTTAATTATTTTATATGGTTCTTTAAAGAGATTTTTTTTTAATAATTTAAATAAAATCTGAATAATACAGGTATTTTTAGTTAAATGCATGCGGATCAGTCAAATAAATTAGCAATTTCGATATATTAAAAATTAGGTTTCAATAGCTTTTTATTCTCTTAAATTTATTATATTAATTATTTTTAATTTGTTTTTCATAGAATGAATTACATCATTTGCGGAAAATCCTTCACCCGGCGTGATAACATGGAGCGACATGTGAATACCCTCCACCGCAATTTTGTTTGCGGTATTTGTAGGGAGGGTGTGGATACATGTGAGCATGTTGCCGGACCGCCTAAGAAGAGGGTTAAAGTAGATGTTGCACCACCCACAAGTTCTAATGGACCTGTGGATGCTTTCTAAAGATAGATCATTAGTTTATATTAAATGTATGAAGAAAAAAACTTTACTACATATTGAAGGCCTGGTGTCCGTTTAGGCTTAGTCATGAGTCTATCTAATCATATAATCTTGTAACAAAATTTCTGGTGATATAAGCAGTGTATAAAATTCAATCCTCATTTAATGTAGTGCATATATAAATTTTGTATTCATTTAATGTGAGACTTCTGCTAAATTTTTTATTAAGAGTGTAGAGTGATATTAATATTCACGAATTTGATGTATCAACTTTTTGAATGGTTGGTTGAGCTGAAAATCATAATTTTTTAGTGTCTCTGAGGTGGTTTTATGAAGCATCTAAATTTCAGATTAAAAGCTAATCGCGAGGCTTATTTCTTGTAATGATAGTACAAAAACATGAACTGTAAAAAGATAGCATATATTTTATCCGTTGTGAGACTTAGTATGTTTTCTTTCTCGCCCTTTTTTAAATATTATAATAAAGTTAACTAAATCAATTTAAGAATTTATGTTATTCAAAAATTGAGATTAAACAAGGAAATCTGTTGTAAATGGGGAAATTAATAATAATTTTTTACCCTTAAATATTGATAAATAGTGGGCTATCTGTTGTAAATGGAAATAAATAATAATTTTTGTCTTAAATAGTAGGCTTACCAAACATGATTTTTCAAATGTTTTAAGTGCTACTATTTCTTAGTCGATCGAATGCTGCTTTTACTCTACAAATATATACAAAAAAGAATGGTTTTACCTATCCGGCTATATAAACAAACAAAATATGCGTATTTGGTCTTCGGAGAATCCTCATGAGTTTATTCAATCGCCTCTCCATCCGCAGAAAATTGGTGTTTGGCTAGCGGTTTGTAGAAGGCGTATATTTGGACCTGTGTTTTTTGAAGGATCGATAAATGCTGAGAGATATCGAAATAATTTACTTGAACCGTTTTTACAAAATCTTCATGATGGTGAACTTTTACATGGGTATTTCCAACAGGACAATGCAACAGCTCACAAAACATGGGAAAGTATGGCTCGAATTCGGTTAGAACGTTAATGCTGTCTTTATATTAGTTTTTTTGTTTCGTTCTTTTATGATGTATAAACATTGTTATTTTTTAAATGTATAGGAAGTGGTATTTGCTATGTGTACAATGTGTTTCAAAATTAGTTTTTATTAGGCATAAACTATGTTTTTGTGTAAAAACCTCTAAATTTCATATTAAAAGCCGCTCGTCAATCATATTTCTTCTAATGATAGTACAACCCACGAACTGTAAAAGATAGACTCATTTTATGAATTTATGTTAATTCAAATTGATATTAAGCAGGGGTATCTGTAGATGGAAAATTAATAATAATTTTTTGTCTTAAATATTGATATATAGTGGGCTTACCAAACATGATTTTTCAAATGTTTTAAGTGTATTGCATGGATTTTTATGTAATTTCAAAGGAAATGTAATACATTCGCTGCTGTACAAACATAAACTGTAAAAGAGAGATAGAAGCATTTTTAGAACAAGTATATATTTAATATTTTTGTAAATCTTTTGGTTAGAACGTTAATGCTGTCTTTATATTAGTTTTTTGTTTGGTTCTTTTATGATATATAAAAATTGTTATTTTTTAAAATGTACAGGAAGTGGTATTTGCTATGTGGACAATGTGTTTCAAAATTAGTTTTATTAGTGATAAACTATGTATTTTGCATAAAAACCTCTAAATTTCATATTAAAAGCTGTACCTCAAGCATATTTCTTCTAATGATAGTACTAAACATGAAGTGTAAAAAGATAGTACATATTTTATCTGTTGTGGGACTTAGTATGTTTTCTTTTTCAACCTTTTTTTAAATATTATAAGAAAGTTAACTAAATCAATTTAAGAATTTATGTTATTTAAAATTGAGATTAAACTGGGGTATCTCTAAAATGGAAATATTTAATGTTATGTCTATTTTCATATGTATAGTGTTTTGTCAAAAAAAGTTTTGATTGCTGAAAAAAGTGGGTAAAAATTTTTTATGATAGACCATGTATCTCACCTCTATCGTTTTACTGCATTGTTATATTGCACTATATGGGTCATCTCGAGAACATTCCTTGCCTTTGCATTTGATTGTTTTGTTTAAATTTTGATATTTGTGAAATTGAAAGTATGGTTGAGGTTTGTTTGATGTGTGTAGTTGTTTTATTTTTAATAAATTGTTTTCTTAAAAATATGGGCTCATTATTTTACTTTTCTAAAAGTCTTACTTTTGAAATGTCCTGTATATTCATGTTTGGTTGCTATGTTATCCAGTACCATACTATATATTTATTTTATGATTTTGACAAAGTATGCCGATCTTAGATGTAAATCCGCGGTGGTGGCGTTTGAAAGTATGTTGTGTTGGGGTTTGACCTAGATGTATCTTCCTAAGTTGGTCTGGTGTTGTGGTGTTTGAAACTATGTTGGGTGGTTGTGGTGGTGGTTGTTGTTGTGATGCGTGATATGGAGTTGGGTATTTTCTAGAAGTTGAGTTTATATTTTGATCGATCATATTGATAGTCGGCCATTTCGCCTGACGTCACCTTAGTTTATTAGATTTTTTGGCGGCCATCTTGGATTCGCTATCTTACTTTTCTAAAAATCCCTACCTTTGAAATGTTCTGTATATTAATATTTGGTTGCTATGTTATTCAGATGGATGGATGGATGGATGGATGGTTGGATGGTTGGATGGATGGATGGATGGATGGATGTATGGATGGATGGATGGATGGATTGATTGTTGGATGGATGGATGGATGGATGTATGGATGTATGGATGGATGGATGGATGGTTGGATGTATGGATGGATGGATGGATGGATTGATTGTTGGATGGATGGATGGATGGATGGATGTATGGATGTATGGATGGATGGATGGATGGATGGATGGATTGATGGCTGGTTGGATGGCTTTTTGAGAAAAGAGGGATTTGATAGTGGTTTGAATGTGTGGTTTTAATATAGGGGTTTCAGAACCGCTTCATGATCCGGTTGTGAGTTAATTTTAGCGATGGTTTTGAAATGATGTTTCATAGGAGTTTGAGTACATGGTTTTGATAGATTGGATGCCTGACGTCACCTTAGTTTATTAGATTTTTGGCGGCCATCTTGGATTCGCCATCTTGCTTTTCTAAAAATCCCTACCTTTGAAACGTCCTGTATATTCATACTTGGTTGCTATCTCGTCCAGATGGATGGATGGATTAATGGATGGTTGGATGGATGGATGGTTGGATGGATGGTTGGATGGATGTATGGATGGATGGATTGATGGATGGATGGATGGATGGATGGATGTATGGATGTATGGATGGATGGATGGATGGATTGATGGATGGTTGGATGGATGTATGTATGGATGGATGGATGGATGGATGGATGGATGGATGTATGGATGTATGGATGGATGGATGGATGGATGGATTGATGGATGGTTGGATGGCTTTTTGAGAAAAGAGGGATTTGATAGTGGTTTGAATGTGTGGTTTTAATATAGGGGTTTCAGAACCGCTTCATGACGTGAGCTGATTCTAGCGATGGTTTTGAAATGATGTTTCATAGGAGTTTGAGTGCATGGTTTTGATAGATTGGATGCCTGACGTCACCTTAGTTTATTAGATTTTTGGCGGCCATCTTGGATTCGCCATCTTGCTTTTCTAAAAATCCCTACCTTTGAAACGTCCTGTATATTTATACTTGGTTGCTATCTCGTCCAGATGGATGGATGGATTAATGGACTTGAAAGTATTGTTTTGAGGATGGATGGTTGGATGGATGGATGGATGGATGTATGGATGGATTGATTGTTGGATGGATGGATGGATGGATGGATGGATGTATGGATGTATGGATGGATGGCTGGTTGGATGGCTTTTTGAGAAAAGAGGGATTTGATAGTGGTTTGAATGTGTGGTTTTAATATAGGGGTTTCAGAACTGCTTCATGACGTGAGCTGATTCTAGCGATGGTTTTGAGATGATGTTTCATAGGAGTTCGAGTGCATGGTTTTGATAGATTGGATGCTTGACGTGACATTAGTTTATTAGATTTTTGGCGGCCATCTTGGATTCGCCATCTTGCTTTTCTAAAAATCCCTACCTTTGAAACGTCCTGTATATTCATACTTGGTTGCTATCTCGTCCAGTAGCATACTGTATATTTATTTTATAATTTTGAAATGGTATACCGATCTTAGATATAAAGTTTATATTTTTATCGACCATCTTGAGGGTATGAAACTTGGTCATATTGTTAATTAATAATAATAAATACATTGTTTGTTTTATTTTATTTTATAAGTAAGATATGCATTTCAAGCGTGCGGCTATCACAGAAGCAGACAGCCGTTGCGGTTTCCGCTGGAAACATGTTTAGACCTGTTTGAAATACATTGAGAAGCGCGATAGCAAGCCTGGTAATTTATTCAGGAATTCTCTAGAAGCAAAGACCATCTTGAGGGTATGAAACTTGGTCATGTTGTTAATTAATAATAATAAATACATTGTTTGTTTTATTTTATTTTATAAGTAAGATATGCATTTCTGCGCATGCGGCTATCACAGAAGCAGACAGCCGTTGCGGTTTCCGCTGGAAACATGTTTAGACCTGTTTGAAGTACATTGAGAAGCGCGATAGCAAGCCTGGTAATTTATTCAGGAATTCTCTAGAAACAAAGACCATCTTGATGGTCCGCCATTTTGTCTGACGTCACCTTAGTTTGGATAGCGACCGTGAGAGGATGCTGCATTATGGTAATCATGAGAGATGCCATTTCTTGGTTAGTGGCTGTGAGAGGGCGTCACATTGGGTTGGTAATGATGAAATCTGCCATTTCTTAGTTTGGTTAGTGGCCGTCAGAGGGCGCCACATTGGGTTGGTAATGATGAAATCCGCAATTTTTAGTTGGGTTGGTAATGATGAAATCTGCAATTTTTAGTTGGGTTGGTAATGATGAAATCTGCAATTTTTAGTTGGGTTGGTAATGATGAAATCTGCAATTTTTAGTTGGGTTGGAGGCCGCGAGGGGCGCCACATCACTTGGGTTGGTAATGATGAAATCTGTAATTTTAGTTGGGTTGGTAATGATGAAATCTGTAATTTTTAGTTGGGTTGGCGACCGCGAGGGGCGCCACATCAGTTGGGTTGGCAGAGGGTTCTACCTATCTAGCGGGGAGGGGGGGAGGGGGGGGGGGTAGTAGGAGTGGGGGGTGGTGGTCCCAGAACTCTCCAAAGTACCCTACTTGAGACACTGTCTTAGAATATTTATTGTTGGAATATTATAAGTAATCTACACTCTAGGTGCTATCAGATTCGTAATTTAAAATCTATATAAACTGTCTTTGTTCGTCCTGTTCTTTTAGTACATCGTATTGTTTCATTGTTTTTCTTTTAGTACTTTCACTTAAGAGGGGCATTTACCAACTGCATCTGCGCAAATAGAAACTTAT